>JAWWEW010000078.1:123081458-123096439 GCA_035583185.1 Anabacerthia variegaticeps | reverse complement strand
CCTGGGAGTCCGGATCATATTAAAGGTAATATCTTATCTCCATTAACCTTGTGCAGAGTGTCTGTTTTGCAGGATTTTAGGCATCAATAGTGTGAAATTATAGTGCATGCATTGTGGACTGGCAGGAAAATAGGTGGAGCATTTGGATATATAAACTCCGCTCTGTGAGCTGGAGGGAGGCAAACCTGGCTCAGCCTCATGCTGTCTGTTCTTTGGGATTGATTCATGCTGAAAATCTCCCAAGCAATGTTCATGTTTCATGACTGAGAGTGCAAGCTGGAGTCATCTAAAATACAGCTAACAGTTCTGCAGCACAAACAGGCAAAACCACAAGTTATTTATTGCCTTTTTGTCTTCACCAGTGTAAGGGTACTTTAGATCAGTTCTTCTAAAGTTTAAAAAAACAAATGTCCATTGGCCCATGCAATGTCAGTTTGTTTCCATTTTGTACTTGAGGTCTGAGCAAATTCTTTTTTCTTCCTCAACATTCCACTTCTATCCACAAGTTCCCAGACAAGGTCTATGTGTGATAAGACCCCAAACACAACCAGCAACACTTTCCCTGCAGTCTACACAATACCCTCAGTTAAAGGACATTAAAAAACCCCTTCATTTGCACAGCATTTCTACCAAGATTGGGTTAAAAGTTAGACAAAACCACCATTAGAAGATAGAAATGCTACATGTAATTTTTAACCAGAATGTGACACTTAAATTACATACATTGAAGTTTAAGAAAATGTCGTCTTTCTAGCATTGAACAACTTGTTGACATAAGCTGCTGTTATTTGACATTTAACATATGGTTATGTCCAAATATAAATTTGCTTTATTTTAGTTCATATTTAGATCATTCAAAATAATTGCTACTCTTCAATTCTAAGACAAACCTTGTCATTAAAAGTGCATTGGTTTTGGTTAATGCAAGCAAATTCCAAATGATAAAGAGAATAACTTAAGTAGAAAAGTATTCAATCATATAATTCAAATCACATTTAGAAGGTCTTACATAAAATATATCTCAGTTCTCCCTTCAAAATGATAGCTTTTGTACAAGATCTGATTAATGCTTTGCAGGAAAGCATGGGACAGGCAAAGGTACACTTAAAATCCTGAAGGACTGTTCATGTATCACAAACCAAAAAAAACCTAAAACTTCAGACCTGAAATAGGACTTATTGTAGATGCATACTGATAGGTATCTACTGACAAGTATGCAGGCGTGAATGGAATGGTATATCAACATAAACTGCACTTAGTTTGTGCTAAATGCCATAACATGTATTACCACATCGTTCACTGGAGAAACGAGCCAGAGTGCACAAGGTCTGAAAGCTCTCATTGCTTTTCCTGTGTTTACCCTTCCCAAGTCACCTTTCTGCTACTTCATAAAGAGAGAGAATATTGTTGTTTGTTCTAAAATGTCCACTATACTACAAACACTTCTTATGACTGATGCCTAAAACCCAGGAAATTATCTTCAGGCTTCAGCTATTTTAACTTCTGTTCCTCTGAAGGAAGACAAGGCACAAGGTCATCCATGGCATTTCCATCTTATTCAGTTCTCAGCCTGATTGTTAATTTCAACAACTATGAGCTTCTTATATCCAGTAGGATCCATCTGATGGCACTACAAACTGTTTCTCCAGCTTTTTACTCCTCAAACACTATGTGCCAGCAGTTGGAGATTGAGGTACCTCAAGTTAGAGAACAAAATCTAGTAAAGAATCAGATACTTATCCCCAAATTAATGTGGAAGAATTTGTTTCAAAATACAGACACATAAATTGAAACCATACATGTAGGTGTATACATGCATACACGTGTGCTTGATATTTAATGTCTCACTACAATCCGTATTTAGGCAACTGAATTTGGTTTCTGATCAAAAGAGATAACAGATTCTAAAGCCTACTTTGAACCATCCAGCTGAAGAACAATTTAATTGTCTCAATATGTGTATAACACCAATGGATACCAAAGACATCATCATGGATCTGGCAGGCATACCACACATCTGTATGTGATCCTATGCCCCAGACCATAAATGATCCCAGGATGTCTTACATGGCCCTAGTGTTTACGTGTAGGTAGCAAGATCAAGACTTTCAGAGTTAGCTTTAGGTTCTATTTTCTACTGAGCTGTGTCAGTCCACAGCTTCCATCACCTGCAGATTCCCTAGTTAGTGACAATACCAACTCTATGAACTGCAGTGGGAGTTCAGATATGTGGCATACAAGGATAACATTTTACCCAGCCATCAAATTTAGGGGTATTAATAAAAAAATGGAAAAGCCTCAGAGAATATTTGACCCTGAATCGCTGAGTAATATATTGGCAGGATTGAAGATGCAAATTTCTTCTGATACATTATTTGCCCTAGTAAATCAGAATTGCCAATACTATTAATGTAATACTGCTCTGCCAGACAGATAAGACTCACAGCATGGTTGATACTGCTGACGTAATACTGTTCCAAGGCAAAGAGCTTTTTATCTACTTACATATTTAATATGATCCAAATGTGTCAGAGTTTCCACCAGGTGGTTAAGTTCTAATAGATTATTCTATGAAAATTACCTTAATGAAATTTCAAACACTGTATTCCAAAACAATCATCACAAATACTTAAAGTTGTTTATTCATCCAATAGGCAACTGGATTTATCTCACCATAAAAAGATAAGTAGCAGCAGTCTGCAATCACATTATTAAACACTTTAGATCAGGAAAGTACGGTGGAGTGACAATATTGTTATTCTGTAGATATGACTGCAGTCAGACTACCACATTCAAAACATACTATTTCAAAGATCAAAATTTTCTTCAGTACAGAAGACAAGTTGAGAACATGTAAGTGGAATGTTTGTCAACGGTAAACCATTCTGACTATCTGTGACAGGGTTTATTTGATACAAATATGAGTTGTATGTCACACCCACTAAAACATCAAAATAATATGTAGCTATCAGATTTCATTAACTCCTACAAGAGTTTGGATTGTGCAGAAATCAGACTCCCAGTCATATTTTTTGTCCACAAGCTAGAGAACTAGAGTGAGCACAAGCTGACCCTAAATTATTTTTCTGATCTTTTATATTCCTGAGTTATTTGAGAACAACAAATTAGACACCCAAATAATAGATTATAATTCAATAAGAAAATATTGGAAATGAAATTAAATGGAAGAAAATACTCTTTTTAGCCTTTTGTTAAAGATATTAACATTTGCTTAGGAGAAAGTTTTAGCAAAACATTTTTTATTTTATATTTTGTTTCTGTTTAAACTGTATTTTCTATAGAAATATTATTATTCATAAAATTGTTAATTGAGAAAGTCTGAAAGGAATTTTTGATAAAACATGTTATAAAACTTCCTTAAGAAGTTTAAGGAGTCTGAGAACACCAGGTTCGAGGACATCTAAGGAACCTGACAGTTTACAAGTCCATGGGATACCTCCACAAGTCCTGAAGAAACTGGCCAAGGAAGTTACTAAACCACTCTCCATCCCATTTGAGAAGTCATGGCAATTCGAAGTTTTCCATGGACAGGAAAAGGAGAAACATAACACCCATTTTTAAAAAGGGAAATAAGGGAGACCCAGGTTGTTGAGGCTCACCTCAGTGCCTGGTAAAATGGTGGAGTAGCTTCTCCTGGAAACTATGCTAAGGCACATGGAAAATAATGAGGTCATTGGTGACAGGCAACAAGGCTTCACCAAGGGCAAATTATGCTTGACAAATTTGGTGGCCTTCTACGGTGGGTTTACAGAAGTGGTAGACAAGGAATCAGGCAACTGATGTCACCTACCTGGAACTGTGCAAAGCATTTGACACTGTCCCACATAACATCTTTGTCTCTAAGCTGGAGAGACATGGATTTGATGAATGAACCATTCAGAGGATAAAAAATTGGCTGGACGATTGTACTAAAAGCGTTGTGCTTAACGGCTCGATGGCCAGGTGGAAAGCAGCAATGAGTGGCATTCCTCAGGGATCAGTATTGGGACTAGCACTTTTTAACATCTTTGCCAGTGACATGGACAGTAGGACTGAGTGCACCCTCGGCAAGTTTGTCAAAACCACCACACTGTATGGTGTGGTTGACACAATGGAGGGAAGGGATGCCATCCACAGGGACCTTGTCAGGCCTATGCAAAACTCATAAAGTTCAACAAGGCCAAGAGAAAGGTCCTGCAACATGGGCCAGAGCAGTCCTAAGCATAAATATGCTGGGCAGAGAATGGATCAAGACTAGTCTTGGGGAGAAAAAGACTTTGGAGTGTTTGTGACAAAGAGTTCAACATGACTCAGCAATGTGCACTTGCAAAGCAGAAAGCCAACCACATCCTGGGCTGCATCAGAAGAAGCATGGCCAGAAGGTCAAAGTAGAAGATTCTCCCTCTCTTGCTCTTGTGAGACCCCACCTGGAGTACTGCATCCAGCTCTGGGGCCCTGCGGTGGGTTGACCCTGGCTGGGTGCCGGGCACGCACCCAAGCTGTTCTTTCACTATCCTCCACAACTCAACAGGGAAGAGAAAATACAATGAAATGTTCATGAGTTGAGATAAGGACAAGGAGAAATTACTCACAGAATACCATCATAGGCAAGACAGACTTAACTTGGGGATATTAATTGAGTTTACTGCTAACAAACTCAGAGCGGGATAGTGAAAAGTAAAAGCAAATCTTAAAAACACCTTCCCTCCACCCCTCCCTCCTTCCCAGGTCTACCTCCTCCCCCCAACAGCAGTGCAAGAAGGTGGGGAATGGGGGTTATGGTCAGTTCATCATACATTTTTCCTGCCACTGCTCAGGGAAAAGAGTCCTTCCTCTGCTCCAGTGCGGGGTCCCTCCCATGGAAGACAGCCTTCCACAAACTTCTACAATGTGAGTCCATTCCACAAGCAACAGTTCTCCGCCAACTGCTCCAACCTGGGTCACTTTTCCATGCAGTAAAGTCCTTCAGGCACAGCCTGCTCCTACGTTTGTCCCCCACAGGGTTACAAAGCCTATCAGGAAACCTGCTCCAGAGTGGGTTCCTCTTTTCATGTGTCTGCAGGTCCTTTCCAGAAGCCTGTGCCAGCATAGGTTTCCGATCGGTTCACAGACCTTTTTTTAGTCATCCACTTGCTCCAGGATGGGTCTTCTCCATGGGCTAGAGATGAATCTCTGCATTCC
The DNA here is from genome assembly GCA_035583185.1 of Anabacerthia variegaticeps. Classification (NCBI taxonomy): domain Eukaryota; kingdom Metazoa; phylum Chordata; class Aves; order Passeriformes; family Furnariidae; genus Anabacerthia; species Anabacerthia variegaticeps. The sequence goes on along the minus strand of JAWWEW010000078.1, from coordinate 123,091,258 downwards.
CACAGGCCTCCATGGGCTGCAGCCTCCTTCTCCATGATGTTCACCCCAGACTGCAAGGTAATCTCAGCTCTGGTGCCTGGACCTCTCCTCCCCATCCTTCTCCACTGACCTCGGTGTCTGCAAAGCTGCTTCTCTCATTTGGTCTCATTCCACTCATCCGCAGCTGCAATTACATCTGTACAATAACTTCTTTTTTTCCTTCTTAAATATGTTACCACAGAAGTGTTACTATAGTTCCTGATCGGCTCAGCCTCGGCCAGCAGTGGTTCCGTGCTGGTGCCAGCAGGCATTGGCTCTGCTAGACACGAAGTAAGCTTGTAGCAAATTTGCACAGAAGCCACACCCGTAACCCCACCCCCACTGGGGGTGGCGAAACAAACCCAACATAGGCTCCTAACACAAGAGTCTGGACAACTGCATTAGCTATGGAGACTGGCTGAGGGAGCTGGGACTGTTTAGCCTGGAGAAGAGAAGTCTTTGTGGAGACCTCATTGTGGCCTTTCAGTTCCTAAAGACAACTTACAAGAAAGGTGAGAACATACTTCTTAAAGGATGTGTAGTGGCAGTACAAGAGACAATGGCTTTAAACTGAAAGAAAATAGGTTTAGATTAGATAGTGGGAAGAAATTTTTTACTGTGAGGATGGTGAGACACCGGAACATGTTTCCCAGAAAGGCTGTGGACTCCCCATCCCTAGAGTTGTTCAAAACCAGGACAGGTGGGCCTGTAAGCAACCTGGTCTAGCAAAAGGTGTCCCAGTCCATGTCAGGAGTGTTAGAGTTAGATGATCTTTAAGGCCCCCTCTCAACTCAAACCATTTTATGACTTTATGATTCTTTAAACACACAAATAATTTGACAATTAGGACACAGGGCAGAAATGTAGCACAGGCCATTTCATGTTCTGTTGTTCAAGCATTCTAAATAAGAAATATGGAATTATCAGCTCTTGTCTTTACTGGCTTAATTTGCTGAGTTATGTAAAGTATAAATATAAAAAAAGGAACAGAAAAATGAGTTTGAATTCTCTAAGCTGCATAATTACATGCATGCAAAGTTAAATAAGAATCTTTTAGCTTGGAAATTACAACACAGACTATGAAATAACTTGTGATATATGTAGGTGGTGTGTGGTGTTTTTTTTTTTTTTCTTCAGATGCAAACCCTTTCACATGTGTACAAATGATATTACAATTAAAAGTCTAAGGTCAATCAAAAGAGACTTCAGATCCCTGAGAAGAATACTAAAAATTTTAGGAGCACAGATAACATTTTCTTCAATCCTCACAGAAACAGGGGAAGACTTTGGTAGAAACAGGTGAGACCAGTAGGTCAATAGCTGGCTCCAGGACTGATGTCTGTGACAAAACACTGGATTTTTAAACCATGGAAGACTCTGTGAGAGATAAAGTATGTTGTGGTTTGATGAGACTCCTGTGACCTGATGAGGAAAATGCATCTGTGGGATGTAGATAGGTTGGAGCAGTAGGAAATGATTAATGCAATGAAATTTAACAAGTCAAAATGCTGAATCCTGCACCCAGAACAGAGTAATGCCCAGCATAAGTATAAACTGGGAGAGATGTAGCTGGAGAACAGCCCTGCAGGAAGGGATCTGGGATTGCTGGCTGACAACAGGCTCAGTAGGAGTCAGCAGAGTGTCTTGTCAGCTGAGGGCAAATCCCATCCTGGGGTACATCAAGCACAGCATCACAAGAAGAAGAGGGGATCATCCGACTGTGTTCTCTGCTGCTACAGCCTCACGTTGAACACTGTGCAGTTCTGGGTCCCACAGTGTAAGAAGGATGTGAAGTCCTCAAAGGTGTCCAGAGAAGATCAACAAAGTTGGTAACAGAGCTGCAAGGAATGTCCTGTGAGGAGCAGCTGAGGACTTTGGATTTGTCTAGTTTAGAGAAAAGGAGGCTGAGGGGTGATCTCTTTGCATCCGTGGTAGAGGATATAGAGACGGAGATGCCGCTCTCTGTTATCTAGATACGTGTGTGATTGGTTCAAAGCTGCACCAGGGAAGACAGACTGGGCATTCGAAAGCATTTTTCTTTTAAACAAGAAAGTGGTCAAACACTGGAGCAGGCTTCCTAGAGAGGTGAGCAATGCCCCAAGCCTGTCAGTCTTTAAAAGACACTTGGACTTGATAACATGTTTTAACTTTTGGTCAGCCCTGAATTGGTCTTCCAGTTGAACTAATTGTTCATTGTATGTTCTTTCCAACTGAAATATTCTATTCTATTCTATTCTATTCTATTCTATTCTATTCTATTCTATTCTATTCTAAATTCAGTAGCAGAATTAAAGAAAAATAGAATCCATTTTGATACAATTCCTAATGGAACTATGAAGCTCATTGCCAAAAGATCTTTTTGATACCAGCAGTATATATTGATTCAAAATAGTTTTAGACCTTTTCAATTAAGAGGATGTATTGATAACTACAAAACATGGTTGGCTGAGTGCAATTTTCAAGCCACAAAACTTGGCTGGTGAACACAGGGAATACTAAGGGAAGTCTTAAACCACACTTGGCCTTGCTTTTATGATTGTCTTAAACATATGATACAACATTAAGTAAGACAAAGAATACTGAGCTAAACAGAGCTTTGGTTTGATTTGCTTTGGAAATTCTGTAACATAAATTATTCTTACTAAAAGGTAGGATTTTGTGTTCCCAGTCTATTTTATGCATTTTAGTCTGTAATGTAGATTACTGAAGAACTTGTGAAAATATTTATCATAAGAATAGCTGATATGTAGTTATGTTATATATATGGCCTTAATACATGGGGCTACATAAAGGATAGTCTTTTTCCTCTTCCCTCCCCTAATTACCCTTTCCCTTCCCTCCCTTAAATACCTTTAGTATTAGTCGAAGAGAAAGGAAGGTAAATTATTACAAGTGTCCTAAATGTAACACAAGATTCCCTCAAAAAACTGCTGCCCCAGTGCTGCAGGGAGACATGGATTTTAATTAGCCATTAGAGCATGTAGGATTAATAAGATATTAATCAAATGTGGATCACATGCAGCCAATGAATAATATACTGGAAAAGACTGCCAAGAATAATAAAAACCAAATGACCAAAATGGAGATGAAGGGTATGGTGAATTATCTTGAGGTGCCTGGCCGTGTCTTATTTTAAGACATGGTATACGTAGATACAGCTGTTTTACAGTAAGAGGTCAAAAGAATATGTTCATCTCATGTAATAAGGATTTGTTTCCTGGAGCTACTTCAACACTGAAGTTTCTTTGCTTGATACAAAAACTAAAGATTGACAACAATGCCATCACCAGCCCTTAAATCAGGTATCTGAATTTGGTTATGTCAAAAAAACATATTAATAACCAAATTGGAGGATTTAATGTCTTCAATGACTCTGACTCTGAAGTGCATTGAGAAATAAGATCTTTCACTGACATTGGTATTTATTGTAATATTGGAACATCAATCAGAACTGGGAGGTTTATCAGTAATTGAAAAGAAAACTTTTAGAAATAAGTTACACTTTATGGCACATAACCAGACCCTGAAAGTAATTGCCAACATTGAATCAACATTATAAATAATAATTATCCTGCTCAGTTCTTGATGTGTTAAAAATCTAGAGAGAAATATGATGATCTTGATTTTTCAAGCAAAGGTCAATTCTCTTGCAGTAAAACATTCCCTGCTAGTGAAAGCTTGTAATAGTTGAGTTGAGTTACACTGACATCAGCAGGGAATTTACCCAAGGATCCCAGGGTTCAGTTGCTAATCAGAGTTCATTGACTTCTTGATGTGACTAACACAGATTAAGGATTTTTTACTTTAGAATTTTACATTTCTGAACGGATTGCCTCTATTTTAAAAGTGATAGTTTCACTGTTATAAATAAAATGCTTTTTTAGAGATATGAAGAGGGTCTTAAAAGCGACAGTGTTCTAAGTGGAAGTGACTTATCCCTCAACAGAAAAATAGGAACTGTTTTATAGGAACCTTGCTGGTTTTGTTGAGTACAAAGAACTAACCTGTACATTAAGTGCTTCTGCACATAATTTAATATAGTTTTGTCCTCACTCAACTTTCCTCATGTCCAAGTATTTAAAATTTTCCATTATATAAGATTATACGTATGTGGCACAATGCAGTGTGGAGAAATAAGCTATTTCTAAATCATTCTTCTTGGGTACTAGAAACTGTCTAAACATATTAGCTAGTCAGTGTTTAATAAGATTTTTTTCAGGAATACTAAAGTGAAATAATACACTGGTTTATTAATTTTTATATTATTTGATCAATTAGGCTTTATAAAGTCAGGTTTATATAGTAGATATCAATAATTCAAGTACTGCTAAATAAATGAGACAATAAGGTTTGAATATCCGGTCTAAAAAGCAAAATGCACTAGATATGAAACTTTAATATTTTATTTTTGTGGACCAAATGATGTGAAGAAAAAATCTGCCTTTTTTTTTCTTACTAGACTCTAAATGCAGGTGAAAGAGTTAAAAATAAATTCATACAAAACAGGCAGGCAGTGTCTGCAAGATTTGCAAATCCAGCTCTGCGTAGGCCACAGATTTAGATATATAAGACCAAATTTCAATAGGCCTTGTATTTTGCGGGTGTTACCCATCCCAAAACAGTCATGCAAGATTTTTTGATGACAAAGTGTTAAACACTTGTTTTAAAATTCACGTCATTAGAGGCATATGCTGCAATCAGAGATTTCCTGTTCATGAAAATACATATAATTAAAAAGAGAAAAAAATGTATCTGTCAGCTGCCAGATGTGCTATTTGCTTATACAGTAAATACTGTAGACAGGGTGGGAAGAAGAAGATATTTTATTTTGTCTTTTTACAAACTCTCATTTTTAAGAGTTTTGAAAGCAGTTTTTTTTCCTAAAGGTCATCATCTCACAGTTGCAAGAATACACAATTCTCTAACCTCTAGTGGCTTAGCTTATTATACTTTCAGTGCTATGTGAAATCTTTGCCTCTATATTGCAAAGCAGTAAGAGATTGTGGCCATGAAAGATTGTGGGTGGCACGGCCCCTTCACCAAGACAAAATGCACTGCAGACTAGATAAACCACAAGGGAAGGGTAGTGTGTGCAGCAACAGCAGACACAGACCACTTCTCCATATTGTCAGAAGCTGTGAACTTGTTTTACTGGAAAGGGAGATCAGATTGTGAGATATAATTGGGCCCTTTTAGAATGAGGTCTCTGACTGATCTAAAATGCAAAGACTTTATGCCCTCCTGATTTTATTTCGACAGTGAACATAGCTCATAAGCTTTCAGTCTGGAAATCCAAGCTGTTTCATCCTCCTAAATTTCAACCCTTTTCCAAGTTTGGTGGTGTTTTAGTAGCATGTCTTGCCTTCCCCTCTCTGTGTTCATAGGCTTCGTATTAGTTTTAGGCTTTAAACACATTATTTCTTGAAGGATACAGTTATTGCCTCTAAATATGTGTTTTCTTTGAATCTTTAGTAAAGATTTTAGAGTGAGATAACTGAAGAGATTAGCCTCAGTTATTAATTTGCAGCCTGAAAGAAATTTATACTGGCTTCCAACTCCTTGTAGTCTTCTTTGATCATCAGGCTGAGTGTGGAAATACCACTATCAGCAGTTAACATAGACATCCTATTACATCCACTTTCAGTCACACACTGCCATCCCCTCCATATATGGCAGCCCAGAGGTAAAACACACAGCTAGAAAGGAAACACTTCACAATGTTTAGAGACTTTCAAATCTACTCAAAACTTGAAACAATTCCCATAAAAGGACATTTGAAGTTTGAATAGTAACTTAGATAGTTAAATATGCACATCATTGTGTTGACTAAGTAGAAGCAGTGTTAAGATGTGCTTCATAAAAAAAGCAGTGCTCCACCCTGGGAATGCAGAAGTTGTGAGGAACATGATACATTTCATGCATTTCATGTAGATCAAATGACAGAGCAATATTTCATCATATTCTAGACAAACACACAAAAAAAGGCAATACTCCATAAATAATTTCTTTCTAAAATTATGGGTGCTTCATAATGTGGGCTTGTAATAGAAAAGGACATTAACCTGTAATTTCAGAGCTAGCTGTCTAAATAAGAATTCACAGGAGAGTATCATGGGATTTACTACATGAACTAGGTCCAACATTTTGGAAAGACAGGATCTACAAAAAAAATCCCAGCAAAGTGCAATTTCTTGATCTCAGGACTTTGTTAAAGGCATTTAGACTAGATGATGGAGAAATAAACTCATGCTGGTCTGTTTTAATTTGGGAACATCATGTGAAAGCCATTTGAAAACCTTTGAACTGCTAAAGAAATAATCATTCCCTCCCTTATCCTAATATTATGACTAGAGTAGGTTGTGGAGTTGCAGAAATTTGAGGGCAAAGCCATTGTCATAAGTGATTATATAGCGAATAGATTGGTTTACCAGCAGTGCTTATCTGCAATATTTGACTTCTGTGCTCCAGAGAGGTAATGTCCTTATTTGCTAAACTAAGATGATTTTGCACACATTTAATAAATTCAATTCTATAAATTGATTTGTCTCTTGATGGAAGCAAAACAATTAAAAACCTACAAACAACAGGTGGGATTTCTAGAACTTGCCTTAAACACATGCTTTTAAATGTATGGTTTTAAAAGAGTAATAAAAAAATGAAGAGTGGGATCGGCAGATCCAATGATTTTGTTGGAAAGAAGAGCCAAGATATGTATGACTGACATATTTTCTTTCCCCAAAACAAAAGTTCTTCCTCCTACATCTCAACCAAATATCATGTTGAACTAAGCAAAACTTTTTAGTTTTGAATATATGTATATATAAACAATGAGGATATCTGCTGGAGAAAATATATAATGTAGGATCCATCAGCCCAAGGAGAGGCTGCTCCAGCTCCACGTTCTCATGTCTAAGATGTAACAAGGCTGAAGATGTATTCCCAGTGGGTGCATACAAACAGAGCACATGTATATACCACACAGATGCACATGGATATGCCTGGCCACAGAGATCACAGACAGACGTTTAGATCAGGCACACAAACACAGGCAGCACCAATGCCTTCCTCCTGCTGTCCTCTCAGGCTGAGCAGGATGGAGTCCATTAGTGGAAATGCATATACTTACGTACAAGGAAGGTCAGGAGCTGAACTCAGAATCACAGAATATACCAAGTTGGAAGGAACCCACAAGGATCATTGAGTCCAGACACTGAGTCTATCTTATGGATGTCCCATACCTGTTGCTGGCATCTTGCATGTATAAGTATGTGTGCACATGCACACAGGCCCAGAGTTGATCCAAACTCCCCTGAGCCCCATAGTTGATGTCCCTGTACTCTCACCCTTAGCAATATACCAGCACTCTCACACCCTGATGAACTCATTCATTCCTGTGGTTCCTCAGGCCACATGGAGCCACTCTGGCTCCAGCTTTGCTGGTGATCACAACTGTGCTCTCACATCCGCACTCTCACACCTGCACTCACTCCAGTTGCTGGACTGTGGACACATGGGCCCTTTGATCCATGGTCTGCCTCTAGTTGTTGCACTCAAACCCCAATATATACACAGGAACACCAAACAGAAAGCACTCACCTAGGAAAGGGTTACAGAGGAATTTAAAAAGAGGATAAAGCACAGAGCATAACCAGAGAAGTGTACTGACCAGTCAAATATTTACATGTGCCTGGCCCCTTTTATTCCTCTACCCTGCTATTTCCCATATGTGTTCTTCCTGAAATCTCCAAAATCCCTCCCATTGCCACCTTTGGTTCGTCTCCTAAATATCCCATAATAAATCCCTTGTAATCTTATAAAATGCTTCTCCTTTACATCCCATCCTCAGGCTCCAAATCCTTCTCAGTGTCAAAGGTGATCTGAAGGTCTGTCTCCAGTGATGGGTTTCACACCTGGACATTGGGCCTTGAGGGTTCCCTAGGGCAGCCCTGGGAGGGGCCCAGACAATGTGTTTCCCCCTCCACAGTCCTTAATTTGTATTCTTGCCTGGGATTGTGCCCTGTGATGGGCCTGGCAGTACACTAGCATGGTATTATTTTGGATCGCCTGACCTAACTATCTTCCTTTTGCTACAGTGACCATGTATCTTTTCTGGGATGCAGAACAACTGAATTTCTGGTTTTCCTTCCTGCCTTTGTGAATTTGAATATAATTTCTGAAATTTCCAAACTTCCTTCCCTTCCCTTGTTGTTGTTGTTGTTGTTGTTGTTGTTGTTGTTGTTGTTGTTTTTTCTGTATAGTGCTTGGATTTTTTCCCCTTAAATATTTTGGTGTTACCAAAGTCTGAAACACACAGTCAGCAGTTGTGTTTATTCATTTCCATTACATTTTTATCTTTTTGGTTACTTTTATATCTCATTTATTTTTTAACCAAACTAATTTCATAAATTTAATAAGAATTCATGAAGATCTGGGGCTGTTCCAAAATTTCTTCTCTCATGAAATCACTTATTCTTTGAGAAAACAAATAAATACTGTCAAGTTTTATTTAGCAGTGTAAATTTGTCTTCCTTTTTTTGAATAAACCTGTGACAGGATTTTAAAAAATTCTTTGCAATCTGAAGTTCCTTGTATATCTAGTTAGTGTTTGCAGGAGTTAGACTTTGGGATTTTAATAAAGGTAAAATCATATTTTTTCTTGTGAATTGATGTTATGGATTGAAAACGTAACTAGCCAAATTCTTATACCATAGCACAAGGTCTGTCAGCCCTTTTCCTTCTCTCATTAGTTAGAAAAGAGTCCTTCCTGTTATTAATTTTTCTTAATGACTCCAAGGTGAAAGATTATGCCTTAATCCCTCCTAGTTCCAAAATAGGATTTAATCATATGCGAGACTCCACTTGTTTTCAGAAATTTTAGCATTAACCTAACTTCATCATAATGCTAAGTACACTGTTAAATCATGCACATATTTTGCATTAGACATACTTAAATGTTAAACTGTATAGAAATGAGCAGCTGAGACAAAGTCTAAACTTTGTAGTTTTAATGATCTTACACAGTCAGTGCAGATTTAGGAAATGGGGTACATAGCTTTAAGTAGTTGTGATTTAATTAAGGTTATTTTAATGTGAATGATTCTATTTGAGATACTGCTTGGTAAATTTCTGCAGGGAGACTTTTGTTAGCAGTAAGGTAGCCAATGGTATGAAAATATTTTTAAATGGAGGAAACATCAGGTTATGATTCGGTCACAGGACAAAATTGCACAATTTTAAATATTTAAATTTCTTATTTACACAGCCTAGATATGTTAGTATAAAGGACTAATGGATGGAAAAATTTACATCCAGTACTTAAAGATAAACTTAATCAATCTTCACAAAATACAGTAAAATAAAATATTCATCTGTATGAAATAACACATGAAAGTATTTCTATATGCCTATTTTTTTCTTGTCCCTCCATGCATAAATACAAAACTGACAGCATGCAATAAAATATATCTATAATTACCTTTAAATGTTTCATTTTGCTGTTTACTTATCTTTATTTCAGTTTAATATGTAAGTTTAAAACAAGTTCAAGATAATATTTGATCTTATGCTGAAGGAAATTCTTTGTAATATCTGAAAGACATTATATAAGAAATATGAAGTATGGGAGCATTATACAGATTGTGCTTTGTGTGTACGGTAAAGGATTTTGTTTATTGTCTTAAAGTCTTACAGTATCTCCTCCATGATCTTGATGCCTGTAATCCTGCAAAACAGACACTCTGCACAAGGGTTAATGGAGATAAGATATTACCTTTAATGCAGTC
>JAWWEW010000078.1:123061559-123081358 GCA_035583185.1 Anabacerthia variegaticeps | reverse complement strand
AAGAAATCCCTTACTTTTACAGCTCTAAAAATCCATAAAATACACACCAAAAATACATAAAATCCTTAGGCATCAATCTTGCCAGGCACGGAGGTGAGATTGACCAGTCTACAGTTCACTGGTCTTCCTTATTTCTCTTTTTAAAAACAGGGTTTATGTTTCCTCCTTTTCAGTCAGTGAGAACTTTACTGGACCGCCACGACTTCTCAAATATGATGGATAATGTCTTAGCCTCTTCATCAGCCAGTTCCCTATGGCCCCACAGATACATATCATCAGGTCCCATGGACTTGTTCACCTTCAGGTTCCTTAGATGGTCTTAAATCTGATCTTCTCCTACAGCAGGTGGTTCTCCCTGTCCCTGGCTTTGCATTCTATGACTTCAGTGATGTGGCTGGAGCATTTACTGGTGAAGATCAAGGAAAAAAATCACTGAGTGCCTCAGCCTTCTCCTGAATGAATAACCAGGTGTATGGTATGCTTCTGGAGAGGGCCTGCTTTTTCCCAGGTCTTCCTTTTATCAAAAACATATCCACAGAAGCTTTTCTTGTTTCCCTTGACATCCCTGACCATGTTTAAATCTCATCTCTGTTTGTTTGAACAACTTCTTTGTATTCCTCCCAGACTGCCAGTCTTTGTTTCCACCCTCTGTAGGCTCATGTTTATGCAGGAGCTTCTTGTTCATCCATGCAGGTGGCCTGACAGTTTTGATTGACTTCCTCTTTGTCTGCATTTATCACTCAGAGAAGGTGATCCTTGTATATCAACTAGCTTTCCCTGGCTCCTTTTTTCTCCAGGGCTTTATCCCATGTTGCTCTATCAAGCAGATCTCCCTGAAGAGGCCAAAGTCTTATCTCCTGAAGTCCAGGGTAGTGAGATTGCTGTGCGCTCTCCTCATTGCCCTGAGAATCTTGAACGCCACTAGTTCAAGGTCACTGCAGCCAAGGTTGCCTTGAGATTCACATTCCCACCAGCACTTTCTTGTTGATGAGAATAAGGTCCAGTGTAACACCTTTTCTTGCTAGCTCTTCTATCACCTGGAGAATAAAATTATCATCAGCACTTTCCAGGAATCTCCTGGATTGCTTAATCCCTACTGTGTCCCTCGAACAGAGGATCAGGGCTGGTGAACATGAGGCCGATTCTGTCTGTCTATAGAGGGTTTCATCTGCTTTGCCTTTCTGGTAGGGTTGCCTCACCATAATGCCACTTATCCCTACCCTCACTTTAATGCAAACCCATAAGCTCTCGGCTGGCTTCTCATCCATCCCCAGGTGAAACTCCATACGCTTCTTATGCTAACCTTCATTTCTAGTGATAAACTCTCATAACTCCTGAGGAATTACCCTATAAAAAAGAAAGTTTATAACTCAGCAAATCTGTGTCCACTCATTAGTCCAAACAGGGACTATAGACTAATACTTCAAGTTTATTGTAAATCTGTGTTTCAGGATTGGGCTGGAAATTTATTCTAAATTATTAATAATTGTTTAATATGCCTTTCCAATGTAAAAGCAATGAAGGAAAATCTTCTTTGAAATCATAAAATTATTAACTGAATTTAAGAAGCAATAGAATGAAAAATAAAAGTTGAAATTTTTCTGATAATCATGGTTTTGCTGGATTGTCTTCTGTTTTCATCCATGGGTACTGACCTGAGTTTATTCCAAGAGGGTACTGTGTGTACTTGGCAACTGTGATCATGGAAAAATATCGGGAAGAGTTACTGAAGAGTACAGGAGGTTGTGAAAGACAAGAATCTTGGGATCTACCAGAACAAACTGAATAACACCTACAAAATAATTTTCTGAGAACAACTAGGTTGGTATGAAGTTGATTTTTTTTTTTGTTTTGTTTTGTTTATACATTAGATGACACAAAAGGCATTGAATTGGTTTAGCAGAGTTGGTAGTTTAAAAATATATACATTTCTGCTACAACTAGTTAGTCCAAAATGTTGTGGTGTAGTTAAGGAATTCTCTGGTTTTAAACTGGCTTGCTCATCTATTCTGATGGCATTAAATGTAAACTCCTGCAATATTATTAAATTAACTTTTACTAATCCTACTTATAAAGAGATTTACTACTGAGTGGAGAGATCAAAAAGCTAATTTATCGGAGGAACTCTCACTAGCCATTAGCAAAATTTATAGGTTACTACTATTCTAGCCATTAATCAGATTTCTATATAAAACAACATATTAAAGTATGTCAGTCCAACCTCTGCTTTCAGGGAAGACCTTTTGAGGTTGGATTATTACACTGTAGCAAAAAATGCTTGACTAGTCTCAACAGACTCAACACATACTGTTGCTTTGAGACTGTTAAAAAATCCCTGACTAATTTTTCTAGGATCTAAGCTCCACCTCCCCACCCTGTGGATTGCTTATTTAAATGAATGCGAACAAATTGTAAAAATAAATAATCCAAAAATACGTGCCAGGATGCTTACCTTGAATGGTAAAGCTACTTTACATAAACACATCCATACTATTTAGGAGTCTAATCCTAATGAAAATTAACAACCTAAAGCTCCTAAATCACTTGTATGCTTTTGAAAATATTGCCTATGGCCACTCAGACATGAATTCTTTGAGATGATCTGCTTCTCTAGGTTACAATTCTCTACATTGAAAAGCAGTTGTGTTCAGGTTGGCTTTTGCAGGTAAGGCCTGTAATTTAGGATTGCAACTATAGTGATTATAAATCCTGACTGACTTCAGGATGTTTACAATATGAAGTCTTCGTCCTTGTCATTGTTAGAATATAACTTGTCTTATGCACAAATCTTGATGCTTTGCTTTAAAGTATTTAATTTTTAAATGACTAGTGAAGATAAACAGATCTCATATGTCCATTACTGTATCTTACTTCTAGTAACAGGTCATTCCAGGAATTGCCTAACAGAAACGGCTGTTTAAGCAGTATTTAAACACTCAATGGAACTCTAACATGGCAATAATAAGTGCATTTTTTAATATGAAAAGTCCATCTTTTTTTTTTTTTTTTTTCAATGTCTTTAGAACAGCTTCACATTAACGCACCAAAAATGTTTTCATGTGCCTTGGGTTTGGTTGCATTATGGATCTCTTGCATTGTCCAGGACAGAAATCATGGTGAATCAGTAATGACTACTGCAACCAAAGTCACTGTTCCCATGAAATGTTGAACGAAATATATGCAGCAAAAATGTGAACACCCTCAAGCAAATGTTGCAGACCACAACAGTGATTCAGAAATTCTGGGTTTATATGGAAATGTGAATGTTTTGAATATGAATGTGTTTTAAAAACATGTAAAAAGTTGGAGTTTTTTCTTCACATCTGAGCAATTGCAGGGTGTGTCATTGTGCTCCCTTACTAGAAAAAAACCACAAGAACTGAAATTTCAAAACCTTCTACAGTGGCCATTTTGAATGCTGTTTGGTTTTACCAATTTTTAAGCACTCTTTAAGTTAAGAACTGTTATTCACAACTCTACCCTACTTGTTTCAATTAAAACAGGAACATCAACTCTCAGAACAATCAGTTTGCTCATTTGTCAGCAGTTCTGGGACTTCGCTGGCCTTAACACTACTTGTTCACAAATAAATAGTCCTTATTTATAGAAAAAGCGGAGACAGAAGTGCTAAAGGGCAAAAAAATAAAAGATACAGCATATACCTTTTCATAGAGAACCATCTAAACCTTAAATGATAGTATTTTTGAAACCTTTAAATGACATATTGCCAAAGAATGCATTTACCTGTGTCCTTAGAGTTACATCTGGACCATTCTGCCTTTACCAGAGATTTGTTACTGTTACAACCACACCAACATGCATTTTGTTTCTGCATATGTCCCTGTCCCTTAGCAGAATGTATGTACATGGACACATAAGCATACTTTAAAGCTGGCTATGTTTGTTCGATTCAAATTCTGGGCAGAGGAATCTGTGTTGGTTTGTATTCATCCCTGCAGACACATTCGTCCAGGCTCTGAGGAGCTAAAACCTAAAGCACCATGTCATTGTGAATTGATAACTTTCAATCTCTGCATATTCATCCATAAATTAAGAGTAGGTTCTGGTTAAAATAACCTATATTCAGTCAAAAATACTTTAAAAAGGAATAGTCTAGTTAAGCTCCTCAATGTTTCTGACTTCCAAGAATTTTTTGTCTTGGATCTCTTTCTCTGCAAGGCCAGAGCTAAATGGAAATAAAATAGACTTACATGTATAGGTGGACTCTCACTGATTTAGGAGGTGATATCATTGGAACTGCTCACCTAACAATACAAGCTTCGGAGATGAGGTTTTCATAAATATCATCAGTTTTGACAGACATACAGCAATCCATGTTCAAGCATGAAAACAAATTGCAAAGACTCCAAAATAACCCAGCAGAGTTAAAGGGTAAATTACTAGTCTCTGTGCAGTGCTAAGTAGTATGAAAATAGGTAAGTCACAGAACATAAAAATAAGAAACACAGCTTCTGATGAGATGACTCCTGGGCAGATACCTCCTACACTGCACACACTGTCACCTCCTTTTCATCAGTGAGTGATTGCCAGAAGAAAATAATCCCTCTGTATTGCAGCAATCACTAGTAAAATGAGAATAATGGGGCCAACATCCTGTGAAAAATGGGAACAGGAAAATAGGTCACCACAAACATAATTTTCTGGTGTTTCTTGCATGTGAAAAATTCTGAATGTATAAATATATATAAGATTACACAAAACCTTTAATATGATGCAGATTTTGGAAAAACACCCAATCAATTATGTTCTGAGAAGGAATTCTGCTATTTCATTTGTACAAAACAACATTTATGCAAGAAAAATTAAAGCATCTCTCCCAATGCCTATACTTATGAAGGCTCTATTTTGTTTTTAGATTAGTAATAATGTAATGGGAAAGGGAAAGAATTAGATTATAGTTTAAAGAAACACCACAGTCCCAAAGTAACAAGAAAATAACAAGTTGCAATGAGGGAAACACAGATCATATTTAAAAATTTTGGGGAAAAGAAGCAGCACTGAAAAAGATTACAAAGAACAAGCAAAATACCTACGTTTGCTTTGTAACATGTATAACATTGCAGTATTTGTAGAAATGCTGTTAAAAAGAAATCCTCAGTGTAAAAATATAGGGGAAAAAAAAAAAAATTGAACCATTGTAAGGACAATGTAAATGATGCCCCTTAAAAGAAAACCCAGTGAACTTCATGACCCCTGGGAGGTCTGAAGCTGGTGTGGTTCCCTGTTCAAGATTCAGACAGTAGTGACACAAAGCTTATTTCCTCAACACACACATGCTAGTAGACAAGACTGACCACCAGCAGACAAATGTGGCCATAAGAGAAGTGCCTTTAGGTGCACCAGATGCACACAAACAACACTTGGGTAAATGACACAAATGTCCTAATCTTTTCCAGGCTGGCTTGAACCTGCTCCCTCCAATATTCAGCTCCAAGACCATAGAGCCAGACTACTTCCCAGCTAGTCTAACTTGGGTTTACTAGCATCTCCCACACAGTCAAAAGAGGATGAGCACTCATGAGGATGAGTCCTCTGTAACTACAGAAACAGGAATTTAACAAGAAGCAAAGACAGACCATGCCATGATCAGGGAAACGACTCATACAAGTGTAATGAACTGCAGCTTGATTACATGAGACTCTGTGATTGACTCTCTATTTTTTTCCTAGTATTTCATCCTTCTCTTAAGCAGCCTATAATAAATTTAACACATATCCATAATCCTTTCTAGCAGTCTATAAAAAGTTTTACACACTTGCAATGATCCTATAGTAAGTGTGCTCTTTCATGCCAAAATGAGGATACTCTCATTTCCATTCTGACCTATTTGATCTGCCCAATGCCACCAGAGGCGTGGTGCCTTTAACAGCCCATCCGTAGCTCTGGTTTTCATTAACTACTGTTTCCTTAGTGGTTTTGTATCTGTGTCTTTAGGTTTTTTTGCTTTTCCTATTTCTTGTCTTGGCCTTTTAATCAAATGTTCTTACAAAACAGTGTCCTAGGCTGCAGTTATCCTTACAGAATATCTTAATATTCAAAGGTAACCCTCTCTTTTTCCTTGACTCACTTTTTATGTGAGTAGAATGAAATATTTGGGAGAATTGAAAAGTGAGGATAAGAAAAGGGACGAGGGACATATTCTGCAACACATCATGCGGCATACCCATGTCCCTTTGGTATTCATCAAATCTATTTTTAAATTTTCTGAATTTTTCAGGAATCAAGACCACTTTAAAAAGATGTATTGGAGAGATATTAGCTGTCCTCTTCTTTTTAATAATAAACAACAATGTTGAGCATTTGCTGCTGCTGAGTCAGAGTATATAAATATTAAATTCAACTGCTTACCTTTTATAAAATTACTATGAAAGCTCAAAGTTCCTTCAAATGCCACAGAAACTTTCGACTCTAAAAAACAGAACTGGGTCTGTGTAATATTAACTGCGTTGTTTGCATCTCTTTCCACATTCATATAAAAAAAATTGAATGACAATACAGGAATTTTTACAAACCTTTTTGACAAGTGTTTTTGCTTCTCAGTGAGCCTATTTTCAACCAAACCCTTTATAGACAAATGGTTTCTTATCCTGAAAACACACTTATAGACAAACTACCTGCAAAAATTGCTGACATCTTTCTTCTTATTTATTTAAAATGAAAAAATAAAGCCAAATTATTACTATATTGAATCTGTTCTATTAATTATTAAGACACCTCAGTTTTACATCAAGCATAAACATCTATTAAACAGACTGACTGTGTGATAAAACTCTATAGATCAGGAAACCTGAAGAGTGATAAAACTCCATAGATCAGGAATCCTTCTTTGCCATAGCATGGTCCCTTTTATCAGTGTGTAGGTGTTGTAGTGGATTAAATGGCTAAAACTAAGAACTGTAATGTTTCATTAAGTAACTGAAAAAAATAAAATGCAACAATGAGATGCACAGAGACTTCTGTCTCAAGCATATTAGCATGTAAAGATTACTGTTAAAAATACCTGAACTTATGTAGATTTCTAATACAGAAAAAAAAAAACCAAACCTGTGATTTGGATTGCTCCACTTGACATCCAACAATTCCGAAAAGCACGCAGTGTTTTCTGTCATGTCCAGATGTTGTCTCAAAAAAATGTAGTAGGGAAAACTTTACAACTATAATGTAAAATATTTTCTACTTTTAAAGTGCATTCAGTGTGTTTGGGTCACCAGATTTTTCCATGTGGATTCATAATTTCTGAAGGTTACAGTCTTTTTCAGCTTCTTTTCTTGCATAGGTTGAAAAGTGCTAAGGAAAAAGTGTCAGAGTATGTTCAGTATCTTTCCTATGTAAATTATTGCTTCAATGTCTGTTGTGATATTTATTTTTGTAGTGACTGATAGGAAATTGCTACTGGCTTCTACATGCTTTGGGTGCTCCAAAATTTGGTCATGTTTGCAATCAGAAGTGCACATTTATTTGTGTTTTTGTAAGAATGTTAGTATTACAGAATTCAGAACTGCCTAAGATTTGTAAACAGACTGTTCAGCTGCTACCTGACAATAAATATTTCTAAAACAAGTCATCCTTATTCTGTGGATTATTTTGCCAAGTGTAATGAAGTATTCAGGGCTGATATGTAGTACTGTCTCTCATACAGTGTACCAATAAACACCAAGTGGGGCAAGCAGGGGAATACAAGCTAAGTGCACTCCTCTACACTTGAACATATAGTTTGGTAACATAATAGGTAAGAGCTTCAGTAAAACACAAATAGTAATGTCGACTTTATCATGCCTTGGCATATAGGAATTAAATGACGTATGCTTTAAAGGGGGACACATGGTTTTGCCTTAGAGAAGCAGACTAAATCCATATATCCCATATTCCTGCTGCATAGTCCTACTGTTGAACTGCTGAAGCAGGACAAAGACTCCTGCATTCAAAACACTGCTGTTTATCTCTGGGTTTATTTGTATGCTGGAGCATTCTGGGAATGCCAATGGTCTTGCAAGCAAGAAAGGCTGAGAAATGTTTCATTTGTGTGGACAAAGGAAGTTTAGGCAGTTCCTGTCTGATGGAATAGCTTCCACCAGACTTGCGACAGTGAAGGAAAATTGACCTATGTAAACAAAAAGCTTTGAACCGCTCTGTGTTGCACCAGAGAGCCCCCAATTTACCAGGTAGACTCTAGAAAGCAGTACAAGTGTATGGTTTTCATAGTACTTGACCCACAGAGTTGAGGGTCTGCAAAGGTACCTCCTGTGCTGGGTTTTAGCAGATTTATGGCACGTGCTCTTGGTCTTTGAACTGCCCAGATCTTCATACCTGAGGATATCCTCCTAAGATATATGTGGTTGAAGTGTCCCTGCACCCATGATCTCTTCGATGCACCTTTACAATGACACTTGTGGGACCTAAATAAAAAAAAAAAAAAAAAACCAACAAAAAAAAACCAAACAAACCATTTCATACAGACTCATAAAGTTTATGCGGGTGATTCCTTTTAGTAAGATTAAATACCAAGTATGTGGAGAGATCAGTAAAAGGAAGTGTTTATTTCATAGCCTGTGACTGCTTTCTAGACTATGTTTTCTAGAATCATCACTCCACATTTTGGACTTTGAGTTTTTAAACAGCATCCATGAAACTGGGAGCACAATAAGGTATTGAAGACTCTTGATGCCCTCATAAGATGAAAAAATAGTAAATTAATCCATTAAGATAATAATAAAATACTTTAAAAACACTATATAAAGTTTTGCTTCATTGAATGACAGATTCCCCTGTTGCAAGTCCAAATCAAGGTTCATGATTTGCATTTTTGGTAATGAGTGTAACATTTTTTTTGATAATATTTTCTTTTTTTTTTATTTTGAAATTATGACAACCAGAAGGAAATGATCTGCATGAGAAGCAGAGGCATGGAGACTTTCTATTCTTGAGATTTTCTTTCTGTTCAAATTCACTTTTATATATCCTATGGAAACTATTTAAAATGTCTTTTTCATTTTATTAGCACGAATTTTACAGCTGCATAGTCCAGGTAAGATTTGAAAACTCTGATCTTTTCAGTGCATGCATTTTGATGATACCTGCACAGAAATCAATGATGACTAAATGTAACATTCAGCTGGGACTATTCTGATGTATTTTTTAAGGGCTTAGTACCATCCAGTTCAGTGAATGGATTTTAGCTACTACAGTATAGAACTACATAAAAATAACAAAAACCTTTACTCCTAGAAATAATTTTGTATTTGAGCAATGATTTTTAGGTTATGTATCTGTCTAATTGCATAGTTGCATTGTCACTCAATGTTCTGAAATACATGCCTGCTCATGGATCCTTAGTGTTACATCAATCTACATAAGAGATGTTGCTTTTCTGAAAATAGCAAATAAAGATTAATGATGGAGTGACTTGATAGATTCCAAGAGATGTTTGATATTTTTAATGAAATTGCAAATTGTATATGAAAATATTATATTAATATTCCAATCTTGTGTTATTACACTTAAATATATTTAAATATCATTTTAATCAAACTATGACCAATTATTTTATCTCTCTGAGAATTCCTATTGTAGTAATTGTCAGTATATGCAGTCAGGCAAATGAGTTTCTTACAGCAATTTCAGAAAATAGCTAAGACGTCATTAATGAACTTGGAAGGGCAGATTTCAAAAACAGGGAATTGTTTTCATTTTCGCAGATATTAACAAGGAAGAAAACAATGTCTTTGCATGGTAAGAAATACAAAACACACCAGCAAGCTAAGATCATGTAGTGAAAAGGTGGGATGGTAACAAAAGATTACTGACAAGGCATTTTGGATGATGGTAAACTATTGCCTAGTGAAGCCAGCACTGAGTTAAGTCATTCTAGTTAAAAGCAGTAGGTAGAGCTTGCTATAAAAAAATGCTTTGGTTTACTAATGGTTTTTAAGTTCCAGATTTATTTTATTCTTCTTTGACATGAAAACAAAGTCTTTTAAATGCTACTGAAAAGTGGAGGTGTGTCAAAATTTTTGCTTCATGTTGAAAAGGTCAGCTTTTTGATGCAAGCCTTTCTCTCCTGAATGTTTGTTCTTGATCAAAACATTTCCACTGAAAACTTTGCCAAATGTATCTGAAGTGTTTCTGAAAAGTGTTTTGGCTTCAGCAAACCATCTTGCTCAAATGTGATTGTTCATAAGTAGACAAAATAGTGAACAATGGTGTTCTAGAGATTTGTGCTTCCTTGCCTCTAAACTCCCTCTAATGCACTTCACCATACTGCATGTAACACTTCACCATACTGCATGTAACATCCTTACTTAGAGACCGAACATTTGGTTGGTTCCTGTTAATTTTATCCCCTGATTGGACCCGTTCAGGTGACTGACTAGCTTGCTGCTACCAGAGGAAATGAATAATCATAGGTTTCTCACAATTCTGATTTCCAAGAACGAAGAACTGAGTCCCCTTCTTCAACAAGGGGTGTGGAGCAATGTGACAAAGAAGGAGCTATTTTTGAGTTTGAGAGGGCATTTGGTAGTTATTAAGACTGCTGAGAACTCATTGTGGATGCCTGTAGGACAAGACAGCTTGATCACACAAAGAGGCAAATTAGTGGGATAAAAAATTGTGAAGAATAATCTTATTTCATCATTGCTAAATCCGTTATTGTGCCTTAACATAGTGTACCAAGAAAATAATTTCACTTGATTGTTATTTGAATTATGCTCAAATATTGTAATAATATTGCAAAAGCACTCAAGAAAATTATGGCTTCTGGATTTTGCTTGGCAGTAGGCAAATGTAATAAACATCAATCACCATACAGTTATGTAAAAGGTATTTGTTCTTCTATACCACTCAAAGCATTGTTATCTCTTCATATTTTAAGGACAATATTTGGCTTCCTGAAGAAAGCAGCTAAGTGCCATAAGCACAGATATACCTATATAGGAGGCCCTGTCTGATAGAGACTTTCTGATGAGTGGCTGATTGCCTCTTTAAACGCCAGGCACTAGGTGGTATCAGAATTACAACTTAATGACTCAGTCAAATGTATGCCACAGTGTAATGACATATATTGCATATATACACTGCCTAAATTATGTAAAACTACAAAAGTTTCCCTGACTGTATTTAAATTGTAACTGTGGCAAATCAACATTTCTGTAATGCAGTTTTTATTACTCTACCTAGCCATAAAAGCTACTCCTGCTGTAGAAAAATTCCTATCCTCAGCAAACTTACTTCACAAAGCTGGAATTGGAAAAAATCAAAACACAACAAAGAAAAAAAAAATCCACCACCACAAAAAAACGCCCAAAACCAAACCAAATCAAAACAAAAAAAAACAAAAAAAAAAACCACAAAAAATCCCCAACCAACCAACCAAAAAACACAGAATCAGTGTTTTGTGGTCAGGATAGCCAGTAGGGAAAGTTTTTTTCACAATAAATACCTGAACTAAGTAAGCAGCCAAAAAGAATACTTTGTTGGCTTTTGTGCCATCAGTAAAACATTTGTCAGGTAAGAGTCACAAGGAAGCCCTTCTGTCCAGTACCTGGAGCGAGAGTAAGACACTCTGATAGGATTTTGGAAAAGAAGGCTTGTACTCTTTCTTCAAAGGACATTCAATTATTTTAATGAAATAAAACAGCTCTGAGTCAATATTAAGGGAATTTTATTGTGAATGTCTATCTAATGCAGAAAAACTTGCTGGATGGAGAAGGAAGAGATATACATACATATAAATGCCCCATAAACCATGCTTTTGGCTATTCCAAGAGAAGAATCTCTATCCTCATAGTTTCAGACTCATTCGGGAAATAAATTCAAAACAGTTTGTAGGATATAAGGAAACATTTTCACCTAGTTCTATATATATAAACAGTAATGTCTCTGGTGGTATCTGAAATAGCAACCCATATGTTCTTTAACTAAACACAGACAGCTCTCAGATGTAGCCCCTAACAACATGGTGCTCATATTAAGACTGTCACATCCAGGTCTCTGTGTTTCAGCTATATTTAGCACAGCAATACTCCTGCAGGCTTTGTATATAGAAAAGAAATCTGGTTTTCCCTTGCTTATTGTCAACACTGCATGCCACACAGTAGCAAACTAACACTTCATACAGATGTTTCACTTTATTGGGCCAGATGATGAAACAGCAGCTTTCAATATAAACAGAGAAGAATGGTGCATAGCTTAGATATAGCCCAGAAACAAGCAAATCAAAGCATGCTTCTTCAGCTCAGAGCTATGTGCTCATTTTCAGCAGATCTGCGAGGCACTGCAAGCTGACAGGTGAAATCATTTGCCTCATAGATCATGAATGGAGCTACAGTAAGATGAATTGCATGCAAAAGAGCAGACAAAAATCAACAATACATGACATACTGAAGCAATGAGAATTCTGCAGTAGATTAGGGAACTCACTGAAAAAAATACAGCTACTGAACTTCAGAATCTAACAGAAGGAGATGTGATAAACTAAGCCTCAGATGAACATTAAATACATTGAAGCTGTGATATATGGGATATAATAGAAGATGACTGCTAAGTTCAGTGATTTCTGTAGGTAAGTAGACTGAAATGTCAGTCTAGCCTGTTGTGTTAGCACTGGTTCATAGCCATTTTGTTAGCAGTTGGATGCGTATAGAGATACCTTTATCAGTGTCCATCTCCTGTACAGGAATGGAAGAGAGGTGGAAATATTGTTTTAATTTGAAACAGTAATAGAACATTTAAAATGAAAATCCAAAGTCTTGATTCATCTATGTATTCTGTTTGGTCATTTGCATTGCCCATATTCTGTAAAGTGATATATTTAATTGTAGTTGTAGAGAGAGGTTAGTTTATTTTAGTTCCTGTCAGAATGAAACATTTATTTGTTGACTGTAATGTAAATCCAGAAGTGGGACAATCCAGTATTTTCTGGACTGAGGTATGAAAGAGCATTTTGGAGCTGTATTTAAGAACCGCTAAAGACAGAGAATAGATTCTTGACCTCTACATTCTATGGGAAAACATACTTCTACTTCTTCTATATGTGCTGCTACTGCAGTGGTGCTGGAATGCATACTTCCTGTGTGACTTCCAGGTGACTGTATGTGTATCCATTGCTCATGTTCAACACATCATCTGCATGGCTGGAGCAGTATCATGTGCATGTCAATATTTTTGTTTCAAGCTTTTATCTGAGAAAACTAAAAGCTTAAGTCACTGTGAAAAAGTCAGAGAAACTATTGTTCTTTTTCTGTATTAATAAAATACAGCATTGGAAGGTGGCTGTGTTCTTGTTGGAACTGGTGGAAACAGAAGTTCTTTTAAAATCAGAATAAATGTTACTTCCCTCTTTCCAGTCCTTTCTTGAGTAGACTATCAGAGAACCAAACATAGCCTGGTCATGAGTCTGATAACCATGAGCAGAAGTGTTGGACTAAATCCTGGACGCTCTCACATTTCCATAGCTTTGTGGGCAAGACTTGTGCCTTGTAAAAAGTGCCCTTTTACCAAGTTGGGCATCACCCCAGCTCAGGTCAGAGAGAGCAGTAAGGCAGCTCATACTGAGTGGGAGGAGGGCAGCCCTTCAGGGGAGCAAGCACAGGGGGTGGAAGGAGACATGACACCCTGCAGCACCACAGAGTGAGGCCCCAGGACCATGGGGATAGGGCAAGGCTGGTGGAGCATCTCGGAAAGCAAGGCTCTGGGGTGCTGGAGGGAAGCAACAATGGGCACCCTCAGTGCCCTGGACCACTTCTCTTCAGAGTTAATGCCCCTTTAAGGCCAGAGGCCCCTTGTGTGAGTCAGACCTGTAGTTGTACGTTTGTGTTGGCCACCATCATGGCAAACTCCTGATGTTACAGGCAGATGGACAGCATAAGTGTTATGTAAACAAACAAGATTTTAACAGCAACAAAGTCGTCTTTCATTTGTCCTTTGCTAATTCAAATGATCAATAATACCCCAAACACTCTTTCAAATGAAACTCTCAATGAAAATATCTATGAACATTCAGGTAAATATAGTACTGGGGACATAAACCGAGGGACATGAAAGAATAATAAGCTACTATTATTCTTACATTAACCCAACACAGGTTTAAAAGGAGAGTGGGACAGGAAAGGCCCAGTTAGACTCCTACATTAACACCATTTTAACCAAAGACTGCAAGGTTGTCTTTGAATTTGATAGGAGATATTTTCTACCTGCTGCATCACTTCCACACCTGTTAATCTGGAATGACTCTGTGAAAGTTAATAGAAATACACATTTGTGAGAGTTGATCTAAGCCAGGTCTGAACAGAGAGATCTTTTTCCTTCAAACCCTCATTGCAATTATGTTCACTGTTAGCATATCTGTTTTAAGTTCTAACAGTGGAAGAAGGTTAGACCCAATATTTCAATAATAAACTTTACACTGGGATCTTTAATACCTGTTTACAAATGCTATAAGTTAGGACAAAAACCTTTAATCCAGAAAGTTAAAGCACAGAGATAAAGGGAGCAGAGAATTGTAGATGCCTTGCCTTGAAAGCTGTATAATACCTCATTCAAGTTGATAAAGTGGATATAAAGTTGATGTAATTATTTTCTGCCTAAAAGTCTTCATGAAATCGTTAGTGTGTATTATATTTAAAATGGTGAAACATAGTTCTAGAAGTGAAGCAGTTCACAGGAGAGAGTCTGAAACTCTTAAAAATAATTCTCTCTTATGACTGAAATAGATCTGAGACTAATCTCAAAAAAATTGAACTATAATTGTTTTTCTGCAATTTTATTTATGGGATAATAATAACACTATTGTAGTATAATGCATGGCAAATAGTATAATATGTATCACGTGTGTATATATATGTTTCAGTACAATATATACCATGTACATATAGTGTATATACCTACATTCATTCACATATAAACGTTATGTATATTATGAAAAGAATCAGTATGATTGACTCACTATATGGAACAAGTGCACAAAGGACGTTCACAAAAACGAGGGCAACAGTCAGTCTGTTTTACATAGCTCCTTGAAGGCCTTTTCAGTTCTGCAGCTCTGTGATTGTTGTAATCTTTTTCATGACACTCAAGTCTTCCTGCTGCCAACCATAGTAATGGCCAGTTTAACAAATTACACTACCTTTTTTTTTTTTTTTTTTTTTGGAAGACTGTGAAATGACAGAGTAAATTCTATTCATGCTATATCATATGGAGAGTTCAAGTCTGATTATATGGGAATATGGAAGCAGAGGAGACATAGTTCCAGTTCAGTGCTTTCCTACCTCAAGCACCATAACATACAAATTCCATCTGGAAACCAAATTAAAGGACAATTCAGTACTTTTTTTTCCTTAATATTCTCCTGGGGATGCTGCACTCAAAATTTTATTGGTAGTAATATCTGACAGTAACAGTGTAAGACTTAGGAGTGACACTGCAACAGTTTTTTTCAAGCTCTGAACTCATTCATGACCAGTTTGTACCTGATACAGGCTATTATTTGCAATACCTCTTCACAGTCTATCCTGCCTGCTCTGTGCGTGATGACAATAATCATATCCATTCTTAACATTTTTGTACTCTCTGCCTACACAAGACAATGTCTTTAATTTCCTGTTGTGCCATAAGATTTCTGTTCCATCTTTTCCCCTGTGTTCTTATTCAACATTAGTCAAGGCAAGTCATCATCTTGGAGGAAGTTCAGGGCTGCTTGAGCACAGACAGCCCTGTGCAAGACCAAAGGTTGCTAGCATAGCTGGACTGGTCTCACTACTGTTGCCACTGCCTTTACTTTTATGCTGGCAGGGAAGTGAGAAGAAATCTCCTAAGTCAGATCTACAAGGAACTGGAAAGAAACATGAGATTGCCTTTGAGCAGTTAAATGGCTTTTTAAAGCCCTGGAAAAAGAAACTTCAGAAAACATTAAAAGTTGTGTGCTGCTGAAATCTTTGATGGTCATAAGCATTTGGTGATTTCAGTGAGTAGCTGATTTGAATATAATATAAATTAATGAACAGTAAAGAAAGTAACAAAGCAAGAAAAGTAAAACAAAATCCCAAACCCTACTACACTTAGTACTAAATGCTGCCTTAAGATGAATCTATTTCCTTTATCTGGTTTTCACATAAGAGTCAACTTAAACTGAATTTTTGGTCTCAAAGCTAAGACAAACCTTGGACAATAAATTTTTTAGATGATAAATCCAGTATGGATACTTTTTAAGGTATCATAGAAGGTGCAACAAATTTAGAGCATTCTGTGAGGCTTGATACCTTATATCTTTGCAATAAAAAAAAAAAAAAATAAAAAAAATATTAGAAAAATCCTTTCATCTGCATAAAGTGATAGCAGACTTAAGATACTGTTGAGACTATGACAGAAATTGTGTTAAACTTAATTGTAGTTTAAACATTAATATATAGAAAAAGTTGATAATAGAAACTACAGTGGTTTTAAAAATGGAAGTAATTTAAATCAAGAACTATCTGCTTGCTATTTTAAAACCTTTCAAAATGTTTTCCTTTTCCACTGGGAAATTGTTTAGAATATTGAAATTAAGTTCCTCATTAAATAGACTTATTTTAAACTTTAGATAAGTTAATAAATAGAAGGACAAACTTCACAATTACTGTGAAAGTTAGTTTTGATGCATTTCATTTGTGATACTGTCTGTATTCATCTGTGTGGGTTTAGTCTCATTTATTTTTGTTCCAAAATTATATGTATGCTACTACATTAGTCAATAGTTCTTCTGATATGTCAATCTGTTTGAATATATTCAGGAACTGTAAGAAAGTCTACAAATCTAGACATTTACTTGGTTTCTTTCTCCATAAAACAGTTAGTTAAGACAGTATGAAAGTTATATCTCAGAAAATACATGCAAATAAATCCAACTGAAAATGGCCTTAAAACCAAAATTTCAGTTCTGATATTGTAATACTGAACAGACTTTTGAAATTGTCACAATTTCAAAATTGAAATGTGATAATACTGAGATTTCAGCTGAACTGATTTAAAAAAATTAAATCAGAACAAAGCATAGAATACAGTCTTTGTTATCAGATCCTCATGACTCATACTTTATAGCACCACTTTATGATCCACACCATTTCCTTCCATTCAGATTAGTGGGTGATCTGGCAGATGACTTTTGAGTGACCTGGTTGTATTTTGTATTCATTGGAGAGATCTGATGAGACTGCAAAGAAGGAAGCATAGCTATGGATAAAACTGACAACAACACCTATAAACCTATCCTTTTTCTTCTTAACTCATATATAAATTTTCTTCTAAATGTATGTGAGGCCTGTGATATGTATTCAATACTTCTGTGAATTTATGTCTAAAGGAGACAGTGCAAAGGTACGATGGCAAGATCAGGACATTAGAATGTAGAGTAAACTTAAAAAAATATTCCCAGTGAATGCAGATCCAGTGTCCCTGCTGTAAAAAAATGTTAGTCCTTTCATAATCAGAAAATTATACTAAAAATAAAAATGTGTGCATTGAAAACAAATCCTTGATTTAGGCCATAACATAATAATTGAAAAAAAAAAAAAAATAGTCAACTAACACTGCAAGTTAGTTTTATAGGAAATACATGAATAACTTTTCTTTAAATTTTAATGTTCTATTTTTAACAGTTATCAATCAATGTAATTAAGAATTTATTGTGACTGAAAGCTAGATCAAAATGGAAAAAAAGTGGTTTTTTCCTCACAACCATACTTAATGTCCATACATAATTCAACACTGGTTTGTGCTGTGCCTAGTCAAGGGAACATTCCTTCTTAAACAGCACTTTGTTTATCTTGCATAGAATTCTAGGACCAGGTTATATATAAAAAGTCAGAGGCATAACAGAACTCAGACATGTGAAGAATTTCTTTTCCCTCGACAGGCCCTTTAAAGTCATATATAGTTTATTAATTGTCATGTTTTATGAATTATTTACAATTTAATAATTAGAAACAAATATATGGAATTCTGAATCTAGATCAATATTACAGAATTCATTAACAGGTGCATTAATGCAATGCAAATTCAAATTATTTCTTTTGGTTTTATCTTTTTTTTTTTTTTCTGCTGGTGGATTTGCATCATCAAAATAAATAGAAAACATTTTTCTATTGCTTTATTTTATTACAGTTACTTAGATACATTTTTAATTTCATTTTTCAAGCTCCATAATATATATATTGCCTGAACTTGATAGCTTTCAAATATCTTTTGCTTCTATTTTTGTTTTTCTTTTATCACATTTTCTTCATTATCTCTCTTTTTGAGCAAAATTGTTTCAGAGTTGTTTTTTCTGGTTTAGTTGGGGTTTTAATATGTTCATTTTTGTTTGTTTTTTTTTTTTTATTTTGTTTGTTTGTTTTTTTATAGAGAGCAAATGTTATTTAGACAGACAAAATGGAGTCTATGAAAAAAATGTACTTAATGCCAGCAGTTTTATGAAACTTATTGAGAGCTTTGATAATAGGCTTAAGTATCTTCAGGGCAGTGTAGGGATACCCCAGACATTTTGAAGACATAGTGCTATAAGCAGAGCAATATGGAGCTAATTTGCCCTACGCCATGTCAAGTATATTAACTTACAACAAACTCCACACCTCTGTGGGGATAGTGCTTACCAGCTCAGGAGCCAGCTGCTTCTTGAGGAAATTGCATTGCTATCTGCAAAGTTCAGTCTTTTTTCTTTTTTTTTTTTTTTTTTTTTTGTTATAGTTAAATTTAAGTATTTGCACTTTAATTCAACTGTCCATAGTGAAGGTTAAACTGGATATTAGGAGAGGTTTGACCATCAGAGGAGAGTTCTGAAGTGGGTGTTCATTAGTAAGGCAAGAAATCTAAATTATTATAAAATGGAGTTTAATATATTTAGATGTAGCTCTGTGGTATGGCTGCCAAAGACAGAAAAAAGATTAAGCTTGATAGCCCAGAGTAGTGTCTCTATTTTAGTCCTGATGATTTATTCAGCTTCACAGGCTCATAGCTACATCTAAACTGCAGCTTCACCAAAGCTTCTCTGTGTGTCATGAAAAGCATATATGTGTGTCTGTGTGAATGTGTAACAAAACTGCAAAAAACTATAGATTTTTCTATATGTACCCAATTGAGTAGTCACTTTTAAAGGGCAAACAGCTTTTAAAGCACATTCTGCCAGTCTACTTTGCTAAGATGAAGTAGCTTTGTGGGTCACTGCTGGGAAACTGAACTGTCTGGATTCCTCAGGGGAGAGTCTGATTGATATTTGTAGGTCTGATGGAGATGAATGGAGTGGTTTTTATATGAAGGATAATTTGGGGGTTCATGACATCAGAAGAATTTTTCCTAGATCTCATAAGGCTGCCATAACTAAAAGAAGAGCTGTCAGGGGCAGATGGAGCAATTGGCTAGAAGCAGTTCTGAGGCAATTACTGTGGATAAAGTTGGGGTTTGCCATAGATTAAAACTGCTTCTTTTATTACTGCAGCCTATCCCATCTGCAATACTAGAGCAGACACTAGTATGGGGAGGGTGAATTACTCTTTCCTGGGTTTTAGTGTTTTGTTTTTGTTTTTTTTTTTTTGTAGAAAAGGTAGGATAAAGACTAAAGTTAGAAATAAGATTAGAATTCAAGTTCAGCCATCATTAGTAACAATTATGTATTGTATCCTGTCATATCCTATAGAGTTTAGAAAAGTCTTGTTACAGTTAATTTTAGATTAACACTGAGGTTACAGTTAGGGTCTGAAACAGCCTGTCATGGCTAGACTTTGCGAACGAAGATTTACAAGGGCTCTACCCAC
>JAWWEW010000078.1:123045224-123061459 GCA_035583185.1 Anabacerthia variegaticeps | reverse complement strand
GACTGACTTAAGCTCTGATTCTCCTATGGTGATGTGGGGATGATGGAAAACTTCTTGAGGTGCAGGTTGGTAGAGAAGAAACAGCCTGTAGAGATAGACTAATTGCCGCAATGATATCCTTTACTTTTAAGACAACAGTTAATTTTAGGCATGACTCGGATATTTACTTAAATTTAGGTGCAAGATAATCCAAATGTTCAAATCAATTAAAAATTTTCCCCCTCATCATGCCAGAACAATTAGGTTGGGCAAGAACAGTAGATAAGATTCATGAGCTAGGACATAATTATTAACACAACAATCAATTGTGATTGTCAGTGCCAAATTACTAAGGATCATATTATCCTTAGCCATAAGCATTGCAGACATTTCTCCTTGCACCAATTAAAAAAAATTATAATAATTAACTTATTTTCCTAACCTTGTAGAATAAACAGCAGTACTTACTTCAGATCCTGCTGTTTAAACCTTATCCCTAACCACAACCATAATTACTCCGTATCTCCAACTGCTGGATCAGCCCAAGATGACCTGAAAGGATATGTGCTTCTTAAACCCAACTTTAACCTGTTCATTTTTGCCAACAGTCTAAACCGGGTGTTAGTTTCAAACGTTTCTGTGTGTACAATGCACTGATGTCTGTTCAGTGCTTATAGTGAGCTTATAGTTTCTGTGATTGTTATCTACTAGTCCTCAGACCTCCATTGCAAAATATTCTTGCTCTGGAACAAAAAATGTCTTGTTGAAATGTCTTATGTTGGGAATATTCCTCCCTTTACCTTCCCCTCTGCAAAATATTTAGCAGTAACCTACATATTCTTAATGGAAAACAGGCAAAACTTCAGTAGTTATTCCTCTGGTGTATAAAAGAGAACATAATTATTAGTGTCTTACTACTTACTTACTTACTTACTGTAGTTTTCTATGATTTAGTAAAGGTTTTAACAACAACGAGGGATGGGATAGGAAAACTTTTGAAACTTTAATCAATGGTATGATAAAAAATAATAATTTTCTCTAAACTATTTTATAAATTGGCATTTTTGGGCAGAAGCTCTGCTTCACTTTCAACGTTATGAAAGCTTTTTCTACAACTTTCTTTAAAACCTATTAAAGACATGTTAAGTAAAATTTTGTAATAATATAGAATTATATGGAGAGAGGAACTAAAATAGCTCTATTTTACAACTAGAAATAAAACTATTCCACACAGTTGTTTTAAATCCTAGTCAGTAGAATGGCATGGGTCATTTGTTAAAACTATGATCTGTTATCACCAATCCTACTTTTTACAGTACTTAATAATATAATAGTGCAAACAACTCAATAGTTTTTGCAACACAAGTGAAGTGAAAATAGTTTATAATTTGTTTATTTTTATTTATAAAATCAATATTATTTAATTTTAGTTTTGAGGATTTTGTATTTAAGCATTGAAAAATATTGCAAGTACAGGGACACTTCATTTAGACTGTTTTGAATTGATATGTTCAATTAAAATTGCACATCAAAGTCATGCCATTTTGTTTACAACTAA
This sequence comes from Anabacerthia variegaticeps, assembly GCA_035583185.1. NCBI lineage: Eukaryota > Metazoa > Chordata > Aves > Passeriformes > Furnariidae > Anabacerthia > Anabacerthia variegaticeps. The sequence goes on along the minus strand of JAWWEW010000078.1, from coordinate 123,059,922 downwards.
ATATATGATTGTGAAAATGAACAAAAAAGCTCTTCCACAAAGTGCATTCTTATTCTTGTGTTGCAAAGTATTATCGAGTGACACAGAAAAAATTGATTGCTTATTTTTAGTTTGGCAATGGAATTTTTCCTACTGTATGTCTTTTTACAATTGCTGAATTCGTAAAACTTCTCTCAGGTATTTTTCCCCACATTTAAGCAAAAGAATCTTTCTTGTAACTATGTGCAATACACCTAAACCCAGAATTTTACTGAAAGAACCTATTAAGAAGGGTTATTTTCAAAGTCTGCATACTGAATTGTGAGTCCACTGCATGTGGTGGTAAATCACTGCCTCCCTACCATCCTTGGGCCTGCTCTACATTCTCAGGAGCTCCTGGCAAGGTGAACCCTCTGAGCAGTGAAGCATCTTTGACCATACCAGGCACTCCTGCATGATACAGGTAGAAACACTGACTGTAACAGCAACATCAGCTGCCTGACAAAGGTGGGGAACAAAGGATAATCAGTCATGCCCTGACAGCCTTGGAACATTCCTACCTGAATTGTAGTCCAGGGGGAGCAATCATTTTTGCTGGAGTTTTTGAAACAATTTCCAAGTGTTTTGGAAATTGTTTCTGGGAGTTACCAACTTGAGTTATGGCCAGGATTGAAACTTGCTGATGTCTAAAGCCAGTCATCTTGCAACCCTATAAAGGGCATCTGAAATTAGATATTCTGAGCTCTTCTGTACCACACTTGGCTGTGCCAACACCTTCCTCTGAGTGGAACACTCCTCAGAGCTTGTGAACTCTAAAGATTGGTCTAGGCTGATACCCACACACACATACATGCACAAACTCCTTGATGTGCAACCCACACCTGTTAGGAAGTGCTGAAGGATTTGCCATGAGTATTTCACTAAACCTGAGGGGAATTTTTGATGGCTACTTTTACACATAAAGATGTACACATTCTTTGGTTGTCTGTGTGCATGTGAGTTGATTACAGTATGAATGTTGGTTATTCTGAATCTGTAACCAAGTCACTGTTAAAATTGTAGCAAATCCTATTGAACCACTTTAAAAATGTTAAATTAGTCAATGATTAAGTGCTACTCAACCTTCTGCACTCTTATCTTTTAGTATCCATACCTTTTGCAGCTTTACTCTTTTGCATTCCCATTCTCCATGTAATTATTGTGAATTGATTCTATTCTGATTTTCCTATGTATGCTTCAGCTATGTAGTAACAGAGTGAACCTTGCCATTGGACTCTGCTAGTCACACTGTTACAAATTTGTATTAGAACTTTGGTTTTGCCCACACCTTTGACAGTGATGCTTTAAGCAGCCTAACCACTCATTTACAACACTGCACTACTTTTATTTCACTGCATAAACCAGGGGGAATCTACTAGTAAAATATGCATTTCAGCACTAACTTCGCAGTCATAACCTTGCTCCTACCGGTAACACTGGCAACCCTTTCAGTTCTCAACTAGTAATGGACCATTCAACTCAGCTGCAGGTATTAATTGATCCTATCCTGTCACACCAGAAAAGTGTGCACTTCTTGGTTCCTAAGGATCATGACCCTTTTCGAGCCTTGTCACCGCTGTAACTGCTATCACAGCAGAGACTCAGACATCAGGCCCATAAACAGCTGAAATCTTTCCACCTACCTACAGAGAACATGCATCCTAGCTCTCTCTATCTGGCAGGATCTAATAATGGATTATGCATATTTGTCCCAAATTTTAATCCTGCCCAAACAGAACCCAATCCTGTAGCCTATCCAGAAACTCATCAGGATCTATCTATCCCTGTAGAACTCTTATCTGGGTTCTCAGAGATTTACAGTATGAAGCAACCAATATAATTCTCCACCCATTAAGCAAGATACGTGGGTGTAAATTGGACAGTCTCACTTTTTTGCTATTAATGAAGTAATCTGCTTTTTATCATTCTAATATTTGTCTGTTTCTTCATAGAACATATCAGTATAAGAATCACTTTTTGGGCAAGATACAAGGAATAAAGCTTCAAGCACTATTAGTTGCAAGCCTGTGGAGCTGCAGGTTCTCTGCTGTGTAGAACAGTTGTTTATGCCACTTTTTTTGCCTATCTATTAAATCAGTTTCTGTGACATTCTTTTGTCAGTGATACTTGGCTAGTAAATTTGATGGATGGTGCCATAAGCTATGCTGAGCTCTTTCATTCACTTGCTGAAAGTGTCTTGACAAAGTCAGGGGAAACCTGCTGAAATAGCATAATTTGAAAGAAATCCATGGGCCAAATGATGTGATTGAATATCACAACTGACATTTTTTTTTAGTTCCTTTTGGTGTATATTCATGAAAACTGTTCAGCTGAAAAATAATAATAAAAGAAAAAATATAAAAAATAGTTATCAGATAAGAGGAAGTATGATTGCAGGTTTCTTTAAACAACAATGAAATGTTTCTCTTCAAATAGAATAAAAAATACAAAAGCTTTTATACCAGATTTCATGGAAAATCTACTAGTTTTTCATACAGATGCACGTGTGTGTGTGTGAATGTGCACACATACACATTAGGTGATAAAATTTTATCTGGCAAATGTGACAGCTGGTGGGAGATGCTCCCTCCTTTCCCCCCCTGCACACAGCCCCTGAGATGCCCCAAAAAGAGCCATACGGAGCCCACAGGAGAGGAAGCAGAGAGAGAGTTTATTAACATGGCTAGGGGTATTTAAAGGTTTTAAGGGGATCCTAACTACTACCAATAAGAACCCAGGGATAACAACCAATGAGAAAGGGTTAACTGAGGGCCAATAAGGAAACAAACAGAGACCTTCAAGGACGAATTCCTGAAGGTTTAGCTAAAGAGATAAGAGGTTTCTCAGGGGGTTTTGGGAAGAAGAAACATGACTAAGGGAAAAAGGACAAGGAATCCATTTTACAACAGAGTAAAAGCTTCAGTTTTTAAGGCATTTTGGCTAGCTTCTTCATTTTGTTCACAGGACCATTTCTGGCATTAGTCATGAATTCTTCCATTTCTGATACTGCGGGTCCCCTGCCACAGGAAAAACTGTCAAAAATGAAATATTTTTTTAATTTAAAATTATATTAATCAGCATCTTTGTCTTTCTGATTCTCCTGCTGATCCTCTCATTATTTTAATTTAATTTATCATGTCTTGTTATAGTTCTTCTAACTTAAGTTGCACACAAAACTAATGTTAAATGAACTGATAAACAGTAAGAGTTTCTGATGAAACCCTATTCTGATGAAAGGAACAGTAGTAGCACAAGGTCAGTTTGCAGGAAGGTGGGTTTTCTGGCTCTCTGTGTTCTGTATAGATTCTTACACCAATAACACTTGTTCAAATGGCAATGATGGGGCATGTCACATATCTGCTGTATCAGCTATGAAAAGAACAGAAAATATCACAGAGAAACAGAATGAAAATTGTAGGTCAAAAGTCTCTTTAGAAGCTGAAAGAAGGACTATATTAGTAGGGACACAAGATTTGCAAAATGGTACCTATTCAGAAATGGAGTCCTTCATAACCTTGGGCACTGGAAATGAAAACATCCTGGAGACTTGTTTTAGCATCCATCCTGTGTTCTGTGATCTTTCTCTATTATCAACTTTTCCTAACTATTTCTTCCATAACTGAGAAAGACACTCAGCATTTTCTGTATTTCAAGCCTGTCACAGCTCTAAGGGAGAGATGTCCAGCCTGCACTGCTCCCATACAATCTGTTGGCTGTACTTCTCACACCAAAAAGGATCTGCTCTGCCCAGCAAATGTGTCCCATGGGTGCAAAAAGTATTAGCCAAAAGGTCTGCTGAATAATCAAGAAACAAAGGCAGTATAATAAGCAGTTATATTCTGGGATTTAGGCAGAGGGACTTGAGGTGGTATTTTGCTTTAAGAACAGAGTTTAGGCAATTGGTGTTTTATTCTTTATGATTTCTGGGATGTGACAGCTTTCTGAAACTATTGATAAGCTTGACTGCAATGTTTTCACCACAGTTTCTGGCTTTTTATGTCTTGTATCTGTTGAAATTTGTGAAGGGATAGTTTGGTTAGATGTTTATATTGGAAGGAATTATTCATTCAGTCAATGTCTCCTTGAAAATTGAGTTTGGCCACAAAGGTGATTTATGAGGGATGACGAAGATCTGAGCAGCACAGGAGTGGAGAGCCTGGCTTGGCAACATCAAATTAAAACAGTTATATTTCCAAATATTATTTACAGTGCCATCTTGTGATTTTGACAAGTAGTGTCTTAAGTGAGCTCCTGAAGCTTGTTAGCATTTCTGTATGGCAGCAGAGTTCAAACTGTAGAAGTTCTGACAGTAATGGAAAAAGTGCTCACTTGTACACCAGGAGACCAAATTAGTGCCTTCCTTTTTTTCTTTTTGCAGGGCCAGTGAAATGGTGGCCAGATTTCATACCCATTTCAGTGTCACCAGTTGTTATACAGGTGAGTCTGCTGTGACTCATGTCACAGAAACTCAGACTTCTGGTATTTCCATTGGTTATGAAAAACCTGTTGTGAGAAGCACCCTAGCTCATCAGTGAATTTTAGGTACATGCTCTTTTTTACTTCCTTGGGTAAGCTCTTTCTTGAAGGGACAGACTATTATGCTTAAATCCTACAGTAATCATCCTAATCCTGGTTAAAATGTCACATGGAGTACAACTAATCTCAAAAATGGCTGATAGGTTGGAGCTAATTAGAATTTTGGCAGTAAAGCTCATCATATTAAAAGTAAAATAGGCAGCACTACATGGCAAATTGTTTCTCAGCTAACACAAAACATTTAACAAACTAAATAGCTATGAGAAACATTGGTGAGAGTTGTTACTTGAATATAGTATTTTTATCTTAACAGTTTTACTTCAGAAATCCAATTTTCACAGAGAGGAACTGGAAATTATATTCTGTGCATTCTCTCATAATACATAGTATAGCTGGTTCAAAATCTCACAGAACATATAAAAAAGAATTTAATGTTTGATTTAAGTATTTTGTAGTTAGTCAACCTTGCTAGTTTCTTGAAGGCCCCCTTAGGGCCAAATCCTCTAAGTGACTCAAGACTATCTTAAAACGTACCTAATTATACTGGATTTGAAGTTGAATATGGTTTTCTAATAAGTCCGCAGTTGTATTATCTTCCTTTCTGCTCATCTTCGTTTGGAAGGTCTCCAATGGACACCATTCCAGCAACATGTCAGTGGGCACCAAAACCCTGGATCTAATGAGAGGTATGTCCTGGGGAAACTGTCAATAGTTGCATAAAACTGGGATTTCTTATCACCAGTGCGGACTAGTAGCAAATATTTTGGACACTTATATTAACAAAAGGGAAGGTTGTCCAGTTCAGCCATTGCTTGTATTGTCAGGATAGTTACAAGCTGGCAACTTATAAAACTCCATCCCAGGTGTATTGTATGTGGGTTATTATTTAGATGTTATGACACCTGTAAGAAAAGGTTTAAAACAGCACTGGAATTTTTAAGAAGATGCAAAATGAGTACTAAAGGAATTATTTTGTCCAGAATTATTTGTTTTCTTATTTGATGTCTCTAAGGACTTCTCAGACACTACCCAAAAAAATCCAACAAATCCTTTATAGTGAATGCTTTATTTTACCATGTTGTTTCTCTTAAGGTGAGTTCAAATTATAGAACAGGGAAAGTAAAAATCTTTAAAAATGTATTTATCTTTCACAAGGCTAAGCATTGTGACAACAAACTTCAGGCATGCAACATGCATTTCATTTTTCACTTAGGTGATATATTTTGTGGTGTATTTAATTTCAAATTATTTTTAAATGTAGAGAAACTGGCTGGACTCTGAGAGCAAGGAAAGGTTCTTTACTTTAAAATACAAGTATGAATTAAGACCTCAGCCTCTGTTTATCTGAAAAGACACAACTGGCATGAAAAAGGGCCAAAAGCATTATCTTCCCCTCACAATGATAACCCTCAAATCAATTTTTTTTAATAAGTTTTGTGAAACAATCTCAATTTTCATTTTATAAGCTAATTTAGGATCACTATTATTTTTCACATATCCAGGTCACTTATAAGTGATTCTTGCTTTCATGAACTTGTGAACATAGTTCTCAGATTTTTAATATATTTAACTTTAGAATAACTTAGCTTTAAGTATAAAAGCCTTGACAGGTGCTTGGAGTTATCACTGTGAAATGGAGTACATTCATATACGCTGGATGTAGGCTACAGAAGATCATAATTTCCCTTAGGACATTATAATTCTCAGACCTTGAATGGTCTCACTTACTTTGGAAAGTTAAAGCCAAGCTTCTCTTTTTACATATTAGTCATAAAACTAGGTTTTAGTTTGCCCTCTTCCTGCCCTAATCTGTTTGGTTGCTACTGTGAAAGTAGAAGCAAAGTCACTGCCCTTCAAAGCAACTTCAGATCAACTAATTAGAGAAGGCATCCTTCAAAAAAAAAAAAAATATATTACATTTTACTTGGAAAACCACTATCTAATTGGCATCTTTACAGACCCTCCACAAAGCCCAGCTCATCTGTTTAATCCTCCCACACCTTTTCATGACCTGGACTAGGCAGATTCATTTTCTGAAGCCGGAACACTATAGGAAGTTGAAAAAGCTTAAAATAATAAATGTCTTTGATTAACAGTACTGTATAAATATCTGATTTCTTCTGACTTTATAGATACTTTTCTGAATCTAGTCAAATCAGTTCAGTGGTTTGTTCAGTCTTTCAGGTTTTTTGTATCCTTTTTCTTAGAAAACTGACAGGTTAAGACCAGTAGGCATAAGATTTCCCAAATATTTTGGTATTAGAGATGGTCACAAATACAGTCATTAACTTGCTTGCTTTTTTATTCTATTACTTTTATTTTCCTCATCACTGGAATCAGCTGATCAAACTGAACAGTTTCACAGGATGTGTGAGGCTTCTTCCAGATCTCAAACTAGTTTTGTTGTATTGTTGTGTTTCACTCTTTATTAATTGGTAGCAACCTTGGAACCCTAACAAGGTTCCTAGCTCTCATGTACCTCGGTTCAGGACCTAGGGAAGTCCTGGTAAGAGGCTAAAAATTACCCAGTTTGGATTAGCTTTGCTCTTCCTTCAGCAGTATATTGATGCCATGAAACTTGTTCTTAAATAATAACAACTTGTTCAAACTTTTTTCTTTATTTTTTTCAAAGCTTTGAAAATCTCTGCTAATAGAAGAATTTGACATTAATAATCTGTTGCTTAAGCAATTTTCAATTGTTCATCTTTATTAGTATTATAGTGGCTACTAGTTGTGTAATTAGTTGTATAGTGACTGCTAGCCTTACCTTAATCAAAGCCCTTCTCAAAAATAGCTGATTCCATTAAGAATGTACTATCTATTAAAAAGAAAAATAGAAGGGAGGCAGTGCTTTACTCTCCAATGCTTTACTCTGGAAATTGAAAGATACAAAGTTTAACTGCTGTACTCTGCTACTGCTACAAAATTATGGCAGAATTGGTACATGTATACATAATATATATCTCACTGCCATAAAACTACTTTTTTTCCCCACTCCATTCATATATTCAAAGAATCCTGCAAAATTAGGAACAAAGAAAAAGCAAAGGTATTTATGTAATTACTGACTTTGAAGACATGCATTTTTTTCCTCTAAATTTTAGATACATTTCACTTGCAGCACATGCTGAGAATAAGTGCTCCTCTCCCTTGGGGATAATGTTAGCTTTGTCATGCAGAGAGACCTATTTACCAAATAGCTTAAAATTGACCAATTTGTATTATTATAGCAATGTTGAGATTTCTGACCTACATTTAGGAAGTCTGATTGCACTGCTTTATACTCCCCAATATCCATGTCCTCTTTCCATGTTCCTTGGTTTAGCAGTGATGCCCATGTGGGTCATATTTGCTTAAGTCTGGCCTAATGTTCACTGCTCCCTAGTTAGTGTGGGTATTATATAAAGGAAAACATACATAAGCATTTTTTGATAAACATAATAGTATAGAAGTCCAAGTTAAAAAAAAATAAAAAAATGAAGTATTCCATGTATTCATGTTAGCTGCTTTTAAAGACCAGTATATAAATTTGACAGAAAAAAATGCACATTCTACTAGAACTAGTTAAAAATTCCTGCTAGTAGACAACCTTATAATATTAGTAAAACAACATTAAATTGTCCTGTTCTGGGGGACAGGAGGGAGATGTTTTTTGGTTGGTGGGTTGGGTTTCTTTTAAAAAAATGTTTGACTCTGCCCCCTTGCCAATGTTGGTTTTTTAAAGTAAGTTTGTTCCTTCTGTGTATCTTCACAGAGATAGAAAGGAATCAAACTCTGAGATGTCAACGTTTTGTATCACAAGGATTCCTGTAAATCAACTGATATGGTTTGGAGATATGTGAGGGTTTTTTCCCATCTGAAGTGTTGTTTGAACTCAAATTGATGTTGAGGCAAACCCATCAAATTATTATTTTGGGGAAAGTATAAGGAAAATAATTATTTTAACTAGTTCCAGATGTGATGAAACATCCTCTGTTTAAAGAGCTTTGAAAATTCAGTGTGAGTATAGATCTTTGTTAGCTTATAAAAAGTCTGGTGGGGTTTTTTGAAAAAGGATTTTGCATGCTCAATTTTATAGGAACAGAGAAAGGACATGGTTTTCTGAAGTTCATCTTGATAGGAAAGTAATACTGTGAAATTAGATTGCAACTACTATTAATCCCATTAGGAAAAGAATTTGTTTGAATGTGTAACTGGATATCCTACAGAGAAACAAGCTGCTTAGCACAAAGAGAAAGAGAGAAGCAAGTCAATTGCTAATTTTTTTAGCATTGTCAGGATGAAACTTAAGTATATCAACATAGAAAACTAATATAAAGATATAGATCATATTGATAACTTATGGCAGTTAATTAAAAAAAAGAAAAACATATTCTTCCTCAAGAAAGTAGGACATTAAGAGGAGATCACAGAGGAATGATTTTTTAACTGGATAGGATTCCTAGAAGGATCAGGAGAAAAAAAGACAAAAATTGAAGTTGCTCTGAACACCTACCATCCCTCTTAAAGGAAAACGAATGGAAATATAATGGAAAAGATCATCACATGATGTTTTTGTGCCAATAACTTGTCAGATTGACAAAAGCATTGATTTTCAGAAGCCTGAATGTATAAGAAGGAGTGACTGACAGTCGTAGAGGAAAACATCCTGTGTGGAAAACAGATCTGCAGGACAGTCCAACACTTTTTTCCAAGAATGGGAGGGAGAAAAGGAAGGGAAAGCTGAGGGGGGAATGGCAAAACAGGGAATAATTTGCTATGGAAATATAATATAAATTTGAGATTTTCAGAAAATATGTGGATAAATTTAAATATTGGGGAGGAGTTCTTACCTTAGAAACACTACTTCAAAACAAAGAGTTTCTTCTTTAAAGGTTCTATTTTTGATTTTTTTTTTAAAATTCTTTTACATATTTTCTTAATACGGACCCATAATAAGAGCAAAAAATGAATTTCTATTATTATTATTTTTAAATTGTATACAATGTACCCTACTATGATGAAAATACATAATCCATCACATAAAAATCTTTTTCATTTTCAGGTAAGGTCTTTACTGCCAGTTTTTATGTCATCTTAATGTGTGCCACCTAAAACTTGGTAATGTTAGCCAGAAAAATTCTACTACCTCAGCTTTGTTCTGTCTTTGGGAGAAGTGGTGTAACCATGTTACCTCTGTTTACTGGAACTCTGCAGCTTATTCTGCCAAAACAAACAAACAAGCAAGAATATTTACATTTAAGAGGATTAATCTGAGGAAATAAATATTTAAATAATAATTAAAAAAAATATTTGGATGCTTTTTTCCAGGCACAGTTAGAGGCACTTAAGAGGAAAACTGACACCAGAAAGGTCTGTCTTTGTTTTGGCACTTTTGAACTCTCACCTCTTGTTATTTTTTTCACAGTTCAGGCTAAGGAAACTTCAGAGATCTGCATGTCTAGGACTTCAGAGGATCATTCAAGCTGATGAAGGGACCAGAAAAAATGGGTAGATGTACCACTTTATTGATGAAGGAAAGAACTACATGAAAGAAAATAGAAACTATCTTTGAACATGAATATCCACAGATCCTTTGAAAAGAGAGGCATTTACATAAACAATTATGCCTGTGGAAGAAGGAAGGTAAAATTCATTTACTGACTTCAGTAGTTTTCCTGAGAAATTCAACAAAAAATTAAATTAATATATCTGAAGGTTCCCCCAGAAACACAAGGAAGTTTTTCTGTTTTATGTTTCACCACAATATGCCAAAGCGATGCATTCAGTCAGAAATAACAAATCCCACAAGAAATAATTATTATCTGGTGTAGTTGGTATAGTTAACAGAACATCTTGTAGAAGGGAAAACTGATACATGGCAGAATGAGGCAATATCTCTTTTAAAGAGTTGGAAAGTCTTGGACCTATTAATTTTTCTTGAGTTAATAACTTTTAGTTATGTGTAAATAAGACTGCTAGAAGAGAAACATAACTAACAGACTTGCATTACACCATCCTCCCTACTGTGAAGTGATCTTGCCCAAACATGTTTGTACTTCAAACTAGGCAGAAATTCTGCTGACTGCAAAATCCTGCAGAAACTCATAGGCACACAAAGGACATTTTCAATTATTCTTCCTGATCAAATAGAGCTTACAAAAGACAGATTAAATGTACACCACTTACTAGGCATCAAAACTTGATATGAAAAAATTAAGGTTACAAACTAGAGAGATAAGAAAAAAATAGTTTTATTTGATGACTCTCTTCATTTGCTTGACTTGAAAAAAATCTGACAATAAGCTCTAAATATCTGACTTACATCAAAATCTCTCCTTTAAATTTCCATTAAAGACTAATGAGCCTGTCCATTTTCATAATTAAAATTAAATTATTTGAAACCTTGGTATTAGTAGTAGTAGTATGTAGCTCTAGTTGTTTTGCTCTACCATGTGTGATCTTCTACTATGCAATTTATTGAAGAATGGTACAAAATTTTGGTCAACCTTCCTTTTCAAAAGTGAATAATATGGCTCTTGTGAGTTCCAAAGATAATCTATGTGTTTAACCCTTTTCTAGTAGTTAAAATAATTCTAAAGCAATACTATCCATGCACGTGAAATATATCTGTTAACTCTGGGAATGCTTCCTTAAGGTTCTTACATATGCAATGCAAAATTGAACACATTCACAGTATTACATAAAATATGTATATTGGAAATGTAGTAAAGTCTGTTTAGATAACAACAAAAATTTTAGGCTTAGCATCAGACATTTAATTAGCAGCATTGAAAACAGAGGGAAAAAATTCAACTCCTTAATAAACATTTATTCATAGAAAAATGTTCAGTAATACAAAAATTAAATGTAAAAACAAACTTCCACTAGTTATGACTGCCAAACTATTTTGAATGGAAGCTCTGATTTCCAGATTCAAATATGGAAATTTACCTGCAGGAGAATCACCAATACATATATAAATTTACTGCTATGGAGAACTTGGCTTATAGTTCTCATTCCAATAACATTTTGTAGAACTGCAATAAAACTTCAGTAAGACATGCTCGGGGTTTTTATTTGGAACCTTTGGGATGGCTACCATCCACAAAATGTCAAACTATAGCAAAATGGTAATTTGGAGAAAAAACGCCACAGCACACTCCAAATACCAAAGTTACTGTCTTCGCTGATAAAACAACATTCATGGTGTCTATGAAGGGCTAAAAATGTGCAATAATAAATTTGTAGTCTCTACATTATGTTAATTAAGCAGAAATTAAACTGCTGCAAAAAGCTTAGGTGCTACACCTTGTAAAATGTTTACAATGTAAATTTATAATTGTAGTTCAATTGACTTTCTTCCCAACTTGATTTACCATTTCCATTTAGTTTACTGTGACACTGCTCAACAATTGCTCTGATCAAGGATTTGATGCCATAGGTTCTAATGGATTGTGTTAAAGGGCAAAATATAAATAGGAGTATCAGAATCAACCCCCCACAGTCTCTTTTTCTTTATCAAAGATGTTCATAATCAAGTAAGTTGACATTCTACATATATTACATACGGCCAAAAGAAAGGTTTCTTGAAAGCTTAATCTTTTGGGACCTTGCTGCAGTAGGTTGGAACCAGAATTTTCCATGTTCTGAAAAAATCTGAAGAGGGCTAAAATCCCAATTTTTAAGGGTGTCATGATTGAAAGGGATACAGTGAATCTTAAGTTCATGTCAATGGGACATAATTCCCCTCTTCACAATAAAATTCTTAAATTATTTCTCAAATAGATTGAGTTTTTATTTTTATTTTTATGTCTGCCTTTTCTGGTTTTACACTTCCATATTGCAATTATATTTCCAGTTTTATAATCATGTTTTTAGAATGAAGTGTGCTGGTTTCACATAGGGCTTCTCCATTGTTAAATATCAAATGAAAATTAAAATCATGGAGAAAACAATACATTTAATGGTATCTGCTGATGAAAATTTTGGAGTGTCCACATCTCAAGTTTGGTATGTGGTGTTTCAGATTAACATATGGGAGTAAGTAATGTCAAATGGCAAGAAACCCCACACCTTCATTTTTGGAGTCTATATGAGGTCTATATCACCTTATTAGATTTTGATTTTTCCTTCTTATTTGCTTCTACTTTCTTTAACGTCTCTCTTGGCATTTTGACTGGATCCTGAAAAATATGCTTTAATACAATAGATTTTGAGAGAATCCTCCTCAAAAGCAGAAGGTAATGTTTTATGTATCACCACTCTGAGCTCTGCTTTATAACCAAGTTGAAACAGTAGAAGATGAGTCCACAAAACCGTTTTTGGGCCCAATGTCTCATCTCGTAAAAGACCATTGCACTTGGTGATGCAGGTGTATACACACTTCTGTGCCTCTCTATCTAGACTACAGTGGTGTCATTCTATCTGCTGGAAAGAGTGAACGCTGATAATGTGCACCTTGAAAAATATGTTCTGAGAAGTTTTTTCCTCCCTGAGGATCCATTACACAAACCTCCCCTATGTTTGTGGTTTTGTTTCATGCAGAGATATATAATTATTCAGAAACTTATCGAACCTTGTTGATAACATTTTTGTAATCAGATACTTTTTTCCCTACTGTCCAATCCATGTCTAATTATTTTTAGCTTTCCTGTATTATACCTGGTGTACCTAATTGAAATCATCATATGCCAAATAAGAAAATTCAGTGTTCCACTAATGGGTTTTGAGGGTAATTCTGTCCTTTCATTCATTTCATAAAGCCGTTTGAGTTTCCTTTCAAGTAACGATCTCCTTAGTCTTCTGCAAGAAAGACATAAATATGAATTTAGATATTGTTTAGATAGCTGCTGTTAATACCTTCATAAAGTTTCCTGATTTCAGTTGCAGCAGTGCCCATGCTATTTGTGTGGAGACACTGTGTAAGTGGAACAAAGAAACTACTGAAGATCTTATCTGCTTACAATAATGTTAACACTTTCAGCCTCTATGATGCAATTACAGCTTATTCTTAATAATAATGTAGTTAGAAGTAATACATGATGTCTTTCTAGCATCTCTCCCTTTCTCTGGTGATAGCACAATTTCTGTACTGGACTAGGTCCTGAGAGCAAACCATCAGCCTTTTTCAAGGGTAAGTCCTCAGTGCCCTGGATTTTTCAGGGTCTTTTTTTTGGAGTTCCTTTCTCTTTTGGCTGTAGTTCCACTTTTGGGTATTCAATCTGTTTGACTCTTTTCTTGTCGACCCTCAAGTATGGCTAAGCAGTGATCACCTAGTACTGTTAAACCTTTATAAATACGATGTGATTTCTATAGACTAAAATCAGATTATTTCACAAATCCAAACTCGGGTGAAAGTTATGTAACTATTGGACAATTTGTTTTATTTGCTACAAGAAGCTGTAATAAGCTCAAGAATAGCAAAAGTAAATCCAGGAATGATCTGACAAGCCCTCAAACCTTGTATTGTTGAGTTAGTGAAAAACCTGTGGCCTGTGTCCAGCAATGATGATACCATATTCACTGGGATACAATGAAGTAAAGAAGAATTCAGAGGAAAATAGGAAAACAGAGTAGAATGACCTTATTAGGGAGTATAGGTTCTATCTGAATCATGCATGAGAGCAGAAATTAATGAGTTAATAAAATCTTCTATGTATGTGTTTTTTTCTCCTTACTGTAAAGACAACTCTTCATCCTGGTGAGATGCAAAAAATAATCAGCTGCAGAATTTAAAGTTATACTTTATACCATAGATCAAGTAAGGAAAGGACAACTTTTAGCATTGGTTTGCAAAGCACATTAGATCAAGTTTTCCACAGTCACACTGCCATTTGATCATGAATCAGCCAAACTTTTGAAGTGCATTCCTGCTGGGGTATCTTGGTCTCTTCAATGGATTTGGCACTCACTGTGCTTAAATGACTGTTTCAAGATCTAAGCACATGGAGCTGGTTACTGAGACCATCCTCAGGATGAAGCTCACATATCATTACCTGACACAGATACAGGATATACACAAGTTTAGAATTTTACTATAAACCCAAAGATTACTGCCACTGGATATCACTGACAGTGATAAGTGAGAAAAAGAAGTCAAGTAAATATAAGGATGCTTCACCAGAATAATTTCTGACAAGATAAATGCAGGAAACTGGGGGGC
>JAWWEW010000078.1:123014087-123045124 GCA_035583185.1 Anabacerthia variegaticeps | reverse complement strand
CATTTGTAAATGTCACAGAGAGACTGGTGCTCAGTTGGAAAATTCCATGGCAACTTTTCACCTCTGCACAGTTGTCTTCACCTGGCTTATAAAGATTGGGGAATGGAAAGTATTACTGATCATTTTAAACTCTATTGGCACAAACATAGTTCTAGGATAATAGATACATCCTCTTTCAATTCCCTATGACAGCAGCTTAAGAAAATTTTTACTTATTCCTTTACTTGCCAAAAGATTAGGGAAGACCTCATTAAGTGCTGGATTTCAGCTCGTCTACATATGTAGGAGGTGGCATCAGCTCCGCAATACTTTTGCTGATTCAGCTAAACATACAGAGCTAAAAGCATTACTTTACTTTTAAAAGTGTGCTTGGAAACAATTCTTTTCCAGAAATAGGAGCAAGGTCAGCTAAAAAACTGCAGTCAAATAGTGTTTTAAAAGAAAATAAAAGAAGATAATTTCTTGTAAATGGATGTTATATACGGAGAAAAAGCTAATATTGTAATGACCCTACTTTTCATACTAAAATTAATTTATGTATTCTTTGGCACTAAGGTCTTTCAGGTGAAAATATTTAACCATTGACCCCTTTTTTTTTTTCTTTTTTTTTTTTTTTTGACTTGAAGCTTGGTGTCAATCAGCTGTCTCAAAAGATTTGACTGAAATACTTCACATTTTCTCCTTATGGTGTATATTTCCCCCTAAAAATATAAAATAAAGGAAAGGGAAATGGTGAATAACTTTGTAAAAAAACCTAAATAATTCTGTAACTTACTTTCTTAACAAAGTGTCACCTAGTGAAAAAGCCACTACCTGTCATGCCAATGTTTTAAATCTTTTACCAAGCTAAAGTTCTTCTCTTCTATACAATGGTTGTTACCAATAGCTTTGCTGTAAATAATTCCTTCCTCATCTTACAGAATTTGTGAGTGATTTGGAAAACTCTGTATATGGAGAATTCTCCATAGGCACCATTTCACTCCACAGGACTTCTTTCAGATTCAGTGAAATGGAATACAAGCAGAGATGTAGCAGAGAAGAATTCAAGGATAACAACTTCAGCATCGATATTGAAGCATTTCTAAAGCATCATCAAAAAGTAAATTTGTCTTCCCTTTCCAGTCATGTCAGTGAAATTCCAAAGTGCAGTTGTGGAGAGTGACTATTTTCTGTGATTACAAGTATGAATGCAAAATGTTTCAGCAAACATGAAAAAGATTTGAGTCTGAGACTTTATAACCACTTCCCAACTCATTAATAAACACAAGTTTCAATAGATGAAAGAAACTGTGCTTTGCAGACACATTTTTAATGCCCCTGCTACTCAAGAACTAAGTGAATATATAAAATATATTTTAAAAATATCAATACTTACCACAGAATGTTAGTCTACTAATGTACTGGTGTGTGTCATCCATTTATAAACCAGGTTGCTGGGACTTTGGAGGACACACAAGGTATGTTTTTCAGATCCTCAAGGAATACAGTTATTTAAAAATAAAAGAATGGAAGTAAAGCACAAAATCTCAGTTTTGCCTGCACACCCTCAAGAACTCATCAGAAAGAAAAAATGCTTTACATTTTTCAAGACCTGGAGCCTTTCTTCCAGCCATTATTTGCATCTCAAAGCTGACAGAGAGAGACAGTGGAAGAGAGTCTGTGATTTTTTTCATAGACAGTCAAGTCCTTCATTCTCTAAAAGTTTTCCTTTTTATGAAATTAGTGATGCCTAAGATCAGATATACTGAAATTCTACTGTCTAGATCTCCATCTGTGCCATCACATATAGGAAACCATCTGCTATTTCATGTACAATCTGTACCCTAGGAACACAAAGAGGTCTTCACAAAAGTAGTGAACCTCTAATGTGAGGATACATTTTTTACCAATGATTTCATTTTTTATCCTAGAAAAAAGGATTAGGTAATTGTCCTCAGTGTATGGGCCATTCTATTCAAAAGAAAAAAAATTACTTTCCAAAGACAAAAGAGAAATAATTAGGAAGTGAACTTGTGGATATTACATATAGACACACACACACAAACACTGTCTGCCAGCATTTGAAACCAAACAGTAGGTCTACATGTGGAGATTAATTCTTGAGAAATATCTGGGTGCGATTATATACAACATCATCACTGTGCTGGACTGAATGCTGTTAATGTCTTAAACATTGTCAAAATCATGGAAAGACTTTTTGTCAAACTGCAGGGAAGCAGCTGCCTCTCTGGAAGCACCAAAGCACTCCGCTCCCAATGCCTCCTGGCTGGGATCTGGACTATGACTGGGAACTTGAGATAGGACTGTTGTCTAATCATGTCAGGTATGAGGAGAGGTAAACAAGGTTCAAAGAAGAATGTTTCTGTGTTAAGATTTAGTCCTAGATGAGCTCAGTGGGTGGCGGGGGAGGAAAATTTTGGATGTGGGATGGTAAAATCTCTCCACACCAAAACAAAGGATTAACTCTCCACCCCACTGGGAAGACCATGTACACACAGGACATTCACTTGAGAGGCAGGTGAGAAAGGTTCATAAACCATCAAAGACCCCCAAAGCACCCTTCCAACTCCTTCCTGAGGCTTTCTACTACCAAAGGATTGCATGTGATCCAAGTGAGGCAACCAATCTTGCCTGTTGCAAGAGACTGCAAAGCTCCCCTCTTCCCAGAGAAGGAGCCTGGGCATCTCCTGAAAATACATTAATCCATTGGATTCTGTGTTTTGTGGGAACCTCACCACAGAGAAGACCAGAATAACTGGACCACTGGGACGTCACTAGATTACACGGAATGGTGATACATTTTCTATTTTAATAGAAATAAATCCCTTTCTTTCTCCCCTGCATCCTTTCCCTATGTCTATCTCTCTTTCTCTGAGTCACATTTACCATTAAATAAAGCCCACATTATTGACTTTGACATATGGTCTTGTTTGTACCTTAATTTGGGCAGAGGCATTTCTAATAATTTAACTGAATCATAAAACTTCTTACTGAGAAGTGGAAAAAAATTCTAGAGAAAAAAATATTATAGAGTAGAGAGAAAGTAGGATAAAAAAACCCCAAACAAAACCCCCACATGGTATTTTACTAATGTCTTCAACATATTTTGCGTACTGAAAACCCAAAACAGTCTTCTTTTTCAACTGAAGAAATTAAGTTATTTATCAAAAGCCCCATAGGATTTTAGGATTGGAGATACGATAAGAGCTTGAGACTGAATAACCTTTCATTTTCTCTCAAGCAAGCAAAACAGATTTCTTTTGAACAATGTCACAGATTTTAGAGTACATGATGAAAACAGAACATTTTTCATGTTGCATTTTGTCATATATACCACCAACCTGATTTTCTTTAAACATCTATAGTTTGGGTTGTTTTCCCCAGTGACAGCAGAAGTTAGGTCTGCTTTAAACATTCATGAAACTTTGCTTTAGCACTTCCTCTGCAAAACAGTTTTAGGAAAAAAAATCTCACTGCTTAACATTATTTCAGCAGAAGAAGTGTTAAAAATGAATAGCAGTGTTTCCTACTAGGCTGTTATTTTTCCCTTCTTGGTAAAAGAGACTCTTAAAGAGCCAATCTTGATTTCAATGATATGGAAGTAATAAAGTGCCTAAGATCTGCAACCCATATGAAAATCACAAGACTTATGCATTCGTGAAAAGTCAGCTAAAATGGAAAATAAAGGCAAAAGCCTCCTAAATAAAGTTTTTCTAAGAATATTATCTTTTAATATAGATATAAACATGTTTCCCAAGAAGAACAAAATATCTATATTTTGATTTTAAGCCATTGTTTATGAATTTATCTTCTTTACAAATGCTCTATACATGGGGTTTGCAACTTTGTGGGGAAAAAACTTACTGGTATAACACAGATTTTACTTTTGCCTCAAGATACTTGGTGAGTACACAGTGGTCATTTTCCATATGGAGAAAAATGTTTGGAGTTCTTACAGAAAGTTTATAAAATATGTTCACTCCCCACACTGCTGTCTGTTGAAGTGGGATGGTGGTAGATATCTAACTATTGGATTTATCTTGTCCAGTTCTCTGTATGGCTACCTCACAGCCAGGTGATTCAGTCCTGCAGTCAGTAAGGGATAAATACATGGACCTTAGCATACCAATAGATTTTATAAAGGCTAAACTTGCCTTCCATTATTACTTAATATTTGTTACTATTGCATTTTGATAGCCGAAAGTCACACAAATTATGTATAGCTTTATCTGGACCTGATAATAGTAGTCATTATAAACAATCAAATACAAGATCAACACCTGACACATTCTAAACATCCCAAGAGGTTAGAAGTAAAGTCTGTTCTAGACAGCATTGGCTTCTTTATTTATTTGAGCCCTGACACTGCAAAAATATATCTGTGAACTTCTCTAAAATAAATTCTGCAATATAATCTTACTTTTTGTCATGGTCATGTGAATATTTTTACTTAATTTGATATAAGAAATAAGGAAAAGAAAGCAAGAGTCTGATGAGATAAAAAACCACCTTGAAATAAAGCAACACTTGATCATCAGAAATTCTGAAAAGGAGAATCTTCTGATAAGGGAAGAATTTATAAACTAGATGGATAGACTAGCTTATGGAGTATGACAAAGCAAGACCTGAGTAGCATCCTATCTAAGACTTAAATAAGAGAGATGAGCATTTATAGACTATTTTAAATTCTTTGTTTCCACTGCAATCTTAAAGATTCTATGATTCTAAGAATAGAAAATAATGCTATGAGAACTGTCTCAGTGTGAGATATGATTAGTCTACACATTTCTACACATTCAAGAAAGGAAGATTTACCCTCAGTTCCAGAGGACAAAGGTAGGGAGTAGTTAAGCAAACTGGCCATAGACAAGTCATAGAATAATTTAACTTGGAAAAGATCTTGAAGACCTTCGAGTCCAACTGTTAACCCAGCACTGCCAATTCCACCTTATCCCAAAGTGCCTTATGTTTTCAATACCTCCAGGGACAGTGACTTAACCACTTCCCTAGACTGTTTCAATGCTTGACAACCCTGTCAATGAAGACATTTTCCTAATATCTAATCTAAACTTCCCCTGTTGAAACTTGAGGCTATTTCCTCTTGTCCTATTACTTGCTACTTGGGAAAAGAGGCAGACGCCCACTTCACTGCATCCTCCTTAGGAGGTGTGGGGATTGGGCCCTGATAGGATGCACCCTCAACTGCTGAGGGAGTTGTTTGATCTCATTTAAAAGACCATCCTTGATTATCTTGGAGAGGGCATGACAACTGGAGATAGTTCATGAAGAATGAAGAAAGGAAAATGTTATCCCTACCTCAAAAAAGGGCAAAAAGGAAGAGAGAGGGGACTACACTGCTTGTTAGTTTCACCCCTATCCCTGGAAAAGTAACCCTGGAAAATGTTCATAAACATATTCAGAGTAAGAAGGTGACTGAAAGTAGTCAGCATTGATTTATGAATGGCAAACCATGCCTGTCTACCCTGGTAGACACTTCTGCAGTGAAATGACAAGCTCAATGGATGAAAGAGGGGAAGAGTGAAATTTTTATCTTTACTGTAGCAAGGCTTTTCATACTTTCTCTAATAATATCTTCGTAGAGAAGCTGATTTTATATCGACTAGATTAATGGACAGTAGGGTGGACTGAAAATTGGCTGAACTGCTGGGCTCAGAGGGTTTTGATCAGTGACACTAAGTCCAGCTGGAGCCAGTACACTAGTGTGTACCCGGGGTCAATACTGAGATCAATACTACTTAGCATCTTCGTTAATGACAGAGCAGATAAAGGTGATGGGACAGAGTGTACCCTGAGCAAGTCTGTAGTTGACAGAAAACTGGCAGGAGCAGCTGATACCCAAGATGATTGTGGTACCATTCAGACCTCAACATGCTGGAGAAGTGGACTGAGAGGAATCTTATTAAACAGAAAGAAATATCAACTTCTGCACTGAGGCTTGAGTAAACCCATGCTGTAGTAAAGTCTGAGTGGTCAACCATCTGGAAATATGGTTTGGAGAAAAGGACCTGGGGTTTCTGGTGGACACAAAACTGAACACGAGCCAGCAATGTGCCCTTGCAGCAGAGGCCAGTGGCTTCCTGGTCTTCCTGCATTAGGAAGAGTCTTGACAGCAAGTTAAATGAGGTGATCCTTCCCCTCTTACTCAGAATGGGTGAAGCAACACCTGGAGTGTTGGGTCCAGGTCTGGGTAGTACAAAAGTCATATGGACAAACTTTTTTCCTTTAAAGTAATGTTCAAGTAATTATTTTTATTGATGTATAAGATTTTTTTTTTTTTTTTTAGTATTCTAAACAGCTTTCTGTATTGATAACAATGTTTTAGGCAATAAAATCAAAACTAAATGGTGTGAAGAAAAGCTTTTTCCAAACAAATCCTTTGTAACTCCAATAAATTCTTTAGGTAGTACTTTTCTTAGAATGATGTAAAAATAAGCATATCTTTTCTCCAATGTATACTAGCTTTACATCAAAGAGCAAATATCTATATATCTCTCTTTTTTTCATGAAAATTTCCTACATAGTTTTTTAATAGAAGTAATCTCCTCACAAACTACATTTCCTCAGCTTCTTGAGAACAAACTTCTACTGCAGTAAACTATCAAACCTACTAGTGAGGCATTTAGACTCTTTACTAAGCTGTTTGTTTAAACTTCATTGGAGAAAATAAAGCAAGAATGTTTGTTTCCTTTGAAGTACTCTAATGCCAAAGATGAAAATGTATAATTTTTTTTTCCCAGTAAAGGAAACCTACATGACAGCAGAAAGCTGAGTCTGGTTCTGTTTTTTAATGAGTCTGAAGGAAAGGAACCTGGAAGATTGTTTGGTCTTCAGCTCTCTTATTTCTCTTCTCACTCATTTCCTGATGTAACAAATGGCAGAGTAGAGTCTCTGCTGTAAGGGGATAATGGGGGAATCACTTGCTTGTACTCTTTCTGAAAGGACCTAGCAGTTTGCTAATAGTGAAACACATACATTATAAATGAATGCAGAGCAAATTCCAAGGCATCTATTTTGTTCACCTCTGAGCCTCACAGGTGAGTGAGATGAATTTCAATTAGCTGGCTGCAGACTGTAGCAGCTGAGTCTGTGATCCCTTGCACCTCCTCCTGGGAAATGTGACCCTGCAACACTTTGGTAAAGGTACAGTTTGACAGCACCCATTGCCTCTTGACATCTAGGGAGATATCCAAACCTATCAGAGGAATGTTTTTCTCAAAATGCACACTAGTGTTTTGTAGATGACCCTTTTTGTTCACCATAGTAAAAGCAGTGTAGGAGTGTAGGTAATCATTGCAACCAAGCAAAGCACTTAGTCGGCTTCAACTTTTGGGTTGCGTCCTTTCAGTTTTTGTCCAAATTCATTACCAGATTTTGGATCAGACTCTCAGTTCCTGTAAACTGACTTTACACTTCAATGAAACACCAGTTTAATAAAATCGGGTTCTGGGATGCATCTCAGATACACCTATAATTTAAAAAAAAAAAAAAAAAATGAAATTGAGC
This sequence comes from Anabacerthia variegaticeps, assembly GCA_035583185.1. Taxonomy (NCBI): domain Eukaryota; kingdom Metazoa; phylum Chordata; class Aves; order Passeriformes; family Furnariidae; genus Anabacerthia; species Anabacerthia variegaticeps. The sequence goes on along the minus strand of JAWWEW010000078.1, from coordinate 123,037,600 downwards.
AACTGCTTAGTTACTTTCATAGACAGTAAAAAATTGAGCACATAATACAGACATAAATGAAGGATATGGGGAAATTGAGACAAAAGTTAAATGACTTTTGAGATAAAGATGATATTTTAAAAAAGACAGTTACCTTGAAGCAAGTTATCTATGTATACCCTAAAGGCTCCTCGTATCAGCAAGTCTGGAACCGCTGAAATATTATTTGTTAAATCAAATATTATTGTTAGGTTTAAGTCCATTTTTAGGAAAACAAGATTTGTTATCTGTTCAGTATAGCTAAAAACAAGAAGATATATATATTTGCAGGCAATATCCATGCTCTTACATTAAAAAAAAAAAAAAAAGGAAAGAAAGAAAAAAAAAGGAAAAACCATTTTGTTAGAGCTGATACCATTATCTCCAAATCTTTTGTTTGTATGACACATGCACTTCAGAAAAATGGAATGGAGCTCTGTTTAATACAGACGAGATCTCTAGGTGTGAAGGGCAAATGAAAACCCTAGAATTAGTGAAATAAGCTTGTTACTGAAGTATTCTTTCCATCCTTGATAGTTGTACTCATAAACTAAATATAACAAAATGTAATTATTAGTTTTATGTTTCATTGTTTTCACTTAGAAAATTTATATATTTGATATATCAATATAATTTTTGTGAGTTCTTAAAAAACATAATAATTCTATGAATTGAGTTCATTAAGAAGGTGTTTTTTCCTGTTTTCCTACTAGCAGCAGTTTAGCAATGTTGATAAAATTACTTTATTATTTCTACCTGGGTTTTTCTAACTTGTTATGGTTACTTAGTATCTTTGTGAGTACTTAATATCTCTGAATACCTTTGTGGGTACCACTGGACATATTTTCAGTTTCATTTTTGCTACTTTTCAAGAAAGCCACCATATTCATGGATCTTAGGAACTGACTACAACTGTAATATCATCAGCCTGGTGCAGAAGGGAGGGAGGGAGGGAGGAAGGAAGGAAGGAAGGAAGGAAGGAAGGAAGGAAGGATCAGAAATGTAAACATATATACAAGATCATATGATCATACGATAGAATGGTTTGGGTAGGAAGGGACCTTAAAAATTATCTGGTTTCAGCCCTCATACTTAGGGACACCTTTCACTAGACCAGGTTGCTCAGAGCCCCATCCAACACTTCCAGGAATGGGGAATCCACAACTTTTCTGGGCAACCTGTTCCAGTGCCTCACCACCCTCACAGTAAAGAACTTCCTAATATCTAACCTAAACCTACGGTCCTTCAGTTTGAAGCCATTCCCCCTCATTCTGTCACTACATGCCCTTGGAAAGAGAGTTTCACTCTCTTTCTTGTAGGCACCCTTCAGGTACTGGGAGGCCACACTCTGAAGCCTTCTCTATTCCAGGCTGAACAATCTCAATTCTCTCAGCCTTTCCTCATAGGGGAGGGGCTTCATTATGCTAATCATCTCGTTGACCTCTCTCTGTACTTGCTCCAATGGTCCAGCGCCCTTCCTGTGCTGGGAACGCCAGAGTGAGATGCAGTACTATAGGTGGGGTCTCACAAGAGAGGAATAGAGTGACAGAATCACCTCCCCTGGTGCATCTCAGAACATGTATTGTCTGTCTTTTCCCCATGGTTACAAGGAATAAAGTTATTTCATTACATCCCTTTTTCCCTAATCTGCAAACAGCCTTGTGAGAACCATAAAACATCTCTGACAACAAGACTGCTACAGTGCAAGATCCAGCAGAATCTGAAAATTACTTTGAGTTCTCTGTAGAAGAACAGCTCATCTGCAGGAAGTCAGAACACTGGGTCCTTTCATTCCCCTTCCATTAGCATTTCCCAGTGTACTGTGACTATCTGTCAAATCTCAGACAGTGAGAATCAGACTCAGACACCACTGCAACCAGGCCTCTGATTCATGCGTTCTCAGCACCATGCTCTGTCTTTGCTCTCTCTCACCATTACTCCATATGTCATATACATAGTTGTCTGCTTATGCAATTGAGCAATAATTTCTGTTTGCTTAGCATGACAATGTCACATAATGGAAAAAAAACTAACTTATAAAATTTTATGCTTGGCTCAACTCCAGCTTAGGCTGGAGCCTAATTTTGACACATATTTCTGCTATTCTCTCCACACATGGCACTTCACTCATAATACAAACGGATTTTATTACGTTCTCCAGGCTAGAAGCGGAAAAATGTCATGCATAAGAGGCAATGGTCTACACAATTCCCATTGCTCAACATCAATTTCAGCCCAACCTTTTTCAGTGTTCCTTCAACTAAGTAAGAATTCCTTTAAGGTATTTTCTTTCTGTTTTTATTAACAAGTAGAAAAATGATAGCCGAGTCTATAAACATCCTATATTTGCCCAGTCCCAGTGTTCTGTACGTATAAAGAAAAGGAGTAGTCTGGAAGAAGATCAGTGTGCCTGAGCCAGTTCATACTGAAAAACCATGAAAACTACACACATTTTCCTCTGGAAGTCCAATCTTGGTAATAATCTGTTCCAGACATATGGGACGCAAAACTGCAAAATGCTGATGTCATTCTCTGTTCAATGTTGGAAGAACTTTGTGGATTTTAATGTTTTGTGTTTACACATATTATCATTGGAGAACAAAACTATATACCATGGCATATGGAAATGGTAACAATTATTACTTCTTAGAGAAGAGGCACTCTATCAGACTGGATCTTACTTCTTTTTTTCAATTGACAATGTCTCTCTTAATTTTACACAGATGACCCTTAGATAATGGAAAAGAGTGCAATAAATTTCCCTCTACTATGAAATAGTATATAGCAGGCTATAAAATATTTCTGGAAGACTATAAAAGATGTTCTCTTCTGGCATTCAGCAGTGTGCAGCAGGGCTGTTCACAGAACTGAATCACTGAGATTTAAAAATTGGAAGAACCCAACACATGCTCAATAATAACTTAAGACCATTCAACGACCAGTAACAGAGAAAAAAAAAACAAAAAACAAAAAACAAAAAAACCAAAATAATACAAACCAAACCACAGAGGAAAAAAAACAAAAACCACAAACACAAAAAACAAACCAAACAACTAAACAAATGAAAAAAAAAAAAAACACTTTAGGAAAAAATCTGTTAAAATACATTTCTCCTTTGTCATTTACTTTGTTTTTTTAAACTATGATCATACCTGATGTCTGGCCTTTTGAGTCTGTTTCGATAAGTTGTACGTTTCTCATTGTTGTTTCTTTGAGCTAAATATTTCTTTGAAAAGACTAAATGCCCCACTATGCTTTCCCACACTTTGTATTGACTGAAGGAAGAAAAAACATTGTTATGTGATAAGCCAGTTTATTTTCAAAAGCATTAGAGGCCGTCCATTGGAATTTCATGTGTTGATCTTTCCTTCTTTTTTCTTACTTTTTCTGATGAGAATTGGATAGGCAATACCAAGTGTTATCATCTGTGTGCATAAAACCTACTACACATGGAGATAAATAGGGCATTCATGCTTTTTTCAGAGCCATTATTATTGAAACAATTATTGTAAAAATGTAAGTCAAATGAATCTATAACATATAATGAGACTCAGTTTCAAAATCAAGCAAACAAAACCTCCACAGCTTTCTGAAGAATTAAGCAGCTGGCTGAAAGGGTTGTGCTGGTTTGAATAAAACTTGTAAAAAAATAAAAAAAAAAAAATGTAAACTATGTGGGATGCCACATGAAGATTGCTAAAGATTTTTAGCTCTTTAAATTTGTACTACTTTGAAATGCTGAGTGATCTGATCCTCAAAAAAATTTTGCATGTAAACCCTGTATATCAGCACATCCATATATGCCATTTGCATAAAAGTCTGTATGAGAGTGGCTAAATAATGGGAAAAGGTGCTCAAAAGTTTCAGTCTTCAGATTTCAGCTGGAGCTGAGTCAAATTTGAGCAACCTGTATTGACTTTGGAGAAGTAGCTCCTCTCTTTCAGAGGTTCTTCCAACCCAAACTATTTTGTGATTATAAGCCAGTAATAAAATTACTATGGTTGCTAGAAGTGGTTAGCTAGCACAGTTATTGCTAAGAGGAGAAACAGCTGATGTGACAAACAATTATTGGAAGCTGCTGTATATGCTTACCTGGTATGTAATTCTTCTTACTCTGAATGGAGTGGAATCACACAGCACGAAATTATTTCCTCTCAACATTTCGTGTTGGGGTTTTTGAATTCCAGGAAGGATTTATCCCAAGAAGCATTATCTTTAGGTTGTCTTCTAGGGGTGAAATATCAGTGTTTCCCTGGCAACTTTTGATTTACTGCAGCTTTTTATCTGTTGCTCTGTAATTTTTTCTGCAACTCATTTTATGTCCACATTCTATCAAACAATAACGAGCTCTTCACCCCCTCTGAAATGCTTCCACTGGTTGTTTTGTGAGTTCTCCATGTTTCTGGTAATTGTTACTGTTTCTTTTAATTCATAAACAAGAGGAACTGCTGTAGTATTTTTCTTTCAATTGTTTATTTGCTTACTAAATGCAGGACATTCTTCCACACCCTATTTAAGGGTTGCATGATACAAGAAATGGAAAACAAAACCAACAGAAAACCAAACAAAAAAATCAACCAAATAAACAACAACAAAAACAAAGAAAAAAAACACACAAAACCAAACTATACCAAAACACAACAAAACCCCAAACAAACAAAAAACATCCCACAAAACACAAAGAAAAAAACACTTCAGGAGCAAAGAAACTTAAGGCAACAGCAAATGCAAACCAGCATCAAAAGTTGAGAATTACAGAAGGCTTATGCAGACACAAAATGTACCCATTAACTGTCTGGTTTCAGAACATTTACTTTGAGGGAATTTCTCTTGTCAAAGTCAATTAATTGATATAATTCAATTATAATAGCCAAGCTTTTGGCTGCTACATTTTGCTTTCAGCATACAAATAAATTGCAAATCATATTTCTGCAAGGATAGCTTGTCCTCTGCATTGGTTGAATAGAGATTCTCTATTAGGACAAAAACTATTATAGTACCTCTGGATATGCCATTTTTGTGACCAATAGTCAAATGCCACACACAAGTCCCTGGAGAACAATAATGTACTGAATAACATAGGAGGGGGAAAAATCCCCAGAATAATCTAAAATATTAATTTATGAAAAATATTGAAGGAATTCCATCCATTCCATTTAACAAAATTAATATTAGCAGATGCTTTGCTTCTAGTCTATAATGATGCAGAAAACAGAAGCTTCATTAAGAAAAAATCTCAAAACCCTGCAATGTTTTTTCTTCATTTTACTTTTAATTAAAAAAAAAAGAAAAAAACCCAAAACCTTAGAATTTGTTCTTGTACAGATTTAGACTAGAAGAAAGATATAATAAGATAGATGTGTTTATTGACCACTACCATAACTTACTAAATTTTCATTGACCTCTTTAGTCATGATAATTTCTAAAAATAATTGGTTGATTTTCTTGAAAATATAGAATAGAAAATACAATTCCAAAAGAGGTTGTACTGAGAAAAATATATATTAGTTGAAATAATATAGCTACTGGCAAACACTGATGCACACTTTTAATCAGAGAAACTTTACAGCTCTTGGCTTGTTTAATCAGAAAGTTGAGTACAGTACATGTGACTTAATAATATACCACTCCTGAGCTGCCATATGAAGAATAACTTTCATTCTGACAGGTTGCAACCCTCACAAAGAAAGTGAAGAAAGAAAATTGAAGAAATATATTTTAAAATTCTTTTACAGTTCATAAATATTTTTGGTTTTTATTTTTTTTTTTTTTTTGCAAAATAATTGTTTCCAGGACCAAATCATGAATTTAAAAGACAATTCATGAAATAGTTATATAGAATGGGGAACTCTTTTAGTAGCATTAAATGCAGTGATTTAGGACTATAAATGCAATGTTTTAAAACTATAAAAAATCACATAGATATCTGAATGGAAAGCTAGAAATAAAGCCTTATTTTGAGTGAGTTCATAATTACACGTGAATTGTTCACAAAGCTGAGAACTTAATGTTACGAAATCTACAAACACGTGTTATCTATTATGCACTTTCATCCTTATAGGCAGGAATTAACCCCTACTTGCTTGAGGCAGACTAGGTGAAATTGAATTTGAAGATTAGGTGAATCGAATCAGCACATAATGAATGGGAAAAATACATACAGCTCAGCTGTGTCAATTTCCCACGTCAGAGTATTGGTTTCTATGCTGTAATCATCCACTCTGGTGTAATTAGAAAACATTTTGTTGATATATTTGAACTTACAGAGCATTCCAAAGATTATTGGCAAACAGGCTTTAAAAGATTTTAAAAAAAAATTCTTTGAGATAAGCACTTTACCTTCAGTCTAGTGAGATCAGGAGTAGAAAACAACTTCTGTAAGGTATGACAGACATATAAAGAGTGAAAGATACTTCAGGGTGGATTTAGAAGGCAAAAAACTCTTGCTCTGTACATTGACTTTCTTAGCGTCCAACAGTATTTTTATAGTTGTAGAAGTAATGAAATTTTGTACAAAATCTAGATAACCTTGAAGCTAAATAAGGGGCCATCCTTGATATGACTATTGAGGAAGTATGATAAATACATAAATTATGTATTTTATTTATTTTACTGCTTTACATTTTGAAGTCTTTTGGTTTAAGTAGGGAATTTCATAGAATCATACTGTATAAAACTGCCTCACAGATTAAAAAAAAAAAAAAAAAAGTAAAAACTTTATGGGGAAAAGAGTCTTTTTTTTTTTTTTTTAATAAATATTAGTGCCCAGAGTTGCCAAACCATACTGAGCATCTAAGAATTTTCAAATTCCTTCAATACGTTTGAATATGATACCAGATTGGAGGAGTGAATGATAAGGCAGAGGGTTGTGTTGCCATACAGAGGGACCCTGACAGGCTGGAGGAATGCACTGGCAGAAATGACATGAGGCTCACCAAGAAGAACTGTCAAGTTCTGCACCTGGGGAAGAACATCCCTATACACCAATATATATGTTAGAGGTCATACAGATGCAAAGGATCTTGTCAGAAAAGAACCTGTGAGTCCTGATAGACGTGAAGTTGAACATGACCCGGCAAAGTGGCCTTGTGGTAAAAGCATCAATTGGTGTCCTAGGCTACATTAGACAAAATATTGCCAGCAGGTTGAGGGAGATGTCTTTTCTCCTTTATTCAGCACTGGTGACGCCACACCTGGAGTACTGGGTCCAATTCTGGTCTCCTCAGTACAAGAGGGACATGGACAAACTGCACAGATCCCAACAAAGGACCACAATTATGGTTAAGAAACTGAAGCAGCTCTCCAAGGAAAAGGCTAAGAGGATCAGATGGAGAGAAAGCTCAGAGAGGAACTCAACAATGTGTATAAGTACCTAAAGGAAGGGTGCAAAGAGGATGGATCCAGGCTCTTTTCAGTGGTGGCTGTTGGCAGGACAAGAGGCACAAATTAAAATATGAGAGATTCCATCTGAACTTCAAGAAACACTTTTTTGTTATCTAAGGGTGACTGAACACTGCTACAGGTTGTTGAGGGAGGTTGTGGAATCTCTTGTTGGAAATATTCAAACCCCATCTGGACACAGTCCTGGAGAACCAGCTCTGGATGGCAAAGCATGAGCAGGGGGTCTGGAGAGAGTAACCTCCAGAGGAATCTTCCAACTTCAGTCATTACATAATTATGTTAAATATTTGCTTTTTTAATAATTCAGATAACTTTATGCATTTTTCTATTTTTCGTAGAATTTGCAGCAAATCTAGCCAGTGTGCTGATGCAGAAAAAAAGTTCTGCCAGACTTACAGAGTAAGGTAAGAGGAAATTAAATGTTATGCTTGTCTGTAGAGTCACTCATCTGTTTTTTTTAAAGTTTGTCACAAAACCACCAGTGCTATAAAGTCATGGCAACATTCAAGAGAAAAAAAAATTAAACCATGTCCCTCTGAATGTTCACATATTCTAACCTCTTTAGAAGTAAGCAGGTTGGTTGCCTGTGTCTTGTAATATGAAACCCAAAAAACATTAGTTTGCATAGTTTCCGTTGGTACCAGTGATAGTTTTTTCCATTCATTACTTCTGTTTGGCATTGAAACACCTTTAAAGATGCTCAACACTGACTTCATTCATTCTTGCAGCCCTTGTGGTAATTTTCATTCATCTCAAACTGGCTTCTCCCAGCTTCACTGCAGAAATTGTCTTAATTCTGGAGCTGGAAGAATTTGACATATTTGTTTAATACAAATTGTGTAGTCCAACTGTAATCCTATGCACAGGATCCACATGTTATCTTGCATACTGTAAATGTGATAGATTGGCTGACAGATTCCTTATTGGGATTACCAATAATCTAGATATCTTGTTTTCATTCTTTATGTTCAGAACTTGAGCCTTGTCCTGTTTTGAACTTCCGTTTGTCTGCATTTGGCTCATTCTTAAGAGGAAAAACTGTAGGATCTTTAAGTTAATAGAATAGTTCACACAGATGAAAGTCAAAAGGGTTTTGTTTGTTGGATTATTGGGGGGGGGTAATATTTTTAGATATTTAGATATTCTATCACACAAAATACTTTAGGTATATGTCCTCACTAAAGTTCTGCAATGTATCCTAGCATATTGAAAGTCAAAGTAGCTGTGGCCCAAACTGTCAGATGTCTTGAAGTGTCAAGCCTCAGATTACTTCAGTGAACAACGGAGGCAAAGAATGCTTTAGCAACTGATGTTTTCATCTAAATGTTACTCCCATCTTCTTCAGGTACTGGATGAAGTGACTTATATGCCCATAAAATATGCTCAGACCCAGAACAGTAAAAGAGAAGACTGAAAGAATTCATTATCAACTCACTTTAACATACTTTTCACAAAGATTGAATTTTATAATTTGAAGGAAATATGTTAATTCAGGCCTTTGTGGATACTTTCAAAAATTATGTACATTTACTTGATTTCAAGGAGTGCAATAAAACAATTGCTTTTGTTTCTACATCTTACTAACTGTGCTATGACCATTTAATGAAGTATGTAGACATTTTTGTGTTATATAAACTGTGTTTTTTATAGTTTCTCTCGGGGAACATAACCAGGGAAATACAATTTAGGTGTCATTTGTGTTTATTAAGAATAGTGAATAGGGAACAAGTTATCTCAGCAGTCAATTATCCTTCAGCATTTGTACTGTAATTTTTCTGTCTCAAAGCTTACAAACATAAGAAAGAATACACTGAATTTTCAATTTTGTTTTCATAGTGTAAACTTATACATGTTTGCACAAGTAAAAATGTGCAAAAATATTTTCTTTACATATATATATGTATGCACACACACATATATATCTCTGTATATACAGATATATATCCACACATCCATGCAATATTTAACACTTTGGTTCCAAGGACCATAACACCATATTCTAAGAAAAAAGTTTGCAAATAAAATGGAGATAACTTTACTCTGGGTGTATGTGTGATTAATAAACTGGAAATAAAACAGTAAAAGTACATAAAGAAAAAAAATTGTATATTTTGATGTTATGGCTAAGACTTGTAATCCACTGTCATTGCAAAGAGAATAATCATGAACAAATGAGTTAGCCAATGGTTACCAACTATCATAATAATGTTGACTTTACACTCAATGTCTCTTTGTAAATAAGACACCTTCTTTGTTATAATCAATCATTATAATACTGACAAATCAATATGACTATTAAAAACGAGTCCTATATATAATCTCAATAATTTATATGTATTTTCATATTATAAATATGTGTTGCATCTATAGTTTTGTAGCACTCACCATTTTTGATGCCAGTCCACAAAAGTATTAGAATCTGTGCTTCACTCTAGTTAGACTGAAATCAAAGCTTTTCATCAGACAAGTAAAAATAAAGAAAAAAAATATTTCAAAACTAGAAAAAGCTGTACAAATCAGTGATTCATTTACATTTGTTGTAATCCTATTTGTATTAGTATGCAAGTAATATTCTGTCCAACGAACTGTAAATTGGTGGTGGATATTTTAGTCACATCTCCTGATGGTTTTTTGTTTTTTTTTTTTTTTGTCACAGATACAAGATCTGTCAAAGATTTTTATAAAACAAAATATTATGTAAATCTCAAAATAAGTGATTTATGAAGAAACACTTCTGAACAAGTAAGAAAAGGGTTCATAGAGGTGAATTCGTATGACAGCAGCATAACTCAGAACACTTAGCATTCAAAACATCTTCCTTTCAGTTACATGACATTCATCATGCATAGATTTGTTTTTATTTTCACTCCATTCTGTCTTGCAGAAACATTAAGCCATCTACCTTGAACTACATGGTTCCTATTATCAGCACCCTCTGGTACTTCCGACTACTCTTGCTGAAGAAAATTAAACTTAAATACCATAAAAAGTATTCATAAATAGATGCCAATTGGGAACTAGGAATAAAAACTAAATTGATCAGTAAACACAATATATATAATTTTCTCAAGCTATAATGCTTTACTGCTTTAGAGACTTTAGGTCTTATGAGTTGTAGCAGAGAACTTTGGGATGTGTAGCTTTCACTAGAACTATAGGAAGGTGGGATTTTCTCTTGCCCTTGAAATATTAAAAAAAATTTCAAACCTATGTGATGCCTAAGTATTAAATTCATTCTACTTACTCTTTGAAATTCTGATTGCATGGATCAGACTACCAAAAATTGTGTATAAAGTTGCTCGTATATTTTTATTTCACTGGGATAGATTAGGATGACTAACTTCAGAGAAAACATTGAGCCATGGACTGTATGAACACAGGTTTTGGTCATACTCTGATCATACTCTACTAGAGTACTACTGAAGACACAACAAATTGTCACCAGAATGTCAGCCGCAGAATTTTTGGGCACTTGTGGTCCTTATGAACTCCTGTGAAGCTAAACCACACATTAATTCCATTATGTCGCATTAGCATCAAAGTCTGGCTTTCTTTCATTTTGTTTTTATCAGCTACAAGTGAAGGGCGAAGTCAGAGTTGAGGATAGTTGCTGGAAGTGAATTCTGAACTGTTCTGTCAAAAGTGAAACACACCTCTATCTCACAGATCTGCGGTTTCAGGAAAGCTGAAGGCTGATTATGTTGGTGTTTATGTTTGCCTATATGTATGAACATGTGTGTGTATACAGTGGATCTAAATAAACCCGTGTGAGACAAATGTATCTTGGTTAATTTGATTGAATTATGTGTCAGCATATGGATTGACACTTTGGATATCCAGTAGAAGATCACTGACCAAACAAACACCTTCCACTGCAGAAGACTAACTGTATGGAAGTATCTTGAAAGAAAAACCTGAACTGTTGGGATATCCCATAAGGTATTTGAAGCCACCATCACTTTGAAAACCACATATAGATGTGTTTTTCTTTTCCCTATAAAACTCAGAAGTAAAAAGTAGCTGGACTGACTTCACTATTTTGAATGAGCACCCTGGAAAAGTAAGGGCTTAGTGTTATGGGAGAATATAGGGGTGAGAAAAGATATAAAGAACAGTAAAATAGTAAAATTTTATGTAATTTCCAAGTCTTAGGAGAAAGATGTCTTTTACTTCACATTTAACTATTTTGCCACAGGTGACATACTTAGAAGACACAAGCTGATTCCAATAATTTCTCATCTTAATTCTTTTGAGAAATTAATATTCTATTCATCAGAGAAAATTATTTTGCTGCAATAATTTTGTAAATGGTGTTGCAAGGGCACCTTAAGAAAAATAACCCTACATTATTGTTCTTCATTATGATAATGAAATGAAACAAAGAGCACCTAGAATAAAGTCATTAATATTTATTTGCAAAAGTTTCATTTTCTTGAGGAGGAATAATACTCTACAGAACTCTCTGTTCATTGTCTAGAAAAAAAAGACATCATCAGTCAAAACCAAGATATTATTACCTCATGATGCTAAAAGGACATTTAGTTTGAAAATTCAAGCATTCAAAAGGCAGGAAATGCCAAAATTTAACCATTTTATGAATAAATATAATTATTTCATTATTTTATGTTGAATTTGTGAAATATTATTTTTTTTTTATTCAGGTTTTCCATATTCAGAATATATTTCCATGCCTTACTTATTCCATCCCTCAGTAATGTGAATGTGACAAGCACAGAAACACAGAATCACAGAATGGTTGAGTTTGGATGGGGCCACAGTCCAACTAGGTCAACAGTAATTTATCCCAATTCCTGTGCTCAAAGCAGGGTCACCTATTGCAGATTACTCCAGACCATGTCCAGTCAGGTGTTGAATATGTCCACAGAGGGAAACTTTGAAACCTATACAGACAACCTGTTCTAGTGCTTGACCATCTTCAAAATTACAAATTGTTTCCTGGTCTCAGCTGGACTTTCCAGTGTTTTAATTTGTGCCTGCTGCATTTTGCCCTGCTAGTGGAAACCACAGAAAAGAGTCTTTTTCCTTCTTGTGTACCAGGTGTTATACACAGAGATAAGATCATCCCCAAACTTTCTTGTCTCCAGGCTGAACACTCTCATTCTGTCCTGATATGGATCATGCTCCAGTCCCTTGATCATCCTTCTTTGGTGTTGTTTCTCCATAGGAGAAGGACTTCACATTTCTGCTTGGTGAGCTTTATGCTCATGTGGTAATGGAAATTTTGAGAAAGTGAAAACATCTCTCTTAGAAAACCTGAGGGAAAAGTTTGTATCTTCAGGATATCATTTTAGAAGCCTTAGCAAATGTAGCAATCACTGTATAAATGTCATAGAATCATAGAATAAAATCACAAAATACTTTGTGTTCAAAGGGACCTTAAAGATCATCTACTTCCAACGACACTGCCATGGGCAGGGTTACCTTCCACTAGACCATCCCACATGAATCCCCATCCCACATGACATTGGGATACATTGTGCAGAGTGAAGAATTCAATTAATTAAAACACCACACTCATTAAAAGCCAATTCAAGTACACAATTATACCCATGAGTATCTTATCTATTGACCAGTTTGAATGTTTGTAAGACTACAACCTTTACAAGAAATTGAAATTTTAAAAAACTCATATAACACAATGGTAAAATTATTCCTGTGTACAAATCATTTTAAAAGAAAGCCTCTGAAATGTTATCTACTTTAATCATGCATCCATTTAGTTTAGTAGTCCTTGCATGTCTTCACCTGTCAAAGTATTCATGCAGTTAAAAGTTAAGGGATGCCTATTCAGACCCTATTTACACATGTAATTTCATACTACAAATATGTTCACATGATCCTAAGTGATGTATGGCCTATATTGACTTTTGTTAGGAATATCAACTATTTCTTTTTCTAGAATAACACCCATAATAATGAGCTCAAATGCACAAGGCTTCATGTACTTTAGAATTTATGGTTTCTTTTTTACACTACCACTTGGTTTCAGAAAGGTTGTGATCCAGGAAAAAAAAGAAGATGCATCACCACCTGTCACTTGTAATCTTTAAAAGTAGTTGTAATTAAAAAATGGAAACTGCTGCTGCATCTTGCTTAACATTCACAAGGAATGCTGTCCTGAAGTCATGTTGAATAGGACCTGATCCTAAAAGGCCAAGTAGGAAGTCCTCCTCCATTTCCCCTCCAACTGATGAAACAGAAGCCTGTAAGCTTGGGAAGATTAAATGTCCCTTTTTACCTTGAAATTGTGATGAAAATTTACTGATGGACATTTGTGAAACAGTGAACTCTACTGGATGTAGCTAACGGTAGGAATTTCACTGAGGAATAGGTCAGTGAGTCCCAAATACATACTAGAGTGAAATAATTAGTGAGGCTACAATAAAGCTCTGTAATGAGGATCTCAGGGAATCTGTGAGTCCTGTTTCTTGTAAGTCATGGAAAGGAAAACGCAGGTTAGAATTCATACCACATCCAGCACTTTAAGCAGTATTGGTTATCACAGTAACTCTCTGCCTAGAATTGCTTAGAGAGAAGACAAATTCTTTTCCCTCTAGAGCAATAGTTCAAGGACTGAACTATGCCGTGTTTCTCTTTTTAACATTTGATCAAATTCCATTCTGGATATTGAAATGTTTCAACAGGTAAGTCTATTAAAATTATTATGTTTTTGCAAATGATAGTTGAATGAATCAAAATTTTTCAATGCTTTGAATATTTAGCACATCTCTAATTGCCATAAAATTATAAATTATAAAAGTTCATACTTTCATATAAGATATTTTGTTCCTCTATAACCCTAACTTTTTCTCACATAGTAAAATCAATTTTAAATTTTGGTTATTTACCATTTGTGAAGAGCAGTATCTATGTACTAAAACAACAAGCAAACACTTAAAATCATAACTTCTCTGGGCAACAGGTTCCCATGTCTCATTACCCTCACAGTAAAGAATTTCTTCCTAATATCTAACCTAAACCTATGGTCTTTCACTTTGAAGCCATTCCCCTTGTCTTGTAAACAGTCTTTCGCCATGTTGTAGAATCCCTTCTGGTACTGGATGGCTACCCTGAAGCCTTCTCTTTTCCAGCCTAAATCATCTCAGTTGTTTTAGCCCTTCCTCATAGGAGAGGTGCTCCTTTTTTTTTTTTTTTTTTTTTTTTAGGATGACCAATTTTCAAACATGCATTTAAATGTTTAGTTGAGTTGGTATTGAATAAAGATCTGGGATCAACTTCTCTTTCTTTCCCCCCTGCTTTTGTTGCTAGATACAGCAAGCCACCAGTGATGTGGTAAGTACAGAAAAAATCTTATTTCATTATGAAGTCAGGTTGATGCTTTATCCTCTTTGACAAGACTTGATGATATTTGAATATAGTCAACTAGTCATATTTGTCACTATAGTCAACTGATACACAGAGTATTGGTTTCTGAGGCCAACACCTTTTTTTTACTAAGTTCTGTGTCTATATGCCTAGCTAGATGATTTTTGCAAGGCAAATGTGACTAAGCATGAAGCAAAAAACTCTAGATATTAGTACTACATCCTATCAGCTGTGTAAGTCTTATTAGTGTCTACTGCTCAATTATTTCACATGATCTGAATTTAAGTGCTTCAGGCACAGTTCACAATCGTGTCTACAAAGTTATCTCACAGGAACATTCAAATAGCTGACTATCAGGATCAGACTTCGTCGCAGGCCTTAGGACAAGACTATTACTATTCCTCAAGCCCTCATGTAGCCAATACAAGCTGGAAAAGAAACATATTACTAATGCAATGAGATAGTTAAGTATTATAACCAATGTGCTCATCAGAGCTACTGAGTTGGAAATAAATGTTTTGCTAGATGTAGGAGTCATACTGTATCACTTCTGAAGGAATAATAAAACAACTAGGAAATTTATACACATATTACTGAGCCGATTTTTATGTTTTCACACTTCCAAGATCTTATTGGAATGTTAAGCAGAAGGTTATTTTGGTTTTAGTAATCCAGTAGCACAAGTTTTTTAATAAACATCTTGGTAGTGTTTAGGAATCTCATCAGGAATATTGTGATATTTTCAGAAAAACAATGGAATTTATCAATCAGGAATCAAGATTTTTATTCCGTTTCATGTTGAGATTTCTTCTAAGGATCAGGAATCTGGAAATCCTTTCTACTAGCTATCACTTCAAATATTTCTCTCTAATATTAATTAGTTGTAAAATTTTCTGTCAGAAATTCAATTCCATAGATCTTTTCAATAAAATTTTAGGAACAGCTATTTGAAAGGAGTCAATGTGACATGGTCAAATTTTTGGTAGTTGCACAACATGATTTAGTTGAAGTATTTATTGATATAAATGTAATGCTCCTTATATGCTATGATATCAGCAACACACTCTTTTTGTTGTCATCAAAATAAAATTATTTGGTAAACTGATACAAGCATGACAAACTGTACTTCAAAACCAAAATTGAGCACAGAAGTCACTAAAAACTTAGAAAATGCTAAGGAGTCTTGATTAATGTTCAGCCACCTCCTAAGAGTCAATTCAGTTATTCTGCTGGGCAAGTAATGTCTTGCTGGTACAATACTTTAAAAGTAAACCAGCCTTTCTCATTCTGCAATTCAAAATGGAATTGTCTTCCATTAGGAAAAGAAAATTTCCTTCTTCCTGTGCGAACCCTGGTGAAAGGTCATTTTTAGAACTTTCTGATTTTCCTTTGAAAAAATTCTTCCCAAGTTTTCAAAACATGATATACTTCAGTTGTATTCTGCAGATTGTGCATCTATTGTGTTTACAACTGGGATTAAATAATAGGTCAGAAAGATCAAATTGTTTGTAAAGGAAAAAGTATTAAACATAGAATCTGCTGACTATTCATTTTCTGGCAGGTAGTATGTCACTGTATTAGGACTATAATCTTTTAAACATCACTGCCACTAAGTTACCAAGTAATGATGGAATGTGGTGTCAGAATTACATTTGTTTATTGTGATGTAGTTTTGTGTATTGTAAGAAAATCAAAGACCATTGAGTAGCTGTGGTTGTTCTATTAAAGTAGCATCTTTTTCTTTCTTGAATTAAATGTATCTGTGTATACATGGGTGTGAATTCTGCTTTTCTTTTTTTCTTTATTATGCATTTCTGACTGGACAGCTTTAAAACATGATGTTAATGAGATTTTAATCTTCCTGTTATAAAATCCTTGACCCATATATTTGACATAGTTTTGGCAGCTGAAGCATAAAACTGTTCATTCAAGTCTTCCATCAAACAGGTGCTTTATACCCAAATGACAGGTGAACTTTAAAAAGTCACCTTTTTAGTTCAGACATGTCTTTAAAAATGTGTAGGAACTTCTGTGATGATTAGTTGACTTTAAACTTCATAGAGCAGAAATACTGTGAGATAATATTACTCATCAATAAAGCATCAATGCCTTAAAAAATGTGAGAGAGGGGAAATAAAAATCACAATCCAACTATTTCAGATATAATTTTAGGTCAAGCTGAAGACTGTCTCTGTCCAGTCTTTCTGTCCAGAGAGTTTAAGATCTCTGAATATTCAAAGATACCCTATCATCACTGATTTCATTAGTGATGATCACTGAAGACTTTAGAGGTACAAAATAAATTCTGCAGAATGAAAATAATTTTTCATGGTGTTTTGCTCAATTATCTTAGTGGATAGTGATGACAAAATTGAAAATATTCAGAAACAGAACTAAAATTTGTGTTTGGGTCTAAAAGCCAGATCATTGGTCTTGTTAATATCTACCTATGTTTTTCTGGTAGAATGAAGCTAAGGTTGTGTTCCATCTGATCATTTTGTAAGCAGGAATCTGTAGACCAGAAGATAGCATGATGACCTTAGTTTAAGCATTTTCTGAAGTTAAGTTTACTAAATGCCTCTGTCACCGAAAAGGTCTTCCTTTATGGAAACTCTCCACATACTTTGCTATCATTCAATATATGCAGATAATAGATTGAAAAGGAAGAAGGAAGTTTTTGCAATGTTTCTAAATTTTTTAAGCAGATGAAAAAAGGAATTTAATTGTATCATAAGCAGAAATATGACAAAATGTAAAGTTTGATTAAGAGTATGTCTTTTCTTTTTGATCAAATAAAGTAACAAAGCCAGGTGCCTTGTTATTTTGATACGGCAGACTTTTTTGTGGGTAGCTGACACAGAATCTCTATAAAGGAAGTCTGCACTGAGGTCAACAATGAAGAGGGACACACAAGTTAAGACCCAAATTCTCTCTAAGTCTAGAGAATAACTACTTTTACTCAACAGAGTTCGTCTGGTGAATTAGTAGAAATAGCACAAAATTACAGTGGCCAATTTTTCTGTAAAAAACACACTGGCAGACTAGGAATGAATA
The DNA here is from genome assembly GCA_035583185.1 of Anabacerthia variegaticeps. Taxonomy (NCBI): domain Eukaryota; kingdom Metazoa; phylum Chordata; class Aves; order Passeriformes; family Furnariidae; genus Anabacerthia; species Anabacerthia variegaticeps. The sequence continues at coordinate 123,019,780 of JAWWEW010000078.1, read as the reverse complement.
TCGACTGTCACTGGCTTATATACATATGGAACTTATTGTTCCCCCAGCTTCAGATTAGAAAAACTAGAACATCAATGTAATAATATGCTTTCATTCTTTCTAAATCACCTGTCTGTTGGCACTAGCAGCTCATAATGTGCACATTGTACCAGGAAATCTAAGATTCATCCACAGTATATCCAGTTGTGTCAAATAGAGATTAACCTTAACACTTTTGCAACAATGTATAAACCTGCACTAGAAAAGTATAGTTGAGTAGGGAAAGAAATTTGTATTTCTCTTATATTTTTCCATCTTCTTCTTTTCCTCTCCAGAAATAAAATGCATTACCATTTTTTAAGACATGAAACATTCCTGAAAGATTATAACTTGACTTTAATATGCATTATTCAAAGGTGACCTTGATTTGAACCATAATATATGATGATCATTCTGCTCAACAGCAAGGTTTGAATTAAGCACTGATCCATGGAGATGAATGTGAGTTTCCTAATATGACTTAAAGAGGTAGAGCCTTTAGACTGCAAATGCATAACTATTGTAGAGTTAAGTGTTGCAGAAACAAGCACATGGGACAGTATTAGACAGGACTGGGAAACAGCAGTCTGGGTTCACAGTTTGTTCAGCAACACAGACAAAGAACTGATATTACAAATTATTCACTGAATCATTTCAACAAATGGATACAGTAATGAAAAAGATATCTTAAAGGAAAAAAATATGCCACAAAGAGTAACTCACAAAACAAAACAAAACCCATTTATTATCAAGCATCGTTATTTCTCCTTGCAAAATGGGAACACACAAATACTACACTTTAAATTGTGCCTATTGTATCTCCAATAGCTGAAATTATAATGACCAGTCAGATAGGATTTTATGAGTAGTTCTAAATTAAATATTTTGGTACATGAGAAGAATTTAGACAAATTTAGCAAAATCAGAAAAGTCATGATCCTCTCTGTGTTCAACATAACAATTTTATCCAAGAAAATTTGATGCAGAACTGCTACACTACCAAGAAATTTGTAATCTTTTAACTTCCATTTAGTAAAGGTTCTGATTTTTGAACACTTTTATCAGAAGCATCTTGTCATACATATACTAAAGACTTTGCATCTATCTACGGTTTAAGTGTATTTACCTAATTTCCATGGAAAACAGTTTAATGCATTTTAAATAATGAATACTTATTTCTTTTCTCTCCTGTCTGATCATTTCTGGGCTGAACATTTGCTGTTCTTCCAATCTTTCCTCATAAATCATGTTTTCTAAATGCTACTTGTTCCTTTTTTATTTTTTCCTCTCTTAACTCTCTTCAATAGGTCTATACCTTTTTTGAAATAGGATAATAAGAACTGGGCACAAAACTTCAACTGAGACCTTATTATGAATACTTCACGTTTGTCATCTGCAACTTTTCTGTTCTTTCATCCTAGTCAAATTTTTGTTGGTTTTTTTTTCCACTGTGCTAAAGGACAGATGTTACCAATTGGTCACTTGGGATCGTTATACCTTCTTGATCTAAAGACTATTTGTGTGTTAGCTGTGTTACTACTTTAAGAACTCTAAAAAACAACTGGTTTTGCCTTTCTGCACACATATACACAATAACATGCAAAGGTTATGGAAGTTGCTCCAGAAATCCAAAGTATTTACACCACCGAAAAAAATCAAGTGATAGCATTGCCTAGTTGGCAGTAAAACACAGACACTATATCTTATCTGAAAGAGGAAGAAGGACAGAATCAGTACTATGGTGAATTGCTCTTGGAACAAAACAACATCATGTACATGAAGCAGCATATGTTCTGAAAAGGACAAAAATAGAAATTAATTTTTATTTTTTTATTATTCAGGATGAAAAAACAATTACTCATTTAAAAATTTATATATATCAATTGGTATGATCAGAAATAGTATATATTTAATTGCAAGTTGTATATTTTGTTAACAGTAATGAACAGCTAGGATATTTCCTTTTCACCTAAGAAGTCAAGTGATACATGGAAAATTAAACTATTTAAAATTATATTAAGAAAAAAAATTAGAAAATTCTCATAACAGCATCTGTTTAGATCAGTCTAAAAAGACTGTTAAAAGAGATCCCTTCAAACATTTATTCCTGACTTTAAAATTCATAATGCTATTTTTTCAGAAATTTCAAAAATTGAAAAGCGAGAAAAGATATATGAAAAGCTCACAGGGCAAAGACAGCAACTGTATTATTTATCTTTGTATAAACAAAGCATTCTAAATATAAAGGAAGTTTTGGTGGTTTTTTTCTTTCCCTAGTTTATATATATTTTTAGACCTGAATATAAATCTGAAAGAATTAATATTACTATAGCAACCAAATTCCAGCCCTGCATATGTACTCCACAGAGAATAGTAATTTTTATCTTAGTGAGTAAACATTAACAATATCTACTCTGGATTTAAGGTGGAATACAGGACACGGGAAATAGATTTTTCTCTAAATAAGTTTAGACATCTGAATTAGTCAGTAAAACACCTTTTATAATCATGATGGATAAGTAGCCATTCCTAGAGTCTGATTCAGCATATACAAAAAGTATAAAAGTACCTCAAACAGATCAGCTAGGCTATGTTCTAACAATATTTTTTTTTTTCTCTGCACTGACTGTAAAGAGGAAGTGATGGTGGGTAGATGTGGAGAAATCTACAATGTCAGCATCTCACCTCAGGTAAAATTAATCCCTCCCACAGCTGCTTATGCAGATAAAATGTTTAAGTATCTGCTTTATTGGTTCTGAAAATGCACTTGTGAACTGTGAAGGTTCTAGCTAAGCTGGTTTTTCATACAAACAGAACAAGTAATGGCAGTGATGGCTCAGACATCTCCACAGATGCCCCATGTGTGCTTGAGTGCTCACTGCTCCACACGGAACAGATGGGCTGCTGTGGACACTCACTTTTGTGACATGCATCTACTTTCCTTCAGAATCAGTGTTGGGTAGCTAATACATAAGTGAATGCACTATATTCGCATTGAAGATTGCGTAAATAATACTGGCTTTTATGTAATTAGATTTGGTTTTCATTCCTTTATATATCAGTGTGTAAAAATGCAACTAGTTATGGGGTGATGAGTGACTACCATCCAGGAATCTCTGTTCATGGTACAAAAAAGTCATGAGGGAAAAGGAAAATATATTGTAAATAATTCAAATAAAATTGTAGGTTGAAATTTGACGTTGAGATAATATAATTACCTAAGGTAGCATTTTTTGCCAGAAAAAACTGTTACATCATTTTTAATTTTGAAATTATTAACCATTGGGAAAGGTCTTACAAGAAATGAAAAATCTCCTTTATTCAGGGAAAATTCCAACAGATTTTAATGTCTTTCCATTACTATAGTTGGATAATATTTGAACACGATTCTCTATATTATATAAAGTGGTAAACAAAGCAAAACAGATAAAAATAGAAAATCCATGTATACTGAATCTTACCTGCACTGTGAAAGAATCAGCCCTTTAAAAGTGAAGAATGATCCACAATTGAATAGAACTTTATAACAACCTCTGCTTTGAAGGAGTTAAATGTAGTCACATTGATCATACTAGAGCACTGCTGCCATCAGTAGATTGATCCAAAAAATAATGAGACTCTTGACAACGGATTTGATTTGAAGTTCAGAAGTCATGAAAAATAGTCTCAGTTGTCCCCTGAGAAATTTTACGAGAGGTTTAGATCTTACTTTTATCAGAATTTAAAATACTGCACAACACACCATAAAATTTATGAGAAAATATTTATATATCTTCTTTGGGTAATGACATAGTTCTTGTTCTCAACACAACTAGAATTTTTTTTATAGTTCTCAACATAAATAGATTTTTTTTTTTATATATTCATATTATCATTCATTGTACAGAAACATGCTTCCCTCTTGGTTGTCAATATAATAGAGAAGACATCACGGCACATACTATAATAAAACTACTTAGAAACCATTTACAGTATAGAAAAACTTATAATGTAATATTTTTTGCCTATAGACATTTTCTAACAGCTATTTTAAATGATGTAATATCAATTTTAAAAGAGATATGAGAATTTTAGAAATCATAAATGTGCAGAAATACCCAAAAAGACTTTTCCTCTTACCACATATTTCTGAAAAATGTACAAAAGCATCTCATGATCCCTCAGAACTATGAGGACTTTTATTTATGCAAAGAATTACTTGCATTTATTCAGAAACTCTTATAATTTTCTCATTCTTTAACATTATTTGAAGACATTTCTTCTTGTGGTGAAGGAGAGGTTGGGAACTCTGATTCATACAGAAATAGGATTCTTTTTTTTAATTTGCAATTGCCAAAGAATTTAAAAGAAGTACCAGTTGTGGGAGCACTGATTGAGTTTGAACTGTTTTTACAAATGCTAAAATGAGTGTAATTCACCAATCATTGACATCCTTTTTTAAATTATATATATTTATAATGTTCCACATGTTGTGGTGTTAATTTTTTCTCACACCAGTAAGTCACTTCACCCCTTAAAAGAATCAAACTAACTAACAAAAAAAAAAAAAATAGTTGAGATGTTCAATGATGTTATTGAGCCATAAATTCACTGAAAAACAGGAACCTTAATTCAAGACAAGAACTCCTCTTTAAAGATAAATAAATATTTCACAAATAAAAGCTCTTTGACTGTGTTCCCACTTAATTTGGTTCAAACAGGGAAAAAAGTGCACCAGTACTCCAACTTCTTTTTAAAAACAAATTTTTTTTTTCATTATTTAATCTCAACATAGTTTTGCGTAAGGAAATACCCTTTCTTCCCTCTCTTGTCCAGAATTATTTTGGAGTAACTTTTTTTTTTTTTTTTTTTTTTTTAGATTTAAGTCATTGCTCATCCTTTCTTCTGCTGTAAAACTTTTAAATTAATTAAAACCTGGAAAGAACTTTTCACCGTCAGAATGGGTGTAATATCTGATATCCTACCAGGTTTTAGCTAGCATCTATACTTGCTCTGCATTGCTTGGAAATACATAGATATGCATCTGAAAGTAAATGTATATCTGAAAAAGTTATGAAGCCATATCAAATGTTAGTTACCACATTTAGGGTCATAACTAATTCCTTAAAATACTGCTTTAGAATGACTTAAAGACATGTTTACAACTACACTGTATTGTAAGATGGAGCAAGAGTATTGATTTCCCTAGCAAAGAGTCTCTTTCCTGGTAACACATTAAATAAGACTTTTTAATTATTCTTTATGCCATAGTGATGCAATCATGTACACGTCTGAGTGAACTGAGGAACAAAAAAAGAGTCTTCATAGTATCCCAAACCCTAAATTGAGAAAATGTGTACAGAATCAGCCTGGACTGTATATTACAGTAGGTTGACTGCATCCTAGTGAAGAAGTCTTGCTGACAAGGACTAATGTGATGCAAAACAACTCATCCTCAGAAGTTTTTTCAGAAGATAATTCCATTTCAGAAATAGTATTTATCATTCTCTGCAGCTAACATTATTTTGTTATTTGCATTCTTCTCTAAAAATGTGGACTATCTGGGACACCTTTAAAAATGCAAATGTCTCAGCATGTTAAATGTCAGGGCTTTTGTCATATCCACTGCATCTCAAGGCTATACCTCATCTGTTTCTTTTAACCTGATTTCATGCAACTGCTTTCCTTAAGGACAG
>JAWWEW010000078.1:122992803-123013987 GCA_035583185.1 Anabacerthia variegaticeps | reverse complement strand
ACAGTATGACAGGATCACAGCTAAGTTTTGTTGCCTAATGATCAAGCTTTCCTACATATCTTCCTGATCTTGTTCAGTGACATCTCATTCAGTGAACACTACCTTTAAATTCTTCTTCCTCTTCTGTGCATTATTTCCCTTTTATCTTGAACTTACTTAGGCTACCTTTAGAAAGAGTTTGTATGGTCCTAGAACAAAGTTATGATTATTGTAACAAATATACTCAGCTCTAATAAAAAGTGAACTATTATATCAAGTATTTAATGAGAGTGTATGTAGGTAGTAGGTTCATTTGCAAATATCAGTTTTCGTTCCTTACTTTAAAACAAGAAGGTTAACAACATACAATAAAGCTTTCCTTTTACAGATTTATAACTGTAAAAATGGGTAGTAGGTGTAAACCTTTAAGAAGTTAAGCAGCATTTTCTATGAACAAAGATGAAATTCAAGAACAAGAAAACTGTTTGATCCAATTTTTTATGCCTTATCATTAATCATTGTTAGGGAGAGACTAGTGCGTATTAAATGAGTCTTATATACTAAATACAATGCTTTGAAGTACTGAATTAGTCTATTAGATCTGGATAAATTAATTCTTCATAGGAATAGATCTACAAAAGCTAGAAAACTAGTAAACATTTCTTTTTTCACATTACTGATTCTATGTAATACCAAAGATTGTCACAGTTGAAAATATTATTATTATAAGACTTTAGCATCTGTATTGACATGAAAATCTTTAAAAGCATCTCTATCCAAGAATATCAGAGAATTTTGATACATGTACAAAAAATCTCATTAATTTGAACATGAAGGGAATGACAGCAAAGTAATAGTGTATTATATAAAAACCATGGGCTTTTCAAAGGAAGAATGTAAAACAGTGCATTAAAAATACAATCTGTGCATACTAAATCTTGTAAAATCTGTTTTATATTCTAGTCAGGAAAAAGATGTAAGAAGGTGTTGAGGATATACAAGACACATAATGTATACAAGTTTGGTTCAATTGCAGGGAGAAAGGGGAAGCTGGGCAGGAATTTACATTGTTTAAAATCTAGAATAAATGCCTACAAACAAGAATATTAACAAAAATTGGGGAGAGTTTGCACCAACCTTATGTTTTGTTTGCATCCCAAAGATACAGTGCCATGGTACAGTTGGTACTGCACTTTCATCACTGCCTTCCTTCACCAGGATGGTGGGAGTATGCAATAAGGGCACTAGTGGCTGATACAAATATTGATCTGATACATATATATTAATTCATTTTCTGGAGAAAGCAGACTACAGTAGTATATTCACGGCATGATTTCAGGCTCCACTGCAAAAATAAAACTATGAAAATATTAACAATTTTAATAGAGTATAATTATGTAGTGGACATGCATGTGGAATGCCTTGAACCCTATCTTGATTGTTATCTTAAAATTCAAATCCTTGAAATTAATTTATACCAGCTTAGGTTGCTTACAATGGAATAATTTTAGTTCAATATTGTGTTGACTCTCTGTTATAGAACAATATAATATAAAAAATGCAAATGAAACCATTCAACTAACCCCCCAAAATTTCAAGTTTTCAAGGAAAAACAATGTTATGCCAATGCTTTTGTTTGTTTAATTAGTGGATTTTAAATAATAATTTTGATTAAGTATGCAATGATATGCAGAAGGGAAATGAAAAATCTGTCAAAAAATATGCATGCATATTTATAATTTCCATTTTATAAATAATTAAGAACTGAAGACATATGTAGTAAAATGTTATGTTCTGCTGATGGATATATCTTCATAACATTTTATAACATTAATATATATCTCATTTGATTGTCTGCACTAATCTTGTAATATTAACATTGTACTCAAAAACCTGTATCTTTTATCAATTTATGTTACCATGTATTATGGACCTGTCTTTTTTTTTTTGTTTGATTATGAATTTATTCTCTACATCTAGAGCATCTCCTTCACTTTTTAAGAATGGTCAAATATGGTCCTTTAAAAAAATCTACACAAATCTTCAGCCGGAGCAAATTGCTGCAACTCTGTTATTAAATGGTTATTGTAACAAATGGAGGCACATGTCGTGGCTTCATCAACAGAAGTCAATTTTAGTTGCATATTGTGGAACAGCATAGTATAACTGATAATAAGTATAGCCAATCCACATTTTTCCATGTAGAAATGTAACTGTGGATAAATAAAAATGTAAGAATATCAAAGCTGAAATAGTACAGGAATTGAATCACAATATACTTTCAATTCTGTGAAGTAACTCACTTGGGAATTTTTAGATATTATAGACCCCACAAAGAAGTATGTGACAAAACTGATTGCACAAAGGGCATTAAGTATAACCCTATTAACCCAGGGCTGATCTGCTGGTGTGGTGTCTCAGCATTATTCATTATAGGTGCCCTCAAGTGTGGACTGGCTGTTGATCTAGCTGTTTATGATGATTTTCTGATCCCCTGCTGTTTTCTCTTCACATTATATAGGACTTAAGGACACTTTAATAGGTATTGGTTTAATCAAGTCGTAATGGAAGTATTTCCTGAAGGGACTGGTAAATGTTTTTAGTTGATGAAAATATCCTCTCTATTCCTAAAAAAATCTTGGAAGAGTATTCTGTGGTTCTCAAGCAGTGGTAGAAATTAAGTAGGGCCTGCAGTCTTTCTTTTCCAACTATGCATGTACACTTAACATGCTCAAAAAGGACATTACACTGATAACTAAACTTTATGGGAAATCTGATAGGTTGTCTTCTACTTTACTGTATCAAGTCCGTAATCTTCAGTTCTTTTGCCTTTTAACATCACACTCTGAAACACAGTTGATTAGATTGTCTAGTAGTAGGGAAACATATGAAAAAAAATGGAGTTATTACTTGCTAAAGAAAATAACAAAGAGTAAATTAGGTCCAGTCTACATGCTGTTAGAGCACTGCTTGAACTGCATTACTTGATTTTTTTTAATCAAATGCTTTATGATTTTATTATATGTGAGGAGATGATTATGCAAAAGCTGTGCTCACATATTCTGCTATATTAGCTCAGTAAATATTGTTGTGTATGTATGAAGTGCACTGAAAATGTGGAAAGACACCATTTTATTTTCTACAAAAAAAAAAAAAAAGAGATCATATTTTGTGCAATTTTCATGAGGGTCTGGTAACTACCTTCTGTCTTCATGGTGTGATATTTTACTTGATATCTTAATTCACTTCATTTTCTTATCTGTATTAATGGTATTGCTATTAGAAGTAAAACTACAGATATAATTTTATTCTTTATTAATAATGTTCAAGTAATTATCTCTCTAGTTATAATATTGTAAGCAATATTATGATTTTTATTAAACTTCAATTATCATTCACATTGAATATTTAAGAATGTCTATTGTTAACTTCTTAAAGATTTGTACCTAACTCACCAGGTCAGATTTTTTCTGTGCACTAAATCTCTAGTATTTCAGAAGTTTAAATTAGCTGAAGAAATATTATCCTCAGGCCATTTGTAGCCTTTAGTTACAAAGGTTCAATTAATGAAATTACTTATCTCACACATTCACACATTCAGTAAAGCATTTAACAGAGGCATCAAATTTCAAATTATTTCCATTTAAAAAAAAAAAAAAGGTGAGATTGCATAAAAAAATTTTCCTTAGGACAAATTGCTGAAAGATATATTTTTTATTATAGAGAAATTCAGGCAAAAACTCTCTCAGTGTTGTCTGTCAGGTCCACAGATATTTCAGTACAAATGCCCAACGGGACAACAAGTAAATGGTTCAGCTTTTGGAGGTTGATACAATTTTTTAAAAAGTCATCAGTCTCAGTAGCTTGAAGCCATACAGGAAACTGTAATTTTCCTTAACATATGATTCAGCAATTTATTTTTAGCAATATTATCTTTTTCTAAGAGAGGTAGCAGAAGATAATTGCTGTATTACCATGAAAATCCTACCACTAATATTCTGAAGAGATGTTCAACATCTATTTGCATTATATTAAAGCTGTCTGAAACATCTCTCTTAAGCATCTGACCTATTTCATACTATTGATAATAAAACTCCTTCCACCTAAGTTACATTTAAATGTAATTCAATCTCTTCTAATTGTGATTTTCAGAGGGGCATAGAGAAAATATAATTAAAAAAAAAAAAATTGAAAATTTTAATTTTTGAGGAATTTTGCAATGAAATGTGAAACACATTAATAGGAAATAGCATTCTTTGATTAAGTTCCATAGTTTTAGTGCTCCTTTTGGTGATAAAATGCCACAAAACTTTGCAAGATCTCAGCTGTTTTGCATACAGAGTGGGACTTAGAAATTTCAGAACATTTTGTCAAGCAGAAAACCTCTCCATATCTGATCCCTAGCAAACTCTCTATGCAGCTGAAAAACAGTCTTATTTGTAGATGTTGAGTTGATGAAAAAAGGGTTATAACCCCTCCGCATTCCTGAGTTGTTGTTGTCCAAAGTCGATGACTGTTTTATTTCTGCACAGTGAACTTGTACTAAATCAGACTCTGACTGTAAAGGTCAAAACTCCAACCACAGAGATCACCCTGCCTCAACTGGTCACTCTGTAGTTTCCCACCACTTGACTAAAACAGGTTGATAGGTTGAAATTTTTTTGAACTTTAGAAGGAAAGAAACAGTCTGGGTAGAAGAAATGCAGTAGGAAGGAACACAAGTGCAATTACTTGTAAGTGCCGCAGACTACATCTACTTTGAAGATGTTGATCTTAGTGCCTCTAAAAATGTTACAAAGAGCAACAAATGAAGTTGCAAAGGATAAAGAATAGCAGGCAAGGAAGTGGAGCTTTCAAAACTCCATTGTCTTCCCTTGTGAATGCCAGATGACTTGCCAGGTCCTCTTCATGGTTGAAGCTCTACATTGGCTTCAAATAACAGCTAGCATTGCTTTAGGAGAGGTTAATCGCAAATGAAAGTAGTGAGCAGGATGCATCCTGGCAAAATTCCATAAAAAATAAAAAGTACTTTTCTTCATTGCTGTCACTTTTTTTTTCAAGACTCTGAAAAATATAAGTCCTTTCTGTCATTTTCTATTAGACATAAGCCCCTCACCTGTTCATCTTTAGTGAATAGACATTATTAACTGCAAAGAACTACAAACACCCATGTGTATTTAAAAAGGAAGAGACTTAGTGGCAATTTTTGTAGTTTTCTATGTTCACAGCTTAATTTTATCTACCAGATCTTCACAAATATCCTTTATGATGAGTAGGAGAATATAATGTGTTAGCCCTTCCAAAGAGGGGGAGACATACTGAGCTTATGTGACCAAAGTATTTAATCACACTCCACTGTGAGTGAAGTTATAAATTTAAAACTTCAAACTAAGTTTTCAGATAAATTCACCTGTAATCTGCAATCCATACAATATCAAGCCTCTCAAGATTTGAACCACTCAAGATTTGAACCAAACTTGCAATTTTTTTAAAGTTGTTAATCAGTAGCTCTAGCTAGACAGTTATGATTAAGCAATTGCATCGTGAATGTGGCATGCTTGGCTAATTGGCATGCTTGGCTAATCTCTTATTTTAAGGAAAACTGAAGACAATCCAAAATGAATGGGCTGTCTAAATGGTAGGACCCAGGAGTCAAGTCAGCAGAACTGGGCAGTAACTGGGGGAAAGGTAATTCCAGCAGTGGGAGGTCATAACCACAACACACTGACCAACTGCTCAAAATGAACTCCAGACCCAAACAGAGGGAAAACTGCACATGTGGATTAATTAGCGAGAAATATGACTAGCAAATAGGATTCTGAGAACTAAGTTATGTAATCTGTAGCCAATGAATGCTGATATCTGTATTTGTAAGCATATATAAATAATGTAAAGTTTCTATGATCAGTGAGACAGCCTTTTGTGGGTTACCACCAAACTCCCTACTTTGAGCAAACTGTAATAAAATGTGGAAAGACCTTGCCTTGGTGTGTGAATTGGCACTTTGCGCTGAGTAATGAGCCCTCGTTCTAGACAACAATGTAAGGAAGGAATTTACGTGTGATCCACCACCTTTTAATTGATATGTACAATAAACCAGCTCTCCTTCAGAAGAATTAAATAAATCTGGGCAGGGGAAGCATCTCTGATTCCTTTATGGTGATGATAAATGTTAAATCACTAATTCTAATGTAAACTATTAAAATCGTAGTTCTTAGTCCATAAGAACTAAATTAAAATGTAGATGTTTAACTTTATTTTCTTGCAGTCTATAAAGATTTTGAGGAGATTTCTATGTTTAGATGAAGTGTAACTTTCCAAGGTTGATAAAAACTGTTCTTTCTCTACTGTGGTGGTAAATGTCTCGTTTTGGTGTTATGTTTACTGTTGACATTTTGAACAAAATTCTCCAAGTTTGAGTGTGGAAGACTGAAGAGGAAGGCAAATCAAGAAAACAAGAGAGTCCACATGAAACAAAAAGTTGACACTAAATATTTTATCAAGGTAAATGTAGATACTGACTGAATTTAATATCTGGAAGCTGTCCAGCCACTCATTTGGTTAGATTTTGTATTTCCTAACTTGACTGTGTTTTTTACTTCTGTGGACAGATTGCTTTGTGGATGAACTGAGAAGCAGCAATACAATGAAGTGTCCTTGTGAAACTAGTTCTGGCATTCTTGATTACTGGAAGATATCCTCCACACTCAGAGACTAAACAAGGATTTTGGTTAGCAGAAGTGCCTTGATAGCAGGAAAAATTACAGAAACAAGGTCCAGGTTTGAAAGCTAAATAAGAATTCCTGAGGCTGAAACACTGAGCTAGTCAAAATTTCAAAGATCACTACGAGAACACCAATTTTCTCTGAAATATAAATAAGTAAGCTAATATATACAGATAGAAACATATCCAAAATCCTTTTAAAGCAGTGGATATCACTATAGAGCTTCAAAGGATCTGTGTTTCATATCTTTATATAATCTCTGATTTCATGTGATCACATACCACTAATTGATTAAAGCAACAGAGACTATGTGGAATATTTTTTTCTGTGACTATATTTAAGAGAAATTTGTTTTCCAAGGTAATCATGTTGAAAAAGAATCACATATAAAGAAGTAACTATTAAAATGCAACCAAACATACATGTAGTCATATATAAAGTTCAGATCAAACTCAGGTACTAAGTTAGCTAAGTGTTAGCACTGAGTAAGCATATAAGTACTCACAATTAACAATAATTAACTTGATGATATCTCTTGCCTAATAAACTTACTGAAATTTTAATCAAAGTGTACTTCAGTCCTTCTGTGTTGCTTTCTGTCCCTGCTGTCAGAAGGTTGTATGTGATCAGAGGCAAAGTAGTAAACAAGAACTGCATAACACTAAATACAGCTATAAACATAAACATCTTTATTAGAGTACAAATTAACTGCAAACCACGAGGTCATAGATGTACTTACATGGAAATGACAGAACTGGTACTGACACATGGAACTTCTCAAAAGAAACCTTACATGCAATATTGACATTTTTCGCAAGATTATTTTTTCCTAATAAAGTGAAAAGCAGTGCTCAGAATGCCTAACTTAGAAGCAGCAAATGAGCAGTTTCTCAAGACAGAAAGACAGATTTATGTCTCTAAAACAATAATACACTGCAATATCACTAAAACAGCAGGGGTCTTGTGAAAGGGTAGCACAGAACACAACAGAGAGGAGTGCATGCATGGGTTGATAAGAGGTAGGGCAGAATCTTGGAACTGGAAACCCTATGGCAATAAACCTCGATGGTCAGTTAAAAGAATTGCAAACCAAGAGCAAGACAGGATCAGTTTTAGGGGCAAGAAGGAGAGCAACAAGTAGTACGTAATGTAAGTGAAAATTAGCATAGATAGCAAATTTGTATATGATATGGATCTTCAGAATAATGAATAAAGTAACATGTGGATTCTACAGAAAAAAAAAGAAGAAATCATTAACAAGAGCATTATTTTTTCCCAACAAAGAATTCCAGAGTCTTATGGATTGCTGTAGTACCCAGCCACATAAAATTGACACTTAGCCTTAAGCACTGAACTTAGCCTGAACCTACCCATCTTGAAAGGAGCTGTAGAAGAGTGAGAGTAACATCAAGAAAAAGGGTAGAAACCAAGAAGGGTGTGTATGATAATTTTAGTTTTATTAGTAGTACCATTTACTTTGTTTTTTTTCATTATAGAAGTAATTTTTTTTAATATTTAGATCTGGAGAAATGTTATTTTTTTTTTTTTTTACTTAGAATGCCAAGATTTCAGTGATATTAACAATAAATTCTTGATATATAAGATATACTAAAGTCTTAGTTTAGTAGGCATAGGCAAGACATAGGCATAGGCTGATGAGAACTTTCATTTCAGCATCTGGAAAGAAGGTAACTCTACTTCCTGTGCTATTCAATGCTATACCCAGACAAAATGGTGGCCTAAAGTCACTCAGTGGATTATGTTGTCATATCTGCACTGAAAAGGAAAACAGATCTGGTTCTTTGAAGTATGTATTCTGATTTCACTATAAGCAAGACTGAGGTTTATAAGAATGTCAAAATAACCTCTTTTTGGATGAATCCACACCTTATGGGGGGAATAAGATCCGAAGACTCAGTCAGCTCAAAAAACACAATCACACTGGACATCCCTTTTAACGCTGGTAAAAAAGATGCTAAAGGAAACATGTTCAGACTGCTTTGTGCTTCTGCTGTCTTCTGTTTAGACTGAAACACTTTAGGTTTTGGTATTGAAGGTCTTCACTCTGTTTATGAGAGAGTTTTGTGGAATTATTCCTGAGCATCCTTCTACATTTAGGTTACATGACTGTCTGTGGGGACAGGATTCAAAGAATGGAGAAGTTTCTTCCAGGTTTGTGTAAGACATACACACTGGAACAATATAAAATCATGTTCTCAGTGGCATGGAAACTTGATTCCTAAAGAAAGCATACTAAATTCTTCATGGACTATCTAATCCTCACTTCTCTTGGCACACTGCACTACCCAAGCTACAAGTGTAATATCCTACTTCCTATTCAGCCTAAACATCTCTTTAGGATTTTTCCACCTTTGAAAAAGTAACCATTTGTCTTTAACAGTAACTGTTGCCCTCAAAATCTTACAGCAGGCAAGAGGGAACTCACCATATAGATGGAGCAAAAATTTTCTTATCCAGTTAACATCTCAGCAGTAAAATAATCTAACTTGTTTAATTAAGATCTAGAAATGTCATTAATAAAATAGTTAAAAGGTGACAAAAAGGCTTCCAAATTTCTATGCCTTGGATATAGTGTTAGATCCCTGCTGTTCCCAGGGTCCTACAGCTGATAATTTCAGTTTTCCTTTAGCAGAATTGGAGGGACTGGGACAGTTCCCAGGTTTCACCCGCACACTGAGGCCTTCACTGGCACATAGAGTCCAAACTTGGACCTAACATACCTTGCCTACTAGGCCAAGACAGTAAGTGC
The DNA here is from genome assembly GCA_035583185.1 of Anabacerthia variegaticeps. NCBI lineage: Eukaryota > Metazoa > Chordata > Aves > Passeriformes > Furnariidae > Anabacerthia > Anabacerthia variegaticeps. The sequence continues at coordinate 123,004,513 of JAWWEW010000078.1, read as the reverse complement.
CACATCCAGTCTCTTCTTAGATACCTCCAGGGACGGTGACACAACAACCTCCCTGGGCAGCCCATTCCAAAGCCCTATCACTCTTTCTGTAAAGAAATTATTTCTAATGTCTAACTTAAACCTCCCCTGCCACAGCTTAAGACCATGCACCCTGTTGCTCTACTGCTGTTTGCTTGGGAGAAGAAAGCAATATCCACCTTGCTACAATTTCCTTTCAGGAAGAGTGTGGTAGAATGATAAAGTCTCCCCTGAGCCTCCTCTTCTCCAGGCTAAACAACCCCAGCTCCCTCCACCACTCGGACCCACTCCAGCACCTCAATGTCCTTCCTAAATTGAGAGGCCTAGAATTGGACACAGCACTCAAGCTGTAGCATCACCAGTGCTGAGTACAGGGCGAGAATCACTTCCCTTGTCCTACTGGCCACATTATTCCTGACACAGGCCAGGATGCCATTGGCCTTCTTGGCCATCTGGGCACACTGCTGGCTCAGGTACAGCTGCTGTCAATCAGTACCCTCAGATCCCTTCCTGTCTGGCTGCTCTCCAGCCACTCTGTCCCCAGCCTTTTGCACTACATGGGGTTGTTGTGGCCAAAGAGCAGGACCCGACACTTGGTCTTGTTAAACCTCATCCCGTGGGATTCAGCCCAATACTCCAGCCTGTCCAGGTCCCTGTACAGAGCCTTCCTACTCTCCAGCAGATCAACACTTCTCCCCAACTTGATGCCATCTGCAAATTTGATAATGGTGGACTCAATCCTCTCATCCAGATCATCAATAAAGATATTAAACAGGACTGGCCCAGTGCTGATATCTTTGGGGGTTGATTAAAATATTCCCCGAAAGGCTAAATGTTTTCTAGATTTTTGTTTTCAAGGTTGAATTAACACTTTTTTTTTTTTTTTTCTGATGCATGACAAATAAGAAAAGTCTTGAGAAAATATCTGAATAGGGGAAGATAAAATTAATAGTTAACCTATTACAGCCACAATTAGTAATATGGCAGTAGACCTCTTTGCTTTGTAGATTCAGTGCCTTTTAACTAAATAAATTGAAATAAAATCTGAAATTTTTATCTGTCATTTGGGGTTTTCAGTTATAGTAGCCCATGAATGAACTCTGATTTGCTGTCTAGGTGAAATGGTTTCTTTTTGAAACAGCAATTTATAATAGTAGAACATCATAACATATGGTTAAAGCCAATTATTTGAGCCAGATTGCTATAGGAAAGAGGTACAGACATACATTAATAGAGATTAAGCTAATTGTATGTAAGTGGTATGAATATTTCGGTTGCTAAGTCCACTATATATATAAAAACTAGAGAAGATAGGGATGAGCCACCAAATTCTAAGTGATTGTATAAAAAACCCCATCAGCTAGGGGCTAATATTTCACATATAGAATACAAATGATAGACTTAATATTGTTGTGCCATACATCATTATGTGATCAGGCTACATAATGGCAGTATTTCCTGATGTAATTCACTGTTATTTATTCACTAAACTTGTGACAACCTAGAACAGCAATGAGAAATTAATATAAGTATTGTGTTACCTACATTCTAAAATAGCATTATGTCTTAAAATATCACTGTTGTTTCTTTTTAATAATTCATGCTTTCCCTATATCTTATCAAATTAGTTACAATATGTTTAGCTGTTAGCTTGGGCACATGGAAAGACAACCAAGATCTAATGAATATGACCAGGCAGAAGTAGATAGAGTAGATAAACTATAATTAACTTGTTAGAATTCATCTATGAACTATCAACAATCATACATGATTCATAACAATTTCTACTTTGTGCGTGCACCTGTCAGCAGGATCTTGTCTTCCTCTTATAGGAGGTTTATGTGTAGCTCCTCCTGTTCAGGACTGCAGGATTATCCTTGTCTTGCAGTACCTGTGGGGAGACTGGCTTCCTCTGAAACTAGTTTCAATTGCCAGATTTGCCTGTGCCTTAAGTCTATTTAATTATGACCTAGGAAATCTCAGTGTGATGCTTCTAAACCATACAAATATTCATATATATTAACATCTCTGTTGAAAATAGAACAAACTATAATAAAACAAAAGAAAATAAGCAAAACAAAACAAAAATGCAAACCTAGACCAAAAAATACCTGGAGTTCTTCCTTCTTTCATGCTCAACTCCTCACATGCTCTCATGAGGTGATGACTGGAAGATCTCAATCAGTGGCTTTCTTCCTTGGTAGTTAATTTCCTAATCATTGAGTCTTTAGTAGAGCCAAGTACCTTTCACTCCATGTACTGACTTTATTTTGTTCCTACGCTCACTCAGTGTGTTCCTTGAACAGCTCCTACATTGCCAAATGTCCATTCTCCTTTGGCAACATGTGAAAAATTGTTCAGCCAGAACAGCAAGGTTGGTCTTCTCCACTTGCACTGCCCTGTTGTCCCTCTCTCCTCTCTCTTCTAGGCTAAAATAAGAGAGGGAAAACACATTTACCAGGCAGAAGAGCTGAAATGACTGCAGGTTCTTCACTTCTCACTAGACAACCTAACAGCACCCATGACCTTAATATTGCAACAGAGGGAGACTTCCATGCTTTCTTCCCTCTTTGTCTCCTTCTTCATGCATCTGTTGTAACCCTTAGGTTTATAAAGATGTTTTTGCCAGTGCTAATTTTTGACTGTCTTTTCCAATTTGACAAAAGGGTCTGAATTCATGTTTGAGTTCTCCTAATTACTTCAAGTGAGCTGAGAACTCCTTTGATCTTTGCCTGTTTTCAAACGAGTCAACACCATCCTTCCTTTGTCAGAAATGAACTCAGAGCTGTAACTTCTCCTCAATTATTTGTATTCCATCATGATATCCACAAGTTGCCATGTAAGGCTTGATTTCCATTGCTAAGCCACTATGATTCCAAAGGGAATCCGTCTAAACTGAGAGAGCAGAGAGGGAGAAAGATGTTGTGTTGAGGGCCCCATGACTTCATATAAGATTTTATGTCCTAGATTTTAGAAAAGTCTTAAAAGAAAGGGCATTGCTACTCACAAGTTTCCAAAGAGATGGCCTTGAATTTGAACATTTAGTGCATCTCTGTTCTGGCATTTACAGATTAGACATTATGCTTTTAAGTGTTACAAGCAAGGAAGCAGTTGATGCTTCTACTCAGATTTTAACATTGGCTATGTTTTCCTTGGTGCCCTAAGCAGTTTCTCTGCCAGCAACAGTTTAGATGTTGGGAAAGAGCTGTACTAAGCTCTTGTAGTGCGACACTGGTCACAGTACAGGACATGAAGGTAGAGAAGTATGCATGAGACGTTGTGGCCTAAAAACTGGGAATGCTATGGATGGGTAAGGCAGGTTAAGACAAATAATTACTGTTTGAACCCATTCTGTTCACAAGGGCAGAACAGAGGAAGAAAACATTCTCAGCCAGTACTGCCTCAGCCCTCATCCCTCCCCTAAACTAAAAGTCAATTTCATTTCTTCAGAATTGAACTAGACTGTGAACATGTTTATTAACAGTGTGGTTAATCATGCAGGTCTATTGTGCAAACAGAGTATAATTAATTAAAACAATATTTATATGTCTCTAGGATTACCAGGGGCAAAATTTTCAGATGAGACTAAGCCAAGATATGTCTGCATTGTCTTTTCTACTTTTCTTTTGTATTTGTAGCTGTTGCATTTCACTTTTCTTCAACATTTAAATTTAGCATTGTCCTGAAAAATTTCAGGAACCCCTGAAAAGCATATATGCATCTAATAAGCAGGAGACCCTCCACACTTATTTTGTTAGGTTTTGCTTAAACTCTTCAACAGTGAAGACCTGTGAGACTAAAGAGCTGCTATATTTGTAATTGGTATATTTATGTAATAGTGAAAAACCCACTAACTTCTTCAGCATTAAAGAATGGTAGCAAAAGGCAAACAGCCCCAACCAATCAGTCTGGTTTCACGAAAATTGTCAACAGCTAGTCTGTGACACTCTCCCTGCCCTCTAAAGAAAACTTTTTGGAAAAAGCAATTCTAAAATCAAATCAGTTTACCTGGTAACATGCTATGTACAAATCTGCAGTTTATACTGTCACTGCCTAAACTGTCAGAATGAAATACATAACTAATGCAGATTTGAATCTTGCTGTAACATCTTTCCTAAGCACTTACTCCCTAGAATTATCATCAGTGGCTACCAAGTTTCTTGAAATCATTAAAAAACTGTGTTTAAATGAGTAAGTTTTAAAAACTTCTGTACGTTTGAGTCTTGCTTTCAGTGTCAAGTGAATTGAAGTAAGTATGTGAAAGCTATAATCATCTTCTACTCTGAAAACTCAAAACCCATGTTTTATTAGTCTGTAAAACTGTCATAAATCCTATTTCAGAGAACAGGTATTATTCTTCCACTTCCTCACAGTTTGCTTTCCAGTTTGGCCAAGATGTATTGACTCGTGCTGAAAAGAAGATGAAACATCCATTCAGGGGCTAAACTATTTCTTTTTGGCACTGGGTGGCAGTTTTATGAAAAAACTTCAAGAACATTTTATACTGTTGCCAGAAATAAGTTAAGCCAAAATGTAAACATGAGCAATATAATTCTATACTATATGGTATACCATACACAGACTTGATATTTATGTTCAGTTGAGAGGAAACAGATTGCAATTTGGGTTTCTACAGTATCTTTCATATTGAAGATATCTCAGAGCACTTTACAATCTAAGTTATACACCAGCAAGGCACTGACTATGAAAGTAAATGTGTTCAGCAATATGTCACGTATATTTCTGGAGATTTTATTGAGTAGAATGTGTTGGACCTCCATTCATTTTCAAACATATCACAAACTGAACAACACAAATGATCACTAGAGTTATAGAAAAATGAATGAATTAATTGAACTACATAGATATTGCCAGATCTTAAAATTTCCAGACATTTCACAAACTAAGGCCTTACTGAAATGCTTGTTTCTATGAGCTGCCACTGAACCGCAAAGGCTTTACCAGGGTAACATGGTCTTGTACAGACAGTCCTTTAGGGGCTGATCTTTCTCTTACCAGTAGTCTTACTTAGTTCTTGGAATGATCCATATCCTGCTGGGACTTCAGTAAGCTTTGAAAACTAATCCTTTGCTTGGAATTCATATATTGCTTTTCCAAGAAAGAGCTACTCCTTAGGGAAAAGAAAAAAAGAAAAATGTAAATTTTGAAAAATTTTGCAGAGCTCTAAGGATTATTATTTGTCCCTGTATTGAATTTTTGGCCACTATTTCTTGCAGGCATTCATGTTTTGTCTGTGTTTTCAGACTGCCCATTTTTCTTTTGTATTATTTCCCAAGCAGCGGTTAATACTATTGCTAGACTGTGGGTTAGAAATCTTATAATATTAATAAAAATTCCTGCCATAAGCCAATATCAGCATGCTTCTGAGAACGCTTCAGAACTCCAGATATTCACAGTCTGCCTTGAAGATATTTTTCTGTGGCATTCGTAAGGTGTTTAAGTACAACTGAAGTTATGAACCAATAAAATTTAAAGTATTCCTTGAGACTTGTCATGTAATACCACCTTTCTCCTCACACTTCTGCAGAAACTGCAGCAATTTTTCCCTGCATGAAAATCCAAGGATGGGCCTCAAGAGGGTCAAAGAGAAGCTGAGGTATTCATCTCTCCTTTCTCATAATTTTGTTATTAGACCAGAGGACAGCCCATCTTTCTTGACAATCCTTTACTGTTTATAGGCCAGATTTTGATTTCATGCATGTCTTGAATTAAGCCAGTATTCAGCAAAGAGCAAAACAAAGTTTCCTTTTCTTTCCTTTGCATTTATCTCTATTGCCTTCTCACAGGATGTTCTTTGTGAGAAATCTCCTAGCTGTCCAACGGCACCAATTCTCACTACACCTGTGTCCCTCCAGATGCATCCCTAGTGTCAAACTGGAATTTTTTGCTTGACAGAAAGCATTTTCAAGACAGTAACAGCAAATGTACTTAGCCTCATCAGTCCCAGATGGTTTTACATACTGCCTAATTTCAGTTCCATAAGGCTCAAATTGTAATTATGCATTTCACATTCATTACTGCTTCTCTTACTTCTAATGTGTTTACTGGATTCTGACACAGGGACACATTTATGAGGTATAGTAAAGCCTTCCATGTAACTGACATGCAAAATCTCCATTTTCTGGTCCGGAAATAATAATGTCATCCCCATGAAATAGTTTCATTTGTTTATGAGTTTTACATAGTCAAATATTTTGGGGACTTTGGTGTGCAATTAAGTTCCATATTATTGTTTTTGTTATGCAATTGATCAAAATTCTCCTAGAAAATTTTAAAAATATCATTGAGGTATACTTGGGTGGGAGACAATCATTTCCTCAGAAAAAAAATTGTTGAAAACTCACAATAGTATATATTACTTATTTTTATTTATTTTAAAAAAATGCTGACTTAGTAACTGAGATTTACTATTTGTAAAACAGTATAATCTCTTTGGAGGTAGCACAATATCAGATTGTACCTTCACGCATTTATTTCCCATGTACTTATTTTGGCCACAAGAAACAATTATTCTGAGCATGGGCAATTTGGTCACAAAGACAGATTGTTGTAAATGACCATTCATGACAGTCTCCTTTAGAATGTGTTCAGGATTTGCAGATAAATCACATTCTCAGATTATGTCACTGACTGTTCCCCTTCTTGTATTAAAATTAACTCTGCTGAGAGGAAATATCCTGTTGCATATACTAAGTTGTGATTTTAATTAGTTGTGAAAGAATGATAAATTAAATGTGTTATATGCCCAATATCTGATAAGTATACAGCCCAGACATTAATTAAAGTTTCAACATTTTGTGTAAGACTAAATCACTTCTGTTGATTAGGCAGACCTGGCAAAGGAGTATTAGGGATGATAGTAGTGCCCTCACCTCAGCAGTATGCACACATCCCTCCACGAGATTTTATAGATAAATATTTATTATATGTTCTATCTAGAAGCTAGATGAATGGTATTGTCCATAACATCAATGCAATATTATTAATGCAGAGCTCATGCATGTTTCAAAATGTTTACAAATAATAAGAAGCATATAATATTCTCTGTTATTTTTATTGCAATCAAAAATTAAAGAGTAGCAACATCAATCCACTGCTCCAGATATCATGTTCATTGAAAATAACTGCAAAGAAGTTATAATATCTGTCTTCAAAGACATCATCCTGAAAAAACATAAAATATTGTCAGTTACAATATAGAAAAAAAGCCTTCAAAACAAAAGTTTAAAGTGCTCTCACAAAATTCTCTTGATAACAGTTCTGCAACTGAGGACTCCGCTCAAATATGTCAGCTATTTAATCTGTTGTATAACAGATTTATTCAAGCAGGTATTAGAATACTCTAAAATGTCTATTTTAAAACAAATAAATTCAAACCCAGTGTTGTGCAATTAACAACCTAGAGAAGCATTCTTATATTTAAATGTTCTTCTTTATTTTGAATTCATACTTATACATATGTGCATGCTTGCTTTTATATATATCTGTAGTGTTCGCTATTAAAGCTTTTGTCTTCCTGAGCAATGACTAAGTATTGTGAGGCCCCAGTTACCAGGATACTGCTAGACATTGGCTACTGATGGGAAGTAGAGAACAAATGTTTTTGTTTATTCTCATTCACTTACACATGTGGCCTTTGCCTTTTTTTTTTTTTTTTTTTTTTTAGTAAATTGCCTTTATCTCAACCCATGAGTTTTCATGTTTTTCATCTTATTTTCTCTGAGACGCCAGGTTAGGGAGAGGCTGGATGGGTACCTGGAAGCCAGCCATGACACATAAATTATAATACAAACTGGAACAGTTTCTTAATCTTTTATATAGTTCCATACTTTCAAAAGCCATGAAGTATGGGTGACAATCCTGCTTCAAAGAAATGGTTGAAACAGTTATATATTTTACATTAATTAGTAAAATATTTTATGAATTTTGCTTTTCTTCAAGATTCAAGAGAAGAAAAACTGAAGTGATTTTTAGTTCTAAATTATGTTTCATGACTTACCCACATAGACCTTTAGTAGAAAAGTCCAAATAATTAAAGTACCATAAGTCATATATTTAACATGCATTCTCTTTCAAAGTCTAATTGAATTACTGGTGTGAGGTAGTGAAAGAGTTTCACAATTGCATTTCTCTTCAATGCAAATGTTTCCAATTATTTATTTATTTTTTTTATTTTTGCTTATCCTCTCATGAAGATTTGCAAAGCTCTATTATATATGTACATTTTTGTATGCTTTGTAGTGATAGATTTTAAAGCAATAATACACATGCACTGCACCTGAATGTACCTTGTGGATATATTTAAAATATCTAATCATTTTTCTGTCTGAGAACAAGAGGTTTTTACATTTCAGCATTACTTTTCTACCTGTGTCATAGATTCTGAGAAAATAAGCCAATATTTTAAAAAACTAGGAAAAAATTATTAGAAGACAGTGTTTAAAGTCTGCTATAATGAGTGGGAAGGTTACCTTATGACTTCGCTGTGGTTTGCAGTCTTGAATATCGAAGTTATTTACACATTTAGTGAATTAATTTTTGTTAGTGAAGAAGTTTGTGATTTCGGAGACACTTTCAAGATATTAAGAAGACTGAACTACATTTTTATTCCCAGAGTATTTATGGGGAATCATCTCCATTGACCAAAGTCAGGCATTTAAAATTAGGTCTAAATCTGACATATGCTATCCTTTTTTTGCAAGAGAGTTTTCTTCTGGGTAAATATCTTTTAATTAACACTGTGGCATCAGGGAGGAATCAGCATCATCAGAAGGAAAAAAATTGTAGACAAGTGTAAATAAGATCATCGCAATGCTGACCTAAATAGGCATAAAGTGGCACTGAACAACACTAACAGAGACCTGATTTTGCAGCATATTTATAAATTTGCAAATTTATAAATTACTGTATGTTTTTGCCTCTCTGGACCTCAGTTATACATAAAATATGCATGTAAAAGTTATACCAGAAGTTAGAGGAGATTGAGATACCAAAGGCAACTTGGTGAGCTATTTTGAATTCCATAGTCTCACTAGAAATAAGACGTTTACCCAAATCTGTTTCCATCAATTGAACAAAATAAAGAACAAAGACACAACGTATTTTAAACTTCCTATGTAAGCACTAAAATTGAACTTAAAGTTATTGAGAACACCATTTCTGGTAGAAATACTTTCTCTTAATGAAGAATACCATTTTTTCTTTTTAATATATACTATTTTTCCCAAGAAAATAACGTTCAAGAAATTCCATCATGAATAAAATATGTTAAAACACATTCTTATTAGCTGTCAGATTTATTTATCTAAATGAAGTACAGTAGAAGGTGGTTGCCATGGCTACAGCAGAGCTCTGGAATAATTTTCTTCTTTTTAATTGTTCCATATTTGTGTATAAACAGCTTAAGAGTATCTTACATTTTTAGTCTGAGTCCTTCAAGCAATAAGAAAAACTTTGAATTTTAATCTCCTTCTAACAGAGGGGTAGCCTATAAAAGGAAAAATGATAAATGGAAATTTGTCACTACAGAAAGGTGTCTATAGTTGTCTTCATGAAACCAATTATTTTTTCCCTCTGCAATATATTGATTAAGTATCTGGCACTATATTTACTTCCGCAATATTTATAATCACATCAGATTTTGAAAGGTTGTGGTACCTACTTTTTTTTTTTTTTCCCCTAGGGAAATCACATCAAATCTTACATTCTCTGAAAATTTCCAAGGATCAAATGGATAGAAAGAACAACTCTTCTTCAAAGCTTATTGTGCCGTGTGTCTTTTTACAGCATCTTACTTTTGTCTAGTTAATGACATCATTATCCATTTGTTTTAACAGAATGATGCTACTAGAAATGGATTTTCAACTTATTCAGTTATATATTTACTCTTTCAGTTGAATGCAGACATGAAAATAGGCCCTTCACAGAAAGGGAGAAGACAGTATTGAATTTTAATAAATTATATCACATTTTGCTTTTATATTATTCCTATACACAGCAAGCAGCCAAGGAGATCAGTACAGCTGTGTTCATTCACAGAAAGGTGAGCTTACACATATTAATATCAAGGTGAGTACTCTCATATCTGTGGATTAATAGTTAACCCAACTTCATAGCCAGGCATCAACATCGAAACAATTTCCTGGAGTTTTTGGGTGTTTTAAAGTGGTTCTGCATTGCCAAGACTAGTCAGAGATAGTTATGAGCAAAATACTAAATATACAACTCTTTCTTCTGATACATTTTGGGCAATATGTAATGCAAATGTGTTGAGGCCCTCTACCCTTTCTTCACCCTTCTTTAAGTAAAAGAATCAGTGACCATAGGAAAATATGAATTGCATTTTGTTTAATGGAGGCTCATTAACCTTTTCTCTCCCCTTTTTTTTCTGAATATCAACAAAAGACCACTTCTAATCGTGGAACTTACATGACTGAGTACAACAAAAGGCTTCTATCATGAACTATTTGAAGATGCTGATATTTTCCCTGAGCTAGCTATAACATATCTTTAGTTTGACTAACAAGCCATCTTCATCATTTCATGTTTACACTTGAATAAAGTCTATTCAAGTCTTCCTTTAAATATCAAAATTGAACCCCATCTCTACCTTTGGAGTTCAAGAAGTTCATCATTCCCACTGCCTTCCAGTGCCCGCAATAACTTCCCATGGATGCTCTCTTTGTGTCACAATCTACCACAAAATTCTCCCACTTTACAACTTTAGCAAATACTTGTCCAGAGTAATAATGTCAGGATTTGGTCCATATCAGTGTATGGGATCTGAAAAATTGCTGGTGATGCACAATCACATTTAAATATTTCTATTTCCTAAGTAGCCTGACAAAACTGAAATCTGGCTTTGGCTTTATGCAGTCACACAAACATAAGCTTAAATGAGACCCTACTTTCTAGAGTTTAAAATATCCAATCATGGCAATTATAATCAATTTACAAATTGGCAGACTTCCAAAAGTTGTTTGCTGTTATATAAAACAAAAAGCCTTTTCCTTCTTTGTGTTCAGGAATACATTTTTTTGGTAGTTACGGCAAACTGCTGATTCTCTCTTCTTTCTGGCTCACAGAACATCTTAACCCTACCCAAAATAACAAATTACTTTAAAGGATGTTATGATCTCCTTTTGTATAGATTTTGACATCTACTGCACTACAATAAAATATAGGTTTCATTACAATACAAATTTTATACATACATACTACCAGGGTATAAAATTTGTATTTAAGGGAGTAATAGTCTTCGTTTCATACCTAGTGATTTTGATCTTACTAAGAAAAATTCTCTCATTATTTTATTTGCTCATGGATTTAATAATTCATTTACTGGCAGTGCAGTTTAAACAAATGGAAATGAGATATTTAAACACATCTGCCTCAGATGATAATTTATAGTGTTTCAGAATCTTGATGGTTTGCTCTTTAATAGCTCTTTTCTCTTCATATATTCTATATTTATGACACAAAATCTGATTTCATAGCACTCAAGAATAATGAAGTTAATAAGAAATAATTTTTAAAGGTAGATGACTTCTTGCCTTTTACCAGTGCTTTTGAGACAATCTTAATGTTTTCATGTAGTTGATGCCTAAAATCCTGCAAAATAGACACTCAACACAAAGTTAATGGAGAAAGATAGACAAATACCTTTATTGGG
>JAWWEW010000078.1:122975043-122992703 GCA_035583185.1 Anabacerthia variegaticeps | reverse complement strand
CTCTGCTATTGTTTTGGCTTCAAGTTATCATGTAGGTGTCTTTGAAACCCTGTGGCCTTCAGAAAGCCTTGGAATATATGAGAAACTCCCTTCAGTAACTCTAAACACCACTTAATATGTGAGCAAGAAATCCCACACTTCTAAAGCCCTAAAGATCCATAAAATACCCACCAAAAATACATAAAAATATACACCAAATCCTTAGGCATCATAGTTTTGCAAGTAACAGCTACAAAATTATGTCAAAGAAAACAAAAGTGACTATGTAAATTCACAGCTTCACTAACAGGCCTGCATACACCCATTTTAGGATATGTAATGCTTTTGTAATAGATTGAGTTGATTGTTAAGCACCTTGCAAATCTAAATTTACATGAAATAATATTTTCCTTCTTAGGATGTGAGGTTGAATTTATGAGTTCTGTATTTGTGTATTTCCAGTCAAGACATCTCTGTGCTATATATTTTCTACTACCTTCATAGTCTTATTGTGTTGTTTTGATTAAGACCTTTTCTGCCGTGCAGTGCAGCGATGAGAGAAGTTTCAGTCAAAACAAAATTTCATTATTCTGGCTTCTTCAAAAACAGCAACTCTGTTCCAAAGAAACATTTCACCATTTCTACTGGCAATTATTTGTCTTTTGCACTCTATGGTTGTATTCTCCTCATTCATTGCTTTTGTAATTAATCATATTTTTCCTTACCTTACAAGGGATTAGATCACAGGTCCATTCTGAATTCTCATTAACAATCTCATATATATAAACCTTGAACTTTACACCTTTACAATCCACCTAATCCCTATTTCTGCAGTTTCCAACATATCTTTTCTCATCTTGCTATGTATAGATTCAAAATTGATGTCATCAATACCCTTCATTGTACTTTTGTAGTTTGATCATCATCAAAAGTATTTTCAAAATGTTTCTAGAGCTGATTCTTTAGGACACCTCTTGCAAAGATCAGCCATGGTTTAACCCCAGCTGTCAACTAAGTACCATTCAGCTACTCGCTTACTTCCCGCATCAAGAGGTTGGGGAAGAGAATTGGAAAAGAGAAAAAAAAGAAAAAAAAAAAGAAAATAAAATTGTGGGTTGAGATAAAAACATATTAATAATTGAAACAAAGTTAAAGATAATAACAATAATGATAATACTGATGTTAATAATTGTAATAAGTAGGAGAGGGAGAGAGGAGAATAGAACCCAATAGAAACAAGTGATGTGCACCACAATTGGTCATCACCTGCTGACTGATGCCGCTCCCCTTCCCAGTAACTCCCCCCAGTTTATATACCAAGCACAACATTCTGTGGTATGAAATATCCCTTTGATCCATTCAACAGCCAGCTGTTCTGGTTGTGCTCTCTCCCAGATTCTTGTGCACCTGCTCACTGGCAGACCATGAGAAACCCTAAAATATCCTGATCTGGAAGGGGCTTACAAGGAACATCAGAGTCCATCTCCTGGTCCTGCACAGGGCAGCCCTAAGAATCACACCATGTGCCTGAGGGTATTGTACAAACACTTTTTTACTCTGGCAGGCTTGGTGTCATGATCACTTGCCTTGGAAGCCTGCTCCAGTACTCTGAATAAGAGCAGGTTGCATATCTTTGTCTCTTTTATAAATTTTTGATGTATTTTCTTATTATCAGTAGTATGTTTTTTTTCTGTTGAGTATGTCTTTTACCTAAAATTGCCACAGTTTTATTTTTTCCCCTTTGTTACTATTAAGGCTCAGATTTTGTGTCAAATATCATGAGCATAAAAATATATTGCCACGAATCAGCTAAGCAATTAAAATTGTGTCCCCACATGCAAGGTAACTTTAGTTTAGTCAAGAAAGTTTAGATAAGCAAACTCAGTTCTATTTGAATTTTCCATAACATTAGGAACATTTCATCAGTTGCAACTGGCAAATCTCAACTGATTTTTTTTTTTTTTAATAAGACTTTTCCATCAACTGAATGAATGAAGTGTTTAGAATCCATTCCTGGGGTATTTTAGCAGTGCTTTACCAAGCATCATAATGTATGAATTCCAAATAGTCAGTGTTTATGTGACTTACTGAAGCATTATACACCCAGAAGCATATCATTTCTGGTAATGATATGCTAGTACTGTAATGAAATCTTGACCCTTTAGTCCTTTCTGACAGCTTCTCTTTTCAGACCAAGTACTAACAGAGAAATACTATAATTCTTCTGTTCCTCATTGAATTGTGTCTTTATAACCTACTCATTTGGGACCATACGATAGGTTAAATCTTACTTTCTTATGTTTGAAAAAAAACTTATCAAGGCATTCTATTTTTCTAATTGAAAGCATTGCTTAGCATGATGGTCTTGGTAGGGCTGGGTTAATGGTTGGACTTGAAGATCTTAGAAGTCTCTTCATATCTAAATGATTTTTTGATTTTACTATTGTCTGCTGTTTCTCTATTAAAGAAAAACTACTGTAATGAGTTGCTGGAAGAATTAAGCACCCTGATTTAAGTAACAGTTCAGGAAAACATGTTTAGTGACTAAATAGAACAACACAATTCAGAAGTAAATAGATGGTTAATAATTTGTTCAAGTCTCAACAAATTTTAATTATATTTCCAAGTTAACTTTTATAAAAGTTGCCACAGACTAACACATTCAAAAGAGACAGAATATTTCAATATGAAACAGTATACTCATAATGTTAAAAATTTTCCTATTTCAGCTGTTAAGCAGATTCACAAAACAAACAACACAGCATGAATAAGGTAAAAATTAATGTATTTAAATGTATTTATTTGTGATCTAATAACTAAATAATTATCTATTTACAAAAGTGTGAGATTCAAATTTGATTTCCAAAATTAAAAAAAAAAAAAAAAAAAAAAAAGAAAGGAAAATCAGATTTCTGTGTATTGATTTGGAGCAAAAGTAGTTCAATTTTCCTGAAAAAGAGAAAAATATCTAGAATTACTATGATGCAATATATAGAATAAATTTCCAAGAAAAACCATGAAGCACAAAATATAGGAGTTAAGTGCTGTAAAAAGTGTCACAAAATAAATATTAATGAGGCAATGGGCTTTAAGATAAACACATTAAAAAACGTCAAACAAACAAGAAACTGTATTTTCCTTTTCCAGATAAAAATACCCCTGGTTATGCTATCATAGAAAAGTGGTTTGCAAAACAACTCAATCTTAATTTCACACTTCTGTAAAAGAATAACCTTTGTTAGCACAAAGATGTGTTATGTTAGTCTTACTGACACCTTAGGCAATATTAGTAGAACCATATTCTGCAGCAAATTATTCTGTTCTCTAATTGACCTTACTATCACAACTTTTTGTATTAATATGCAAATTATTATGTCCTGTTTAAGTTTCAGGTTATTACTTTTGCTTTTATCACCCTTAATAATTTTAAATAATTCCTCCCCATCTTCTTTGATCCCACCTATTTAATTTTTATAAGCACTTATAACCTACTAACTAATCCATCCCTCCACTTCTTCACCTTTTTAGCCATAGACGGGCACTATTTCTTTCAGAGAAATTTTTTAAAGAATGTCAATAATGTTTGAAACTAAACCTCATTAATTCTTGCAGCCTCCTAGGAAGGATGCAACAGTTTCCTACCAGGAAACAGCATCTTCCCTGCTCCATCAGGGAGCTGAGAGCCACCACAGCACAGGGAAGGTCAGTGCTCCCCTCCTGCAAGGCACAGTGTGCCCAAGGAGGCTGAGCAGAGCAGGGCTGGTGACAGCAACAAGTCCTGCCACCAACCCAACGATCATCCTACAAAAGTAAGGTGATAAAAAGCACCTGATGTCAACTCAGGAAGAGTCCAGTCAATAAAACACGAATGCTAAGGAACAATGTGGCCAGAGGTCTATTTGAAGTATGGCTTAACCAAAAGTGAGGGGAACGAGACTATGCTGAAACACAGCCTCCAGACCTACAGACAGGGGTGTGTTGCAAGTCCAGGTGAGGTTGTTCAGGGCCATTAGGACC
Organism: Anabacerthia variegaticeps; assembly: GCA_035583185.1. Taxonomy (NCBI): domain Eukaryota; kingdom Metazoa; phylum Chordata; class Aves; order Passeriformes; family Furnariidae; genus Anabacerthia; species Anabacerthia variegaticeps. Next base: position 122,988,707 of record JAWWEW010000078.1, on the reverse strand, counting down.
TCTCACCATGGTCAGGGTCCTGCTATTGTTTATAGTTGACAATATCTGCACATAAAAATAAAAAAACCAACAACCACAACAACAAAAACACACACACACACAAAAAGAACAAACTACCAAACTTTTTCTCACTTTACCTGTGTTTTTTCCAATTTTTTCCCATGCTTAGACTTTACTGTTTTATTTCATTGCAATTTCTTGTTTAGTATTTAGATATAAAAATCCAAAATTTTCGTGTTATCGCAAAATCCTTATATATTGAAACGTATCTTTTAGGGGCTGATAGACAGACAAATATGTTACTTCAGTAATTACTTCAAAATTGAATGTATGACACAGTAAATAAAGGATTTTTTAAATTTGTATTAAAGACTTAAAATTAGAGACTAATTCCATTACTTCTCATTTTTGTATTTGCTAGCATTTTCATGGAGCTTGATACATTTTCTTCTTTTTGCCAGAGCACATGGCTGTCCTGATGAATCAGTAGCTAAGCCATGGCTCAGCTGGTGGGAGCTAACTCATACTCCATTGTGCCCTTGGTACCTGTCTGAAGGGCTTATAGATGCCTAAATTTCAGGTTGCCACAGAGAAAATGCCAATGGCATGGTGACCTACTGGGGAAGAAAACAGCACTCTGTTCTTTTCTGAAATTTCAAAGTACAGCTCAGGGATGGGAGGGGTTTGTTAATATTTGAATACATAGCTAAACTTTATGAAAATTTTGCTTTGGAGTATGTGGTTCTTAAATAAAAATCTGTGTGCATGATAAAGAACCTGTTGGAAAACACAGTTTATAGCCTTGCTAGATGCCGGGGAAAGTGGTCCTTTTTCTATGTGCTTCTATTTTTAATACCACTTTTCTACTCTTATCAACTTACTCTTTGCGTATTTGTAGATTTTTTAAAGTATGTTTTGCAAATTTTCTTCATAAACCTTTGCCATTCAAGTTCCCTTAGAAAGAAAAGCTTTAACTGTGATCCATCTCTAATGTTGCCAAGGGTAGTTACAGCTATTTTCATTTATGCAATTTTATTTCATAAATAAGACTTTTCTAACATTATTCATTGACCTCTAGCCTCAAGCTGAAACATAAGTAATGATAGTACCACTATATTAATAAACATCATAGCTCACATTCCACAAAGATTAATGGACATGATTCCTATATCTACTATCATTGCTTCATTTGTCTTATAGAAACTCAAAATACGTAAGATTTTCAGATTTCCATTTAGAAAATTCTCTTTCCTTGCATAATGATATTTTTATAATTTATGATAAAACACAGTAATACATAATCTAAGGGAGCTTAATACTTGTACATTTTATTCTGAGGATATTTCGATGTCTTGTTTTGTGCAAGGTTTTATTATCTGGCATTTCAAAAAATGCCCATCTGCAATGTCAGAATGCAAATCTTTTTTGTCAGAAGGTTGCAAGAATTCCTCCTATGAGAAATGTGCTTCCTGATTTTGTGTTAATTACTTGTATGAGGACAAAAGAAACAGATGTTTATTTATGTTTACAGCATGCAACAACTCCTTGATTCCAGTAGAGACCAATGCCTGATGCAAAACACATTTAATGAAAAACTAAGCAAATGAATGCTTAGTGAGTAGAAATGTGCTGAAAAATTAATACATCAAAAGCTAAAAGCCAAGTATAAAAACAATTAATATATAATCTAGGGTGTTGTAATCTTTAAAAAACTATAGAATAGTCTGTCCTAGTATAAATGGAATGATCAAATATTAGAATGTAGAAATTTTTGTTAAAGTATATTCTGTAAAGGCCTTATATCTTTCTTGTTCATTGTCTGTAATTTTTGAAGTAATTAATCTCTTCTTGAACTATATGTACAGTAATAAAGAACAGAGCTAGTCAATGAACTAGTTATGAAGGTTCATTGAGAGAGCTTTAAACTAGGTTTGAAGGGGGCTCGGGACAAGGTCAGGCTAAACAGAGATATGGTGTGGGTAGGGGAGAAATATAGTGACCAGCTTAGTGGCAAAAGGAGACTCAGGAGGGACTAATGCAAGAAAGCACAAACATCCAAAGATGTAACCAAAAAACAGGACTATGGGGCATTCCTTTGCACCCCTACTGGGATATCGACACAATCAAATGCTGCTATAAAGTGCCTGTACACCGACACATACAGTATGAGGCATAAACACGGGGAACTGGAGATCTATGTGTACTGACAGCACTTATGATAACCTTTGGAAAGTTGTGGCAATCACGAGAGGTGCCTGAGGGTTGGAAGAAAACAAATGTAACCCCAGCCTTTAAAAATGGCAAGAAAAAGGACCCAGGGAATTAAAGGCCAGTCAGCCTCACCTCAGCCCATGGAAAGGTGATAATGTGCCACATTCTGGAGACCTTCTCTATACACATGGATGACAAGGAGATAAGGAGTAGCCAGGATGAATTCACTAAAGGTACGTCAAGCTTCACCAAAATGATTGTCTTCTGTGATGAAACAACTACTTGAACAGATGAGTGAAGAGCAGTGGATATTGTCTACCTTGACTTCAGCAAGACTTTCAGCACCATCTCTCACAACATCCTCATAGGCAAACTTAGGAAGTGAGGACTGGATGAGTGGACCATGAGCTGGACTGGCTGAACAGCAGATCCCAGTGGGTTGTAATCGGTGGCACAGGGATGTGATGGCTAAAAATCTAGACTTTCCCAGTTAGGGGGCAATAACTGAAAATCTTTATTAAAGGCATGCTTCACAATATATAGGGGTAGTAGGTGAAACAGGATACCATTTGTGCTGGGTAGGAAGTGGGGCTCTGGGTGATTACATATCATAGTTTTCAGACAGGAGGAAAAGCAAAGGGATTCTCACAGATAGCTACAAACTAATTACAAACCTAAAATAATTAGGGCTTTTAAACTAAGCTAATGATTTACTAGACAAGTCTTGAATTATCTCTTCTTCTGTGAATTCTCAAGGCTTGGGGAGGAGAGCTTCTTTCTTCCCTTCACAGCTCCAAGGCCAACCAGATAGTCCTGTTAACATCTTTCTCATTGATAGACAGTTTCCAGATGTTCCCAACACAGGGAGGCTTGACACTAATAGTGTCACCCAGGGTTCAGTACTGAGCCCAATATTGTTTGACTTATTCATCAATGACTTAGATGAAGGGGCAGATGCCTCCTCAGGAACTTTGCAGATGATATAAAATGGGGAGGAGTGGCCAATACCCCAGACTGTTGTGTAGACCTTCAGAACAATCTTTACAGTAAAGGGTTTGAAGAGATGGGCAGAGAGGAACTTTATGAATTTCAACAAAGACAAGTGCAGGGCCCTGCACCTGGGGAATAATAAACCCATGTACCAGTACAGGCTGGGGGATGACCTGCTGGAAAGCAGATCTGCAGAGAAGGGCCTGAGGGCTCTGGTAGAAAAGCTTTCCAATAACCAGTAGTGTGCCCTTGTGACCAGTGGTATCCTGAGGTGCCTTAGGAAGAGAATTGTCAGAAGGTCGAGGGAGGTAATCCTGCACCCCTGCTCAGCAGTGGTGAGGCACATCTGGAATGCAGTGTCCAGTTCTGGGCACCTCGAAACAACAGTCCATGAGCAAGTCCAGCAGAGTACTGTGAAGATGGTAAGGGGATGGGAGCATCTCACTTATGAGGAAAAGCTGATGGATCACGTCCTTTTTATGTTGGAGAAGAGATGACTTATAGGGGATTTTTATCAATGTCTGTTAATATTTGAAGGGATGGTTTCAAGAGATGGGATCTAGGCTTTTCTTGGTGGTGTTTGATGAGAGACAACGGGTAGAAACTGATGCACAGAAAGTTTCACCTGAATATGTGGAAGAATTTCTTTACTGTACAAGTGACTGTGCACTGGAACAGATTGCCCAGAGAGCTGTGGAGTCTCCACTAATGAAGATATTCAAGATCTGTCTGGACACAATCCTGTGCAAGGCACTCTGAGATGACCCTGCCTGAGCAGAGAGTTTGGACCAGATGACCCACTGTTGTCCCTTTAAATCTTACCCATCCTGTGATTCTGTGATAAGAAGACGCTAATCTCCCTGCTGAGCTGCAAAAATCATAAATTCCAGGATGTAAAAAATATGCTGTGCATATATTAAGAAATAAAATTTAAACATCATTTAATATATTATTTTTCTCTCAAAGATCAATTGGTACATTAACTTTGCTCTGACATAAATATCCCTTGATTGTGAATGTTAGTGTTTTCAAATGAATTTACTAAGAAAATTCTATTCAGACTATAAAAAGTAGAGAAAAGTTTCAGATTAAGATGAGTGGTACTATGCTGTTGCTGATTTTACTTCATCAGTGTCACTAACATATTATTTCTATAGCATTTATAGCATCACTATGTCCTCTGTCTTGCTTTTGCCTAAAGCATATGTTTCCTACTTATTTGAGCTGACAGCATGATTTTATTTATTTTCTGCATTTTCTGCAACACCATCAAAATTGTACCTTTTTTTCTTCATGCATAGTTTGTGATGCAAAATGTTATTCATGTAACTTGGCTTTCATGATCATTATATAATCAGATTAAGAATGTAGCTTTTTTTTTTTTTTGTAAATGAATTAGCAAGTGAATCATAAAATATATCATAAGAACCTAATTTTTTGCTTGATTGCCTCTCCTATTTGGAAATCTTTCCTAGCAATATACAGTCTCCAGTTCTCTTCTGTTTTTTTTGTCCTTTGTCCTTTGATCACAGTGATGAGAGTCCAAAAGTCACGTGAAAAGATGAAGCATCCCCATGGTTCATCTAAAAGGAACGCTTCATGGTACAGAGACAGCCTTTATGGAAGAATGAGAACAAGAGTTAGTTTATCTCTCTTAACTTGCCAATTGTATCCTTCCTATGTTCTAAGGAAAAGTAAAAGGAATGAAGATGGAGTGATCATGCACTAGTGGAACTCACAGACCTGAAGAATATGCATCACCTGAAGAGTAAACTCAACACCATGATCTTTGAGGAAGCAAACTTTCAGATCTTCAAGGAGTTAGTAGGAGTCTCTTTCCATAGAGTGCAAGATCCCTTAGTCCCCAGAAATAATAGATCAGGAAAAGATGGCAAGAGATCAGCATGGCTGAGTGGAGACCTGATGGTGAAAAAAAGGGCAAGAAGGAAATGTACAGGCAGTGGAAACAGGGAGAGAAGAAGAGTATAGGAACATTGCCCAGTTGTGCAGGGATAAGGTCAGGATAGCCAAGGCACAGCTGTAGATGAACTTGTCAAGAGACACAAAGAATAATAAGGTCTTTTAAAGGTATATCAGCCAGAAACAAAAGGTCAAGGCACCTCTCTATGAGCAAACTGGCAATGACTGATCAGAAGCAGGCTTAGATACTCAATAACTATTTTGCCTCAGTCTTCACCAGAAGCCTCTCTTCCAGGACCTTTCAAATGGGTGGAAGAGAAATCAGGTTTGTGAGCACCTGAGCAACCTGAACATACAGAAGTCTACAGGACCAAATGAAATGCATCTCAGAGATCTGAGGCAACTGGCAGAAGTCATTGAAAACTTATAGTAGGCAGATGAATTCCTGACTGACTGCAAAAAGAGGAACATTTCAACCATTTTTAAAAAGGGTAGAAAGGAGGATCCTGGGAGCTACTGACCTGTCAACCTCATCTCTGTGCATGGGAAGATCACGGAACAGATCCTCCAAAGAGCTATACTAAATCACATGGAGGACTCAAGACAGCCAGCATAGCTTCACTTCCTATTTCACAAACCTAGTGGCTTTCTAGGACTATAGCAGAGGACATGGGAAGAGCCACATAAGTCATCTCTCTGGATTTCTGTAAGGCCTTTGACATAGTCCCTCACAACATCCTTCTCTCTAATTTGGAGAAACGGAGACTTGATGGATGCACTGCCTGATGGATAAGGAATTGGCTGGACTGGCACTCAGAGGGTAGTGGTCAAAAAGTCCAGATGAAGATCTGTGACAAGAGTCATCTCTCAGGGCCTGTATTGGGGCCAGTACTGTTTCATATATTCATCAATGACATAAACAAAGGAATTGAGTACACCCTTAGCAAATTTGCAGATGACATCAAGCTGAGTGGTGCAGTTGACACACCAGAGAGCCTGGATGCCCTACAATGGAACCTGCAAAAGCTTGAGAAGTGGGCCCATAAAAACCTCATGATGTTCAACAAGGCCAAGTGCAAGGTCCTGCAAGTGGGTTGGGGAAACCCCTGGTATGAACAGATTGAGAGCAGCCTTGCTGAGAAAGACTTACTGGTGCTGGCAGATGAAAAGCTGGATATGAGTTGATGATGTGCTCTTACAGCCCAGAAAGCCAACTGAATCCTGGGCTGCATCAAAAGAATCATGGCTATCAGGTTGAGGGAAGTGATTCTGTCCCTCTACTCTGCCCTTATGAGACCCCACCTGGTCCAGCTCGGGGGCCCTCAGTTCAAGAAAGACATGGACCTGTTAGAGCAGACTTTTTAGTAAGGCCTGTTACAAAAGGACGATTGATAATTGTTTAAACTGAAAGAAAGTAAATTTAGAACAGAGATAAGGAAGAAGCTTTTACCATTAGAGTGGTGAAACACTGGAACAGGTTGGCCAAAGAGGCGGTAGTTTTCCCATCCCTGGAAACATTCAAGATCAGGTTGGTCATGGCTCTGAGCAACCTGATCTAGTTGAAGATGTCCTGGCCTAGGGCAGGGGAGATTGAACTGGACAACCTTTAAAGGTGTCTTCCAACTCAAACCATCCTACGAATCTAAATGCCATTCTTGGGAGCTAGTTGGTTGAGTTTCTACTTACACAATCACTACAAAGAGGATGAATATATTTTATATACAAAGAAAGATTATCTGTGTTTAAAAATATGTAAATAAAAAATGTACCTTACATTCAAAATTCAATGACCAACACATGTCGTAAAATTATTTAATTATTCAAATTTCTCTCTTATATTATTCTTATGTGTATTGAAAACTTCTAATCATCGAGGTCATTGCCAATTGCCCATATGCTAGAAGCTGGGAATTAACTTTTTGATCTGTCAGTCACACATTTAGTTTTGAAAAAATAATTTATAGAAAAATACTTTTCCATACAACATTTTGATAAAACAGGCAAAGTCAAGAAAAATATATGTCAAGCGATGCTGAAAATCACTAGGGGATTGCTTCAAGTCATTTTATATTTATATCAAAGTCACCATTCAAGCTGAAAACCAAAACTCTCTAGTAAGTTGTTTGAACTCAAATTAATAGAAAAAAAAACCTAACTATTTTTTTCTCATTTTTTTTTTTAACTATCATCAGCATCTTCTTTCCCGTATAATACCTAAAGATGTCTCACTAGCAACAGATAAAAGTAAAAAGGCTATAAAGTAAAAAGGTATAAAGTAAAAGGCTGCATGGAAACTTAAGATCAGAGAAAAGCAGTCTGTTCTGACCTAGAAGGAAAAGAAAATGAAATGATTTAAAAAACTGCACTCAGAATGAAGCTATTGAGAAAATGCTTGTGAATATCTTTTAAAACTGACACTCTTTTAAAACAAGGCCAAATTTTTTTAACACCAAATTCCAGTCTTTTTGAAAATCTTTTCCTCCTGTGCATATTCTACAGTTTTCTTCTTTCCTATATATAAAAATACACAAATAGCAAAATAACAATCAAATCGGTATACACTTGAGACAGAACAATATTCAAGATTGTCTTGCTTTCTGAGAGTGTTCTACTTATTTATTAACTATTAAAAATTACCAGAAATTAACTACAGAGTTGTTTCCAACTCTTGATGTGAGAAAATGAATTCCCAATATTGGTATACCTTAACCACAGAAGAAAGCCTACTGAGAGTTGATTTGCTTTGTTTATTTGATGTTTTCAAACTTCCTAAACATAATTTACAGATCTCCAGAATTTCTGAGGGAAAAAAAAAAAAAGAAAAGTAATTCTCCAAGGTACCCAGCTGTAATTACTGAAAGATTGGTGATCTGGATTTGGCAATGGAATAATTACAACTCTTAACATGGCAGTACAAGACTAAGAAAATAAAAACACATTGAAGACAATTCCCCAGAGAGACTGCTTGTATATTGAGGATTCAAATAGATCTTGCAATAGTAGTAGGCATCAGTTATTCCTGTCACTCAGCTGGAAAAAAATAAAGTCCCAGGCATGCAAGCATATCTTGTCTTTCAGAAGTGAAATTTCTGTGGGAAAATAGTTCCTACTGCATTCCATATTGTAGTTTTGTGCCACATACAGTGAACCAAATAACTGTAGAAGAAATATTACCAAAATATTCCATATTTGTAGTAGGACAAAATGGATGATAAATCTGGAAAATAACTTATTGGCTTTTATGTTTATATTTCTTTTATGTAGAGAAAAAGCCCCTATGATTCTGAAAGGAAATAATATCTTAAAGCTTTGTTTTTCACAATGAATCTTAAAGAGGCCAGATATTGAAATCAATTCTTTTTTGATTCACCTCATTATCTGTGCCACTAGTCATTGCTGAAAGGATGTGTTCTTGCCCTGGGCTTAGCATTTTAGAAAACAAGGCATTGTTCAGATTAAGGTCCTAATATATGAACATTACCAAGTATTTTTGAAAATTTAGGTGCTCTGTAACCATGTTAATTATTAAGATAGAATGATCATTTCCACTGGAATTAGACTTGTTTCCTCGATATAAATGTCTTGTACTACACACTAAAACTGTTTGAAGAAACTCCAAATTTGCAAATTACAGGAGCAAAAAATGAAACCATTCTATGGATTGTTCAAAATAATCAACTTTGAGTGTCTTCTCAGAAGTACTCAGTCTTAGATTTATTTTAGTAGAAATCTTTAGTCTCTTGGGGGGTGCTCAGCACCTTGAACGATAGGGCTTTTGAGAGGTGTTTTAGAGGTAAATTATGCTTTTCAACGTATATTTGCCCGACCCAAACTTCTTTACATCTCCTCAGTAAGCAACCTTACGTGGTAATAACTGCTGAACTGTGTAGACACTTGCAATTTTAGAAAGTAATCACAGCATCTGCTTAAGTGATTCTTTGCTGCTTTCAACAATTTATGAACAGTAGCTGATGACAGCCAAATAATTAGTGCAACTGAAAGAAAAAGAAATCTCTGAATAGATTCCATACTGTTAGGAAAATAAAAATGTCACAAAAGGCAAAAAAGAAGGGAGAAAACTCTTGCTATTCTGTTTAAATACCACAGTTTCCCACTTCTTTATGAAAGATGCCAGAAAGACATTGGAAAATCACAATGTCTTAGCTCCTTACAACACATGTAGAAAAGGTTTTTTCTGCTTCTTGGTACCTGAGTCAAAGTTACATCTATGCTTATCTTGGGCTTAGTATTATTCTGAATTAATTCCTGATAATTCTTGATTTTTATTTCACTGTTTTGCTATTAATTCCTTCTCTTGATGTTTCTTGAGGAGAACACAACTGTCTTTATAAGTTTTTTCAGCATTTGTCTCCTGTAAACCATCTTATTTACCTTCAGTTAAAAAAAAAAAAGCCAGCATAGACATGTATTTTGCAATCCTGTAATTCCAATTTATTTAAATTAAAATAATTTTAAGTGCCCCATTGAAAGAAACATGACTGATCTTTCTTCTTTCACTCATGTAGTAAATAAAGAACAGATTTCATTATTCAAACTGCTGTGAAGTGAATGACACACACGAAAAAGGAACTAATTCAGGACAGCTGATAACAGCTCTGTACATACAAGGGACTTGGGCCCAGAAGACACTTTAAAGAAATGTGAAATTACACTTATGCCACTGAACAATAAACCTGATTTTCATTAACACTAGGACCATTTCATGACAGGTAGATGATCATAAAGCAGAGTGCAAGTGAAAATTATTCCCATTTGAAAAGGTTTTTTCTATGAAAAAGCAAAGTCACCATAATATCTATTGTCCTTCCCTAAACATAATTTCCTTTGTCAGTCTGAGAGATAGAATATTGGGCTAGATGAGTCAGCAGTCAGACTTAGAAGGACATTTCTTATGGATTGCAACTAAGTAAGATCTATACTTCTTAGCATATTGTCCAAAGATTTCATGCTTTAAGTCCAGTCAGCAACCAAGCCCCACACAGCCAGTCACTCGCTCCCCCACTAGCAGGACTGGTAAATCAGAATTGCAAAAGATAGAAAACTCATTGGTGGAGACAAAGACAGTTTAATAGGGAAGGCAACAGCAAAACAAGGAATTAATTCACTGCTTCCCCTGGGCAGGCAAGTGTTCAGCCTCTCCAAGCCAGCAGGGCCCCATCACATGTAATGATTACTTGTCTAGAAAAACAGCATCCCTCCAAATGTCCCCCCACCACCACCTTTCTCCTTCTTCCCCCAATTTATCATGCTGAGCATGACGTCATATGGTCTGAAATCATTGCGTCAGTTTGGGTCACCTGTACTGGCTGTGTCTCCTTCCAAATTCCCATGCACCCCAAACTTCCTTGCCAGCGTGGCAGTACAAAAAGCAGAAAAGGCTTTGTCTCTGTGCAAACACTGTTCAGCAATAACAAAAGCATTCTATATTATCAACCCTGTGTTCAGCACAAATCCAAAATACAGACCCATACCAGCCACTGTGAAGAAAATCACCCCAGCCAAAACCCTCACAAAATGACATTATGAGAAATCTTTGCTGGATGGGAGATGATAAATAATACTCAGATAGAAATGCAGTGTTTTAATTAACATTTTTAGGAAAATATTAGAAGGACATCACTATTAGAAACGAGAAACTATGAAACATTTTTATGAAAGAGACCAAGTCATATAAGTGAGGATTTTTTAACTCTCGTTCTTTTGATAAAATATACAAAGTCAGATATGCTGAATTAAACTGGAAATGAGCAACATGTAAATAAATATATATATTTCTTTTGCAATGATTAAATATATGAAGAATAAAAAACTTTCAAGGGAAGTTATTCATCCATATTTTAAATATAATTAGAATGATTCATTAAATGCTTTCTAAAAATATGAATGAGAAAAAATGATCTGAAAAAAGTATGCATTTAAATTAGGCTCAAAGCTTTCCTGAAATCCTTTTCTTTTAGCAGATTTCTTTGCCATTCAAAAGATATAATTTCCAGAACAAAAATGAAGGAAAGTTATATGTTGATCTTCAGTGCCTCCGGGGTTTGCACTTTTTCTCTCACTATAAATATCTTACTCACTTCTTCCTATGCTTCAGTGTTTAATCTTTCTTTCAAGTAATAAACACTACCATGCCACTTGCTTCTACTCCTCTCCCCAGTTAAGAAAGAGCCTTCTCTAACTTCTCTAAGCTTGCATAACTGTGCCTATCACATAAAGACATGGATTGGATAGCATGAGGATAAGGAGAACAGAAAAGGAATTTCCTAGAATTGGGAGTTTAAAAATTTTACCGTCTTCTACTGGTAAAAATATAGCAGTTACCTCCTAAATTAAGCCCTTAATAGATTTCCTAGAAGGTATTCTGCAGGTTTCACACCAATTCTTTTTCTTTTAGTAACTGTTATTTTTCAAAGATTAGCAGAGTTGCAATTTCTTTTCAACAAGTTTAGTCATAACAACAAAAAGTACTTTGCTACAGAGAAAGTCATAAAACTGCCTGAGAAGGATGGTATACCTCCAGCATATTCACCTGAGAAAAAAAATTTGTGAATCAACCTTCTTCTAGAAATAAAACTACACAGTCAAAATTATTTTTTGCTATTTATACTAAGGAGAGCTGACTTTTCTTTGACATCTGGAACTACTGCTCAAATTTCTGAGAATTCAAGCTTTCCGTAATTACAGGAGGTACCAACTATCTACAATAAAAATGTCTATTTATTATCTAATCTACTTTGCATGAAAGTAGATGCAAAACTATGTTTTTCATCAGTATTGATAGCTGCTGCTTCTGGTTATACATTTAAACATCCACTCACTACTGAAATACCTATTTGAGGTGCATGTTAGCAGTGACAAGTTACCCGGAGACTTATGAAGAAATAAATCTAGAATTTATTTTCATTGAAAATAGAAACAGATACTGTCTGAAATATCTAAATTCAAGAAAAGTTATTTCAAAAGCTAAATTAGACCTAAAACCTGCGTTTGCACTCTAAATCTCAAAGTCACCAGGGATATGCTAGAGTGATACTATGCCTATTCTGCTTCGAAAAATGAATTCTCTTTCATATTCCCCACCAGCTATGCAGTAGATTGAGGTCCTCTCTATTTATACTTGCTTCCTTCATAGTTGTGTATCTTTTTTAGTATATTTGTTATCAGTAGTGGTTACCCTCAGATACATAATGCTCTCTTCACCTGTGTAAATTCAAGGTCAGTTTGAGTTCAAGTAAACACACAAATATGTATCAGAAGTGTAACTGCACTCTGCACCTACATTTAAAATTTCTCTTGAGTTCTGAGACAAAGCCTGACAAATCATATTTAAAAGAAGATAGCTCCAAGCTCAGTAGTTTGTTCATCAATTTAGATTAACTTTTCAAGGTAGACAGGACACTATTTTTGAAATACCCATGAGGAACCTATACCTGGGTAGCTATTTTGAGTTAATGTGATTCAGCCATTGCTTCTTCAAAATGTCAATTAAAGTATCTACCCATTTGTTTGAAGTTTGCCTAATGCAGAAAACAAAATGAAGAAGGAATTAGACAAATATTTTGAAACACAGCCTAAAGTCAGGCCTATAGATTCTTACCCATGTGGGACAATTTTTTTTAAAAACTGATCATTCGGTTTCTCAGGGAATTCCATGTGAGTTGCAGATACCCATCTGTCTGAAATACTTAGGTCAATTTTAAACTGTCTTCAGTATCCCACCTTTAACAGTTTTGCTAATAAAGAGAAGATTTTATCAAAGGCATGAAGATTGTCATTAATTTAACATTTTTTCCCACATTACCTCTTTGCAAAATAGTACTCTAACTTATTGTTGCTGTCAGTTTAGGAGCTTCTTTTGTATTTATATGTTGTTCTTTTTATTGTCAATGAAGTGTATGAAGAAATTAAAGAAAATAAGTAAAATGCTATCTTACCGTCTCTTCTTATCCAGCCACTAATTTGCAAAGAACCAGAATTTCATCACGGAAGGGCAGAACTTTAGTTGGAAAATACAACTTACTGCCAATCGCAATTTCATCTGGGAGTGAAGTATCTCGTTTCCCTCGGCAGACTTCTAAGAAAATAATTCAAAAGAGTATTTGCTGATCTTGCAGTATAACTTATTTATGTATATTTAAAACACTTAACAGAGAACAAACTCTTATCTCTCATTGATTATTTTATTTGTTTTCCCTATCATGCCTTTATCTCTCCATTGTTGTTTTTTAAAAGTGACTATGTTTCTCACCCAGAATGCTTCTTGCATTCATTCTTTTCTTGCAGATTGCTCTTAAAAACTTTTATTTAAACGGCTGTGCTGGTTTAAGGGTAAACCGACAGGAAAAATGGACCCACCACAAGAGAGTCTATAAGTCAGAGTTACAATTTAATGAAAAAATATTACAATAAATATACTGATACAAAGAGAAAACTGCTTTCCACTCTACCAAAACCCAGCAGTATAACCCAGTGTCCCAGGGCACAAGCCCGAAGGGGTTTGTTAGCCCTTGAGCTGAGACCTG
>JAWWEW010000078.1:122929608-122974943 GCA_035583185.1 Anabacerthia variegaticeps | reverse complement strand
TGTGCTGCAAATGGTCCATTGTTGTTGGGAAATGAATAGTGGGGATAGAATACATAGCTTTGATAACACACCCCCCCCCCCCCCACAGTGATAACTGGTCCCACCTGCTGAACTAGGACAACTGCTCATTAGGAAAAAAAAAAATATAATTATGAGAATTTTAAGATTATTTCTACATCAGTTGTCTTGTTTCCTTGTACTCTCCCACCTGTCTGTCCAGACTCATCTTTTAGTTCTCTTTTGTTTTGGGGTTTCTTTTACCTATTGGTGGCTCACATAAGAAAACAGAGTCCTAAGATACATTAAGTGTTCTAAATACTATGATTACCTGAAAAGTGCATATTACTGAAAGTCATGCAGAAGACTCACTTTTATTATGAGAAATGTTTTTTGGGTTACTTCTTACTCAAGTTCACTAATTTACAGTGAAAGCCTCTAAAGAAGGCTTTTCTAAAGAAAAAAAAAAAAGAAAACAACAAAAAAAACCAAAACCAAATAGTTTTCATCTGAGTTCCCAGGCTGAAGCGCTAAATTGAAGACTAACATGTAATCTCTCTTGTTATGTGTCAATCTGAAAATTGCCCTTTCTTATTTGCTTCTTTTGTTTTCTGTGAGAAAGAATGACCAGTAACTTCTGTGATTTGATAGAACCTACTCATTCTGCTGGCCTTTCAACATACTCCATAGAAAGATTCAATAATATTTCATTCACATAACAAAAGACTAAAATGAACACTAGCACTGTGCAGTATGTATTGTAGAAGATTTTCATTTCCTTCTGATTTCAATTTTCTGAAAATTAGCATGACATTTATCTCTTTTTTTTCCTTTTGAAAGAAAAGGAGCAAAATTCTTTGATTTAATTATATAATATTCAGAACTTGTTTTTTTAAAACATTAGTTAAATTGAAATGATCCCTCTGAAGTATTTGATTTTCATCTTCATGACTATAAGCATCATTACAAGGGGCTTCTAGAACAATACAAGATTTTAGAGGGTTCTTTGTCTTCATATTTCCTGTAGTTTAATATTCATACTAAAACTTTTCAAGACAGTTAAAAAATATTTTAAATAAATTGCTCTTTGAGTGAGAAAGTACATGAATTAGTAGCATGCAAAATTTTAATCAATGGACTGGCGGCATTTTTCATGAGTGGACAAAAAAATTCCCTAATCACCTCCACAATAATTTACTTATCTAGGGGTAAGACACTGTATTATATGGACTAGTTGCATGAATAAACTTACCAGAAAACAAGTTAATTTGACATGCTGGAGACATTTTTCAGAATCATTTCATCATCTAAGAAACAAGACTCTCTAGCATATGAATTAATAAGCAGGCTTCAGAAACCTGGACTGAAAATCTGACTCACCAAAAGAGTCACGCTTACACTTACTCTTTCAAAGTTAGTAAGTGTAATACACGCAACCCAAGGTATGTGAAGAAATGCATTGTGGGTCCTCTTAGGCTTTTCAGCAAAAATTGTTCTCAGTCATGGGTATTAGATATATTGGTGCAACAGAAAAATCAGAAACAGTGCTTTATACAGTAAAAGTAACGGCAGGCAGGCAAATAGTGACACATAAATTAGTTCCTTCTACAGTGAAAATTAAAGTACTATCCCAGTCAGAGATTTCTTTCCTTAGTATAGCATCTTGATAGCTTTGAGTAATACATTTTGGAATTTATACAGAGAGATCTCAGGCTCAGAAAAGCTAACTTAGTTTTATCATAATGTCTATTAGTCCAGTGAATTTAATTAGGAAATAATAAATATAATAGCTTATAGTTCACTTGCCTAATTAAGAGAAGCCTCTAATTACATAATTAGGACTAGCAAAAAACTTTGCTTAGCAGGAACACATCTGGCGAGTTCTGTGGCATCTTTAAGAGTTAAACATGTGACAGTAAATTGCATTAAGAACAGAATCTTTTCACTACATCAGTGTTTCAGATTTGAAAAAAGAGCTTTAAGGATCATGACATATTTCTGATATTGAGCAAGAGGCAGTTCTTCCATAATATCAAAATATTAAAAAATATTTTAGGTCTTGAATTTAATTTCTCTATAAAATTCAAATAAGAAAAAGTCAGTAGACCATTAATCTTCAGAAGTTGATAAATTTCAGTGAACCACTATCACAGATTCATCATCTTGGTTTAAAAGATTTCATCTATTAAGACCTAACAGTATAACCTAATATAAATTAGAAGCTTACATACATTGAGATTAAAGATTTTTTAAAATATTGTCACATGAAGAGACAACTGTTAATAACTATTAACTTAAAGTGATAGAAACTTTGGATTACTCCTTTTGTTCATCAAACATAACTGTTTCAAAAAATGTGACTGTTTCAAAAAGCTGGCTTTTTTCTGCCACGCAACATGAATAATCAAAGCTAGAGTAATTTTTTTTAAGTATTTGCAAGATGCTTAAACTTGTTTCTTAAATTTTTATTATTTATTTAATTTTAAAATACAGCCTAAGATAAAAATCCAGGAGAAATTCATATGTAGACATGTTCTCTAAAATTATGTAGAGGACATTACAGACTGGATATTATAAAAAAGGAAAGAAGCAAAAAGCAGAATATGGGAGCAGATGGTCATCATAAAATTCTGGAGAGGACTTTGGGTTTCATTTTTTTTACAAGCCAATCTGTCTGAGAACCTGCCTAATCTGTAGGCTGCCAGAAAACCATGCATTGTGTTCAAATTCTGGTTGTAGAAGGAATTATTTTTCAAAAGGTTTATTTAGTAACCTCTGCAGTAGAAGGAACATCTGTGTGCGACAGAAAAGATAAATTTAAAACCATCATGTGATCTTTTTGTTTAAATTAGGTTATTCTTTTCCCATAACAAAGATTAACTTGCAATTGTATGCCATGCCAAATGATTACAAATTAGAGTACAAGTGCCAAAAAGAGACTAAGACAGGTGGAACGTATATATTACTGATCAAAAATGACAAATACTGACTAATACAGTCAAGACCACACAAATGAGTAAGCCAATGCCACACTAATGTGATGAAATTCATCACTGATCGGTCTTATCAGTATATTTATTTTCATTTATAAGTGGAATTATACATTTACATAAATAATAATATTATCATATCAGCTCTGTAATGGCATGTCACAAGAAAATTATAGAAAATGTTGTATGTTGATGACTCCTTTAACTGTAAAAAAATGGGGGAATAGGAAAAAAATTATACCTGTTTCAGAAATTCCCACAGCTAGCACTACAAAGGGACCTTGGTGTTCTGCTGCCTTGTGAAACTCATCAGAGTTTAGGCTTTTGATGCAACTCCCAAAGAGTTGATCTTCTAAAAGCCCTGCAGATACACAAAAATGCGCAAGGTAACTATGACTTAGAACTCTGAGTAAAATCAATAGTGTAGTACCTAGAAAAATTGCTTATGACCAATGGTACAAAATAAGTATTCGGTGATAGTTGAGCAGTGTTTTTCAGAGCTCTTCAATGCCTAAATACCAGATACAAAGATCTTAGCACAGGGAATAATTATGCCTTCCTTCATGAGAACATATATTAATGGAGTGTCAAATTTTAAAAGTGATGACAGTCTTTGAGATAATTTCTTTGAAAACAGTGTATTCTCATCTAGTTTTTCACCTTATTAAAGAATATGTTGCAAAGGAGGCTGACATGGTCACCTAATATAATACATAGTAATGCATTGAGCAGCATGTTGAACTGGAAATTTGAAAATGCAAGGTTACATTACAGCAGTATAACATCAGAAAAGTATTAGCTTTACATCTCCACAAATCTAAGTAGCTTAAAGAGAGTAAGCATGATGTGACTGTATTGTTCCAGTCTCAGAACACATTAACTCTTGTTTCTGTTCTCCTGTAAAGTGTTGTAAAATTCTCCTTTAAGCAGCTTTGAAAAATCCCACCTTATAATTTTTAAAATCATTTCTTAAAACAAAAGAAGAAAGGTCTGAATATATCTATCCTTAATCCCTTTAACCTGATAAACCTTCCCAGAAGTTTATACAATATTTTGTAATGTATCATTGACCAGGCAACCATTAATTAAACTAAAAACCTTAGCCTTAAATACATATAATTAGATATACAATTATTTAAAAAGTTTGGAAACTGAAACTTTTTAGTACAAGAAGTACTAGCAATCATAAGTACAATTTGTCAAACCTCAGGTGTCTGTGTTGGAACTTAAAAGACTGTTTTGATTTACTTTTATGATATTGCTCTGCATAGATGGCAAATTGAGAAAAGAGAAAGTTGACAAGCAAATTTGTAGAGGTAGAGTCCAAGAGTTAGGGTAATGATTGTCATCTAGTAGTGGATGTTACAAAATGCACTCAAACATTAGGAAAAAAGATACAATGCATTATCATCTCTTTACTTAAAAGGTGATCTCCCAGTGTTCACAAGACTGGTGCTGGTGCAAATGTACACAAGTAATTGCCTTAATGATGCATCTTTGCAGACTCTTTGTAGAAACACTTTTGGTGGTAGACCTCATTCTAATGCATTGTTTATTAATTTATTTACATATATATATTTAACCATAAAGATGTTCAATTCTCCTCAAAGGGTACAATAAAAATTTCCACAAAACACACACTGACTACTTGCTTCTATAGCTTCAATTCTATCACACTACAAATCTAAGTAGAAATATCTTCAGACCTTCAGCAGTTTAATAAGTCACAACTAATTGGTCAGTTCTATCGTCTCAGCTGTGAAAAGAACCAAAAGTCTCATAATGGATGTGGTTAGAAAGGGAAGAATCAATCCACCATCAAGAGAGAGAGACCGTGTGGGTAAAAAATTACAGTCCCATTAAGTGGCAGAAAAAACCCCAAGCCCAGCTGGGGTCTTTGAATCAAACCAGTTAAAGTTCAAACTGAAGAGGAAAAAAACACTAATCCACTGAAAGCCAGGACACAGAGCAAAGAACCCTTAGAATAAAAGTCAGGATAAGCAACTGTCCTAGTTACAGTGGCCAAAACCCAGGACCAGTTTATCACTATGTAGGTGTAACAAAGAGGGTGTATTCTACACCCTCTAGGTCATTTCTGATGAGCTGTTTATAATGGATTATTTGCAGCAGCTGCCCAGGGCATTCCTGACCCCTCAGGCTGCAAGCTGGGTGTTAAAGGACCCTGCAAGGCACAGGAATGTTTCTGTCTTCACACCGATGACTCAGTTGTGATAACTCTCCTCCGGGGAGGCATCAGCACCTTTACACTCAGCCCGAGGGGTCAGGTCTGCTAACGTGCTATTAGAGACTGACATAACAGACAGTTGCAACAACGTAGACTATCAAAGATTCCAAAATCCTATGATTTGCAGAGTTAAATCACCCATTGTGAAACCCCCTTCCCTGAGTGAGGTAGTGAACATTCCCACTTGAACCTGAACACATATAATCTTTGGATTTGAGACTTGTGGTACCACTTGTCAGATCTAGAGGACCAGAAACTCAACAACACTGTGACTGCCACTCTCATGCCTCCAACTGCACCACTTAGCTTGGTGTCATTTCCAAATTTGCTGATGGTGCACTCAGTGCCATTGACCATGTCACCAACAAATATGCTAAACAGCACTGGTCCCAATATGCCACTCACCACTGTTTTACACTTGGACAGTGAGCTGACGACCACTACTCTTTGCCTATGACCGTTCAGCCAATGAATTATCCACTAAGTTGTCCATCCATCAAATCCATGTCTCTCCAGTTTAGAGACAAGGATGGCATGCAGTACAGTGTCAAATCTTTCCACAGGTTTCTTGCCCTTCCCTCATCCACCACTGCTGTAACTCCATGACAGGAGTCCACCAGATTTGTCAGGCATGATTTGCTTTCAGTGAAGCCATGTTGACGGTCACCAGGACCCTTCTCTTCTCTAAGCTAAGCAACCCCAACTCTCTCAGTCTGTCCTCAAAGAGGAGATGCTCCAGCTTCTGATGACCTTCATGGCCTCCTCTGGACCCACTCAAACAGTTCCATGTTTTCTTCATGCTGTAGAGCCCAGAGCTGAACACAGTACTCAATGGTTCATTGCATAAAAATTAGAGAGTATCTTTATTATTCTACATGGTTAGTCAACTGTTGATAAATCTAAATTAAAGGCTTCATAATATACTTATTTCTGAAATATTTTTTATCATAATTAGGCTTCTATTTTCCCTCTGAAACATTAGATTTATCCATTTTAAAGAAAGGTTGAATAAGTCTCACTTCCCAAGAGATGCAGGTCATAATGTGAAATAAACCTGGCTTTACTTATCCCTAAAGAAGCCCGCAACATCCACTGCAAATTGTATTCTGTTTGTACTTAATGTGTTTTGTGCTGGCAAAGTCTATTATCTGTGTTTGAATCATAGATATATCTGGTGTTGGAAGGGACCCATAAGGATCATCAAAGTCCTGTTCCTGGCCCTGTACAGGACAGCCTCAAGAATCACACCTGTGCCATGTGTGTGTAAGTTCATGACCTAGAAATGTACTTACGCAGCTCTAAGTTTAAAAACTCATATCCACTTGTGAAACCAGGATATTAAATAAGACAAAATGTCTGCCTTTGCTTTCTGCCTCACAAAAAGAGGTCACTTTTTTTTTCAGTTTCTTTATAAATTCTTGACCCTGACAGGAAAGAAACAATGAAATGCAAATTTTGGCTTATTATCAGCTTGTATAAATGAGCACTATTATGTAAACTTTAATGGAAAGATGCTGTCACATGCCAGTTGAAGATGTGTCCTGTTTGCAGCAATTTCAAGCATTTGTCAAGCTGTCAGAAAGCAGTAATGATTACAGCCCTGATGTATTGTCTTCTTGTATCATGTCACTGAACCGCAGCAGTGAAAAGCACGTTATTGAGCTTGCTCCAGCACCACCTCTTTGGCTTCCTGAATTCTGGAGTTCAAGAGTCAGAAGAACACTGCTGCTCTGAAAGCCTTAGGTTTAGAAATAGGTGTCAAAAAATGCCCTCCTCTCTCATCAATTCAGAGTTGGTTATAATAATACTTGCAGCAGAAAACCAATGTGACCATTGTATTTAATTGTCAAATTTGCTAAAAAATAGGAAGTGATGTCAGAAATTGAATATGATTTAATATTTTCAAAGGCCGGAACATGGAGCTAAACCTCATCCCCCACCACACACACACCTCCCATTCATTTGTGAAAAACACTGTTTTTACTACTGCTGTACTCCACAACAGAGGAAAAAAAAAAAAAAAGAAGAGAGAAAATGGATAAAAAAAGAACTGGGACTAGAGGATGAATTTCTGGAGGGATATCCAAAGCTCTGGTTTTGGTGTTCCAGTTCTCTGTGCAGAAGGGACAACAGACCCTTACTTGAGAAATGCAGAAATCTATGAACAAAAATCTATAAATGAATCTGGCAGTTTCAGGAAGGACTACAGAAATGCATTTACTGCTTCCAGAATTTGATGGTGTTGCCATTAAACCCCCCATTTTTAAAAAAAATCTATAATGTGCATACATATACATGCATACATACATACATACGAACATAGAAACTAAAATCTGCCTCTCTCTTAAGATCTGATACTCCAAGCTGACAGGTTGCAAAGTCACCAAACTGCTTCTTTCCTTTTCTGCATGCCAACTTCATTATGATAACTCACTTCCATACGATCACCCATTTGAGAAGAAAGGTGCCATGTTCCTTCTATCTCATGGATTTTGTAAGTTAAAGAGGAAATTAACAACAATAAATGTTGATCTATAACATTATTGCATAGCTTTTCCCTGAAAAGTTCTTTTTTTCAGCCATGTTAATTTTACTGAATTGGTCATATGTTTTGTATTTCATAGTGAATCAGAGACAAGATTACAAGTACAAAGAGAAGTTTCAGCTCAAAAACAAAAAGCAGTTTATTTTTCTAAGGGCCATGCAACTGCTAAGCATAGTTTTACCAGCTTGAAATTTGTGAACCTACACATACATAATTGACCAACACACAAGGTACAACGGCATTGCTGAAGCACTGAGTTCAACAATGGAAGACTTAATAAGATTTAAGAAAGACAAATAAGACTTAAGGTCTTATTTCTGTAACCTCTTGTGGTTTCAAGTTTGTGGAGTAATTTTTCAAGCAAGAAAGATCACAGCATTTGGCAGTCCTAGATGTTTCCTGTGCATATATGGAATGCTAAATCCCAAAGGACTTTGCATACACTGTGCATAGAGGTGTATATTCATGCATTTAGGAAATGTTATTATTTTCCTTTGGCACCCTAAATATTGATGCATAAGAAGAAATGAGCCTCCAGAATACATGAAAGAACAGCTACTGTATTGTCGGTTTTGGGGACTGTGAGGTTAGCGAAAGCCCAAATTAGTACCTGAGCAGAAAACAGAAGACATCAAAAGCCTAGAATGTGACAATACCCTATCCCTCACTTCATCTTAGCTAAAGGGCGGAGGTACAAGAAATGTCTGCTGATTTTTACCACTATTGAATAGACCTCTGGACTTAATTTTTAAAATCTTAGTTATATTCAAAATTTCTTTCACACTTAGTGTTTGGGTATTTCAGCATAAACAATGACGATTTATGTATCAAGGTATAAAATTCTCTCTACGGGAGAGAACAGATTTGTTATTGTTCTTTTACTTTTGAGATTTTCTCTTTCCTCATCAAATAGGCATACAACTTTTATTTCATAAAGCATTTGAGTATCCAGGAAATCTGTGTTTGAACTCCATTTTAAGGCAAACAACACAGTCTAAAATAATATCAAAGCTGAAGGAAAGGAGAGAAATACTTCTAACTCAGAAAAAAACTATTATAGCTTGAATGACCTCTTAGTAGATTTTGGTTTCTTTATCAAGCTTCAAAATATTGTGCTGCATAGTTTGATATCCACAACTTCATTCTTTTTCTTTTTTTGGAAAATACATCAAAAACTCTAAAGGGGTTGTTGTATTCAGAAGGTGAGAGTATGGGGAGCACAAAAGCAGATTGCCAGAAAAATAGAAAAATAATCAGAAGACTGTTCTTTATAGTCAAAAATTAAGGTTCAGCCAGTCTAATAAGCGGATATTGGACTTAGAAAACCTGGTAACCATCATGCAAAAGAAAATAAACTGAATCTGTACCATCATGTGAAAAAAATACTTAGATAATCAAACCCAGTAACTATTAAATATATGTTAAATTGGTTATACTGGCTTAATAATAGAATCATAACTTCATAGAATAGGATGAGTTGGAAGGGACCTATCAGGATCATTTTGTCCTCCTCAAGGTAAAGTCACACCAGTGCAGAGCAGAGCAGGACGGTCCTCTCCCTCTACCAGCTGGTGATGCTTTGCCTGAGGCCCCCAAGGACATAACTGGCCCTCCTGGCTGCCAGGGCACTGCTGACTCATATTTAATATGCCAACAATCAGGAACCCCAGGGCCTTTTACCACAGCACTGCTCTCCAGCCTCTTTCTCCAGTCTATACAGAGAAGCAGAGTTGCCCCATCCCAAGTGCAGAATCTGGCACTTGTCCTTGTTAAACTTCATACAGTTGGTCATTGCCCTAAAAAGACAAAAATAGAGTTGGTGATCCTCCCAAAAGACACAGCTTTCAGATACTGCTTTTTAATTTTCTCCTGGGGAAGGGTTTCTGGCCTGTGGGGAGGGAAGTTCAATATAATTCTGTCATCTGTAGGAGAATTGGAAAGTAGATCTGCAGACTGGGCATCAGAGGGTATTCACAAGCTGTCATAAAATATGAAAAATGTTATTGTTATCTTTTTAGTTTTAAGGATTATAATACACAGAGATAACTTCCTTGTAGGGTATATACAATTCTTAACACACCAGATGAGGAACACTAGAAATACCTAGACTTCTCCTTCCTTCTAAGGAACATATATTCTGCTTCCAAAACCTACGTGGAAGTGCCTTGATAACTTAATTTGTAGGGCAGTCCTATTAATCTTCAGTCTTTACAGGAAAGTTAGAGCCTGTACATGACATTTAGGTAGTAGGACATTTAGGATGTATAGTCTAGTTCCACTTCAACTCATTTCAAAAATCATCAGTTATAAATTGTCTGTTATTTCTAGACCTATCCTTGAACAAATTGCAGTAGGCAAAGCTTGGCAGTAGTATTCATTAGTAATGACACCTCTTCGTGTCTGTTGGCTAATGACTAATATACCATTCAACAATCCAATGATTCTATTATATTAAAAAACCCTATCAAACCTTACATAGAAATTTCCTAAACTGCCACAAAAATCTTGCAGCGTTGACAAAATTTTGTGAAAAAACATGAAGGGGGAAACGAGGCAATACATTACTCTCAGAGCCTTGACTTTATTTTTCAAAGAAAGATTTACTGCTAAGGACTAATCTGTTTGTATTAATTAGTTCCTTGCCTAAGGAAGATCAACTCATTTTTATGACCATTGAAGTTTACTAAATGGAAAAAAAAAAAAAAATCATTAGTGCAAATCATGAAAGTTTGTAATCATAACTGATTTATCATCCTTGGTCTTTTTCAAAGAAATATAAAATCATTGTTTTCTGTAGAAGTTTACTTTTTAAGTCCCTGCTCTCTGATATTGTAAATAATTTATAATTTTTACATGCAAATAGGAAAAGCATCATTAATAATCATCATACTACTCAGGTTTATTTTGGTAAAATGCCCTACTTTATACAGTATTTACCATGGGGGAAAGGGAAGAGTAGCTGTGTTTACACACAGTTACAGAACTTTAAAGCCCTTATTAGACTAAACTGAAACAGGTTGCTTAACAATTCAGGGTGTGAACTGCACTAGTTTGCAGTTTGTCTGAACAGGATATTAATCTTGGGACTAGTGTAGTGGCCCGCCTGAATAGTGCCTCACTAAATTCAGATGGGTTTATCCCCTCCAACTGGCTGAACTGCAGTGGTAAATTTAGCTGGTAAGTATCAACAGATTTGTAACATTTGTGTTGCTCATTGTACTCAGTTATATTATCTAATGTTTTTATAGTAGTTGGGGTCTTTAAATCGTTTCACTGAAGAGCATCAATGAACCAATCAATTATTTAGGAACGATAAAATTAATTTTGAGCTACTGAGTGCAACTCAGTTTTGTGAAGAGAGAATCAGTTGTTTGAACTGCTGTCTGTATCAGTATGAACACTGACTACAGCATTCCTCACCAATTTAGCTTTTTTTTTTTCCCCCACAGTGTATGTAATTCTTTGTCCTAGACAGGTAACTCCAGCAGACTATAGGCTACTGTCAGACAGACAGTACATGTTGCTATTAAATTCTAACTTCATGGGCCAATTAAAGAGAAGAAAGTTTATATGCTGCTAATTTATTTCCCAATTTTTCAGTTTTCTGATTGAAACTGCAGTAGATGAAACAACAGAAATGCAGAGAATAGGAATAAATACATTTATTAAACTTTCTGAACACTTCAGCAATTCTTGAATTTATCACAATGTTGGATTAATTTAAAATGATAAAGATAATGTAAAAAAAAAAAAAAAACTAGTCTAAGATGAGTAAAAATTCTGACCTTCATGACCTTGGAATAAAGTTTGTTGTTCACACTTGTGTTTTTAACATTGTTTTGTATATAGTGCTAAAGTTCTATACAATCATGCCAGGCAGAATTCATGTCATATATACAGTGGAGCAAGCATGAAGAGAAGCTGTTAGATAATTTAAGCTATTGAGAAGTGTTCCGTTCCTCTTTGCAAGGTTTCCAGGTATGTAGGATTATCAGAGATTTCTAGTCTGATTCTCTGTGGCTCTTTGTTCTTTTAGTATTCAGATCACATCTCATTTTTCCTAAATCCTCATCATTTATTGGTCTTAAGCTTGGACATTTTATGCAGGTTAAAGGAATCCACCTCATATAGAAACACAAGAATTCATTGCCTGATTTGCCTTTTCTCATGGGAGAGATGCTCCATGTCTCTAATCAACTTGGTGGCCCTGGTCTGGACTCACTTCAACAGGTCAATGTCCTTCCTGCGTTGGAACCCCAGAGCTGCATGCAGTACTCCAGGTGGAATCTCTTAGCAAAAGTTGCACCAGTTCTTTTGAGGTGTCTCAACCTGGACTATGCTATGATTCTATGACAATTTTAGGTAATTTTTTTTATAACATTGCCTATAATGTGTAGTGTTCTACATGGGCGTGAATGATAAGTAGGTCTTTTCTGGATCTTGTACAATCAAAATAACCTTTAGATGCTTATTATTCACTCCAGTAGATATGTGTAGTTGCATATTTCTTATATTCATTCTATGCTGTTAGACTTCTATACTCAGTTCAGTAAGGGAAAGCTTCCTGTCTACTCTACTCCTGCTTTCTGAAATAATTTAAGGATAGGTTTGTGACTGGTTATTTTAGCACAAATACATTTGAAGTGGCACAACAGACTTATGTCAAGGTTACAAATACAAACAGTAATTGCAAGATATTTTACTTTAGGATACTAAATAATATAGTTGTCAACAATTAATTTACACTGTGTTCTTAAATATGATCTATAATGTTTTACAATCATAGTGACATATGTAATGATAACTTACACATCATCAAAAAATGCAGCATCTTCCTTTCATGTTCTAAATGTTTCTTACAATTACAAAAATTGTTTTCAGAATGACTTTCATAGTTACATTGGAATGGAGCATCTGCTATAGCAGATGGAAAATAAGACATCAAGTTCAGCTGGTACAATAACCCTTTTGAATTCTTGTAGTTTACAGGAATAATATGCAATTCCTTTTGGCCATACTAAAATTGAAACTGCTTTACAATAAAAACAGGATATTGTTGATCACAACTATTTGCTGGGAATAAAAAGCTAGTCATCATACCACATAATAATTATCATCATACAGGAGATAGAAGTGTATATTCTGAACCTTTCATGTAGGGTAGAAACAGCAAATAATTACTTTCTCAGCGAACGTTGCTGAGATTGACCTGGGCTTCAATTTTTAAAAACCAAAATGTTCAGGAAAAGGATAATTAAAGACTATAAATATAAAAGGAATCCTTTAGACTGAACTTTCTATAGCATTTTTCATGCAACATTTTTAAGTTATGCTACTTCTGCAAAATCATTTTAACTTCTCCAACCCCTTGCCTTTATATATAAATGTGTAGATATATGAAAACTTTTTATTGTACTTCAATACATTAATTTAATTTCAAGGGAGTTATTTTGTTTGGTACAAAGTTATCATTTTTTATGTTTTCAATTTTCCAATGAAAAATACATTATTCAACCAACTCGTCTTACAAGACAGGAAATCAACGGGTAACTAAAGAATGTTTGATGATATTAAGATTGCTTTTTTTTTTTTTTTTTTTTTTTTTTTTGTTAAGACCTCTTCAAAGTTTGATAGCAGAAAGATTAAATCTCTTGGTAAGGCATTTTGTGCTAATGAGCTGAGGCAGAAATCTATCCTTTTCAGCCAGAAGATATTTCAGTCCCACTAAAGGACTTAATCCATTCTGATTCAGGAAGGGATTAATTTTCAGCTCTCCAATTGGTTTTGTTACTGATATCTTGTTAACAAAAAACTCCAAATTAGAAATTATCAACCCAGAAAATTTTTCTTAGGTGTCCTTTCTTTTCTGTATAAAGTTTTGATTTATCCTGAGAATTTTCACATGAGAGAAAAAAAAAAAACAAACAAAAAAAAAACAACAAAGCAAAGCAAAAACTTATTATTTTTATACTAAGATAGGTAGTTTCCAAAAAGAGTTCACCCAGCTCTAAGTATTACCTCCCTGTTTCTGTGTTCATTCTAGTAGTGATGCTTTGGATCTTCCTGAGTTTTATATTCTGCCCACATCGCATTACTGGATCCATTTGATCACAAGGAAAACAATAAGTATAGAATTACTTCATTGCATTCAGTCCTAGCATGTATTAGAGCATGTAGAATTCTTTTATGACTCCCTTAAAGTCAGCACTTGTCTGTTTATTGGAAAGATTAAGGTCTCTCAGAGCCATTCCTTTTCTGACTTCTGCTGACCAGTACTACAGTTTTACATTTTAAATCTTTCAGTAAAGGAGGCTGTAGCAATCTACCCAGCTGCCTGTCAAGGACTTTCTTCCAAAAACTTTAAAGAGGACCAGGCAAGGCAAGGAGTAGTTATAGATGAGATGTTTATTTAATTATAATAGATATACATATATATACATGAATGAGTGCACAGATACACACGTTCACGTGTATACATATACATATATATATATATGTAAGTATGTGTGCATACACACAGATTATTTGACACAATGATTCTAATTTTTGAATGGAACTGAAAGATCACAGGCATGAGGAAGATGGTTTCTCTCACTGAAAGTAATTTTGAAGGTAACCATCCCAGTCTATTTTAAACAATTGCCTATGATTCAAATTCTACAAGAAATAGGAAAAATAATTAATCAACAGATTCTCGATATCACATTTGATGTACTAGTTACTAGAATTATTTAATTTCTTTCCTTAAACCCAGAATTTAAGAGCTAACCACTCTCTAGAAATGCATCAAAAATTAACAAGTATTCACCCTTGATAAAATCCCAAATTTCTATGACAGCTAAGGGATATTTAGCAAGGGAAGATTCATAGTTCTGTTCCTGACAGCTAGGAACACAAGTAGCAAAGTCTGATAATGTGACATCATTTAAAACCTTCCAGGTTTTCATGGCCTCCAACTAAAATGAAGAAAGAACAGTTACTTCATGGCCTGCCTGTTTCAGGTTCACATTGCTGGGTTTTTTTCAAAAGAAAGCATCAGTGCTTAAATTTTCAAAAGCCCTCACAATCTTCAAGGTCTGATTTAATCCTGAATTTCTGAATTTTAGAGTAATATTGTGTAATTGTTCTGAATTTATCTAGGTAGTGATAAATGGCATAAATTTCATACTACAACACTGGGACTGTACTTACCTGTCTTCTCTAATAAACATTTCCTTTGTGTTGGAAAACTGGTGAGGTTTTCACTACTTTGTATGCAAGCATGTTCTCCATCAACTTCTGTCCAGTACTCTGTACCCTTTTTAGGCTTAGTCTTTGTAATTCATTTAAATGTACATGCACATTTCACTACTTTCAGAGAAGTCCTTCAATCCTACTTACTAGATTTTGAAATTTTATGTGTGACACCTGAAGAAAATCCCAGTAAATGCTCTCATCTTAGCTAACATTGCCATAATTTTTCAAAAAAGTAAAGAGGTTAGTTAGGCAGTATGTTCATTTTCTATATTCATTTGAGAAATCTGTTATCTCATTACTACACAGATGTATAGTGTTATGGTATTTCTCAATATACTCCACTAGTTTACTTACTCTAGAGAAAAATGCCCACAATAAAAAAAAAATGGTGGAGGTTTACGTGTTTGAAAAATAAAAAGTGAAAGCTATAGTAAAGAAATTAGTCTGCAAAATCCTCAGTAAATATGTCCCTGGCTTGCAAGGATTTGATCCATTCCTTTTTTTTTTTTTTTTTATTTTTTTTATTTTTTAAACTCTGTCTTGTATTCCTTAGCTTATAAAATAAAGAGAGCAATCTGTGGGCAAAATTCTGAATCTGCTTCCACTCCTTTAAAACCTCTGATGCTACTGATCGAAACCTATAGCCTTAAGCTTCAGTTTAGAGTTACTGAGAACTGAGATGGGAAAAGGAGACAGAATCTGCACTGCGAAAACACCCTCAACTCCCCCTATAAAGACTCACTCTTAACAGAAATCTTTATCCCAAGGAGTTTTGTTATGCAGCAAAGAGGTCTTTTTAAGTGAAGGTCACTCACACAAGGATGATATGAAGAATTGAAAGCTAAAGCAGTAACTGTAATGCACATCATTTTGATTACAAAAATATGATATGGAGTGACTCACCTTTTGAGAAAATAGAGAAAAAACTTTAATACACTACAGATAGTGAATTAAACCAGTGATTACTTTCCCATACTGATGAACAAATATGTAATTAAACCATTACTGTCATAGGAGGTGAATAAATCCTGAGAAGCTGATCTGGTTCAGCCATACTTAAATCATTCTTGAGCTTGGCAGGGCTCTCTTTCTCCCTGTTTTGTTCTGTTTTCTTGTTTCTTATTACTTGCAGTATAGTGATTGGATTACATATTTCAGTACATTTTGCATAAATAGTATCTCCATTTGAAGGGTCTTTGGATATTCCACAGATAATAACACATTGCAACACACCAGGGTTCTACCAGACCTGTCTTTCTGTCATTTTCTGCTGTTTACATTTCCAGTCATATGAATGCAGAGCTTTTTGACCAGCAAAGAACATTTCTAATGCTATGATACTAATCATAAGGACAGTAGCTAAAGGTAGCTATGACTAATAAATTACACAAGCTAAGGAGTAAGTAGGAAGTCAATAATAAATCAATATTTTGCTGAAATATTCTTTTTAACAAAACAAGTCTTTGCAACTCTGAAACTTGAAAAGTTAAAAGTCACTGCAAAGTGATGTTCCCAGTAAACAAAATTCAGGGCTTTTTTTTTTTTAATTTTTTTGGAAAAAGAGTAGTGGAAAAGTTATTAATATGACTTAAAGAGGGCTCAGAATTCAGTAAAGGACTACTTCATCTTTTCTCATGTTTTAGGAAAGTAGAAAGAGAACTTTGTCTAATGGCCCAAATGAGTGTTATCATCTTGTCACAATTTTTCAAAATATAAAAAAACTTCACAGAACTGATGGCAAAACATTCTGGTTTTTAAATCAGGATTCAACTCCAATATTCACTGAAAAGCTAACTTTGTAGTTACAGTCCATGTAACCTGTTTATTACTGCTTCACTATTATTTTAATAAATACATAGAAAGGAAATAATCTCAGCTTGTAGTATAACAAAATACATTTTGATGTATTAAACACTTAATAGTCCTGTAGCAAAATCACACACAGACAAATGAAACGCCTTTAGTTTGACTGTGTTTAAAATATCAGGAATATCCCAGTGTGGTAGAAAAATATAAAATGAACAAAGAAGACTGTTATAACTTCAGCTTCCTGACTTTTGACTTCATTGAACCTTATTTTCAACTTTACAGGTTGCTGTAGCAACCTGTAGCAGTCAGCTACAGTTTGACTCTCCATGCTAGATTTCATATTTGTGATAATGGCACTGTAAGTCAATTCCTGACCTTTATTTCAAGCAAAATGAGTTCTGTTAAATATTAATACTTGTAGTACCTTGAGATATCCTTGATTCTTTCCATTTGATTAGGGAGTCAACTCTGTGCTCTGGTAGCACATGCTCTTTTCTGTATGGGTATATTGCCATATTGGCTTAAGTGCAGTGGTTTGTGTCTTTGTTTGCTTTGTTCTGCTTGTGCTGAGTTTTTCTATAATCATTTTGCACCACTATAAACATTCAAGCAGTATGCCCAAAGAGGCTTGTTACTATTTTTATAAACCTTTGGATAAACATAATGTTTGTTGTGCTTTCTTATCTATGTATATCATACTATATGTTCATAAAACCCCTTTATTTAAGAGCATTCTGCTTTAAAAACTTTGTGGTTCTCATAAAGTCAGAGGAAAGTGAGGCACAGAACAGTGAAGACAGGTTGTTCAAGACAGGCTCTTTGGAGCTAGTGGAAGTACTCCAATGTCATATAAAGGAAAGGGCATTACTTCTGTGAGCAGTTGTACCTTTTCTAGACTGGTAAAGGACTAAATTGTTCAGCAGTAAGGGGAGCCTATTGCTGGTTGAAAAGCCAAGCATCTAAATCAAGCTCCCTAAAGAGCACCCTGCCCTCATCTGATCCCCAGAGAACACCATGCCCTCATCTGACCCTGAAACACTACTGTCAGTGATGAGTTACTTCTCCATAGGTAACACATGGTTTCAAAGCCAGGAATGAAAGTCACATTTAGGAATTATTTGCTTTAGAAGAGATCAGACTTTCAGGTTGTCACTTCTACTCTCAATGATTTAATTCTGAAATAACTCATTTTCCTTTATAGTTTTCACTACTTTCTTTCATTGTCTTTCATCTAGACATTTCCTACTCCCAGAGCCCTCACTGAGACACAAATGTTTATTTCTTACAGTAGCACTGCTGCCAGCATGCTGAAAAGCAGTTGTGTGAATGATAAGGATCTCTCTTTAGGAAGAAAAACTATTTATTTCTCAAATAAACTTTTGATTTGTAGCTTTAGTTATACAAGCTCCTCCCTTTTGTGAATTGCTGATGTGTGGTGATAATTCTTATTGTTAAGTGTAGCAAAGCTTATATAACTTGACTCCAGGGAGCTCATTTTTATCAAGTAGAGTAACTAGATGCATACAATTATTTTTTTGCTGTATGTTCTAAGTTGATGTAATAGCTAACAATTAATTCTCACTTTCTTGAACTGCCTCTGCATGCTAAGAAGTCTGAATCATATTTATTTCATAGATTCTCTAATAGCCACATATTTTGAAAATGAATATTCTATTTGTCTCTGAAAGAGCATTATATTTAAAATTCTCTATTTATAAATGTGCTTTCAGTGTCCTTAAATGTATTACATACACACATAAAACACACAGCCTTTAAATTAACTTTGTGTCATAGTAACTGTGGAATAGTGTGCACCTCTGTATTATTTAGTATATACAGTTACTAATACACATGCCTCTCTGACATTGCCAAGAAATTATGTTTCTACCCACTACCTTAGTGCAAGAGGATAGAATAAAGGAGGTAATCCATTTCTAGAAGAGAGCACAACACTGAGATTTTTTTTTTAGGTTTTTCACTAAGAATCAGGTAACAGCAACTTTAATTAATATAAAGATAATAATATTTAAAATAAAATTTAGTATTAAATACTTCTAGGGTTTTTGACTGGGTTTTTTTGTTTGGTTGGTTGTTTTTTTTGGAAAATCTGTATATGTGAACATGCTTAGTTCACATTTGGGGTGACTCAAATTTATTTTTCTTAGTAATAGATTTCCTTTTTTTTGTTTTTACATGAGGACAGTGTTTCATGTTTACAAACCTAGAGTATGGCAGCTTTCTCATCCTCTAGTCAAAATAATGTATTACCTTTGTTAGAAAAGAGTGATTTTCCCTATCTTCATTTTTAACATTGACGTCTTGGGGAAGTAAAGGGAAAGAAGTTAAATTGGTAACCATAAGATTATTGCAGCCTGAGCCTGGTAAAGGTGTGACACAGAGAAGTGATAAACAGAGATTAAATGAAAGAATGATTTTAGTGTTTAGTCTGAGTGAGATAAGCTACTCTTTAAAAATAAGAATTATTATGCCATGATTTTGATGCTAGCTCTTTAATACAAGATCCTTTAATTATATTTGGGTTTTTTTGTTGTTGGTTACAAAAAAAAAAAAAAAAAATCAAAATTGTTGATTTGTTGGTTAGTTGGTTGGCTGGGGTTTATTATAATTTTTTACAAAAGCAGCAAAGCAAACAGAATTTCAGACTTTTGGAGTTAAATATTAGCTATGTAGCAATGCCTGTAGACTATATGGAGAGGTGGATATTTCTTTTTTAGACCCTTGTTTTTCCAACAAATGGTTCTCTTTGGCACAACTTTCCAATTTCCATCTTCTTTCAAATATGTTTTATGACATATTTTAAATTGAATACATTGATAACAGTAGGGTTTTTTTATATAAACTATAAACTCAATATAAAATGTGGGGAAAAAATAGAAAATGTTCCTCAATAGAAAGCAGTACATTTTTTATAAGCAGATTTAAATGTACATAAATGTCATTTTTTGTTAATATGTGTTTCGTTGACTGATTGATGCTGGAAATAAATGTGATCTTTTCAGTGTTACATTTGAGTGCTCTAATCTCCACTAAATCATTTTCCCCAGGTGTCACCTCCAAGACAATGATTAATGACATACTAATAAAGTTCACTTTGGCAGTCTAAAACTGAAATGACATTTCTATTGCGTGTGAATAATTTTCAGCTAAACAGAGCCTTGAATCAGCACCACGATGTTCTTTGTTCAAGGTCTTTATTTTTTAAATATTTTAATACAGCTGAAAATGAAAAAAAAAAGTGGATGTGAGTTATCTATATGATGAAGTGATGTTTTTGTTGGCTGAATCTTCTTTTAGTCTTGGCACTGTGCTGTTTGAAATAAATGAACCATTATCAATCACTAGGTATAATCATGTTTACAAATGACTCTACAGTGCCATTAGCCAATTACAGTTAAGAACTCTAATCCCTGTCTTCATACTAATACATATATTCTCTTGTCTAGATGGTGTGTCCTACATGAAAATGGAAACCAGACCTCAGACTAATATTACTCTTTAATCGTAAACCATTAACAGCTGTACAGAATGAGCAATGGCAATCTGTACCCTAAAGAACCTACAGTCTTAGAGACCAACAGAGATGTCAGGCTGTCAGACTGAGATGTTTAGAGAAGAAATGCAGGAGAAAGTTTTAAAATTAGCATTAACATTCTTTTGTATATTGAAATGGAAGTGACTTTTAGAAAGGACTTAATAGTGAAAATATTACCTTAGAAACAGATATTATGTGTTTAATCACAAAAAGCAAAGAAGAAAGTGGAAAAATGACAGGATGACTACCTACACTGAGATAGTGTGAAAAAATGAAAAAAAAAAAAAAAGGAAATTATAGGAAAAAGATAAGTTACAAGATGCAAGATCTGTGAATTTGTACAGAATACCAAAAAGGAAAGCAAATCACAGGTAAGGGGAAGATAGAGTCTGAGAGAAATTTAAGGAAACTTTTGATCAGCTCTATGAGCACTGTAAATATTAAGAGAATATGAGGTTTTCAAAATCATCCATATGTAACAAAGCAAAAATGGCATTCATTTTCATTTGGATTAATTTTTAAATCTGGTATTTTCAAACTGTAGTATATAACATACCAATGAACCTACATCAGGGTATTATTGAAAAATATGTATTGGGTATAATGGCTCAGAGGTAGACCTCATTCTTCAAATACTGATGTTACTTTGTCGTTGGTCTTTATATTGTTACTGCTATATTGTTCTATAACTGGATATATTCTGGATTTTGCTATTTCTTTCATTTACTTAATTTTCGTGTGCTTAGTGAACTTTCACAGAATCAAAGAATGGTTGATATGAGAAAGGGACTCCGGAGATCATCTAGTCTAATCTTTCTGTTCAAGCAGGGCCATTTGGAGCCAGTTATTCAGCCCCACATGTGGGACAATGGATAGAGCTGAAAATTAGAGGAGACTAGGAATTGGAGAGTAAAATGCAGCAGCTGTTCCCTGGATGAAATGCAGTCAACATGACCCACAGAGGTACCTGATAAGCACCTGCTACGGGGATAGGACAGAGGGTGGGGTGGAGTGGAGATGCCACAGCTTCCTTCCAAAGAAATCCCTGCAGACAAGGGAACATGGTGGTACTTTTGTAAGACTCCAGTCCCAAAGCCACAAGTTTGACTGGGAATATTAAAAATATACAAGTCTCCAAAAGTTGCAGCCAACAGATTTTGCAGAGCCTTTGGTTCTTAATACCTTGAGATATCTTACAGAGAAGAAGCTACACACTTTTCTCAGGAGACACTTTTAATTTTATGAGGAAATAAGGATTTTGGCAAAAGTTTAAAGGGGATAATATACAACCAAGCAGGCTGTCAAATTCCACAAAATATCAACCCAGCACACATCAACCCACAAACCTTAGCAGAATCCAACCCATTAGTTTTAAGTTAAGAGATTAAGAGTAAAGAAAGATATTAAGAGACAGAAAAGGAATAAAAACAGAGAAGAAGAAAGAGATTGAGACAAGATATTAAGAGAAAAATAGCAACCAATTAAGAATCCTATGAAAGTCCCACTCCACATGGCTCCTGAGAGAGAAAGGCAAGATGGAGCCCATGTGCTCCTGTATTTATGTGCTTTGGCTACCGTGGTCACCCAGCCCCTAGGCAGGCCCTTTGGTTCACTGAACACTCACTGCTCTCCAGGCCAGAGTGAAGGGTGGTGTAGCTGATCAGAGGCTGACTTAGGGGTTCCAGGGGGCGTGGTGTGGGCAGGCACCAGGCTGCCCTTTTGACCGACAGCTCCTCTGTGTGGGCTTCATACTGCAGCCTTGCCACATGAGTTCTGTGCACCCTTCTTTCCCCCCACACAAACACAGGTTGATTCCAACCCAATAATAATATAATACTCTTACTGACCCAGTGTCTCACATACTTTGTAGCTCAAAGATCATACAGTATCTGACAACCAAGGGAGACAGATAACAAGACACAACTACCCCATTAAGTGCATGAAGTGAAGCAAGAGAATTTTACATCAATCAGGAATAAAAGTAATTATGACTAAAGTCGTTCAAGCTCCACCTAAACCTAAAGAAACAGTACAAGAGTAATTTGAAAATAGGGGACAATTGAGGAAGAATCCACAGAAACTGCTGGGATGAGTCAACGTGTTGAACCTGTGTTCCAGCCCCGGAGGGACCCCTATCAGACAAGAAATATATTCTATGCACTCTAAATGCTGTTAATAGTATTAGAGCTTGTGACTGCTTAATAGTAGTAGTAGGTTGCTTGAAACACATTTTTGCACTCCGACACTATCACCAGCAAGCCATGGATCTTACTAACTTGTCACAACTTGTATCAATAAAAAGTGTTATTCCGTAAACTGTTAGAGTGAGTCCTTTATAGCTGCCAGCAGTGGATAAAACATTGGATAAAATCTCCCTTCTCTAAGGGGTGGACAAACCCACACCCCTTTCATGTGACAGCTGGCCAGATGGGTTTTGAATATCTCCAAGGATGAAGACTCCACTGTCTCCTTGGGCAACCTGTATCAGTGTTCAGTCAACCTCAGAGTGGAAAAGTGTTTCCCAATGTTCAGAGGGAATCTCCCAAGTTTACCTGTGTGCCCATTACGTCTGTTCCTGTTGCTGGGCACTACTGAAAAGAGTCTGGTTCTGCCCTCTTTTTTCTCCTCCCTTCAGGTATTTGTAAGGACAAATAAGATCCCTTCTTAGACTTTACATCTCCAGGGTGAACAGTCCCAGCTCTCTCAGGCTTTCCATATTGGAGAGATGCTCCAATCACTTAATGATTCTGGTGGCACTTTACCGGACTCTCTTCAGTATGCCCGCATCTCTATTCTACTGAGAAACCGAGGAATGGACCCAGCACTCCAGGTGTGGCTTCATCAGTGCTGAATAGAGGGGCAGCATTGTGTCCTTTCATTTGCTGGCAATACTTCATCTAATAATGCCCTGGACATTACTCGCCTTCTTTACCACTCATTGTTGGCTCATGCTCAACTGGGTGTCCACCAGGATTCTCAGATCCTTTTCTGAAAAACTTCTTTCCAGCCATGCACTGGTGCATGGGGCTCTTCCTCCTCATGTGGAGAATTTTGCAGTTCTCCTTGTTTTTTCTTACAGAGCATGACATCACATGATGTCATATGATATGGAATATCCCTTTGGTCAATTAGTGTCAGCTGCTTGTGTCTCCATCCAACTTCTTACCTACTTGCCCAGAGGATAAAAGAGAAGTGGAAGAAAAAGATTTTAAAAAGAAAAATTAAGAAAACCCAAGAAAAATTAAAAAAAAAAAAACCTTGATGATGTGCAAGCACTGCTCAGCAATAGCCAAAAGACTGGTGTGTTTTCAATGCTGTTTTAATCACAAATCTAAGCTTTCTGTATGTTGCTGTAAAGAATATAAATTTCATCCTAGCCAGACCATTTAGATCTCCTGAGACCAAAATAGACCAATGACAGCCTCATTTCTCTTGCACAAAGAAACTAAACATTTTTTGGTTAAAAGAGTATGTTTTTGGAAGAAACTTAATTTTGCCAATTAATTTGTTTGAAAATCAATCATATCTCTAACTGAGATACTGAATTTGATTTTGACAGTTTTTTCACAATTAAATCTCCAGTCATAGTCACTATAAATCTTCCAAGATCAAAAAGAAAGCTGTTACAAAAAACCTTTCCTGTGTAAGTGCATACTCCAGGGACCAGGGTGAACTCTTTAACCTAACACGAGAATTAGAGCAAGAAAAAAAAGTATATAATCAGCCTTCTGTAAGATGGAAACAAGAACAAGCTTTCTAACTACTAGAAGATTTGCAAATTAGCAGAACAACCATATGAAGGGAAGATTGAGAGAAAACACAACTACTTTTAAAATGGGGTTGATCATTTTTAAAATGTTTTCTTTCTCTACTTTTGATTTATTCTCTATAGTTTTGATTTTCTGTTACAGTAAAGAACTAAGAGTTCATGATCCAGTGCTCCCATCCAGGACTCAGCAACAGAAACCTCTTAACCATAAGGGTTATGTTTCCCAAATGTTTATGCCATCTTCCTTTGGGAACTCTATTTCCACATACTTAGAATCAGGTCATAAGACTTGTACACAGTCAATGCTGAATACTTAAACAAGATTATTCCATGGACTACTTTCAGTAGTGATATTAAGTATACAAGTAGGTCATGTAGGATCAAGACTCAAATGTTCTCATCCATAAGAGAATAATTTCTGAATGCTAAACATGTTCAAGGAAGTTATAAAGTGAAGAAAAGGGTCAAACCATCATGTAAATAATTCACAACTGCCTGATTCTAGTAAAGCAGACTTGTTTTGGAGATAGAGTATATGAAAAAATCTGTTTTCAAGCATTAGAAAAATTCATATGAAAATTATAGAATCTCTCCAAAATAACCCTTTTCACAACAATATTTTCATTAAGTATACAACAGTATACTTAGTTTTCAAATTACTACAAGTGACCTGATGACCAGCAGAACTTTCTATTTCCAAAGAGTGCAATAAACTTTATTCCCCTCCTCATTTTCTAATTATCCTGTGGTATACTATTATAATCGAAAGGTGTGGTAAGTTCACCCCAGCTGGAACCTAGCCCCTACCCAGTTGTTTGTTGACTTCTCTCAGCAGTTGCCAGTAACTTTTACTGTACACCTTGTCATTATTTGAAATAAGCTAAAATGTAATTTAAACTTTTAAGATAGTTATATCAGTTATATTGTATATTTTTTGCAATGCTTTTCCATTTAATTGAAACTTTATAGCAAGGGGAAAAAGACTTTCGGATATTTAGACACTAATGTCTAAAATTTTAAGCTTGATTTTCAAAAGTATTGATCAGAACAGAGAAAGAAGAATTGCATTAAGAAAGAAATGATTAATTATATCAGCCATCATTGAGAAATTCTAATTCAAGATTTTTGTTGTTGAAATATCATAGGTATTCACTGAATTAATAAAATTTAATCAAAAGAACATAACTGTGGTTCAATATAACAAGCATCACTTTTGGTAGTATAAGCAGAACACACCAACACTCAGAAAGCAAGATTTCAGAACTTGTGGCTTCTGACTACAAGAAGCAGTTCTGTGAAATAAAATGTCTTGAGTGCTACAAACAAACCTGTGGAGTGATTATGCAGTACATGTTTTTAATATTGGGGCTTTTTTCAGAAGACCTCTATGTCCTTCTTGAATTCATAGACCTATTGAATGTTTTAGGCTAGAAGTCAGCTCCAGAGGTCATCCAATTCATCCTCCTGCTCAAAGTCAGGTAACATTTGAACGTGTTGCCCAGGTCATTTCCAGCCAAGTTTTGTATATCTCCATGGTGGGAAATCCTAAAACCTCACTGGGTCCCTGACTCTGCATAACCACTCTTCTGAGAGAAACTTTCTCCTTCAGTCACATGGAAATTTTCTTTGTTGTAGCTTGTAACCACTTCTTCTTCACCCTGCATCTCTGAGAACAGTCCACCTCCATTTTTCCAACAACCAGAAAACAGAGTTGAAGACAGCAATTATATTCTCCTTCAGGCTTCTAATCTCCTGGTTAAGCAAACCTGGGTCTCCAGCCTCTGCTACTCAGTTGTCTCGTCTTTCTTCTCTTGAGGAATCCAGAACAGTACACAAAACTTCAGGCTCCACATAATGTGTGAAATAGATGGGAATAATCACTTCCCTGGGCTTGTGGGCTGTCTACTTGCTAATGCCACCCAGGATGTTCTTGCTAACAGAATTCTTTGCAAACGTTTTAAAAAGGTTTAGACCCTACAGACACCATAGGGATTGGGACCCTTCAGATCTGTCGAACCTATGGGTATGTTTGATTCTCTAAAATCATTTATCTCTAAGCATTTCATATATATCAGAAAAATTAAACCTAGGTGAGAGAAGATAGCAAAACTTGCATGAACTTGCATAATCAGGCCAGTCTGATACAATTACTATTTAACTGTGTGCTTTCAAAAATGAAGCTTTATTTAAAGTCAAAAACTGTTTTAAAACCAGAAAGAAACGAGTAAAAACTTCAGCTTAGTAAAATGCGAAATATGTAAAATCTTACTGATATCTAAGAATAATAAATTGTTTCGTTTCATAATAGCCTGCTGACATTTATCATTGTGAAAGTTTATTTGGTAGGAAACTTGAATTGCTCTGGGAGGGGTTTAGATTTATTTTCCCGTTTACTTGTCTGCCACATTTCAAGTGCAGAAGACTCTGCAGCAGTGAGATGTGCTTTTGCTTGCAAAGACAATTCTCTGTCATGTATGGTGAAATCACAATCAAATCCTTCCCACTTTATTTTCTCCTCTCTCATATTCATCAACTATTTCATAGCCCAGATACTCCTGTCATTAACTATATTACAGCACGTTAAACAGCATATTTTCTTTATTTAACTATTTTCTACCAAAGGGACTGTTAGGTACAGTATCTGATGACATTTGCAAGTTTTATGAATATTTACATTCTGAGTATGCAACTGGCAAAATATTTCACTGTCATTAAATATACTAGTAGAGCACTGAAAGTATTTTGCTGTGTTTTAAGATTGTGATTGTTTCATGATTATTTGAAGCAGTGAACTAAGATGATAAGCAGCTACACAAGAAATATGGGAAAGTAATAAGATGTATCCCTATAAATGGCTAGTAGTATAAATAGCAGGCAGACACAACATAAAAATTATTCCACAAACATGTAAAAAGTAACTACTTTTAAACACTTGCCTAGTCCCACCCATATTAATTCACTGGTTGTAAAAGGATGAACCTTCCTAATACCCACAGTAGTCAAAAAAAAATAAAAAATAAAAAATCAAATTTAGAGTCTATTTGAGAGAGAACTACTTGGTCTTTTGTTTTTGTTTTTTTCTCAGTAAAGTATTAGCTGCAGAAACGTATTCATCTTTTCGAGCATGGAAAACTTCATAACATAGGAAATACTAAAAGTGAAGTCATGAGTTCTGATCATATCAGTAACATCCAGTAATACTGTCCTATGTTGCACCCACTGGTTCTAGCAAAGTGCTGTTTAAAAACAATTTCTTCCTGCTTTTTTCTTTTGTTTTCCAAGTGATTAACGCTGTTGTTAAGGTATGTTTAATGATATAGAAAATAAAAACTAAATTTATGTATATATGGAACGGTTCTTTTTCATTGGGAAAAATTAGATAAATAGCTAGTAGCTGTAACTCAGGGAAAAATCATGAAGTGGGATTAGCTGAAATAACAGGCCTCTCAAGCTTTTTCAGGACCAGACAAAACAGTGGGAAATGGTTATTATGCTGGAGAATATTTCTTATTTATGTCTGCAAATATTCAGCTCTATTTAAAAATAAAATAAATGCATAAACGAATCCACAAACAAAACAAAGAAAAATTCAGAAATTATTGCAGAACAGTGCCAAGAAACAGCATTATCTCAACAAAACATAAGCAACCTAAATTCTAATTTATTAATTAAGAAACTCTGGGGAACTAAGGATCAAACACTGTTGGAAAAAACTTTTTAGGGATAAATTTATTTCTGTGAATCAAAGAGCTCAACGAGAACTACCATTCAAAGGCATTGTGGAAAATCAATATTAATCCCCTACCATTATCACCTTTCCCACATAAACTTCTTTATTGTTCACAGCAAACAGAAATATATTCTACCATAGTGAACAGCATGAAGCTGTGTCACGGAGGTTTAAGTTGGACTAGGAAAAGGTTCTTCCCCCAGAGGGTGGTTGGGCACTGAACAGGCTCCCCAGGGCAGTGGTCACAGCACCAAAGCCTGACAGAGCTCAAGCAGTGTTTGGACAATGGTCCTCAGAGACAGGAGTTGGACTCAATGATCCTTGTGGGTCTCTTCCAACTCAGCATATTCTATGATTCTATGAAAGTTACATCATTCTGGCTTAAACAAAAGCTAGGAGGTTCATCAAAAGAAGGAGGTTTAACAAGTTCTCCTGAATTTGCTTTGAGAAAGAGCAAAAGCAGTATTTTCCGTTGCAATCTAGACTATTTTGTTAATGGCTATCTAGTATGTTACTGAATTTTCTAACACTCATGGAAAACACCAGACAACAGTGCAATTTTGTTTTTAAAAAGAAAGCAACTGTCAGACTGCAGCAACTGAAATAAAAGTGGGTTTCTGTCAGAAGAGGAAAATTTTAATTTTCTGTAATTTATGGGTCATTTGAACAATATATAGGAAGTTATTTTCATACTTGTTTTAGTTTCTTACAGTATGAAACCTTGAAATATGTTTCTTTCCTTACAGAGAAAGGAAGAGTCATAATTTTTAATCTATGACAGTTTTTGAGGATCAGAATCTCTCAATATTTATTTAAACTTTCTATCACAATTTGTACTAAAATAAAAACTAATGGGAAACAAGACTAAAAAGGATACTGATATTATGGCTATTTTAAAAATAGAATTGAAATTCAGCATGGAATTGTATCTGGACAATATGTTGACTTGTTTCAAAATAAATTAATGATAAAAATGCACCACATAAAGTAATTGTCCATTAAAGTTCATTAATTAAATGCTGTTATATTTAAGTGAAGGACAATGCAGGCAACAGTTTGTCTTGATGTATAAAAATAAATAGTGATGATTTAAATACTATTTTTACATCATACTATTAGAAAGAATCCTGGAAATAAATAATATGGTTTCATTTTTATCAACAAGTAAACAACTGCATACTGATGAAGTTGACGAACTGAAAGTGCTTACTCAAACCAAATGTCAGTTCAAATATTACGCATGTCTGACACCAGTTTAAGCTCTCAGAAGAAAGATACTCTCTGAAAATACTTTGTATTATTTTGCAGTTTTGAAACACTTAATTTTTTTGAGAGTTGGAGGCATTTTCTCTTCCATGTAAAATGTGTAAGTGTAATTTATTTGGTAAAAGGGCTGTAGATGCAGGAGGACAAAAACAAATAAATAAAAAGAAAAAAGAAGAATAAACTACCATTTCTTTGTTTGGGTTTTTTGTTTGGTTGATTTTGTTCATTTGGGTTTTTTTTT
This sequence comes from Anabacerthia variegaticeps, assembly GCA_035583185.1. NCBI lineage: Eukaryota > Metazoa > Chordata > Aves > Passeriformes > Furnariidae > Anabacerthia > Anabacerthia variegaticeps. The sequence continues at coordinate 122,945,562 of JAWWEW010000078.1, read as the reverse complement.
TTTACTTTAACAAGTCTGGTGTTTCTCTTTTACACATTAATCAGTATTTCCTTCCCTCAGATCACGTAATTTAACTGTTTTTATGTGGAGAGATTCTGACACTGCCTATTACTATTCCTAATCATTGTAATTAATGTTTTAAAGTGTTGCTTCTAATTATGAAGCCCATATTATAATTTCATTTTTAGACAGAGCTAAGTACTCTGGAGTTCATAAAATATTCTAATAAGTGATCCATGCTGATCATTCCTCACAATCTGTGTCTTTAAAGACAATGAAGAAACCCCCTGGAAATTAAACAAAAAATTAATTGGATTAATTAGATTATATTAAACATTTATTATGACTCTTCCCACAGTTAAAGCATTCTTTATATAACTTAACTCACTTCATTTCCAGGAGACTTAGAAAACCTTTAATTTACTTCAGTTCTGATTTTGAATGTCTTTGAAACTTTGAACAGAGAGCTAATAGTCTTTAACTAGTCCTCTACAAACCAAACTGATATTAATTTCCCTAAGCATCTCTCTATGGACAAACCCTAAAGGGAAGTATCTTGACAACTAGAGGTTGAATTCAAGATGACAAAGTAAAGTAAAAGGTTTAATAGCATTGTGAAACTTTAGGTTCTTTTCTCCTGTTTTAATTTATATGGGTTGATCTATTTCTCAATTCTGCCTCAGTCTCCCACTTAATATGTTTGAAATATTTACATAAACAGGCAAAGCCCTCTTTTCTGATCTATTTTTTTAATATTTTGAGATTATATAAGTCATGGATAAAAGGTGTCCCATCGACCTTTAATATTAACAATTCTCTGTTACTATTTTTATTATTTTTTTAATTTTTTATAAATAATTATCACACGTATTTAACTTTTTCTTTTTAAAAAAAGAACAATTTGTCAATATCTTTGCTCTAATAATTAAAATTTTTCACATATTACAATAACGTGAAGTCCAATTTCAATGTGGAATGTGTCATAGAATTCTGCAGACTTGCTCTGAGGATGGCAGAATGCTGGTATTTTCAAATGAAAGTCTAACATCACTAGAAGTTAACATAAAACATGGTGTTAAAAGTGTCATTCTCTTTACATTTCATATTAGATTTGTTATTGGCAATGACAATGAATGGATTAAAAAAAAATGATCAGTGACCTACAGTTGACCAGCAATTGCTTTTTGCTCTTTAATTCATCATGACTTCTGTACATTGAACTAGACCTCTTTTACAGCTTATTAATTGTATTAACATTCCACTTTATTACCTGGGATAATAAATCAGTTTCACAAAGTTCACCAGTTTTCACCAGTGCATTTTTAAATTTACAATTTTATAGCCAAGTTTGGAACATTGCAGTCACTGATTCACATGTGTTGAAAATTTTTTTGAATTTCTGTCAGGATTTTGACAAGGGAATGGCAATGAAATAAGTCTGGACAGATTTCTGTAATGAATCACTTTTTAGTGATCATGGACCATCTGCTGCTCTGGTTGTTAGATTTATCCTCCCTTTTTTAGCTTACTGATCATAGGTGTTACTAGCAGTCCCCTTAGAACATATGGTAAACCTGACAGGAACAATTTTTCAACTACTGATCTTCCTTTTATTTCTGTGCTTAGTTATTAACACATACTCCTCTATTTCTTCTCTTAAAGCTTGGCTAAGGTACTACTTGCTTCAGATGATAGAAATTCCATTTTGCAGCTATTCTCACACTTATAATGGACAAAGAAATGGATATATTCTCTGCTAAATTATCTCACCTGATAAAGTAAAATGTAAGATTTAGATTGTTCTAACCATTCCATTTTAATCTATCTTCTGCTTAATCTACTTTTACATGGAACTGTCTCTTTTAAGGGTGAAACTATCTCCTTGAGTTCCAATTATTGAGCAGGATGTATAAACATCATAAAAGACAAACTGTAGTACAGTAGATGAATAAGTAACAGACATAGACCACTGCACATCGCCAGATACTGCACTCAATAAATGGAATAGATAGAAAAAGAGGGGGGAAAAGTGGAATCAGACCTATAGTTTAAGTTTTACAAAAAACTACCTACATGTAAAATAAAGACAGTATGAAATAAAAGTAGTATTAAATAAAAGGTAGTATAAAATTTTTAAAAAATCCCAAAGTATTATAAAATAAAGTTGGTATTAAAAAAAAAAAAAAAAAGTATTTTTTACATCTAGTAGATTTCTCCTTGTTTATTGGAAAGTCATTTTAGCTTTTTCTTTTGACAGAAGTCTATACATTTTTGTTTCTTTAATTGTAATGTACTCAGTGATTAAAAAAAATAAGTAAAAGTAGGTTATGAACACCTACTTGTCAGAATTTGTGTATTTGCACCTTAGTCTACAAGATATTCCATGCACTTTCAAGGCTGATGTCATCTTTGCTCTGTGACCTCGGAGGGTTTACCAGTTTCTTGAGAAACAACGTATATGAGTGCAGCAGTGTTTGGCTTCTGTAACTCAGCAGGAAAAAAAAATGTTGGTATGGTTAAACTAAACTGAACACTCAACTGCCATGTTTATGAGTCTGTAGGTTTCGTTCTCGACTTAAAAATAGGAAGGAAAAAATTAGACAAACATATACACTACATGCACTATTACCCATAATACAGAGAACAATGACAGTAAGTAACTGAAAAATAGAAGACTACCAATACTTGACAAAAAACCAGGCTGAAAATTCAATCTACTTTTATGTCAGTTTTTAAGCAAAAAGAATAATCCTTATAAGAATAACAGTCAGTCGAAGAGCCATTTCCACTCCCTGTCTCTTTTTTAAAATATACAAAATTCCTAAAAATCTGACATAATATTGAAATCAAAAGTAAAGTATATTTCAGTCTCTATTAGAAGTATTATCTGAAAATCAGTACCAGACATCTTTCAAAAGATATTGCGTTACACATATACTCTCAGTCCTACATTTTTGCAGTCAGTAGCCATTTTTCTCTACAAAATATATCCTAGTGTGTCAACAGAGTCAAGAATCCAGTAGTACTTTGGGTGAGAAAGAAATTGCAAACATATATTGACGTCTTCGGAGAAAGAAAGAAAAAAAAAAAGGTCATGTTTAGAATTATTTTCAGGTTCCTTTGTTCTCTTAATGCTTTTATATGAACTGAATTAATCAAGAGGACAAAATAAAATTCTAAACTTTGAAAAAGTGCTGTGGGGGAAAGCAGTATAAAACACACAAGTTCTGGTCAATATTTTTTCTGTATTTATTTTTGTGAGCTGTGATAAGAAAATAAGTTATTTGACACAAAAGTAATTTTATTCAGAAAGTCAAAACTGTAAACTAAACAAGTCTTCAAAACCAAGATAAGAATGTAAATCTATTTCTTCAATTCTAACTATACTCTTGTATGTTTAAAAATACCTGAACTATTAAAAGTTTAACTGCCTACATAATTTGTGTGTCACTTTTCAGCTGGAAGAATACCAGTGTACACAGTGGAAGATTTTATAGAAAGAAATCTTAAGAACAAATTTTTCTTATAAGTGTTCTTATAAGTGTCAGCTGCACTCTGCTCTGACTTTATCTAGTGAGACTCAGGGGTCAATAATTTAATCAGCCATAAATGGTCCTTTTTGAAAATAATGTGTATTTTTAAAATGTATAAACTGGGTAGCAAAAGAGAAGAGAACTAATTCTCAGTGACCAGTACAGCAACTACCTATCAGTAAAGAAAGTCTAATGGTCTCAGCCATCACTACTAAAACTCAACACTAAAGCTTAAAGAAGGTTTTTATGCAATTATTGAAAAAAAACCTTGGAAAAAAAAGACAAATACTATGCATTTAATAAACTCAGTGAATGTTTATTCATAATGTAATGGCTTTTCAATGTACTTACCTTTTGTCAATAACATGAGTACGATGACCACTTCACACTACCTTTTCTAAATTAATTTATCCATAGCAGTGTTTACAAGACTAACAAAGCAACATGAAAAATGCTTCTGAGTGCGTGTATAACCTCAAAATTAACTTGGACACTTCAGGACATGCTATTTCTAAGAATATATGGAAATTCTGTATGTGTAGTTGGAATACATGATTGTAAATACTGACCGTATGTTAGATTGTTACAGATTTACATTTTCCCTTCAACTCTGCTAAACAAAATGTATTTATTGTTTTATATTTCAAAATCATAAAAACATGTGGTTCTTTTCTGCTCATTAACACTTTTAAAATAAAACATTGTAAGAATTATGTTCATAATTCTGGCTTGAATGGCTTGGATTGGAAGGAACCTTAAAGATGATTTAGTTCCAAGCCCCTTGACATGGGCAGGGACACCTTCCACTATTTCAGGTTGTTCAATGCCCCGTCCAACCTGACCTTAAACTTGGTATGGGTATCCAGAACTTCTCTCAGTAATGTGTTCCAAGTGCCTTGTGACTCTGACAGTGAAGATTTTCTTCCTAATATTAATAAAAATCTACCCTCTTTCAGTCTGAGGCCATTCTCCCTTCTCCCATCATTACATCAAACAGTCCCTCTCCATCTTTCTTGTAGACACTCTTCAGGTACTGGAAGGCTGTAATTAGATCACCTGGAAGCTTTCTCTTCTCCAGTACTATTTTGAGGAACTGACCAGTCTGGCACAGTTCTCCACTGAAATGTGATGATTACCAGGATTTGCAGAAACATTTTGACTATTTGTGGTCTTCTAGATTGCAACTGTCATTTTATGAGAAAGTTATACTTAGCAAGAAGTCTCTATCTATTATATCATGTCAAGAAAAAAAAAACCAAACCAAAAAATAAAACCACAACCCAAATCCCCCCCCCCAAAAAAAAAAAAAACAAAAAACAAAAAAAAAAAAAAACTAAGAAAGAGACTTGTGGGTTGTAACCATGAGTTCTTACAGGCTTACCAAACCTGGTCCTGACAGACTAGCACTTCAAAAAAAAAAAAAAAAAATCTAGATAAATTTTATATCTGAGATTGTGTTTATTGGGTGGGGAATTTTAGTTATTTGGACTACCTAGTTTTGTTTAATACTAAGTCAAAAACCCCTACATATTTCTTCCCCATTTATGAGAAACTGACTTTATTTTGAATTTGTGTTATTCATACCATTATCGTCATCTTATATGCTTCATTTACTTTGACAGCTTCACAGTCCCTCCTTCCACAGTTACTTAAATTTGCTTCATGGCCCAGGTTTGCAGACTGTCTGATCTCTATGCCCTTGCAGCATGACTGGAGAAAGCATGAAAATTCCTATTGAACACTGATGAGAAATCTCTTTTGGCCTTATAAGGGTTTTTCATGTATTCACCACAACCCAAAAACCTGTCTAATCTTAATAAGCTTTTGTATGCCTGAAAGGTTGTTTTTACCCCACCCACTCTACCTAGTAAGAGACAGCTCTATAACCACTATACGTATAATTATGGAAATGTGGCTCTAAGGAAGCTTTAACACCTACACATGCATAAATGAAAATTTTATTCCTTCCTCACATTTATGTAATCTACCTTTGTAGGCTACCCTGGTCACAGAAATGATAGTTAAGTCACAGTTCAGGGTCTGAATGTTGTGCCTTAAGAGAATCAAGGATCAGCTTATACTAAATGGTTTTTGATCTTATGTGATTATGTGGCTTGTTTTTTGGTGTTTTTTTTCCAAAGATTTTTTTAAATTTAACAAATATTTCATTTTCCTCTCAGGAGGAAGATTAGAGTGCTTTGAATCTCTACTTACTCCCTGCACAGCAAATTTTTTAGAGGGTAAGAAAGAGGTAGAACATAGGAATGCTGGATATAGTAACCAAGATTTCATTTGAAAACCTTTCTCTTTTTTTAACAGGTATATCACCTTTCTGGAGATGGTTCTTGTGTGAAATGTGAAAAGACAGATACAGCCATGGTTAAAAGTAAGTTAAAACCCACTTCCATGATAAAGTGTAATCTCTACAATGTTACAATGTGTTAGGTATCTTTTGGTACATTTAAAATGAAAGTGTTTGGTTTAAGAGAGGACAGTGTCCCAGAAAGATATTAAAGTTTTCCTATCAATCATCAAAAAGCCATATAGGTCATTTCAGTTTTACACTGGTTATGTCTTTTGTTTTCTGATTTCAGACTGATTCAAAATCATTCAAAATCTAATTCGAGTGGATCCAAAGTGTACAAATCCTTCATCACCTTTCAACTTCATTGAAACTACAGAAACTAATGCTCAGTGAGAAGAAAAATAAGAATGGTATTTTCCAATCTTCATTTTGAATACTCTGAGATATCATCAATATAATTTATTCAATCAACTTAAAGAGCAATTTTAAATATTTAAAATTTGCTAAGCTATATTTTAAGGGATATCAGAGCATTTACAAGCTTGTTCTAGATATCTCAGTTACATGCTTTGGATGAGGCAGAACTAGGTCTAGGATATAGACAATGGATGTGAATGACACATAAACAATTATATAACTATATGATAAAATAACAATTTTTTCAAATGAAGCATTGGGACTTCTGAGCTGAAACCCCACAATATCTTACACAATATTTTTCAGTTTTGTTTAAAGAAATTGAATGTCCCTAACAACCTTCTTCAATTGTGAATGGCAACACAATTTATCTGCACTTACAGTCTCTGATAGAGACCAGAGAGCCTCTATCTCTTGCTGTCACTTTCTTACAGAATTTCACTGGCATATATACCCCATCTGACTAATGAATTGTTTACAGAAATTAGCCTCTAGTACTGTAGGCATAGTCCTATATTTATTTATTTGTATAGGTATTGTTATGGTTTTTTTTAATACATTTCTGTGTATGTATGGTATACATATATAATTGGTTTATAAAACAAGGTGATATTTCATAAAAGTTAATAAAAAATATTTTCCCTCTCAGTTAACCAAGCAAATTTTTTATCAGCAAATTTTTATATTTTGCCGTTCATCTCATTAGCATTATAAAAATGTCTGTCACAATTAATATACAATTAGAACAATGGAATTTTTTTTTGTTATTTTGAGGTGTTATTAATTTTATTCTTATCATCTCCAGGGTTTGCTCCAGTCCTATTCAATTTTGTGAGCACTTTTAATCTGATTTCTTTGTGAAGTAGATCAAACCTTGAAACTCTGAAAGATTAGTACTGTACTATAGCTAGATAATAGTTTTCCTTTTAAGCATCTTTTACATGATAAATGAGGCAAGTTTAATCAAAGACATGTCTTTTGGCAACTTATACAAGAGTTCCTATCAGTTTCATCTCTAAATTTAGCCTGAAATATATGCCTCAAGCCTAACTAAAAACTTGGCAAAAATGGGACCCTGATAAAGAAAAGAAAAAAGGAATTGGATATACCCTTGGGAGATAAATAACACAAAAAGACTTCTACAATGATATCTGAGTCCTGAAAATACTGGTTTTTGTTCTCATCTTTCTTAAGGGAGGTGAGAAATGAATACATCTGATCTTTAATCCCACATACTCTTACCATGGCAGAGTGAAATCCTGCTGTACATAAAGACTGTGGGCTCAATTCACACGAGCAAGCAGAGGTGTCCAGTGCCTTTTGAGACTCCAAAAGGTATATAATCCAGGCTCTGGCTCCTTCTGTGGAAGTATGCAGATCTCTTGGAGGCTTTTGCCTTATCTATTCCTCCTCTATGGTCAGCTCAGAAACTCTAAAATAGCTCACACAGCACTTCTCACCTGTGCTTAGGTAAGTTAATTGCTCCCTGTGACTCATTACTATTTCTGTTTTCATTTCAGAAAGAGAAAAAACTGGTTTTAGAACACTGTGCAGAAAAATATTTCATCAGATTTATAACTTGTATCAGTGGCACTCACAGACAGAACCATTTTTAGTGCATTTAGCATATTTGGATAGTCCTCTGTAGGACTAGATTCATTGCAGTAAATTAATCTCTACTGCTTTTGGGTCTCAGATAATTCCCTAGGGTTTGTTCAGCCAAAAAGTGTTTTGAAACATTATGTTGTGGAACTCTTAGATGGCTCGACTTTAAAATAGCTGGAACCAGCAGATAGGCTATTCTTCAGTATAACCAGCACTTTAAAATTTGTTTCAAACAGAAAAATCAAAATGGAATCTGCTGTGAATTTACACAACATTCCTTCTGAAGTAAAACAATAAGATCTTCCCACAGTTTTTCTACACAGAAACTCATTTAAAAATATACTTTGTATAATACAGAAAGCTAGTGTCGCACAGAGCTTTGGAAATTTACATTTGTTCTCCTTCTAAGGAAGTTAAAAAAATCATATTTTTAGACATCCCACTTATAGTAATAGTAGAATCCATTATCCATTAAGTATATGCACTTGCTGAACAAAGAAACAAATCTGACATATTTTCTTTCAGAGAACAGATCTGTAGCAGTTAATTCACTACCGAAAAAGAAAATAAGAATTGAAAATCATTGAAGTTACTGGAAGGTTATTAAATCACAATTAGAGGCTGACTGGCTGATGCTTTAATACTTTTTGCATCAAAGGATATTTTTGGAACATATTTGAGTTAATCATCATGATCAGCTATTGTGATATGTTGGACAGAATAATTTTAGGAAGAAATGAGTAATGAGAAGTACTGTTAGAAAGAAAGATGTCTTTTGTATTTCTGTGTGGTTAGTCTGAGTACTGTAGAGGCCTATATAAAGGGGCAAAGAGCACACAGAGGAATAAATAACTAAAAATTCAAATACAAGTATTTACTTATTCACGTTATTCAAAACTAACAATAGATATTAAAGTTTAGAAAAGAATATCTGAAAAAGTATGCTAAACATTTTTTCATAATGTTGCTCTGCTTAGTTCATTTGCTGTTCCCTCCTCATAGGTTGGCAGTCAAGTATTTGGGTTTTTTTTTCCTTCTCTTCTAGATGCTCTTCAATTCCTACAGTCTCTCATCCTTTCAAAGCCTTCTGAAAGATATGGTCTAATCTAATGTTTTTTTCCCCCAAACTCCTTCTCTTTTGTCCTTCAGGATGAAAAAAAAACACATAAAAGAACATCCTTTAATTCATTTAAGAATTATCTCAACAGAGGCTCTTTCCCTAAATGTACTCATTCAACTCCTTCATGTAACTAACTAGTAAGTAATCTTTTCTCTACTAGAAAAATGAAATGTCCTTCTGTGATGAATGTTTAGCATTCCCCAGTAGGGAGTATATCTCTCATTCTTATCTAACGCTGTGGCTACTATAAATTTTACATTTAAAACACAATGCAAACATCTAAGCAGTTTCATTTTCTTGCTCTTGACTAAGAGAAGGTATAACAGCAATCCATTGTTTTGGGGTAGAAACTTTTAAGACTTTTGTTCAAGGTTTTTTAAGTAGAGCAGAACTGCAGCAATTTCAGAATTGATCACAAACTTTCATGTAGGTTTAGTAAATATTTCATCACTGTTGTTATCCATTTAATAAAGAATGCTCTCAGATTTGAAAAAAAAAAAACAAACAAAAAATAATTCTCAAAAGACAAAGCACTAAGTACTTTTTCTCATACTCTAAAGGAAGAAGACTGCATTAGACTCTCTTCTTCCAGGCAAACTATTCTTTCTGAGTTCATAATTCCACTGTGTGAGTTGTAGTTTCTAAAATTTTCCTATTATTGAATTTTTTATTCTTTTTTTTTATTCTTTTTATATAAGCTTTGGATATTTTTTAAATGTCACTACAATTAATGAGTAGGGTTGAAGTGCATGAATTGAAATTTTATTTTGTAAAATCTCCACTTTAAATAAACTTATAATTTGCATATTATAGAAATATTTACACTAGAAGGGTGAGCTGTTCAACATGCTCTTTGTTACTGACCTCTTACACCCTTCTTTAGACTGAAACATTAGATATCATAGCCCTGTATGAAACAGGGCTACCTAGTGCAAAAAAGTGTACAAGCAATTACCTGACTGGACCTAAACTAACTGTTATCACAGACAAAGTAGTTCCTAATTCTTTCATTTTATGCACTCTGGGAAGGAGCTGTGTGGAAAAAGCAGTGAGTGTCCTGGTAAGCAGCAATTTGAATGTGAGGCAGCAGCATGCCCTGGTAGCAGTAAAGGCCAAAAATATTTTGGGCTATATGGACACAGCTGAGCAAATTGACTCCTAGGATGCTCAAAGGGCTGGAGCACTTGGCCCCTGAGGTGTTGGGCCTATTCAGACTGGAGAGAAGATATGTCTTGGGTGAGGTTCAGGAATCTGGTGTGAGTTACAGCTGCCCCAAACACCTAAAGGGAAGTGATTGAGCAGATTAACCCAGGCTCTTCAGAGCATTGCACAGCAAAACTGAAAGAGGAGAAGTTCAGAAGAGAGATAAGGAAGGGAGGACCTAGGAAGAGAGGACTGGACAGAGCCACAGGTTCCCAGGAAGGCTGTGCTGGCTCAATCCTTGGAATTTCCAAGCCCTGACTGGGCACAGCCTGGTCTGAGCACACAGCTGGCCCTGCCTAAAGGGGAAGCTGAACTGGAGACATCCTGACCTCCTTTCTCACCAGTGTCATTCTGAGATCCAATCATAACAGCACTAAGAACTAAGCAGAGCAATGGAAAAAAAAAAATTGTTCTTTAAAGAGAAGTATTATATCAAGAAGGCACTGTACCTAAATAGAAGTATCATTTCACTATTATTTTATTTATTGTGTAGATCTGACAGTCAACCACAGGTAGCATGCACAAAGCAAATTCATGTTCTATACTTGAAAAGTTCCCAGCTTTATATTTGTCCCAAGAATCAAACCACTTCTCTATTGTTTCTTGGAGGAATCATTAGGACATTTCTTTATGTTGGCAAAATTATAAACTACTACATGGTCATGTAATGATGACTGACAAAATTTAGGAATACACAAAACTGTATACTTTTCCTGTAAGAAAATGTTAGTATCAAATTGTATCCTGTATTTTCTGTTAAATTTAAATCAGTTGTTTTTCTTGATTAATGACATTGTAATTCATTACCACCACTGGAAAGATGTCTTTGTCTATTGCAGATGTAGGGTCAATCGAAACTGGAATAATTAAGTTATGTAGTGGAGTATATCTTCTTAAATCTCAGTCAGGTTCTTCTGGCAATATATTGAATGACAATACTGAATTAAATACAGGCAATGTATTTTCATGTCAAAATTTATGGTTTATATGTTGAAAATTAAATGAAAGTTTATTGAAAATTCTTGAAAGTTCTGAGGATACGGTTATTAATTGTTAGTAGTCAGGAAATGTTTGCTGTTTAAGTGTTAAATATTTGTTATAACTTATTCCCCACGTTGCTATTCTGTTACGTCTATATCTCTAGGCCAAAATCAAAATCTGATAAAATTTTGTCATAAAAATATGAAAAAAATTCAAAACATAGCCTTCAAAGTTAAATATTCCACATTACAATTCCATTACAAAACATGACTAGAATGGCATATTTTCATTTTCAGCATTTCTTAGTTAAGGTGATAGAAGATTTGCAGCTGACCTCAGTGTGATCAACAAAAATATGATCCCATTATAGACTTCAATGGAAGTTGAGTAATACACTTAAAACTTCCAAAGATTACACTAATAGTTGTTAAAAAAAAAACAATTGCCAAACAAATACACAAATTTTTTTTAAAATATGAAATGTTTTGCTTTGTGTGTGTTTTTCAGATAATTTCTGTACCTTTAAATTTCCAGTGAGATTTGAAGCTTCTGTAGAATTGAAAGTGCATAGCAATGCATTTGAATGGTATGTTAATCTGCTGACCCTCAAGTTTATTTTGCATAATAAGTAAATCACTCTCTCTAATCAAAAGTACTTTCTTGCTGAGCAACCTTATTGGTGAATTTCAGTTCCCTACTGACAATCCTTTATAACAAGAAGGGATTATTAAATTTCGATTAGCATCAGATTATACCCACTTTACCCACCAACTGACATTTCTGCTAATTGAGGATAAATGCACTAGTTTGATACCTCCCCAAAACACAGAACATATTGAAAGTCTCAGCACAAGCTGAAAACTTAATTAATATTCATTGTGTTTCCTGAAAGCTACTGCTTGCCTAAACCAGAGTCTTGCAGATAAAGTTGAAATTGCAGACTCTACAATATCACTATTTGGCACAGGTTTTTTTAATTGTTAAATGGAAGTGATGTATCTGTAGTTATTAGTGAGGTGTTAGTGTAATTACTTTAGTCATTACAGACTTTTTTATTATAAACTATGTTCCTGTGCAGTTTTTAAAGAACCTCAGCCCAATGACAATATCCCAGTAAGGAAAATTTTACACACACTTGAAAAATGGGAACAGAATAAGGAATACAGAGCTGGTCCTCTTTTCTGGTAATTATGAATAGGAAAGGTAAAAACATGGACATTTTTCTTTCTTTTTTTTCATTTCTTTCATCAAGCTTGAGCAGAAACCATAAGGCAATAGTTATTGGAAATGATAGATACTTTGGGTTTTATTTTGAAGCCACTTCTCTCAATGTTTCATTATAACTCTCTAAAATGGCTATATTTTGATATGAAATTTATTCGAAATGGTTTAAGTTACCCAAAATGCAGAGTCTTTCTTTAACATATTATATACCTCACAGTTTAATAATCAGCTACTTAGCTATTTCTCAGCTTAGATAAAGAAACCAGGAAATGCGTCTTTTAGATAAATTACTGCAAAAAATGAAGCTGAAAGGAATGTTCTTTCTTTTCAAGGATAAACAAATGTATAATTTCTGATTTTATTTTTTTTTTCTGTTAAGAATAGGGCAGGTCACATCAAATGCAGAACACTAAGATTCTCATGTAACTGCAACTGTCTTAAAGACAGTATTGATTTAGAGAAAGGAGGAAGAGGTTGAAGAAAATTTATGCTAAATTAAATACGAGCTTATTGTGTCACTAATTATGAATACAAGTATATTAGTGGATTTATTTGACCAGCTTATCTCCGGAATGTGCATTTCTTAAGTAATCATTTTTGTTTACATTAATAATTGAATTAGAATGGAGTCCAATTAGAATAATTAACAATTTAAATCAGATTCAAATTTGTGACAAATACCTTGAATTTCAATTGTAGCTAATTTGCAAGTATGATAGGAATTTTAAGACTGTGGAGTTTTATAACCTTTCTTTTTAATATCCTGACATGTCCAGCCACCCAATATTTTACATTAGCACCAATTAAACAATATGATATCAAATGAGTTGGAAATATCTGTTACCATTTTCTGTTCTGATTTGACAGTTACAATATAAAATGATTGGTAGAAAAGTAATTAAAATAATTAAAACTCATTTTAAAGTCATAATAATCCATTTTCAATCAGCCTGGTTTATTGTAAATCTTTCCTTGTATTTTGTGGTAAATGTTAACACAAAAGATGTTATTATGCCACAAACTCAGAAATCCAGTTACACAGTGATCATGACTTTCATTTCATTAAGAGTATTTTTGCTTGTTTTTATTCTTTGTGACATTTTACTTCAGAATTATCCCCCAAGAATTTTGTTAAGCATGTATTGATTGAGAACACAGATGGAAAAAGGATGTATATTCAGAAGGATAGTAACTTAATACACCATAGAGAGTATTGTCTTCAGATTGTGGCTGCAACAGTTTACTGATACACTCTTTGCCTCCAGTTTTCTTTTAGCAAACCTTTAAGAGGAAATTGTATTTTCTCACTGAAAAGTGTATGTTAATATCACTACTATTGGCACTGCAACTCAGTGAAAAGCTCTACTTATATATATTTTAAGAATGTGTGTTCTTTTACCATTATGGGAAATGCTCAGAACCTGCCAGGTTCTGACGGATCCTCTTTTATAGAGAAATAAGATAAAATTTTAATATTGTTAATATTTTTTAAGATTCTCAGTTTAGAGACTTGTTGCAACATGAGCAGAATGCAAAAAGAATTCCAGCTACGAATTTCCAGATTAAACTACCTGGGTTTTTCTGTAAACAGGCAGAACTTGTACACACATACACATGCCCATGTCGTATATTGTTCGGGTACGTGCATATAGGACCAAGCATATGAAAGAACAACAGACTTATAAAAACACCCAGCATTTATTTGATACAGATGGCTCTACATGATGTTCCTGTAGCATACAAAACTGTGGCTTCTGGCCTTTTGCTGTACTTCTTTTAAGTATTATTCAGTTGTAATTGTGAATCACATTTATAACAATGTAGATGTGACCTGCCTATCCTGATATAAGCAAAGGGCAAAGTGAACAAACTCAGTAGTGTTTCAGAAGAAATTAAACCTCCTCTTTTTCACATATTGATGCTTGTTTGGACGGGAAAATGTCTGAATCCCTGAAAAAAAAAAAATCATTAAAAGAAGAAAGCAGCAATTTTGTTCAAGTTTTAACATGTCTTCTGTAGCTTTGTTCTTTCTAAAGAGGTTCACACAAGCTGCCTCTCCTATTGTCTAAAAACCATCATTAAGAACACCATAAAAAAAAAAAAGTATCTCTTAACTAAAGAAGATCAACTAAAGAAGTGTCAACTAATATAGTCTCAAAATTACTGAAACCCATGTGAACAGCAGTGGCTTGCTTTTTTGATCTATGGTACTCAGCAAAGCTTTCACTAAATATCATTATTTGTGAAAACATATACTCTAATGCCTTTATTAGCATTCACTACTTAAAAAATTTTTGACTTTCAGAATCTGTATCAGAACATATCAGAAAAACACACTCTCTAGCATCTATAGTTGTGATGAGCTTGGTTGTAACCTTACAGTCACATAAAACAGATTTATTTCTGCTATAGATGATTATACATTATTCCTGTTAGAAGGGTTGTCAAGGTCTTTTTCAAGAATAAAGTAGAATAAAGAATTAACTTAATATTTATTGCATGCAAGGAAAAGACACAGAGAAAAATGTACATTTCTTCTGAAATTGTGTTAAAATGTTTGAGAAGCAACTACAACTCATAAAGTATTCCCCTATTTCTGTTTCTGATAAAACAAACACAAACACACAACCAAGTTCATATTTCAAATATGATATCAGTTCAACTATTATATATTCAATATATTGTATGTGAGGAGACAGAGAGTGAAATTTCATCAAAAGTCCAATCCTTAACAGACCAAAATCAACCTACAATGGGATTTAAGTTTACTCTTCTTTAGCAATGGTTATATTTTAGCATTCTGATTGCAAGTTAGAATGTAGAATTCCATATCAGACAGATGAATTACAGGTGCTTTTATAGACCTGAGCCCCTTCATGTAGGACTCACAGCATGGACATGCTCATTCTTCTCTTCAGAAATCCCAACATTCTTGAGAGGTCAGGCATAAAAAACTGCATACAAACTACAAATCTTTTGGATCTGTGGATTGCACACAACATCTGCACCTTTGGAGCTCAACCTCACTACTGGCTCAGTTGAAGGTTCACAGAATCCAGCTTCCCTTAACACTTTGACTAAAGACCTACTGTACTAAGACTACAACACTAGTCTTAGTCTAAGTTATTGTGCTCTTAACTAATACCATTTGTATTAATCCTATGCAGTGAATGGTCTTTGTATACTCAAGAAACTCAAATTTCTGTGGACAGCTGCCAGAAGTCAAACCAATGCTATTTAAGAGAGGAAAAAAAAAAAATAGCTTAAAGTGTTGCACAGTAACTTTAGTTCAACAACAAAATATCTAAGTGAAAGAACAAAAATACAAACAAACAAAAAACAACAACAAAAATCCAGCTACCATTGCAGTAACTTAAAATTCATTTTAAATTTTAAATGTAGGTCCTCTGGAAAACTATTATCATGGAAATCCTCTGAGAGAGCCACCAAATGGTCTTTTCATTTATGCTAGTACACCAAATGGTTAGGTGTAGGAGAACAGCAGGACGACGGAGAAGAAATCTTCCTAGAATGGATGAAGCTGTCAGCATAGTACTGCTGGGAAG
>JAWWEW010000078.1:122917047-122928673 GCA_035583185.1 Anabacerthia variegaticeps | reverse complement strand
TTCTGCCCCTTTTCTAGCAGCTTCCTAACCGAACCTATAAATGTCTCATGCACCCCCCTAATAAATGTTTTCACTCCACAACCCCTACCCTGAGTGGGAACCGTTCCTTTTACCCCGGCGAACCGTGTCAAGTGGCGCCCAACGTGGGGCTCGAACCCACGACCCTGAGATTAAGAGTCTCATGCTCTACCGACTGAGCATGAGATTAAGAGCCTCATTCTCCCCCTGCTATTAGGCTTTTCCAAATAATTAATGAAGAGTAAGACATTTGACATATATATTAAAACCAGGGTGAATAAATTCCAGGGTGAATAAAAGTCAAACTAGTTGTTCATTAATTTAATGCTAATGGTAGTCAAAACCCAACAAAACTGGATCTCATCTAAGTTACCACATAGAAGGTCCAGCAGGTTCTTCAGAGATGGTACTGTGAGGATTCTTGAGGCCCCTGAAGTCCTGCTCACTCTGCATGCAGCAGAACAAACCTCACCTTGCACCTCTTTGATATGTTCTCACACTGTTCCTCTAAGCAATGAAGTTCAGCCCCAGCTAGCTGGATCTGGCTGTGCAGCAACAGTTTCCTTTATGTTAAGCAGTTCTTTTTTTTGTTTGGACTATTCTGATTTTTAAGTCTTGTCATATCCTTTGTCTTTATCATGTAGTTCTGATATCCTTTATCTATATTATCACTGAAATTCAGATAGGCAAAGTCTAGCCTAGTGCAGTCTTTGAAAAGCTCTTACCTTTTCAATGATACTTAACCATAAAGGAGTAGTGAGTATCTGGGTGGGATCACTTTGAAGATGCAGCACAGTATGAAACAATGCCATATAATTTTTAATACTAAGTTTTGTATACTTTTCAGATTCCCTCCTTAATGAAAACTATCATTAAATATAAACCATCTCTTTAATTAAAATCCCTAAAACCCAGAGATGTATATTTGCTTTAAAAAGCAGCAAATAGATGCTTTCAAATTATACCTTCAGGATTTTTTTCAAAAGGTGACTTTTGATTTCTAAAAGTTATGTTAGCACGAATGACTCCCTTGTTTTTTGTCTAACATGGTTTGTGCTGAAAAACCTGTCTAGGGGAAATTTCCACTTTTTTTTTTACTTTTTTGCTCCCTAATATATCATTTGCATGTTATTTCAAATAACTTACTCTAGTCATTTTGTCAGTTTTGTAACTGCTTCTGTCCATTTTATAATTTCACGCATGACATTTTCCATTACCTTTAAGTAGCCAGTGGCAGTTATTTAGAGAGTTTTTCCCTTCAAAATATTTCCATGGAAACTAGAATTAAATAGTCATTAAAATGGGAGAGTCCTTTTGTTCCTGTCAAATAGCTCTTGCACAGCATTGGAGTTACTGAAATTTGCAATTAAATAGAATCATAGAATCATTTAAGTTGGAAAAGACCTTAAAGATCATTCAGTCCATGTAGGAATCTAGAATCTATGTGTTTGTGAGTGTTTCAACATGTGTGTGATGAGTTGTGATGGTGATACCCTTAAAACCATCAAGATTAGTGTTTGGATAATGACTAGGCTACTACACAGACTGATGTAGCTGTTCCAGTCCTCCCAAAGATTAAGAAATTGGTGTTTTGTAATAGCAAAAAAACCTCTCCTCATTTCTTCACTGTATTCATCTACAACAGCCCTGAAGAGTAATGAACATAGGCGCTTGTGTGGGAAAAAAAAAAAAAAAAAACAAAAAAAAAACCCAAAGAATTAAATTTCAAATGTACTGTGGAACAAAACCAGTGTACTGAAACAACAAAAGATACCAGGGAAAAGAAACCCAAGTACTGATGAATGTGAAAATAATTTTAAATTCAAATTAAATTTTAAAAATGCAAGGCCTGTAAGAGAAATATATGTGTTTTAAAACACAGAAAACATGAAATAGAATTTTTTTTTTATCTTTCATGAGGCCAAGAGAATAACAGCTGCTAGCTGTCTTTTGAGAGGAGGGAAAGGCTAGTACATTTTCAAGGTGGAGGAACTTGTGAAACATGTACTTAGAGTGTATTGTGAGATTCTGAAATATCAACTGCACTCTCTAAAAATGCTTAGTACTTACTTAAGAAAGAAGATAGTAACAATATAGCAAACCAGCAGTTACAATTGGTACCGCAGATATTCCCAAAAGAAAAGTGACCAAGACCAGTCATAAGATGAGGGTAGCTGAATACATTTAACTACACTAATCCTGCCTGTAAGGTACATCTCATAGTCATTAAAAGCTTGATAGCATCTGTCATCACCATGTGCTACAAATAAAAAGGCTCCTAAAAATTTCTTCTCAATAACAATCATATTCGTTAAAAATATCTGTTAGAGTGAATTCTGTAAACACTACACATTCAATTAATACCAAAATTTTACATTCTCCAGAAAACAAGATTTTTCTTTATATTTTGTAGATGTTCAAATAAAGTTCTAAACAAATCTCACTTTGGACTGGAGGATAGTTATCATTGTTTATGCTAAAATACAGAAAACAATCTTCAGAATAAACAAGATGTAAAACTAACTGAAAGAAAAGGCACTTTTAATTTACTTTTATTCAAATATAAAATTCACATATGTAAATGTAGATAGGCAAGCACTCTTCAATACAAAAGACCTGCTTAGGTTTTCAGTAGCTTTTCTAGACTCCCTCCATAACATAAAACTCTCAGTTTCTTACATAAAACTGTGTTGGAAAGAAAAAATCCACAGCTGTGAAGACATAAATTCACATTACAGATTAAAATATTGAAACTTCATAAAAAATCACACACTAAAACAGTAGGATTATCTGAAGGCTTCTGTGAAAAGCTGTTTTTGAAGGCAAAAGTAGTATCCTACAACTTTACTTTTCACAAAAACATTTAATCATGTGTATGCATGTAACTCAAAGCAAAAACATTTCACTTGAGGAACAAAAGATGCAAACCAGCATAAAAAGCCCATTCAACTTTGTTCTGTGGCCATTGAGTTGCCTCACTGCCTTGTGAAAAATTTAGTTTGAGTTCCTCATGTTGTTTTCTTCTGCTTATGAAAAGACTGTGCTCTTGTGTCAGATATCAGATGAGTGAGGCTTTCATGTTAAAAGAATATTTTCTAAATTTGCCATCTGTTAAAAATCATAGAATCATAAAATCATACAAACCTTTAGGTTGGAAAAGACCTCTAAGATCATTGAGCTCATTAACCATTAACTCAACACTGCCAAGTACACTGCTAACCCATGTCCCTAATCACCACATCTACACATTCTGCCAGTGACACCAGGCTTGGAGCCAGATATTGATTACCTGTTTCATACTCTTTCTTCCCTCATTATTCCCTGCAACTGGAAGGACTCGTGCTCCTGATCCCTTAACCTGTTGTCCCAAGCCTCTGAAGTCTCTCTTGATTGTCTTCTGACTTCTTTTTCCAACTTCATCATTGACTACCTGAAAAATCAATAATGGAGGATAATCTGAGGACCAGACCAGGGTGGTAAGCTTTTTCTTTACATCTTTATCCCAGGCCCCAGGAAGACAGCAAAATTCCCTAAGCTGGCCTGGCATGCACATTGGGACACCTTTTCCCTTCAGAAGGGCATCTTATATGACAATGACCCATCATTTTTTGCTTTATGGAAGGAGTCATTTTGGTGCAGGGTATAGGATGACTTAAACTAAGGGACACCTCCAACCTGGATGAACCCGGTTATTGTTCAGTTCTTTTTGCATTATCCCATACCTACTATACAAGGGTACCTGGGAAGGTGGGGCAGTTACATAGTGATACAGCTGCATGTTCATCAAAGATGCAGTAAAAACCCACAGTACAATTTTTAATAGTTGAAGAATCTAAATCATTTCAAATTGTTAACACTGATAATTAAACACATGTTTAAATAAGAGAGTTATTATGGTGTTCAGTAAAGGTTGAATATGTATCTAATTAAGACTCACCAAATGTAGTAGATATGGATAGGAATAAAGTTAGATATTTGTTTATGAATTTGTGGCATCAGAGATCCAGTTTCAATACACCAGGAGTACTGAAGGTTGCCTAGTGTGCTTCATATACTTCAAACACAATTTTTTTATTATTGGGAGCAGAAAGTTAAATCCTAGGAGGCATTTAACAATTAATTGCAACCAGTGTTTTATTTTACTCAGATTACAAAAAGAATATTCTTTTTTTTCATAGAAAATGTCAGACTTTCTCAAATCTTTAAATTTTAAACAAATACGGAAATGCATTATGTAAAGATATAATCCAAATGTTTTCATGTTCTCAAGAAGTATCTCTGTCTTTAATACAAAATGAAAGTGATCTTTTCATAGGTCAAAAATCTATTTTTTTGCATAGTAATTTTACCTCCAACTGTGATAAATCAAGTGCTTCAATTTCAGGGAATATTATCTCTCCTCATTGACTGATATCAGCCATATTTGGAACTCAACTATATATTTCTCGTTTTGCAAAATAAGTTTTCTATGTATGTATTTAAATTGCAAACAGATGAAGATGACATAAATATAAAGACGAAGCTTGATACATAGACGATACTACATAACAGCCCATTATCTTTGTTATTGATATCTGGCACAAAATAGAGAAAGGATTCTGTCCTGTGTTTAGTATTACCAGTTCCTTTTACAGAAAACATTACATTTTTATGTTATTTCTGAGGTTTAATCCAGTTTCTATGGCAACTATTATATGGCTGCAGTTTTTTTAAATATTTGACAATTATTCTATCAGTTATTATAATCAGATACATGTTAGAATATACAGAAAAGAAAACCTGAAAACTTAGTTCCATATTCAGTTATGCAATACTCCTGATAAGCTTAAGAGGTTAGCTTTCATCCAAACTAAAATTCAAAAACTGTTGCAAAGGTAAGAAGAGCTTTGAAATTGCCAACATCAACCATTATTTCTTACCTGAAAAAAAATTTAAAGCAATAATTTGAGCACTAAAAGAGTGTTGTTTCACAGAGGATTCTGTGTTATTCAATAGATCCTTAAGAATGAGATATAGAACATAAATGTTATAAAAACTTAAATGAAGCCATATTATAGAAATGCATGATTGCAGAAGTATATTTGATGACCGCTTCAATTTAATTATGAAGATTTCATGCATCAAGCATAATCTGATATTTCTTCTTCCAAAGCATTACTTTTAACTCACAATATCACTCTAGGACTGCATAATTTGCAAGGACAGGAAATTTCATAGGTGTTTAACAAAAAAAATGTATATCCTTAAAGATGTAATTATGCCAGCAGGTTATATCTTCATCTGGACTGCAGGAAGGTTGAAACTGCAAATTTTAAACTAAACACTAGCACCTATTTATTTTCTTATTTGATTGGTTGGCGTCAGGGAGGGAGTATTTTAAATATTTTAGTTTTAATATTGTGTTAAATATTTGAGTCCTTTTTTCATTTTCTTTGCCCATAATTTGTCAATTTATATAGAAAATGATCAATACAACAAAATTGTAGTGTCTGCAAATAAGCATGACTTCGGGCACTTTCAAATGGTATTCAGTGTATGGTCATGCTCATGTAATCCATTCACATTAAAAGAAAAAAGTTATAAATTCTGAATCATAGAATTTAGGTGAATCATACAATTTATTTTATAATAAATTTTATTTATCACAAAGCATAGATATTTCAATGTACAGAAACACACTTGAATTCTTTTTTGTACTGGTAAGTGAAAGATATTTGACTTCAGAGAAATCTCACCCAAATTTACAGGGTGGAGGATACAGTTTGTCCAATATATATTAGGATTTGCTTGCTGGGAATATCTGAGGGTATAACTTCAGTTATACTATTGCTTATTTCTCTATAAATAGTCAGCTACAAACAAATTCAGAAATATCAGTTACAGAAAACTTCATATAAATTAAAAAATCAATAAAAAACCTCAGAACATATTGGCTCACTGAGATTAAAAACAGACCATAAACAATTAGCTCAGACAGTAGTGTTTTCAATGTTGATTTCAATATTTTAAATCTAGGAATAACAAGACTGGAAGAGTTTGACTTGTCCTCTGTCAAGTGTAGATTCTAACCCCTAAGTGATCAATAAAAAAAAACTTCTGTGGAAATAAACAAACAAAATTCTGGAAACAAAACCAAGTCAATATCTACTGCACTCACTTTTCTTGACTTTCAGGAGTTGTGCAGAAGATTTAGTTATATGACCTTTTCCTTGAAAATAATTACCAGTTTATCATTCAGCAGTGTACATTTCTCAGTGTCCCTGATATTATTTTCTAACTCTGACTTCATTTACAGTATTGTCTTCTCATTTTCCTCCATACAGTTTCCTCTGCTGCTAAATGAGTGAGATTTTTCCCTCAGTTTAAACCTTGGAATCCATCTAAGGTTGCTGTACTTTTTCCCAGTGTCTTCACTATTCTGACAATTTCTCATTTTAAAAGAATTAATGGAAAAAAAGGATGTTCCTCTGAAGAAATCTTTCCTAAGTGTTCTTTAACTTCATGTTAAGTATTAGTGAACAAACCCTGCTCAACATTTGAGTTGGAATACCAAATATTAATATTTTCAGATAGTTGACATAGTAAGACCATACACCCTGTTTAATTCTTATGAAAATATCAGCTGATTCAAGTTGTGCTACTATATTAAAAATACAGTTACAAATTATTCATCCTTAAAACTTTTTGTTAAAAATCAAGAACAGAATATTTTTGTACATTAGAACACTTAATACCACTAGCTCTTAAACCTAGTGCAGTCCATCCATTCCCATCCATAGGGAAGCATTCATTTAAAAGCGCATGACTTGATATTCCCTTTCAGGAAGTTCAAATCCTCAGACTCGCTTTTCATCTCCCTTTGCAACTGTAAGGAGACAGACTATTCTGTATTTAAAGATCAGGATCAGTGAAAGTGTTTCTGAATGATAATCCCCTGCTCCAAAAGCAGCTCCTACCATGGCAGGGATTTTATCTGTTACATGGAAAGTTATTGAGCTTGTTCTGATGTTGATCATGAGCAGGACACCTTTTGCATTCTAGTTTACTGATGCTTATAGGAAAAACAATGTACATACAGTAAATTTCAATGGCCATGACATAAAAAGTAAATTAAAATATTTTCATTTAATAAAAGTCAGTCTATTCTTCTCTCTAGAACAATAACAGCTAGAAATGGATATACACAATTAGGTTGAAGATATTCAAATTAGGCAAAGAAATATTTTAAAAGTATACTATCAGAAATTACACAGAAGCAAGAAATAGCTATCTGTAACAGCAAGAAATAACAAAGAACACTTTACAATAATGATCAAAGTTAATTAATGCTGAAGGAGAATCCTACAGAAATATTCATAACATTCACAATAATAGTAAATGAGTTCATCATTGCTTTTATGAAACCAACATTAAGCCAGTGAATTAGGAGTAAAAGCAATTATGTGTACTATAATATTTCTATTCCTCATTTTGTATCTATTTTGTCTTTCCACAAGTTCAGTCCTCCAAACAAATTCATGAGTAAAAGGGTCCATAAGTACACATTATTCTTGTGAATAATTCCATGGAGTGAAATTTATGGAAATTCAGGAAGATTTTATTAGTGATGAGCCATTTGCAAATCAATTCTCTGGTCATATTCTATATCTTGGTTATATTTGTAGTTCCTGCTAAGACATCTAAACTAGGAATTATCTCCCTTCACTGTAGAGGGAAGTGGCACATGACTAATATGAAGTAAACTGGAATTAATACAGGTAGATTGAGTCAGACTAAGAAACAAGTCTGCCAGAAAAGCTGTGGGTATCTTTGTTCTTTCCTGGTGATTGTGTAGGTTATTAAAGGCAATTTAATAAAGCAAAAGCAAAGATCACATGCACAAAAAAAGGAAAGTGAACAAAAATTTTATTTTATATTTCTCTTCAGCAGGTGATGTCCAGGGACTGCCTGCAAATAGGGTTCAGCTCAGCAGGTGCTCCATAAGACAAATGCCTTAATGACAAAAGCCTCTCTTCCCTCTCGTTTGTCTCAGCATTTATTACTGAGCACAATACCATGTGATATGCAATATTGCTTTGGTCAGCTCTAATGGCTGTGTCCCCTCCCAGTCACAGCCTACTGACTTTTGGGCATGAGTGGGGTATTGGATATATGCCTATGTTGCTCTGGGAGCAGTGCACTGCAGTAGCCAAAACACTGCTTTGTTATTAACACATTTCTAACTACAAATACAATGCACAGCACTATGAGGGTTGCTCTAGGAAAAAGTTAATTTCATCCTAGTTACACTCAATACACAGTCCAAAAGAGAAGTTTGCTTTCTTGCCCATTACTTTTATATATACTATAGTACAGTTCTCAAACAGACTGAAGGGTTCACTGTCCATGTGCTAAGGGATGGAGAAAATTTTTCTGCCAATGCAGTACAGTGTCTTTGTGGCAAGCCACACATCCTCATCTCTCATTTCATTCCAGATCAGGAGGGATGTGGGATGTAATCCCAAATCAAGCCAGAACCTCTTTAAACCATTTCTTTTGGAGATTAAATATATGGCAAGTTATCCCATTCTTTTGCATTCACATAATGCTTCATGAAATGTAATGTTAAACTACAAAACAAGTAGTTCTGTAAGTATCAGAGAAATTTTTCTTCCTACAGATCTACAAACTAAATATTGGGTGTCTGTGGAGAAGTAATGAAGATGCAGTAAGTTAGCAATTATAATGAATTTATCCTGTTTCCTGCCTGCTAGTTTAAGAAGGTGTGTAATATTTTAATTAGAGATAATACAACCTAATTGCATATTTCCATCAGTCTGGCAGAAACATCAGTTCATTTAGAGAAAGGGGAAAGATATTTAGTCAAATACTAAGATTAGAAGGTATTTATGGGGCTGTCCACTCAAAATGTCATCACAATACCAGGAGTACAATTCACAACCTCTCTTCCATATTCTTATTTAAGGATGTTCATTAAATTATAGATGTGAGTATAAAAAAAAACCACAGGAAAAGAAGGCTATAATAGACTGTCATTGTATAACTTGTTTTCTTCCTTCTGACGTGCCTTCCAATGAAAATCCTCTTTCTACAATTGTAGATACAAAACGTTGGCAGCTTTCAAGTTTGCTTTTCATTCTGAGACTCAGAGGCAAATGGCAGGAAGTTTGCAAGCTTTTTCAAGCAAACTTTAGAAGGTCTGCTTAGTTTCACTCTCTGTCAAACAGCTTGCTGCATTTCAGTATTTTTCTAACAAATTTTGTATTTACTTCTAAATAATCTAATTTAATAAAAACTGAAAGCCTAGGATAATTAGACTTAATTTGGGTATAATTTATCAGACAGCATGGGCATTCCAACTTGTGATAGAAACACAGAGGCAGCTGATGCCTTTCCCAGCCTCTCTCTCCTTTCTTTATCCTTTATCCAAGAAAGCAAACTTTTTCTTGCTCTATGGAAAGCTAGTACTTGATTGGTGAAAAAAGAACAATATAGTAAATTTTACTTGCTAGATGTCTCATTTCTTTTTATTGAGTTGGTATCAATCCCCCGTTAGTC
Organism: Anabacerthia variegaticeps; assembly: GCA_035583185.1. Classification (NCBI taxonomy): domain Eukaryota; kingdom Metazoa; phylum Chordata; class Aves; order Passeriformes; family Furnariidae; genus Anabacerthia; species Anabacerthia variegaticeps. The sequence goes on along the minus strand of JAWWEW010000078.1, from coordinate 122,919,097 downwards.
AATATCTTGTTTCAGATGCCTAAATACTTCTGCCATGACTTGCTCTGTTTCCTTGTGATTCTGGATGTGTGACACAGGATCTCCAAGAGACCTTTTGCCTGTTCAGTGACTCACTATGATCTCAGATGGCACCCGATGCTTGTGCTCAGGCAAGGTTTAGCTGCCCTCGCTGTCAAATTGCTGTCCAAAGTTATGGGCTGTAATACAAGTTACAACTGAGAACTAGGGGGAAATTAACCCAACTTTTGGCCTCAGTTGAAGACAACCAGACATTTGAGCTTTTGTTACATGCACTCATTTTATTACTTGTTCTACTGGGCATGCATTATAGCCTAGTGCAAATAAGAGTGCTAAAATACAAGTCACTTCCTCAGGAATTGCATAAAATCTGTGCTGTTATGAAATTAAAAGTTTCAAAAATAAAAAAAGAGTTGGTATAAAGTGTCTTCACCATACGTCCTGAGAAAGATGTGGAGCCTGTACCTGGAATGGGACTGTAGTCAGAGATCACCTTGCTTAGTTTATACCTTGTCAATGATTATCATGGTAATTTCTATTTTGTTGCCATACTGATAATATTGCTATTCTAGGATGTAAAGCAACTGTCCCTCAAAGTTCATTCTGTACAGGTAATAGCTTATTTTTATATATGATTGAAGCACTAGGAAAAAAACTCCTATCTGATGTATTGTTGGATTTAGTGAAAACAATATCTTATATAATATTTGAGGAATTAAATTTTAGCTTCCTCATTGCTCTTTAAGAGACTTTCTTTCCTATTTCTGTCTGGTATTCTCTTTGTAATAATCAGTCTACTGCTGAAATTCCCATTAGTATTGCAATTTAAAAGCCAGGTTCAGATTAACATCATTCCAGGCCATCTGTTCTGGTTGAAAATAATTGAAGATATCATTCCAAATGCAAAACAATATTAACATATAATACTTTATATAAGAGTTAAAAGCGGAAAATCCACATTTCCACACAAGTCATTCTTAAGGAGATAATAGTAATGTTTCAATTTAAGACAGTTTATTCTTGCTATATTTTCCATCCTTCCAAAAGTCAGGCAGGAACATCCGTCATGCTTATTATTATTAGAAACACATTTTTAGTTTTTCTTTCTCCAAAAAAAATTCCTACACTAAGATACAAACCTAAAAATTGTTTAAAAAACTGGAGGGTTATTTCAAAGACCGACTTCTCCTTGAAACTAAGTAAGGAAAAAGCACACCACAAAGAAAAACAACAAACAAAACCAAGCACATGCACTTCTTTTCTCCCATCTTAACATTAGAAAGAAATGTCATATCAGATTGCTTTGATTTTTTAATTAGGCACACAGGTTGGTCTATAAGGAAGCAGTAAAAAGCTTGTTCAAATACTGATGTTTGTAAAACCATCCTACTTATGAGGTTTAATTCTATTAGTGAAATACTTTATTTCATTGCAAACTATTTTCCATTGACAAAAGCAAAATATCTGTATCACAAGTTTGGAGAAATTCTTTAGGTCCTTTTCTTTCAGTTCTTAAAAAAAAAATTCTCTCTTAATCTATGTTCTGGTTTTTTATCAATTAAAATACAAGTAGACAAGTGTGCTGGTTTAAAGGTAAACAGGCAGGAGAAATGGACCCACCACAAGAGAGATTATAAGTCAGAGTTAAAATTTAATGAAAGATATTACAATAAATATACTGACACAAAGCGAAAACTGCTTTCAACTCACCAAAACCCAGCAGTATAACCCAGTGTCCCAGAGCACAAGCCCGAAGGGGTTTGTTAGCTAGTGTGCTGAGGCCTGCATGGTTCCCCCGAGTCTAGAGCAAAAGGAAGTGAAGAACCTGTTGGTGCAAATGATAGCCATAGTCTGCCCAAGAGTGGTGGTCTCCTTCTGACAAGGTCCTGCTGCTCCTCTGGATCCAATGAGAGTGGTCAAAGCCTTCTTACTCCTGCTTATGTACCCTCAGGGACCACCCAGTCCCTCCCCCAGGGCGGGGACTCACACAATGGGTGATTAACTGTGAGTCATGGGGTATTGTTGATCTGTC
>JAWWEW010000078.1:122829963-122903742 GCA_035583185.1 Anabacerthia variegaticeps | reverse complement strand
AGCACAGGGTTAGAGGTTGCTAGCTACTCTATATGTGAGAAACTACCTAGAAGTATAAAAATCTACAAATTCATGAAGACCCTAAGGCATCAATATATATATAAAATATTTGGGGTCTGTGCTCAGAAGTAATTTACTAATAGAATGATCAAAAAAGTTTGGAGAACACTGATTTAGAGAATTAGAAATATCTCCAGTGGTGTTGTGAAATCAAGGCAGTTTCACTCAGAAAACAGACTGTGGATGTGTAGGATCTCATAATGATTCTACAGTCATTATGCAAAATAATATTTACTGAACAATGCACATAACAGCATTAGACAGTCTTTTCTTTCTGTGTGGCATCTCATGATGACAGATAAGATATATAGCATTTTTTAAGCTAAATAAATACATTTAGATAACTAAAATGAACCTTTGAATCAACATTTTACAAAATGCAGTAGTATAAATTCTCTCTTAAACAAGTTATTCTTGTCAGGATAATTACTTGTAATTGACCCGTTTTCTAAAGAGATGTTTAAGTGAAAGACACTTTATGCAAAGAAGAACATAATAAAAAAGTAGCAATAATAACAATTTGGTTTACATGCTAAAATATGTATTTAATTGGTCGTTTAGCGCAGATGGCTTGGCATGCATTTACAACTACACTGTCTTATTAGGTTGGCATATGGTGAGTAAATTCTAACTGGTGTATGTCCAAGGACACCCACAGCTGCTGCAAAGATCATCAGCTCTGAGAAAGATGCACAAAAATCTAGATATGGTTAAAATAAATGTCAAAACAGATTTTAAAACTGGATAGAAATAGTGGTTTTCCTAATGATATATTTTAGACTTGTATCAACCTTTGAGTGATACTCTGAACGATCTCCACCTTTTTGAGTAGAAAAAAGAAAAACTTATTGCTAAATGAATGTTCTGTAGTTCCAAAGAATTAGAAGAAATGCATAGGATTCATCTTGAACAAAGTTAAAACTCTGTTATTCTTCCATGAAAACAGAATAGTAGTGTTGTGTATTTGCTTTAAGAAAAAATAAAAATAAATATAGTGTTTTCAATAACTTTAGATTATAAAGCAAAAAAAATTGTTGCCATAAATCCACATAACATGAATAACCTTTGAATAACACAGAATATCTGCTGTTTAAAGTCTTCATGGTTAGTTGAGGCAGTGTGAGAAGCTTAAAATTGACAATTCAAAGTCTTGAATTTTCATCTTGCATAAAGAAACTAGTTAAGAAGTCAAAAATGAGATACAGTACAATGTAATGGTTTAGAAAGAAATAATTTCATTGTCATTTTTGATTTCATAATCAGTGTAGTAGTTCAGATGAAAGATGGTGTGATTCAGTGTACAATGATATTGCATTTCTCAGTCAAGTGAATAAGAAGATTTTATAGACAATGAGTTCTCACAGAATATTTCACAAAGATTTGAATGGTAAATCTCTTGTATATTTTTCCTGTGGTTTTGCTGGTACAAGAGGGCTTTCAATGTCACCTATTTCTGAGCAGAGTGAAAGTAAGTTTGCAGTAAAGCTGAATTCTTTGTATCCTTCTACTCTCTTGTCTTTATCAAGTGATAAAGACAGTGAAAAAAAGATCTTTTCTTACTGAATTTTTTAACAGAAACCAAGGGATTCTCTTAAGTCTGGTCAATAGTTCTGTGGCTGAGTTGCTTTGAGGGTGTGGAAGAAGATCCTTGACCAAATGCCTGGTCCAACCGATACCCATAAGGCAGCTGAAGTTAGGTATTTCACAACCCAAGTGACTATATTACTTATCTGGGTAAACATCTCTTATGACGAAAGAAACTACTTTCGGTGTCTGGGATACTCATCAATGTCAAAATAAATGCCAAGGTGAAATGAAGGAGAACAGAAATCTGAATCTACTCATCTTAAAATCATTATGACATTTTACCACAAATGAGAGAAATACCTTCAATTCATAAAGTATTTGGAAAACATTGGTTTCATCATTTTAGGTTTTCTCCAAAAAAGTTTGAAAATTTTGTTGGAATAGAAAAGCTTTTCCACATCTTATTACAGGTCAAACATGCCACAGTTCTGTCATTGTCATTATATAATGCCTTAAGCACACTATGCTATAATGACAGTAATGACCTGATGCTTGATAAAGAGGAATATCTTTACTGCATTTTTCATCTGACTTTGTCTGAATGATTTATGCAAATAGTTAATACATTTTATTTTGTCAGATATGATTATTCCCATCATCTACCATCCTAGACTGTAAGGACCATCTTTTGTGCCTAGTAAAACAAAAGTTATAACAGGTCTGGCAGACTGACCTGTAACATTTGTACTGTCTGGTTTTGTAATGCCTTGGAGAAAACATACATGCATATTGTCTTAGTTTAAAGACAAATACTGGGGAGGATACTGCAACAAATGGATCACCTTCCCTTTTTTTTTAAACTTCTGCCCCTCCACAGCTAACATAAAAGCAGTAAACAATAATAAAAACAATGTGAAATCAATTTTCTTCCATTTACTTGTTTTTTCCTTATTCCATTTTTTCTTGTTCCATAATACTCCTGGTATTAGCCAATCTCTCGTTTGATCAGCATATGAGATATACATTAACCAAATATGTGCATTTAACCAATAAAATAAAACAAACCAAAAAAATAGTCAGTATGAGAGTGACAGTAACATTACCACTGCTTATATATATAGGCTAAAAGACACAGGGAATCCAATTTTCTATATCTGTTCACCCTGGTAATCTTACACCAGTAAGCTCACACCCCAGTAAGCTTCACCGGGAGATAACTTCAACATTACAGACTTATTATTATGATGAAATAAAATATCAAAATTTGGAAACATTAAATGTACTCCTCTGGAGGTAGACCTCAAAAAATTAAAAGGTGTTATTTTGAACCTACATTCAAGCAGGCTGGTTTTAGGGCTGAAAATTCTGAGAAATTAAACAATCCGCTCCAGTCTTTATTTACCATAGTGCAAATTGTTCATTTGGGATTTGGACATGGAAATGTTAAATGCTGCTCTGATTCAGTTATACAGACATTCACCAAGAGCTCAATCTGATGTTTAGTAAATATCATAATTGTTTTCTTCCCCAGTGAATTCAAAGAGCTTTACATCAGTCCCCTAGCCATAGCAAAGGCTTCTTTTCCCATGTGTTCTCTGACTAATTCTCTGTCTCCATATTAAGCCAGAGCAGAGCTGTGTCTTTTTTTCTCCTGGGGTTCTTGTCTTTGTCTATTCAAATCCTTCTTCTTCTAAGGACAAAACGTATTTACAAAAACTCCACCTGATGGAGAGTGGTGCCAAAAGCAATTCAGGGGCAATTTTAAGCTGAATGTGGATGTTTTCTTTTATATTTATCCACTTTCCTGTATTAATCACCTTCTTGAGCATCTGGGTTTTAAAATACATGTCAATTTGCAGTGTTTCCAAAATTAGCCATATATAAATCTAGAGAAGTAGCTTTAATTGAATTTATCTATCTCTACAGTTCTCCAGTTCTCCAGATCTACAGTAAATGGTTCATTCATATAAAAATCAAACCATTAACTCACTGTGCAGTTACAGAACTGATAAATGAGAAAATATGAAATATATACTGTTACTATTCTGTTAAGAACTGGCTCCATGAAATATTAAGTTATTTTCGGGGGGGGGGGGGGGGGGGGGGGGGGGGTTAAGGGGGGACATCACAAACAAACAAAAAAGAACCACCAAAACCAAACACATTAATCATAAACCTTTTTAAAAAGAGCATGTCCCAGAAGACTGTGGTAGAATAGAGCAAGGAAGTTAATTATCTTTCTGGGAATTCAAATATTTTTCTTAGATATGTACAAAAAGCTTACTTATATTGTAATGTAATTGATATTTTAGAGGAATAACAAATACACCACCCAAAAGGAGAGCAGGAGTTTCAAACTAAAGTGTCAGGAAACAATAATTTCCAATCTCAACAGGTTTGAGGAACCAAAACACAAAAAGTGACCCTGAATGGTATGTAAGGAATATAAATGTTCTCTTGAAATATGGAAGTTTTATTTTAAGAGAGGTGAAAAGCTTCAAACAGTTCTGTGAAACTCTCTCCTTAACCTGCAAGAAGTTGTGTTCTTTTATTGACATCCAGCTGAGGAATTTGGTCTTTCTCTGACATGTGCAGGAAGACAGAAGAGCTATATTTAATGAACTAAAGTTATAAAGCCTTGTGCAGCATACTTAAAATTCATATTTACAAAGAACTGAATAGCTGTCCTACTGGAGTTTCTTTGGCTTCAGTTTCTCTTCTCTTCTGGAATGATCACTTTGATGCTAAGTAAAGGTGTTAATGAGATGACACTAGAGTGACATGTTTCCCCATACAGTCAGTACTAACAGCTCTGCTTTTCTTACACTCCCACTATAAAATAACCATATGAAAATGTAACATGATGCATAAGGGAAGAATTATCCACGAATCCATATAGTTCAATTACATATCTATTCATCAGAAATACAGATACAAGACTTTTAAACTACACTACAGCTATCTTACTCTCTTACTTATCTTAAAATTTCTTCCATTAGCACAAAATGATTGCTACTTTTTTGCAAAAGCTCAAATTTGGGAACAGTTTAAAATTTGAAAACAAAGCTTTGCCTAAGATGAAAGAAGGTTCTAAATTCTTATCAGATTCCATTCTGAAAAATATTTGAGATTTAAATGTTATTTTGAAGAAAATAATTTTATTAATTATGTAATTTATATGGAGAAAAATGAAAATAATAATTTTTAAAATAAAATATTTTGTCCTGAAAACAGTGAATTATAGTTTTATAACATGTTTTAGTTTTTTTTCTGCTCCTATGACAAAACAAGTGTCATAAATGAAAAAACTGAAGAAATCTACTAGATTTTAACAATTGTTTCCAAAATAACTGCTTCTTTTAATGACATATGCCTCTTGAAGTTTATTCAACAAGCTGTGCTGGAAATAGAACTATTCTATTGCTATTTCACTGCTGCATATATTGCTGCAACATTCATTCACCAGAGAAGAAAAGACTGGTTTACAGAAAATAAGGCATTGTGCTAAATGGAGTGAGTCATTAGTAACCGTGAACCCCGAGGAGATTCAAAGCTGGATGGAGATTGACTAATGAGAAAATGAAAGGAATATGGCTCCCATCCTGACTAATTAATCAGTGAAAGCCCCATGCCAGAGTTTTGAACAATAGGGGAATCTTACTGCATGTTCGAAGCCATGCTTTTTAGTGCATGCTTTTTCCTCTGTTGCTCTTTATTTAATTACTCATGTATTGTCAAGTCATTCAAGTAATTTCCTACAATATGGTGGAATAATCTCCTATGTAAAATGCCCTGCATTTAGAAAGGTATGATATGTTTTTGTGGTATATCACAATTTCAGATGTACTAGTTGCAATAAGTTTTAGTACATGTTTATTTCACATGCAGCTTCCAAATTCTGACACTGCTACTTGGTATACTCTTACCACATAATGAACTGCTGATTTATGTGGTTTCTGGCAGTAATCTAGCACCTGTCTATGTGGCTATTAATAGCATCTTGCTGAGGCAAGTCTTCAAAAACTATTGCACAAACATGAACTGTTTTTTACATTAAATTCACACTCAGTAGGTTGAAAATTGGATTGCATTTATCAGAAGTGTAATTTACAGTCAGCCTACACCTCCATGGAGATCCTACAGTGTGTAGGAAACATGACATTTTCTGAGTATGCACTGATCTCTGCAAATATGGACACACAGTAGGTGTGATATTCTGGAGGCACTGGCTGATATTAATAATTCTATTAATACCACTCTGTGTGGACTACTTCCATTTAAAGCATTGTTCAGATGAGAAGCTAACGACATGAAGCTGACAAAACTGGAATGATTCATGTTGTGTCCAATGAGTATCCACAAATATATTCCTTAGGAATCCAGTTCCATCCATAGTACATACCATCATCAATCTGAGCCAATGTAACATATTTTCAGGAAGGGTTTATGATTTCAGCAGGTGAGATTTCCATTTTTGACATGATGTTCATTGCATTGTTTCAAATCAATTTTTGAAACAACTTGACAGAAGCAGTTAAAGAATCTACTATTTTTTCTGTCAGTAGCAGTATTCTTGGCAGAGTGCTCTCCAAACATTTCTTCTGAGTGCATGGCTGCTAAACAGCAGTGACAAGCACAAAGTCACATCAACATAAATGAAAAGGAATGCAAACAACTTGGTTGAATGGATGGAAATCACTTCTCGCTAATTTATCCACTTAACACTAGGGACAGCATTCACCCTGTTCAGGTTCAAGTATTATCCAGTACAGTTTCAGTCAGAGTGAATCTAAACTGTGTGCAAGCTCGGGTTTACTGAATAAGAAATCTCTCAGTTTCTCAGCTACAAAATATTTACATTCACACAGATAGCAATAGACCAGGATTTCAAAATCTTTTATTTTTATGTTGTCCCTATGGATTGGGAGTGATGTTGCCTATTCTTTGTCTCAGACCACTGGAGCCTTTACGTTTCTAAAAACAGACCATCAAAGAAGGAACTGCTACTGGTCTAATGATATTCATTATATATGCAGAATACTTCTACAGGAAGCAGCATAAATTTACTGTAATGTTATCATCTCAATAGAGATATACTCCTATTATAACGTGATTTCATAGCATTAATGAGGTTGGTATTCATTTTCCTCACAGAAGTCACTAATACAATAGTTAAGAGTGAGTCATCTACTTCCTATGCTGTTATTTCTGGGTAATAATTTTGCAGTGTATTTATGGCTCATTTTCTTATTACCTTACCACCTTGCATAATTCACAGCATAGTTATTATTTATTTAGAATCATCTGAAAGAAAATTGTCAAAAATGAAAGGAAAAACAAGTAGAAGAATACATTTCAGGAAAGGTATATAGATTATAAAAATAAGTATGCCTTATTATTTAATAACTAAATTTTAACTATTCAAACATCCAACTGCTTACAATTTCCTTATCACAAAGAAAGATTTGAATCATCATTGTTATCTTATAGGCAGGTCTGCTGATACCACAAGTAAGTATTTTATTCATTGAATGTTGACTGAGTGCATCTAGATGGAATAAGGAGCATTTCAGGGGATTACCAAGGGATATAAAGTTGAGTGCTACAGCAAACCATGTTACAAGGTATTACTCAATTTGGTTCTCCCAAAAAACACCCAGGAAACTGTCAGAGAATTTCAGCATGTAATTACCATTACCTTTATACCCTAGAAAAAGAGATCATTTGCAATAAGCCCAAATGCTTTACAATGGGCAGCTGAAGGACACTCACATGCCATGTATCTGTAATAGTCATAGACATCCTACTTATAAGAAACAAAGAGCACATTAACAATGTCTGCAGGACAGTCAGTCTGCTATTACATTTCAAATCTGTCTCTATCACAGGAAGTTTTTCCACTGCTTTAACATTTTTCTCCCTCACCAGTTTTCTAAAAGCTAATGTGAGAGGCAAGTACAGGCAAAAGTTCTAGGGATTTCTGTATCTTGTCATGGACAGGCTTATCACATACTCTAATAAGAAAGTGCAATGCTTACATGTCAGTCTAAGCTTTTTCTCCTCTATCAAACAAAAGTGCATTCTTGGCTCCTTGGGGACATTTTGTGTTTGCTGTTATGCTTCCAGATCAACACATCATTGTAGGTCAGGTTTTCTGTCAGCTGGAAACACAATACACAGACACCCAGAGGACTTGCTCTCTTATGCAATGAACTAAAATGATCCAATGTCTTTTCAATAAGCATGGTGTAAGTGTCCTGGTTTGTCTGCCAAGAGAATATCCTAAGGGTGAATTTAAAACTAAAACTTCATGCTTGCATTGAAAGTATCCTTAAAAAAAAAGAAAATGCAGTGAGTGTGCATTTCTGCTCAAGGTCAGCGGCATTTTTATAAGATTTTTTAGTGGTTTCTTTTTATTTTTATATACATTACATTATTATCCAAGAAAATTTATTTTCAGCGTAGGCATGTTTAGATAGAGATATAACCCCAAAGACAATTACATAGTTGTAATGGAAATTATAGTCAAACACTTGTGTCAGAGAATGAGTATCATTATTCACATATAGAAGCTGAAGGCAAAGGAGTTATATCCAGAGAGGTAAAGTGTATTAAACACAGTGTAGTGACTACTTGCTTCCTTGGACCAAGAAACTTGCTTAACTGAATACTGAAAGTGAAAATTGTGTACAACCATTTTTTTTAACACTGTAGCTCTTGTAATATTGATAACCAGCAGCAAACACAGCTTGTTTGTAACACAATGAAACACAAATATAGAAGTAATATGTAACCAGGGAAAAACACGTAGGACACCAGTACAAGGGAAAAGTGCAAGCAGTAAAATCCATAAAGCAAAACCTAGAATTTAGAACAGACAGGAGAGAGTTTATTTCAGGGTGATATTAGCTTGTCTTGTCTCTTATACTGAAAGGTGTATTGTAACAAAAAATACAAAGATAAACCTGCAAGATGAGCAAGAAAGATGCCTGGCAAAGCAAAAACAAATCCTTGTCCCCATGATAGGATGAACTATGTTGGAAGTAAATGTGAGCACTATTTGTCTTTCAAGGACATGTATAAGAAATGTAAAAAAAATATCAACAGTGAGAGAGGAAAGAACAGCAAGCTAGGAAATGTCCATGCTGCTTCCAGCTCTCCTTGTGGAAGAGCTCTCATACTTCATGACCTTGATCTTAGACTGCAAAGATCAGACCCTGTAGCTGTTGGTATCAATCCCGGGGTATCAGCTATGGGGTATTGTATACCCATAGCTAATCTAGAGTGCTAAGGATTAATTGTTTGACTATTTAGTGATAACAGCTGATAATGAGTTAGCCAATATACAGCATTGGCAATTTAATGTCAATCTGCAAAGTGTTTTCTGGAAGTTTGAAAATGGCCTGATTTAACAGTCTTCCATGATGATATATAGTTCCTTAATTGATACTGACATATATAAACAAAAATTTAGATTTTTTTTTCAGTTGTAATATGATTGATCATAAATGTAAAAGCTTTTCGTTATTCAGAAATTATAGGCAAAGGGGGAAAAAAGATATACTGTTCCACTTCACAGGTGTTAAGAAGGAAGATTTCTAAATGCTAACAAGTCATAAAAATAGGTTCCCTTTAAAATCTATGGAGATCAGTAAAGGTCAGTGAAGGTCAGGGAGTGTCTATATTTCATTCTCATGCTCAAATATATACTGACATCATGATTATATAATTACTATACAAAATAAATAACTAATGATTATGACTGAAATTTCACAGCTAGGTCTGTGTAGCTATGCATATGATAAACACCAAACTCTAGGTGACTGAAATCCCAATGTTGCTGACAAAGGAATATATCAGAAAGTAGAAGCCAGCAAAATTGTGAAATACAGGTAGAATGATGAGCCTGAAGAGATCTTTGTCTAGATTTACTTCTAAACACTAGGCAGCAACTGGATGAGAATGTAGATTCTGAAGGAGAGCTGGATGATGGGGGCCACCACAAATGGCCACATCCATTGAAGATGGTTAATCATCAGAAATTGAAGGAAGGAGAGTAGCAGGCTGAAAATGAGATTGCAAAAAAGGTAGACTTAATGAGTAAAGAAAAGTGTTAGATGAGCCTTCTTGGAAAGATTAGGAAGCAATGACAGATAAAAGAGAAACATCTAATTATAAGTTATAATTGTCTTCACAAATTCTTCTGATCAGCAAAATTACAAGCTTCTAAAAATGATACCATCAAGATGAAAGTTTGTAATACACTGTTTGCTTTTATCTTTAGTAAAAAAGTAAATTTTTCTAGCTCCATGGGTATTTCTGCAATAGAAAAATAGGTAAGCTCTTTTACTGCACTAAAAGAAAACCTTTTTAAAGTATTGAGAAAACTTAGATATTTGTTGGATAATCCTGGGTTGATGAAATTCAGCTTTCCATGCCTAACATACTCAATGAAATAACACCAGCAAAATTAACAGCTTTCTATGAGACGCCACAGAGACAGATGACAGGACAAGAGTCTGTTTTTCAAAAAACAAGACATTAGATGCCAGAACATTACAGAACTTCAATTAACTTTTATTTCTTCTGTGCTACAAGAACAATTAACCCAAATGGTTGTAAAGACATAGCAGAAAACAAGTGACATTAGTTACATAAAATGAATTGCTATTTAACAAGAAGTTCAAGCTTCTAAACTCAGGAAAGAATACTCAGCTTTATGAGCATGGTTTAAGGAAACAGAGCTAAGCTTGAAAAGGTTCAAGGGTTATCTAATATGACTCTTGCAAAGGAAAATAAGTGATTCCTAAATAGCAGGATATTTTTAAGACACACTGCTTCATGTAGGTAAGAACTCACTTCCAGGTTTGTGTTCAGCTTGAGGCTCTGATCTTCAGTGAAGTGTAGATGAAAACAATGAAAATGGCTAGATCTCTGGCAATGTCACTGATGAGGAGAGGATAAAAGAACAGAAGTTATTCAGAGGTGAGAAAAATGAGAGATTATTCTACAGTAATCTTCAAATACGTAAAACACTGCTGCAAAGGTAAAGGAAATGAGATAATGTCTTATTTTTTGTCCATAATAGATAGTACAGAAAAAAATGTGTGAATTCTGGAAAGAGAAATTAAGAGTACATGTAAAATGCCATGGTCCTCTGGTGTGATATGAGGCTCGACTATGTGACCTTGAAAGGTCCGTCTTTCTTTACTTTTTCTCTTACTTTTTGTACAAAGATAAAGCCATAATGTTCACCATAATACATACCTAAAGCAGGGAAATTGTTGGAACTGGTAATTGAGTGCTTAGGATGTGGATTAGTCTCTGTGAAGGAATATTAACAGCAAATTGAGGAAGTATAGAGTACTCAGCATAGCAATGCAAATAAGTCTGCATATACTTGTGTGTTTCTATAAAATAGTTACTTCTCTACATGTCTCTATGATGTGAATTTTGTGTTTACCAGTTGGAACTGTGTATCAGAAACTGGTGACAGATGACTTATTCATATTTAGGATAAATGCCACAAATTTGATCAGGAGCATAGATTTTCAAAGCAAACTGTCAAGGATGAAAAGGTAAGTTGTAAGCCTTGCATGTATGTGTTTAAAAATTCAGAGACACAAACTAGTTCACTGTCAGACCAAGATATTAATGCGTGTTGACAAGAATGGGTTGTGGGTGGGTCTCACATTGAAATGCAAAGCAATATTGTAGGTCAGAATGGAAGTCAAAATTACTGTTGTCAAAATGCTTTTTCCTTGTAGTCATCCTTCGAATAATTATTTATTATTTTTCCTCTTTGTTTAGTTTTTTTGGGGTTTTTTTAAAGAAAAAAATTGAATTTCCACCTGAAAAAAAAAAATTGTTATTAAACATGATTTTTTTTTAAAGTGATAGAAGTGTTGCATATTTTATTAATTATTAGAAAAAAAATGATTGATCCTGAAGAAAATACCTAACTCAGAGCCAGAAGGACATGGAAAAGTTACATGTCATTATTACTGTACAAATTCCTGAGACGTTTCATACACCCTGGAAGAAATACGTGTGAGGTGATGAGAGACATCAACTGCTCAGGGTTACCAAAAATAAATTGTATTGTTTTCTGACTATTATGTTCATATATGACTTGCACACTATTCAGTTTTCTCTAAAAGTCATGCTTGACACCCATAATTATATTTTCAGACATATTTTCAAACTAAAGTGTTAATATAGTTGGGTAACTGTTCTGTTCCATGAAAACAGCCTTCAAAATCTGAGGAGATGATATATGCATATAAAAGAAAATCAAAATTGTGCTGCAATATCTATGATCTAACTGGTTTACATGTCCTACAGTGAGCGCGTTCCTTTGAATATGTTATCCAAATTAATAGGCTCCATTCATGCAACAAAAAATTTCTGAAATAAGTATTTTAGACTTGATTTTCTCAAACATTTATATTCCCTTTTTTCCACATTGGGCTACAAATACAAACCTTAGCATGCAGTTTGAAAGAAAGTATACTACTTCTAACAATTAAATATTCCAGCAAAATAATAATAATAAAAAATGCAAACAAAGCCCCCAAATATACAAACAAAAAAACAAATAGCACCCATCAAAGCAACAACAGAACCAACAAAAAACACCCACCCCAAAACATAAAATCTGGAAAGATTGTGGAAGCAATTGTTTAAACAAAGAAAAGAATATTGCCAAAATATTTTTGCAAAGTAGTGTGTGACTCCTAACAGAGAGATTAGGAAAAATGACATTGCGTTCCGATGTAACAACATCAAAATATTAGGGCAGAAGAGTCAATAACAGAAGTCCGAGGTTAATAAAATCTCTTGATGCAGAGCAGTTCCTGAACTTCTAACTGGATTCAAACAGTAGCGCTCAAGGATTAAGAATAAATCACCTCACACAAGTATTCTTTTGAATACTGAAAGATCCCATAATCTCCAAACAAAAGATATAGTCATCAAATGTATTACATGAGAGACAAAAATTCTTTACTTTTATTAATAAAAATATTTAAAACAGAAGTAATCTAATAAAAACAATCCACTATATTATATAAACCATGGAAAACATATTCCAGTTGAATGTAGACTAGAATAGCATGAAGCATGGAATTTAAAACAGAAATCTCTAGTGCCTTTTTAGTTTTGTTCATAATTTTAATTAAATTAACTAAATTTAGTCCTCTTTAGTGACAAAACTAAAGAAAATTCAATTGTAAAGGAAAAATTGTGAAAATCAATTTAATCTACATCTGACTAATGATCTTACTAATCATCTTAATCTGACTAGAGCCTAGTGGCTGTGAAAACCACTGCTACACTATGGGTGCTGATCCATTCAAGCAAGAAAAAACACTACCTGAGCTAAAACATAAGCACAGACACACTTGATAAATACTGTTAAATCCATATTTTACTATGGTGGAGGTTTTCCTTTAACTGAAATATTTTGTGATTTGCTAAGAGATGAAACTGAAATAAGAGACAAAATCATCTTTGAAATTGTGTTGAAATCATTTAGGAGTATGTGTTATATTATTAGTCATCACAGTTTTTACTGCATGTGTTTAGAGACCCTGGGTGTTTTAGGTGCAAGTGCTGAACATCGTGCAAACACTTTTTAAAACCTTGAAAGACAACTGATAAGATACAACAGACAGATCAGACGTGGGCATAAAATGTGGAAGATGTGAGGAACAAAAGAAATAATGTCAAATTAATTTTCAGTAATTTAAGGTTTGTACAATATTTCTGGATTTGGTACTGGGATTTTCTGTTTTCCTAGTATGATTTCCCTTTGGATTTCCCCTATGAAGGTCTTCTGCTACAGTAAGTTTGTCAACTGTCTTAAAGTCATGTACAGAGTATCAATATTTTATGCAAGATAGGCACAGGGTCATAATGAATGATACAATTAAGGGTTATGTGGCTCTAAGTAAGATAGCACAAACTCCTCAGCCTTGTTGCCCATGATGATACCTCCAGATAAATGTTTGGTGTTCACCTGCCCAGAATAAGTGATGCTCTACTGGATCACAACGCTGTTCATAGTATTAATTGTATCTCAGTGTCATTCATATAGGACCAAGTTGTTTCTTTTACCTCCATTTGTTTAAAAAGATCAACTCAGAAACTGACCTTCCTGAATGGGAAAAACAGGTAATGTCCTTATTTCCCTCCCACGAAGGTCTCCAAAATATCTCTTATGGAAAAACAAAGACAAACCCCATTATTTCTGCAGGAAGCAGCATCATAGAGATTTTTCAAGTTTGTGCTGTTATAGTGTTCATTATTGTTTGTATCAACATCTAGAACTCGAAAAAACTTTTTGCACAATGTCAGCTGCCAGCACTGGAAGCTCCCCCGCCCAGCCCTTTCCTTTTTTTAGCTTTGTCAAAAGGCACTTGCCTTTTTAAAATGACACAATGTAGAAGATCATTATAAAATGAAGCATTCAAGTTTTGATGATCTGTTTCCTCTTAATTGACAACTGTGAAAAGCTGTAGTAGTGCAGCTGTCAGACTCCTACTTGGCAGTTACCTTCCAGAAAAAGAAATTATTCCATGATTTCTTCCATGCTAGCTAAATACTTTTCAGGGGACACAAATGGAGAAAAGGATGCAGCCATGGCTTCTTTCAACTTCATGTAAATAACTTTTGATCAAGGGGAAAAAATGGATGAAAAATGATTCATGAAGTTGAATTTCAACTGATGCTTCTTCGATACTGCACATGGAGCAGTTCTGTTGGAAAGTTCTATTTCTTATTGTGAGTAGCAATAAGTAATTGGCTATTATATTAATTAAGTAATGGCAATCCATGTATTAGAATAATTAAAAGCTGAATGACTCCTGAAAATTATAGAATATTCATGTTTGTATGCATAAGCATTCAGTTTAATTAATATATATAGTTTCCCTGCATTTAATTCTAATTAAATGAAGTAACACCCACACCCTTATTTTAGAAATCAAATAAAATGTGGTTCTGTTGCTCTTTAGTGAAGAATACTGAAAACCAAATGCAACTTTTGAATGAAAAAGGGATCTACAAGGAACTAGTCAGAGAAGAATAGATTTTGAGTTCATGAAAGAAAGTAAAAGCATCAGGCTCGCATCTTCTATTGAGTCCTATTTGCCCTCTCAGGTTTGTGGTGGCTTTTTTAAATTTATGTGATTTCTAAATAGACTAGCCCTAAAAGCAAGCTTTCCAGATGTGAACTGAATGCAGAGAGGTGTTATTATGACTAAGGAATTCTGTAGGAAATCTGACTGACTAAAAGGAATTTAATCCCCATTCTACATCCCACTAATATCATTGAACAATCAAGTTTACAGACCAGAGAAGACATGTTTATGAAACCACAGAATTAAATTGCTGATTATTTTACCTGATAAAGTAGAAAAGATAAAAAAGTCTTATGATTATTAAGAAAATCAGAGCAGAAAAATATAACAGCAACCAATATAAGTAAGGACTGCTAAATGTAAGAAAGAGTAAAACAAAACTGAAAATGTGTCTCTAAAGAGAGCAAGATATCATTATGAAGGCATTTGCATAAGCAACTGAAAGAGTAGTAAATACAAACATTGTTTTTTAGTAGAAAGACATCTGCATTTGTTCTACTACTAGTATTTGAACCTATTAGATATATTACTGGAAATCCTATCATGGAACAAAGAATATGAAATTCTAAACACATATTCTAGCACATGGAGCTTAATTAAAATAAATCCTGGATGATAGGCAAAAGTCGCAAAATAATAGGAGAGTTAAATTTCTTAATGTTATTGTGCCATAAAATGGATCAGAAAGAATTATGAGCCAGGGCAAAAAATGGTGCAGAATCACTTTCATTCAATAAAACATGTCTCTGCTTGGCAACGTGGATAATGCCAGGTGGGGAAGACTTGAGGAGAGTAGTTCTTTCCCTTCCTTATTGGAGGAAGCCTGTATGTGACATAGCATGTATGTCTGAACAATGAATTTAAACAAGGGTAACACAGTGTCACAAATTTTATTTCCAGTTAAATAAGTTGAATAGACAATGCAGCAATGATAATACAAACCAGACAAAGTCTATTTGGTTTTTATATACATATAATAGCCATGACTTGCCACATTTTCATGAGCTGCACTATTCTAAACACATTATCAATTTAGTGGGTATACTGATGTAATTCAGTTAAAATAAGTGGCTTATTGGAAATCTGTGATTTGATAAAAGCATTTATTTATAAATTGAAAGTCCATGTGCTTAGTATACACTATATATGAATATGTTAATTTATGAACTCTTGTATATGAAAAGTATGGAACATAGGTTAAAGGGAAGAAATCAAGTTCCATAAGTCCAAATTATAGTTTTATGACTTATTTATGGTCATTCTGAGACCACTGCCTTAAATTCTATAGCAAATCCATCTTAATTATTGTTTTTCTATGTTATTCTTGCAATGTGTTAACTGCCTATTCCATAGTTCTGTCTTTTAGAGAAGAACCATTTTCATATTCATGTTCATAGTCAGTTTACATACAATATTAAACATATTTTTAATTTTTAATAGAGAGTTTGTTGGGGTTTTCTGGTTCTTTTTGCAGATTTGTTCTGAAAGACTTGCATGCACTATGCAGAATCCTTGCAGAACAGTGTAATCAAAATTCCAAAGCCACTATACTCTTCAATAGTAACTAGAAAGGATAATTTGCTGTACTGATAACCAGACCTATACATTTGCATGCTCAAATTTATCCACAGCAGTATTGGTGACCCCATTTCTCAGATTTTTCTACATAACTTCTGCCAGTAATTCCTTCTGGGAGCTGATACCATATGGCTTAGGTACTCAGCTTCAACTTTACTGGACAAATTACAAAAACTCTTAGATACAAACTGATGTGAAGAAACAACATGAAAGAAAAAAAGCTCACTAAGGCAAATTTTAAATAATTTTATCATATAAAAAAGAACAGAACTTTTGTTGTTATTCTGGGAAAAAGGAAACAAAAATAAAAAAACAAACCATACTCAAGAACATCTCAAAACTTTTAATTAAAAAAGAAACAAATTAAAACCTAAAACAAAAAAAAACAACAAGAACAAAGGCTCACACAATAAAACAGTAACAGTAAATAATTGGAAGAGAATGACACTTCATATGACTTTGAAAGAAATATTATAATTTCCAGATTTAATTGTCTTTTCTATTTCTCTCTCCCTTGGAAGACCTTGTTTAACCTGAAAGTTTTCCTGAAAACATTTTAATTGAAATGCAACCAATTGTTTATTTAAAGAAAATATAGTTTTTAACAGAAAAATAGTTTATGTGAAGGAAGGGGAATGCAAATCAAGTAATAATGCGCTGCTCCAACCAAGTAGCACTTGGTACATGTTTTCTGCCAGAATGTTAACATCCTATTGCAGTGCATGTTCAATGATCTTTTATGGATATCTTAACTAAGCTACTCTTTGTGAAACTTCTCTTTTCTAAAAAAATTACAGACTGACAAGGGTTCTTCATTAGGAAATAATTATAAATACATTTTAACTAGTTAAGGGTTTCATATTTCCCATATTTATAAATAAATGCTCCAGAAAATATTTAGGTTTAATATACATGCTGACATGAGCTCTTTATTTATTTAAGTACTAAAATAAAATTCTGAAGATTCTAGAAAATGTCTAACATTTTCTTCTTTACATGCCCTTCTTATTAGACTTTTTACAAACTTTCTTCTTGTTAATAGAAATCATCAGAAAACAATCAAATGGAATCTCCTGCTCCATTTTATAGCAATGCTGGTTCTATTAGAAATATTTATAGTAGTTCGCTGGATAGTTAGCAAGTATGGCAAGCAGATTTTCCTGGGCAGCCTATATTGAACTCTGCTTGTTTGTCTACAAGGAAAGTTGGAACAGTGCTCAATCAGCAGGCCACATGCCCATATACTGAACAAAAGAGAGAAAGCTGAAACCAAATGCTTGTCAAGGAAGTGAACACCATGCATTTTCTAGTGATATTAAGCCAAAGACTTTAAGCAAGGGGAGAGGCAAAGGAGTAAAATTACTTATATTGTTAAAATGTTGTCCAAAGAACCATAGTAGAACAAATTCTAATAATCATAATCTAGGGGAAGAAACAACACAGCCATTATCTAGGCAATCACTTCAGCACATGTCTAGTTTTAGGTGATAATATACTTTGTCTGTCATCAAAGTACAACACTAGATGATCTCTGTGTTCTTCTACAGTCATGCCAGAATTTTACATAAACTTACCCATTTGAAATAGATATCTATTTCCTTCCTGTCATTTGCCCTTTTCTTCCTTTCCTTTCCTTGCCTCGGAAGACTCTACTGTTTGATTGCTATAAGGATGAGAAAGTCATATGGAATGAAGACTAGTCTTGTGATTTGACTGCAATGTTGCATGTCTTCAAGACAACAAAAGAAGATAAATTGCTCAACAGTATGTTACAGTATTGCTTTCTAATTTTACAACAAACTGTTGCCTTTTTCTTTTCCTACTGAGAAACATAATAGCTGTGTTGTCAATTCAAAGTGAAATTTAAGCAAGTAAAAACAGATCAAAAGCAGCATTGACTGCATCTGATTGCAAATAACATTGTAAATAGAAAGTTTGCAGCAGAAAGTTGCAGTGTTAATGCCCACTTGCAAATAAGAAGACGTTTTTAATGTACATCTAAGTCTCTTTCACTTTACCACGTAGTTGTGCTACTGCTACAATGTCTGTTGAGAGAGTTTCTTATCCACAACAGTGTTAAAAAATCCTTATTTACATTACAGTGAAATGTATTTGTATTTTTGGTAAAGCCTGTCATTCAAAGGTAAAGTGGATTGCCTTGTATTGTTTGACATTTATAGTTCTCAGAACTCTAGTCTATAACAATGGGTGTCATGACATTGGCTGCTGCTTATCTCAAGCAATATTGCTTATTGAGGTCAATCA
Source organism: Anabacerthia variegaticeps (assembly GCA_035583185.1). Lineage (NCBI taxonomy): Eukaryota > Metazoa > Chordata > Aves > Passeriformes > Furnariidae > Anabacerthia > Anabacerthia variegaticeps. Next base: position 122,885,170 of record JAWWEW010000078.1, on the reverse strand, counting down.
TATATTACACATTCAGAGTAAATCTTAATGTTAGGAAAATTTGTTAATAAAATAATTAAAATAACAAGTGCATTTCATAAAATTGAAAGGCAAAGAAAAATGAAAATTAGTGTATCTGAAAGAATATGAAAGAGAATGCACACAGAACTTGATCCTGCTTTCATTATCTGTAAAGATTGTGAATAATATAGCTGAAATCAATTGAATTATATCAGACTTTCCAGTCTTCACATATCAGTTATTTTACAGAATCACAGAATAATAGAATATGCCATGTTGAAAGGGACACACAAGGATCATCGAGTTCAGCTCATGGTCCAGCACAGAACCATCCCCTAGTAACACCATGTGCCTAAGAGTATCATCCAAAAGTTTCTTGAACTCTGACAAGCTTGGTGCTGTGACCAAGTCTCCCTGGGGAGACTGTTCCAGTGCCCAACCACACTCCGAGTGAGGAACCTTTTTCTAATATCCAACTTAAACTTCCCCTGACATATCCTCATGCCACTCCCTCTTTAATTGGATTCTGTTTCAGTATGGAAAGCAAAGGATTTGACCAAGCGCACATGGTCAAGTACATCTCTATGAAATATTCGTAGTTTCATATAGTACAGATGTTCTTCAAGGACTGATAGTTATATGGTCAAAAAAATATTTCAAAACTTCCACAAAAAAAGTAAAATGTTTCAATTTATGTTCAGAAAATAGAAATAGCACAGTTGCAGCTGAGCCTAGAGCCTATTTAGCCTAAAGACAAAAAGCTACTTGTTTCAGAAAAAAAACAAAAAAAACAAAATAAAAACAAAAACAAAATAAAAAACAAACAAAACAAAACCAAAACAAAAGCCAACAAAACAAAACAAACAAAAAAAACAAAAACAATCAACAACAAAAAAAAAAAAGAAAACAAAACCAAAAAACTAACCCAACACCAGAACCAACCAATCAACCAAAGAAAAACAAACAAAAAACACTCTAAAATACTTTAATATTAAAATATACTGTAATATTTAACGGGGGGGGGGGTGGGGGGCAAGATTTGGGTTTTTTTTAGAGGAAACAATTTTGGTGTTGATTGTTTTTCCAGGGAGACTGGTGGTATATATCTTCAAAAGATATCTGACTTTTTAGATCTAATATAATTCTGAGCATTGTTCGTATTAGAGATTTCTTTTTGCTTGTACAACATGCATTTGATCAAATATCCAATTTAATATAAATCTCCAAAATAAATCAAATCTTTTTATCTATATTTTTCTTAGTTTTTCTTTCCTCTTCTCTCACTATTTTCTTTTCTGCTGGAGTCTCAGACTGAAAAACAGACAATCAGATACAATGAGAGCAAGTGTAAGGTAAAGGATCTCTTTCTGCATACTTTAAGTCCTGCTTAAACAATTTAATTTTTTTTAAATTAATCTCTGCAGCAGAGAAGACTGGAGGAAGGTGGTTATGCCATTCTTTTAAGTCTGAGCACAGAGACAGAATGGAGGAAAAAGTAAATTGGGAATACAAGCAGAGGAAAAACAGACTCAAAGTATAAATTGTCATTCACTAAAACAGGAGAAAAGAAGATAAAACCAGAAAAATATCTAAACCTAAGATGTTGTTCAAGAACACATGGAACTGATGAAGATTTATAGTCCAAGACTTCTCTTGATATCTTGAGGTTTTATAAAGTACTGCACAAAGTTTACAGAGATTATTGAAAGTCAGTGGTAAAAGTAGATGACAGCAGACTCTAGTTAAACAGTATTACACATATGTTGTTCTGCTCCTTCAGCCTCTTCAGTTGCTGCAACAGAGAATAAAAATGAAAGACTTTTTAGAAAAACATGAACTGTATTTGACTACAGTGCAAACTAACCATATGCAACATATATTAACATCTTTATAGAGTAGGATTTGATGAATTTTCAGTTTTTTAAAAGTATTTCTGTACAATGCCTATAATGAAAAACTTTGCCAAAATAATATAATTGAGAATGTATGAAATTGCAATTTAATGTACCAAATAACATAAAAAAATATCTCAAGAACATAACAAAGTAATAACATGTCACAACTTCTTTCCTTCTTTCTTTTTTTTTCTTTTTTTTTTTTTTTTTGCTAATAGAGAATCTATTTTCTGTAACTCCATGAAGCATTTGCATGAGCTATTCACAGTTGGATTTTTTTTGTAATACATAATGAGTTTTGTTTTGCTGACTCTCTTGACTATTCTCAAAGCATAATTAGAGATTTTTTCAGCTGACTCAGTAGAAGAAAGTAGTATCTGGAATCACACATAACTGTAAAGAAAAATTCTAATCAGTACTCATGCAGAGACCATCTACAAAACTGATGAAGTTTATGGTTAGTAAGGGCTGCAGGTTTACTGATGTCTTCTTTGTAATATGGTATGATGAGGTTATGAAATCAAAGTTTCACCAAAGAAATATCAAGGGAAATCTTAAACTTTTTCTATTCCCCTTCATCCTAGCAAAATCTTGCTGAAATGAGCGTGAATGTACAACAGCCACTAATTTATCAGTGTGAATCTGAGGAATTCCAAAGTAAGGGTCTAATAATAGCAATAAATTATAGCTGTGGGATACAATGACCTTTTGAAACTATGGTGGTTAGTAAAATTTCAATATACTAAACAACAAAAGAGAAAACATAGGTGTAAGGTCCCACTGAAATTAAGTAAAACCATGTATATTTGGTCCTGCAAAAGTGTGAATGTACAGAATGAGTACATGTAATGTCATTCTTGGGAAATTAACCTTTGAATCTGGAGCAAGTTTTGCTGATGGGGTTCCTCATTTCATAAAATGTGACAAATATTAAATACTTCTAAATGATCAACCTTTCATAATGAAAAAATTCCATTTTACTTGATTTCATGAGGCACGCACAACACAGAGCAGTCATGGAAATACTCATGATGATATATTTAGATCCATTTTTTATTTTAAGTTGATATTTAAGAGAAAATAACTCTTGAGCCATCTAGATCTTAGATAAACACATGCGTGACAGGTATTTTCAAGGGCCTATCTTTGAGGATTCTTTCTTCCCTGAGATAAATCATCATTTTACCCTAAACTTGTCTCAGTGCACACTAGAGAGTGTTGTTAGTCACAGAATTGTACCTGTAGCCTGGTTTCTGTTCACCACTTAAAATAAAGTACCGATTTTGCCATTCCCAAAATGTGTTTTTTGGGAGGGGAAGGCAGGGAAAAGGGCAGCCAAAGTAGCCCAAGGAACATCCAGACAGTCAGAGAGATGGATTGAGCAACCAAGTATTAATGGCTCCATGTTCATTCCCAGTCTGATAGCATCAGCACCTACCCATTGCACCATAACATCCAGTGTAAATGCTTTCTGATGTTGGCACCAAGGTTTGAGCATGAATCAATGAGCAGCAATTCCAGGAATAGCAAACAGTAGGAGACATCTCAGTAGTGTGGGTCCTGCAGCAGAGGTATTTCATGTCCTTTGCTTTTCGCAGAAGGTCAGGTATGAAGGGACCTATTATATGGGATAGATATGATTCTGTGGCTTTCACACAATAGAATAACAGCCCTGATATTAATCCAGTACAAGAGTTGTGTAAGAGTTTAAAAAAGTAGAGAATAATTGGAGAATAAAGTTTAAGAGTTATTTTTCATTTGAAGAAAATATCAATATCAAAATTAGTTTATTTCAATCTAATACCTGAGTGAGTATTCATTTTGGATTTAGCTAATGACATTTCCTGAAGTTTTATCAACCATTTTATCTTTCTTCTTACAGATTCCTGTTATATTTTATATTTTCCCTCAAAACTTGAGTTGCTTTGCTTCTAAAGAAGGCAAACTGAATAAATAATCTGGAACCATCTACTTTTTTCTTTTTTTTCATTTGAAGAATATTTTAAGACTGTAAAATGCCAAAACTTGTAATTAAATCTAATTAAAGTGTTGTTTAAAGTAGTGTAAAGCTTCATTTCCTGTGAAAATTCTATATATGGTGGAAACACGTGCAATAAGGGAAAGAATTTTGCATAACCAAGAGGCTTAGGGCACTTAAATCCTATTTATGTGACTTCGAGTTTCATTGGTCCAAAATGTAATTTTTTTTTTTTTAAAGGTTCATTTAGTACTCTGTAAGGAGTAGATCCCAAATGTACATAGCTACCTAAATTAGACAATATGCAGTATTTACTACTCACCATATCTTTACAACAATCTTTTCTTGATGTAGATCTATATGTGACAAGAGAGTTGCCTAGGTTCTTTACATGCCTCTCCTGAATGTACTTAGGACCATTGCCATGATGGCAGAGCTGAGGATTTTTAATCAGATGATCAACAGAAAGAGCTGAAAGTAGACATAAGCACCTGATGGTTAAAATGCATGTCTTTCTCCTGTGCCACTGACTCCTCTGCCTTCTCACTAAGGACAAAAAAGACAAGATGGATCAGAGGTTATGCCCTGCCAAGCTCTCAGCTGAGCTGCAGCCCAACCCAGCTCCAGTGTTGCTGCCACCTCTAACCTGGAGACATGACCAGGCTAGTTGAACATACAGGAAGAGGGTGAGGAAGAGAAAGAGTGAACCTTGGAAATGAGATAGACTGAATGTAAAATTGAAAATTCTTTATTCTAAGGATGCCTCCTCCTTTGGCACTAAGAATAAAGGTCCATCACTGTTCTTACTTTTCCTACAGACATACTACAGCCATGTTACCCAAAGCAAGGAAGAATTTGAGTGATCTTTGAGGGAAAGTGCTACTTCTACTAGAAACCCCAAACAACCCAGACCAAGCTGGCCTATTGGAATGTGTATAGTTGCTATAGACCAGACAAGCCTTTCCATACAGGAGCCACAGCAGTTGTTTAACTGGATACAATTGCCAGACCCAGCCTCTTCTGTCAAACATTTTATTATTAGATGTTCTCAGGACATGTATTACTGAGATTAAACTAATACTGACCAAATTGTAACATCTTTATTTTTTTTTTGTCAATTTTATTATCACCAGTACAAATCTTGAGTGAATCTGCTTATGTGCAAAGTGCATTAGAACACTCAATGCAGTTGCTATATAATTTTTTCTCGTTTTTTTTTTCCTGAAGATTTCTATAAATAGATGACTAAGATGACTCAATGAACTTCACTTTTCATAAAAAAGTCTTCAGTAATTACAACTCAAGAATTCATTGACAGACAAAGTTTTCAAGAGTCTTAGTCCTAGTTAAAAGCTACCAATATATTTAATTACAATAGTAAAATGGAATTGTGAAGGTGAAGTCTTAGACTTATGAGCACAAGACACTAACTTTCACTGAATCAAATTAGTGCAAAAAAAAAAAAGGCCAACCACATCATTCCTCGTTTTTTTTATAGACCCTATTACTTTGTAAGCATGGGTCAAACAAAAAGACAGAAAATAGTTCTCTTACTTGACTTAACAAAAAGTCAAATGTTGTGTTCATGTAGACATGTAGAAAAACATACCTTTCTCTCAATTTCAAATGACTGCCGTAAAAGTCAAGAAAGCTGGACTGAATTTCATGGACTATTACTATTTCTTATTCTGTCCTTACAATTATATTCTATTTTTAACAAAACAACATATTCAATGCTATATAATTATTGCAGCAGTTTCAAGATGACAAAATTTAAGTATGCCAAAAATTTAGAGTATTGAGATAATTTATGTTCTTCCTAGCTGGCATAGAAGAAACCTCATGTCATTATTGAGTAAATCTAGTAAATAGTCTTCATAGCCTTTTCTGACATTCAAAAGACCCACAATTTGGAAGAGCTGTCTGTTTACTTAATACGCCAAGTGTAAATTACTGATGATTGTTCCTTGGGACCATTCCACTTCCATCACATTCGTATAATACAATGACAATTTTTATTTTGACTTTTTTTTTTTAACAGTCCTCTTTCTTTTCCATTTTATTGTTAAAGTTTCTTAGGATAAAGAAACTGAGAAAAATTTTTAAGGGGTGGGGGCGGTGGAAACCAGATCTTTTCTACTGCACACAGAAGCAGTAGGTAACTTGCTTTCTATTTTCATGTTTCAGTTACATATGATGAAAAGCTTCTGGATACTTAGGTGTGTTATGATCCATCTGCCTTCATAGTCAAGGAACAAACCTAACAAAAATCTGTCACTTGTGTGGATACACAGGATCTAGGTCAAAGTAGACATGAAGATCTCTGGAAATATCTACCTTTCAATGAAATCTTTATGTTATAGAAGTCCACTCAAAACTGTGACACAAGATTAATTGCACCAAACTGACTGAATGTTGCATTTGCAGAGACAAGCTTCATTTTTTCAGTTATTTAATTTCCTATTTCATTCATGCAACACCAGCCTGCAGACAAGAAAGATAAAGAAACATGCATATGAATCCAACAACCCTTCAGAAATTTTAGGTTTAATAAGCTCTAGCTAATCATTATACAGCTCTTTCACAGGAAATAATAAATGAGGACAATTGAGGATAGACTTTTGTAACTTCCCATCATTAATAAGATGCTTTCATTTTGAAAAAATTCTTCTTCTCAGGCTATGGCTCTGTACAGAAGGATGGCACCAAGAAAATCCATGTCCATTGTTGAACAAGGAGGAGAAAATAGGGAAGAAGGTTCTTACCTACAAGTTATAGATCTTGAATGTTTGCTGTAGCTTCTGATTGAGATCTCAGCTTTGCACTTGGTTTGAGCACAGTAAGTTCCTTCAGGTTCTTAATAACTTAATAAGCCTTTTACAGACTACCATAATGGAGAGTATATCTCGTGATATTTATCAGCAGAACAACAAGAATGGAAAAGTAAACTACTTGCAGTGTGCAATGCAGGAAAATAGTAGTGACCTGAGCAGTAGTTCACAATTTGTTTGACCAGTAGCTTATGAGGTCAAACTGTGAACAAAACCTGTTCCATCTGCTCCCTGATGGTAGAAAAACCAAGCTGGCCCCAAAAGAATCAGGATGTCTGTGCTGTGCCCTGGAAAACAGAACTGCTGGAACTAGAACAGTTTCTTTTCTTTCAGTCTTGACCAGTGTTGTCACAAGCACCTCAAGAAAATCCCACTCTCCACACTACCTCTACAGTATCTTTGGCTGAGATCTGGAAAAGTATACAGGTACCTCAAGTATACAGTTTCTCAACTAGATATTTAAGTCATCATTATCCTTTATTATCCTTGTGTGCTGAATCATTCATTTTGATATTTGTTCACTTTGAATTTTACATCTGTAGTATGTTGATCATTTGTTTTATTTTAAACTTAAGGCTGTAAGGCATTTCTTTTTATTCTATCTGTTATTCCAAGGTGTACTTAAGCACAGATGTATCTAGAAAATATAACAGGCATTTGCTATTTCTTCCTGCACACAGCTAAGGAGCTAAAGCCTTAGAATATGGTGTCCTTGGAATAATCCTATCCTACAAGTGCTGGAAAATGTATGTGCCCCTTACTTTTCTTCTCAATGGGTGAGAGAATAACATAATAAAAAAATTCAGTTGCTAAGGGTAGCTCTCAGTCCTGTAACTTCAAGAAAGCTGGAAGTAAATATTTTGTTGTATAAAGATCAACTGTAAAGATTGATTGACTGAAAAATAATTCTAATAATAATAAACTTCTATGGAAAGTAGGATAGACTGAAATAGGGGCTAATTTTCAGAGCCCCGTTTATTAGCAAAAGAATCTAATTAAGGTTTCTTAATCCTGGCTAGGAGATACAACACTAAATATGAACACTAAAAATAAACCTTTAATTTGGTGGCAGTGAAAACCCAATTTAATTTACAAGTTATTGTTAAGATGTAATAAATTGTCTTCTGAGGCTATCTCAGCATGAAAAGATCACACAGTATTACACATCACTACTCAATTTATGTTGCTGGGTCTTATTTGAGCAAAATAATTTCTTTGTTGCATTCAGTAACAGTAAAACACAAACATTCAATTTTCTTTCTAAATTTGTCTATGGCTTGCTTTCGACTGCTAATTAGTTTTTGCTAACTCTTTCCTTAATTTTTTTAAACATGTTTTTTTCATAATCTTTTATACATCTGGTCTTTATTTCTCTATTCCATTCTACCATACTTTAACTCTGATAATTTGAAATCCTCTTATGCATAGTTTCACTTTCACCTCCTACTTTTTCCTTACTTTTACCTTTTTTTCTCATTTTACAGATTAGCAAAACTTTTCTACTTTCTAGTTATCTACATTTTTATATAGAGATGGATTTAAGTTGCCTTAACTGAGACTTTTTTCCTTCTCTCACCATTTCGTCCTACTTCACCATCCCAGCACATTTCTCTTCTGCTTCCTCTATCAGAATTATTTGAAGTAAATGAGTTAAGGGACTCATCATTGTAGACTCTTTTAATTCATTCATTCATCTGACAGTTGCCTCAACTAAGCTTCAACTAATAGATTTTCAAGTGTTTTGTTCACTCTGACATAGAATTTCTAAAGTGACTGAATCTCTTTCATTCCCTTTGGGACAATGTTCCACAGCATGATAAATGTCCATTATTTTCATAGTCATCATAAATTTCTTTCAATCTTTTGGTGATGCAATAAAGATTTTTTTCTTTACGGAATTTTTCTGAGACCTTTTCTCTTGAAAGGCTGACTTTGCTCATACTTGCTCTTTCATTTATTGTGCCTTGGAGGAAAAATTCGATGTCCAAGCTCTTAGGAAGTTCAAAGAAAGACAGACCTGACCATGTTAAATGACTTTCCTTGAACTTGACAATCTCTTCAAAGGGTAGAGCAGCACAGTCAGAGGTTTTACAGCCACAAAAAGACACAGCATAATCTATGGTCTTCCTGGTTTCATACCAGTGTCTCAGCCTCACATGACCTATACACTGGTATACTAACTTGCCTTGCAATTTTTGTACTTTGTTACTTCCTCATTGCATAATCCAAAATCTTGACACTCCCAGTTCCTGCACCCTTCCACAATTTTCTTCTAATTCAACAAGATTCATGCACCAGGAGAGAAAGCAATTTATTAATATGCCTAAGATTAGAGTGATCTGTATTGTATATTAATATGCTCTTACTTTAAGTGCTGGAGAAACAGACAGTAGTCAAGTGGTAAAGTGTGTCTATTCATGAAAATAGGGTCCAAACTTTGAATAAAGGGCAGCAAATGACACAAAACAAGGAAAAACAGTCTTCTGCATGTATGTGTTAAAAACCTCCAATATCTTAATCTCTGAGCCAGAAGGGTTCAAAAGAGGTGAAAGAAACTAGCAGCTTGCCCTACCTCACGTGTTCCTGTTAACAGAGACTTCTTAACATGTCACACATAGACAATAACTTCTCTCACGGCAAATTTGCTATAAATTCCAGGCATTTTTAAACAGTAATAGTAATAACACTGTAAGAAAGTCTTTTGGAAAGAATGGGAATAGAGACGTACAGGAACTCAAGCATATTACATTTATATCATACTTTGCAACTACCAACAAAGATCTGATGAAATTGACACTAGCTCCTAGAAATGACTCCATTAAAAATAAAACTAAAATAAAAAATCCTGCATTGATGGAATGACCCCCAAAAATGAATAATTTTTTTTAAAGAAAGACTGATCATGATCTTTTCTGTCCTCTCCTACTGAAATGTTCAGCAAAATGACTTCTGATGACCCGAGTATTAAGGTTCAGAATAAAAGCTTTTCTCTTTCCCAATAGACATGTAATCTGCCCATCACATACATTCATTTTTCTATAAATTGTGTATATGGAGCAGAGCATCCTAGCCTACTTCATAACAAAGAGTTTGAAACTAAATTTTAAAATCCATTATGTTTCCCACTGTACTAAAATCATGTCCCCCTCCTTTAATCTCAGAAGTCAATTTTTATATCTTATAACTGCTGACCATTGCTATGGCTAGCAGACACTCACATAACACTGATGATCCAAGTTAGCCCATTCAGGTGAAGTAAGAAATCTTGAATTTTTTCAAATCCACATTCTTATTTTCAATTTTACTATAAGTGTGACTTTCAGGTATTGGCAATCATCCACATAATTTCTTGGATTTGCTTGGGTCACCTCACAATGCAATCACAACTCTCATGAAATTCTTCAACTTATCTTTTATCGTCTTTCAGAGTATTTATCCAGGCCATGTTGATACAAGTGGAGTGCCTGCAGATAATTCTATAGGATGAGACCTATCCAGCAATTCTGAGCCTCTGAGCCTCCTTTGAGACATTTGATAATGAACAATTTAGAATAATCTAAAGTGAAAACAGGACCATAACTATCATAAGTGACAAAATGTATCACTGTCCCCATATTTCCCCATAAGGCAGATTGTTTTGGTAATAAAATCAGGGTCTGGACTATAATAAGAAGGGGAGTAAAAATACACTAAGTATTGTCCTTAAACTAAGGAGTCCTGAATGAGTTTGATGGGACTGAATTTTTGTATTTTCCCTATTTTATTGTAAGCTTATAAGAAAGAAATATTATTTCTATAACTCAGTCAATTCCTAAAACACAAGGCAGGAACCTTACTTCACTGATCAGGAATTGTCTGAAGGATACAAAAACGCTTCATTGGAATTCTGCCTTTGTCTGGATGACTGTAGGTATCAGACACAGGCTGTAGGGATGGGATGGTGTTCTCAACTCTGTGTAATACCCATCAGAAGTGGACATACCTGACCTGACATGTTAGTTTTGACTAATTCTAATATGTTTTAATTTATTAATCAACTGTCTACTTCACCAAAGATACACCATCTAACACTACTACCAGGATCTCTTCCTTCACATTGCATTGTGAATTTCAAAGGACTGAAAAAAATCAAGGCAAGTTCTACCCATGTGCGTAGCTACTTCATTTTAAAACATTGGTCTTTCTTGAGAATCTTTTGAATCTTACACAGATGGGAGAAATAGAATTTATCTGAAAGGTGATATACTTTCTAATATTTACTACACACATTTCTCTCATAACCGGGTTTATTCTTCTTAATTCTTTAATCTTCTGTTCCATATCAGACACACTATACCTCCCACACTCAATTGCCTCTGATGACATTTTTTTTTTCAATTTCTTTAAACCCATCTTGACATTTATTCAACCCACTTACACTTATTATTTGATGACACACATGTTTTTCTAACTGTACATTAACTAAAAGGTTTTAATTTCTTTTCCGGTATAAATATATATAATTTATTTTAACTCATCGACTAGTCCCTGCATTCTTTGCTAATTCAGTCATTTAAACAGTGTGTAGGGGGAACTAAATAAATGCTGAAAGTTTGGGATGAAATCAGATATGATAAATGAAGGAAGAGAAAGTATGATATTACACTTTGTGCAAATCAGATCAAAGTCAAATATTATTTATTGTCTAATTTCCCCTTGTACACATAGTGCCAAGAAAGAACCGTGTGCTGTGTCAACAAATGTACAGACTAATTTATTCCTGAAAGTAGATGTGCCCCTGTTTATTTCAAGGTAGCTTAACTGTTCTCCTTTGCCTAATGATAACTAATCTCTAGAGGCTCAGCCTCAGCCAATCAGTCACCCTGATGAATCACCCCCTAACTTTCCTGTTGTATTTTCTGAAAAGCCTTTTCAATTTTCATTTAGGAAAAACATATGGGAAAGGATTTTCGTTGCAGAATTTTTGATATGAGAAGAATTCCCCACCTCCCAAGCACTCCTTATGACATTTTCTTTCAATATCAGTTTTTGAACTAGAAAGTATTTTCTGTATATATATTAAAATATATCAATATATTTGATTAAGGCAACTTTCACTTGCATGAAATCACCAAGCAGTGAAAGCACTGCCAACATGCATAATTTTCAGGTTTATTTAAAATCTCCACAGCTTGGTGTTCTATGGCCAAATGGTTCTAACAAATATTTTGTGAGCCAACAACTACTGTCAGCTTTGACAATAACTGCAGTCTAACCAGTATGAGTTCACAGTTCACATCCAGAATGATTTTCTAAATCAATAACAATTCATTGGTAATCTTAAGTTATTGATTATTGATAAAATTATGAAGCTTTGAAGAAATAGAAAAAATCAGTGATGACCAAAAAAAAAGAAAGGTTTTGAAGTGCCCAAATTTTAACAACTTCTATTAATTTCATCCCTGTAGAAAACATACAGAGATAGTACATTACCTTAATAGATTGATATTTTGCAAGGGCAGTTATGCACCAAATCTTTAGAAGACATTTAGAAGGAGTCTATCTGCATTAAGCAGTCTACCACATGCCATGCACCTCACAAAATGTGTCAGAATGTAGGATGGCTGTGGAAGAGACACGTTACAATACTTGCTGTACTCTATCTTCAAGTAGCATTATCTGGGACTGTGAAACACTGCTGTGTTCACACCGTGTAATTTAAAATAAAAAATGATGACATTTCTGCATTGATGTAACATCACAAGGACACACACAAAAAACAATCTGTGAGTCAAAGAGCACCACGTACACAGTGCTAACATATCTTTCTAAACAATAAATCTTTGATATTTTTTTCCCCCACAAGAATCTTTAACACTAAACTACAAAAGGTAGACATTTTCTGGAACTATTTCAATACCTACACCAGCAAATAGGATAACCAAGGCTTTAGTTTATTCTGTGTCTCTGTAGTAACACCTTAAACTTTACAGCTACAATATATGATATCCCTGCCTCATGCCAGCCTAAAAGCATGAGTTCAAAGGAGCTTTCCTATATCCTAAACTTCACTGACTTTCTGAAAGCTACTTAAAGTTGATGTACTTTGGATTCTGGTTGAAGTGGTTTTTGTGAAGACATAAGCACGCCTAACAGTACTATCTTATAACTCTTCAAATGCCTTTGCAGGTCTCATGAGGGGTCTCTAGATTGATTCTTTGGCCCCAATCAATCCTGAATAAAAGGGCTCCACTCTGCTGTTGCCTGAGAACATACAGGAAAAAAAACTTGGCACAATAGTCTTTTCTTTAAAGAATACTTTCCCCACTCTTTCACTGACTATAGATGAAAGGTCACACACTAGGCACAAGGCCATATTTCTGCCCTAAGATAAATACTTTTTAAACACTTAAGGCAAGCTCACAGGTCAGATTTAGAGAAGCCTGTTTGAAGATCTGAGCCATTTTACTATCTGTAAGATGTATCAATATTGAGATAGATATTGAGACAACCTAAAGAACTAGTTTTTAACTTACTTAAATTGTATTGAATAATTATTTAAATAATGGTCTCTCTGGGTAAGATTATGGACACTTTAACAGAGAAAAAATGACATGGTTAAAAAATGAAACCAGTAATTCAGCATAAGCCAAAATAAAGCAGAATAAAAACTAAAATAAATGAAACTTAAAAGACAAAAAAAACCAAAAAAAACCAACACTGAAAAACAAGTAACCTTGCCCTTTCTTCATGAGTTAGGTTACTCACTCAAAGGCATCCAAGGAAGACACTATTACTGCACAGAACAGGGAGAAGAGGAATACAATAAAACAATAGAAAATAAAATTTATCAAAGAGAAAGACACAACTCTTGCAGGTATTAGAGATCTGTGCTGGTTACAGTACTATCAACCATTACGGAAGAAACACTATTCTTCGCCTATTAAGAAATTAAGAAATTTCTTACTAGTTAATTTAAACACTAATGCCTCAAAACCATAAAAATAAAAGACAATTATTAAAGTCTGTTCTGCACTATTCAATTTATATCCTCAGAACATATATCTAGACAATGTAATTGAGTAAAAAATTTAAAGGGAAATGTTTATAAATAATGAAAAGATAAAGACATTATTAAAACAGATTTTCCATAGAGTGTTAGTCTTTCTGTACCAACAGAAGATGAACTTAGAGGGGAAATCTTTATATATCATCAAAAATGGGTCACTTAAAAGGAAGTAATTATCAGGACATTGGATTAATTTCACTGAAATTCCTAATTTCTAAACATGTAAAGTAATTTGTCAACATCTGTCTTTTCCTTGAGGCTTCCTAGAGAGGTGAAGAGCAGACAAGTAATTTTTAATATGAACAACAAGTTGGTAATAGCTGGACCTTATACATCTGTAAAAAGGTAGAGGGGACTCTCTACTCTTGTTAAGAGCAAGTTAACCTTACTTAAAAAGCAATAAACTTGTAACTCATTAGATATTAAGGATAAATTTATAAAGTCCTGTTATAGTTTCAAAACTCAGTTGGAATTCCTTCTAAAATCTTGGAAGCCGACGCCTTAGTGTTGATAAAGAGGTTTAAGAAAGGACACTATGGACATGCATATCCTGATGTTAACAGCTCTAGCCAGAGCCTTTGTTCTGATTTCTCCCCGGGCCAGAGGGGGAGGGAAAGACTGGCTCAGGTGGAGGAAGGGGTCAGCATTTCTGCGCTTTCTGCGCAGGTCAGGAGTTCACCAGCTCGGCGCAGAGGAGAGAGGACTGGAACACACACATCAGGTCTGGCATCACTGAGGGACCAGGATTGTGTCCTTTGCTCTCTGGCTTCTCCGATCACCTGTGGACATCACAGACTATTGCTGGAAAGGAAGAACATGCCTGCTTCTTCTGCAGAGGCTGGGTTTCTGCTGCCTTTTGTTCTTTGTCACCGAACCCACGGGAGCTCACCCGGCATCTTCTCCTGCCATTCCTCTGAGAGAGAGGCCAGCCGGCCGGGCGCGACATCACGACCTGCTGACCGTAAATATAACTGCAACCCCCGGGAGAGAGTGGCCAGCTGTTGAGGTGCAGCAGCACCACCTGCTGTCTGTAGATAGAATTGCAGCTTTTCCCCTTTTTGGGCCCAGCCAAAAGACATTTTAACTGTTTATCTTGTCGTTTGGGGGTGGAAGGGTTTATCACAAACAGTTGTTGTTTGGTTCTTTCTGGATATAGATATATAGATATATATACATATCTGCGTATTGTGGTTAAGAACTGCTATCCTTTCATACATATATATATTTTCCTAATTTAAGTTCTGTTTTCTAAATTTAAAGGAAAGGGATTACTTTTTTTTTCTTGGCCAACATAGATATCTTAGTTGTCCCTTTGAACTAAGACAAGTCCAATATAAGGATCACTTATTAAAAAATACCACAATTATGTAACTTTTCCGGAGTCTACTTCAACAGGAAAAAAAAAAAAAAAAAAAAAAAGCTGAATTACCCAAAAATGAAATATTGGTCATCCAGGCTTTCTTTGTTTAATATGCTGAGCATAAACCCAATTTTATCTACAGCACAAGTGTGCAGAAAGCTTAAAAGAAAGAGAGACTTCAAATCTCCTCTTAAAAACCTGTTCCTTCTAATCCTTAGAGTTCCTTTTAATCCTTAGAGTAAACAGAAAACACCATTGTCCTGTTTATTACTTATTTGAAACTGTGAAGATGTCTTCTGTGAATTATGTCATATCAACAGCCATTTGAAGACTGTAAATGCATAATAAAGGAAATTTATAAATGAGGAGGTTTGGGGAACTACCTTAATGGGAAACTACCTCTTAAAAAAAAACAAAAACACTTCACTTCATATTGACTTCATATTGTTATTATCCTTTGCTAATAGACATTCAAGATTTGATTATGCCAGTAGCCTGTCAGGAAGTTCAAACTGGTACCTCTACCTCTATAATTTTGTGAATTATATCCTTACATATGGTAACTTTTCATACAGAAGCTGATTATTTCTTAAATGAAGGTTAAACACTTCACTGTTTGTTTTTTCACAACCCTGTGAGCAAAATCTGATGTCTGAGTGGACACACTCAGATGTCTGAGTGGTCCAAAGATGACAGTCCTATACTTTCAGCTTGTAAGTGCTGAGTTGGAGGGGTGATGGATCATTGCAAAGAAAGGAAGCCACGAAGTCATGCTCCTGGTGTCTGGATATGGAGAGGCAATGCTCTGCCCTATGTGGAACAGACGGCGACTTCCTCTGTGTCTCCAGCTGTCCTCAGATCTTGCAAGAGCAAGCTGCAGTCAACTCTGGTCCATTTATTAAGGCAGCCTCCTGAACCTGTGATTTCATAACAGGCTGCTGAGATTTTTAAAAGGATCAGTAAGTATAAACTGACAAAGCAAAACAAAACAAAACAAAACAAAAAAAAAAAAAAAGAAAGAAAAAAGGTCAGGACCATTTTTCTTAGTGCCAGTTGTTCCAAGAGGCTACATTTTTCAGAAAGGTTATGGAGAGTTATCTCCAGGGTTGACAAGGGCACATAACTTGTCAGTTATAAGCAGCAGGAGGATTAATGGACATCCAGCAAAAACATCATGTTCAATACAAGGGTTATTCAGGGATGAGGATGATTGAATTTGGAAGGAAATTGTTAAGGTATCTGAAAAGTTGATTTCAAATGGGAGGAGGTATCAGGCACTAGATCTTATCTGAAGGCTTATTTGAAGCAAGACTCCAAAGCATTCATCAGTTCTACAGATACTCTAATGCATGATTAATCAGAGTAAGAAGTGGACAGAGATCAAGGGATACCCAAAAGCCGAGGAACAAGTTTAATTATGCTGTTTGGAGTAACAAGAGTGGATCCACCTTCCTATGCCTTTTATTGCTTCTCTAAAAGGGGCAAGCAGTTGGGTATAAGTGAAAAAATATGGATAGAAAACAGAATCAAGAGAGAAAGAACAGCTGATGATATACCGCTAGTGTGTGAAAACAATTAAGGAAGGTGTTTTGATATGCACTGTACAATTTATTGCCAGAGAGTTCCCACAAGAGCTAAGCTAATAAATTCGTGCCCTAATTAAACCACAGCCCTTTTATCTTGTTTTTAATCTTAGACACAGAGAGAAATCTCTTGTGGATGATAACAAACATAATATTTGCATCTAAAAGTTTGTAGATCCTTGTCCTCCTGATGCTATGGTTTGGTCAGTATGTCCAAACATTCATTTATGTAGAATATTTCCTCGTATGTAATGCTACATTACAAAAAAATTCAGCTGGCAACAGTGATTCAGCAATTTTGCTAGAACTAAATTGTAGCTTTTTTTGGCTTTTTTTTTTTCTTTCTTTTTCTTTTTTTTCTTTTTTTCTTTTTCTTTTTCTTTTCTTTTTTTTTTCTTTTTTTTTTTCTCTTTTTTTCGTTTTATATTTTAAAATTTCTTTTCTGAGTGAGGTCATCCACTGAATTATTTAGAATCACTTTACCACCTCTAAACTATGCTTTTCTACACTACTGTACCTAATTCTTGTACCCTCTTTCTTACCCTGAATGATTTTGTTATTATTATACTATATCACCTATTTGCTTAAGCTCAAAATGCATCATTTTCATCCCCTCTTTCTCTGTAGAACACATTTTGTAACCTTTTGAGGATTTTTGTCTAAGATTTTCTTGAGTCAATGTCCTTTCTTCACAAATGAGTTCAAAAGCACATTTAACCCTGTAGTCGGTGCTTAACAAAATGTAGAGACTGTGATTTCCCTGATAATATAAAAATATACAAAAAAACTCTCCCCAAAAATAGAAAATACTTTTACTAATGTATCCAATGAAATCTCTCAACTATGCATGGATGGAGATACAGATATGGCTCATCTCAATGTTGTTTTGAGAGTGAGTCCATTTGGACAAAAATACAGGTATGGAACAGAATAAAATGCAAAAGGAAGTACCAGAAGGGCAGAAAAGCTAAAACTCAGTTAAAAATAGCATAGTTGGCAGGCAAAACATGGGATCCTCAGGAGGGCAGATGAATGTGAAAGGGATCTCAAAATCATAAACACATTAAAAGCATGAAGTACTTTTAAAAAAAAAAGACATTCTGTCTGACTTCTCTATCATTTAGATATTCGGAATAACAATTTTATGTTTGATGTCTGCAGGGCAGAGTTTGACAGTTTGGTTTAGTAGGATCTTAATCCAGAAAGCTCAATGAAAATGCAGAGGCTATTTGAGGAGTTCATTATTCAGTGTGGATGTGGCTAACCCCATGTCTCTCTAATTCTTTTTTTTTTTTCTTTCACTTTTACATTTACTGTATTTAATCATGGAATAATATCACTGAAAGATAGAAATACTGAAGTCTGCAACAATAAAAAATGGAAATTAATATTCAAAATGGTCAGTAAAGAAAAATTTCACAATCTGTCTTTCTTATTTGTGCCAATCTCAATTTAGAAAAAATTAAAATAACTTACAGACAGTCTATCTATATTCTGAAAATGGTTTTACTTTATTAGCCAAAAATATTATCAGTTAGATGGTTCAGAAAGCTTAGAAGATTTTGTTATTGAGTTTTAAATTTTTAATAACAGGTTAAGTAGACAGGGCCTTTAAAAAATCAAAGTGTGGTGGGATGCTGTGAATCAAAACTTCATTTGAAGGCACAAAGCTGCGTATCAAGTCTGATTTATATTGGTCGATAGAAGATAACTACCTCATGTCTGCTTTTATAGGAAGCACTTGATATACTTGATGAATTTTACTAAAGCTTAAATTCCAGCTTCGGACAATGGGACATTGTTCCTGTTCTATTACTTGCAAGGTAGCTGTAATATATTAACACAGAATAGCATCCTTCTTGTGTCCATTCACCTGAATCATTTTAGTTCTCATCCATTATGCACCTACAGAAATGAAACAGGCATCTTTTCCTCTGCACAGTCTGTAAATTATGAAACATTGTACAGCCATCCAATATGAATGATTAACTGAGATCAAGAGATATTTCACAAAAATGGCTCATTCTTCTCAATCAGAACCATAACTTGCTGTACCAGATCAGAAAATTATGTCATGTGTAAGTGTTCTTGTTCTGATCCTTGGTAAGATGTATTTTTATATCTTGTGTAACAACTTGCTATTGTAAGACAATGAAAATAACACTATCTAAAGGATATTTTTGTCTGTATAAGAGATACCTTTGTTATACAGAATCATGTTCTTTTTTTATTAGCATATATATTGTGAATTAAAATCTATAATAAGCTTTCATAATGAAAGTACAACACTTTGTCCGTTTGAGTTTTGTGGCAAACAAATATTACATTGTTCATTGAAATTATAGATATCTTGCTTGACCATTAATATTGTTAATATTAACTTAGTCAAGTTTATTCATTATGCTAGATTTGAAAATATTAAGGCATAGGTCAAAAAAGACTTAACAGCTTTAACTGGTTACTGCTTTGCCTTTCAAGTTTTGTGAGCCTGAAAGAAAGCATATTTTCAAAATATTTCTGCCCTATACCTAATGTTAGATCTAATCTATTTGTGAATGTGTGACTTTTTGCACTACTGCAGAACATTTAAATTCAAATTATTGTCCACCATTCTCTGATCCATATTTACCATGGTTTTGGACTGAAATTATCAATATTTTGTATTGTGTTTCTTGCAGTTTCTCCTGATAAGTTTTTTGGGTTTGCTTTGTTTGTTTTGGTTTTAATCTAGTCTGCTGCATCTTATATGAACATGAGCTTCATTGTGTGAATATTTACAACAGTTGCCTTGATCGCTGATTAAGTTCTGTTATGCCACTGGGCAACAAATGTTTTTAAAAAATGTTTCTCCACAGAATTCAGTGGTTATATTACCATATAATCTATCCCTAATTATGAAGGTCTTCTAATAGTACAGGCAATATATAATTTATGCAAATCTATACATGAAGGTTTTTCTTATCAATGTAGTTCCATTTTGCTTTTAAGCTGAGTTGCACTTCAATATTTCTGTATAAAACCTCTCAAAGTGTGATGTCTTAATGAGTATAAACTTTTCTAGACTGACTAATATAAGTGACCTGAAAGTTTGGTCTTATGTTTAGAAAAAAGTGTAAGTAAAACTTTTTTGGAATGCTCATTTTTGTCTTTGCTAGCAAAGCAATGACTTTTTTTTATTTTTTATTTGATTTTTCAAAAAACTCCAGAACTTTCCGTAACTAAGATTTCAGTGAAGTTGTAGCAATTGCCTTTGAATGGGACTCAATGGTGAATTAGAGATATTTTTTCTCCTGTCATTTGCACTAATTTGATATAATCCTTGACTGTCTCGCCTGGTCATAGCTTCTAATGCCCTAAATAAAGAAAGTAATTATTCTTAACAATAGAAAGCTGCACATGTTATCAAACAACAGTTAGAAGTTAATTTCCATCAGTCTTTAAAAGACAGAAGGTAAAGGGCAAGAAACAGGGAAAAAAAGGTGCAAAAGAAGACTGCAGAATGTAATCATAGTAGAATAAATTCGAGCAAATCATATAAATCACAAGCAACAAATCAGGCAAGGCCATAAGTGTTTTGTGCATGATCTCCC
The DNA here is from genome assembly GCA_035583185.1 of Anabacerthia variegaticeps. Lineage (NCBI taxonomy): Eukaryota > Metazoa > Chordata > Aves > Passeriformes > Furnariidae > Anabacerthia > Anabacerthia variegaticeps. Next base: position 122,864,885 of record JAWWEW010000078.1, on the reverse strand, counting down.
TTGGGCAATAAAAATGAGTGGCATATTACACGGCTCATCATGCTTTATTGTATTTATACCTTTTAGATTGTTTTCCTATTTGAAGTCAACACTGAAAAGATGAAATTTTGAAGGAAAGATAACATTTTTACTAATTACTTTCCTATTCACAATACAACCCTGTCAAATACATTCATAAACCTAAGTGTATATGAAACAGTTGACTAGCCACAAATGTTCTGAACATGTTTTTGTCATGTTCCCAAAATACTTATAAGCTATTTCCAAATGAATATAAGCTATCTATACAGAGATATATATATATATCTGTACATATAAATGTGTTGATTAAAAGTAGGTGGGTTTTTTTATAGTGCTCAAGAAAAAAAGCAAACAACAGAACTCTGAAAAGCAATGAGAAAGTTCACAAAACTTGGCGGGGCGGGGAGGAGAAGAGAGGGAAAAAAATGTCTCTTTTACTTGGTTAGTAAGAAAGACCTTATAAAATAAAGATTTTTCTCTGAGGAAAATTATTTCTTTGAGATTTCTGAAACCTAGGACTATCAACTCATCTATTATCAGAAATTCTATAGCATTTTTGTAGCATTACAAACTTATTACGCAGTAGCTCTGCTCAGAAAAAAAATGGATTTATGGCCCATAGATATTTAATAGCTCAGCTGCAATTGATCTGTCTGATGGATAAGACTTTTAACTACATTGTGATTTTTGGAAGACCGTAAGTGGAAGGAAACTAATTGAATTGGCTTTTGAATTGGCTGGAGGGCTGTCATTGTTTGACAGACAATGAAAACAATTTAAATCACCTTTAACAAGAGAATTCCTTTGACTCTGGGAGTATCACCATGAATTCACATACTATTCCCTGGGGTGCCATTGGAAACCACACTTTTAATTGCCAGTGTTGCTAATATATAATCATATTGTCAGCAGGGTGTTTAGCAACTGTGCAGGGTCTGCACAGTAATGTAGAGGGAAGCTGTTAAATTGGGAATGTCTTTGCTCTAGACGAGAGCAAATACATAGACTTTGACAAAGAAAAAAATCATTCACCATTCATCTTAACCAAAACAATATCTTTTTCAGGTGCATTGCATAGAATTTGATACTCAGTAGGGCAACGAACCCTTGAAATTTCTTGCTGTCTAGAAGCCATGAATTTCTTGCCTGGAAAATACGCTCTCTAATGTGAATTACCTATTGTTCATGTTTGATAAGAATAAATCTTAATCAAAAGCCCAGTTTGAAACAATTAATTTCACTTCCAAGTTTCGTGGGAGATTGTCTGAATTGCTATGGCATCCATCTATCTTTCTGGGGTTTTATGATGGTCTCACCATCATATCTGATTCTTCCTGTATTTTATAAGTAAACACATGGGATTTATTTCTTTATTTCTTTCTTAGTTAAGATTTATCTGCTGCCCTTTTCCCCCTGCTAATTTTAGGTTTGTTTTTACAAATCTATATTTCATCATTCTCTGTGTTACCTTTATTCACTTTTATTACATTTGTGTTGTTCTTTGTAATACTTCAGAAACAGTATTTATGCAGAATAGCATCAATTTGGTGTGCTGTAATTAAAACCAGTTGTCAGGCACATAAACTCTCACTCAACACAAGTTGTAGTTACACTTGCTGTAATATTTGAGGTGGAGTTTTGTTTTTTTAGTTTGCTTTTTTTTTTTTTTTTCAATGAAGATACTACTCTGCATTTTCCAAAGAGTTTAATCTACAGCATTGGATCCTCAGATGTGGGGGGCCATTTTATATTATACTCTTTTACTCTATTTTATAAACATAGTCCATAAAGCATAGGTAATAAAAAGGTGGCAGATGTTCATAAATACTGAGATAATGTGATTTTCTGTAAATGAAAATAAGTAAGTGAGTTTTGGGTTTGGTCTGTGTTTGAGTTTGTTTGGGGTTTTCTTTGATGAGACAACAAAACACACCTAAAAAACCCCAAACAAACAAAAAACTTTGAAACAACCAAAAATTTATTTTCATCATAAATTGATTCTCTTTTGATTAGCACTGTTATTCTATCCTGTACATAATGTCATCAGTAAATATAAAATCAGAAAACTAATTTTATTTTCAATTCTTTTTTCAGTGAAATGATAGTATACTTACATCTCTTGGGGTTCCTGTATTTGATGTTCCACTGAATAATTTTTATAAGTGCAGTTCTCAAAAGCACTGTAAAAGAGGAGAAAAACAAACATTCAATCCTTTCCCTCACTGGAGGTTCCTCTCCACCTGACACATTCAGACCTGACACATTCAGACACTGCCCAATCATTATCTGCAGAATGGACTAATACAAATACAGTTATAAGCACATCCTGTATAGATCACTAAGACTTGATTGAGAGAGATTCAGTGTCCAATGCACTCCTTCAGTAACAAGTAAGACCAGGGCAAAATATGGAGCTGAGGCAAAGTACAGGATATGGATCAGTATCAAGCTCAAGGGACAAAGCATCTTCCTGGCAAAGCCTGACATTTTTTTAGGCATGAGTGACTACCACCAACAATGAAGAGTTACTGAGTATAAGAATTTCAAAACTTGTCAGGTGGTGCTTCATTTATAGGTTAGATACAGGCATTATTAAGCATGTAACCTTAACTCGGCAAATTATTTGGTCTACTTTAAAACTCAGCTTAAATATCTATATAATATTAAAATTAGGAACCCCAAATTCTGAAAAGGGCAAAAGAAACCTCTAATTTATAGATGCTTGGAATAATCTGTAAATTAAGTGTACTTTATTATGTTGCAGACATGGGAAATGTTCTTAACTTATTCTGATACCCCTTAGCTGTTTCCCTTCACGGATGCAAGGCTTCTTTTTCTATTTCCATCTATGCCAGAAAAGAAACAGTTGCCACAGAGATGGCCTGCTGAAAATTCTCATGTTAAGTTCAGATTTCTGGAAATTTCCTCTAATCAAGATGCAATTAGTCAAAATAAATACCAGTAGTTTACATTTCCTTTTGCTTTTCTTAACTTCCAGGACACTTCATAAATCGTTGCATTGAACTCAAATGCATACACACAGGTTTCTAGATCATGGCTGTTCAAGGAGAAAATAAAAAATTACCTTAACTTTTCTCTTTATTCAGGTACCTGTCTGAAAGCTGATCAATCTGCCATTTTCAAAGCATTTGGTGTTCTGTCATTGTGGAAATAATAAAAATACATTCACCATGTCCTTCACAATTCACAGAAAAGAATTCACTAAAGCCAGAAGTTCAGATGTTGCTCTCCACCAAATTCCCACCCCCCCCGCACCAAACCTCCCTCCCCCCCCAAAAAAAAAACCACAAAGACAAACAAAAAAGCAAAACAAACAAAAAATCCACAAACACCACACCACCACCCCTACTCCCCAAAAAAATCCAAAACCCAAAAAAACAAAATCCCAAAACAACAAAAAAAACACAAACAACAACAAAAAACAAAAAAAAAAAAAAAAAAAAAAAAAAAAAAAAAAAAAAAAAAAAAAAACAAAAAAAAAAAAAAAAAACCAAACAAACACGACCAGATTAGATGACCTGAAGGATTTGTTCTATGCACTTACTGCAAGCAGTTCACCTCTATCTGATCTGGATCTGACAAGGTTACATGTTGTAGTCTTCATTCTATTTATTATTCTTTTGACTGAATAAGCAAGAATAGGTTATTCTTCCAGGAATTAGCTTAACAGACATTTATTTATTCCCCAGAAGATACGAATGAGAGTGGCAAACCTCCTCCTGATTCCAAAGAAAATGTGTGTGTATTGAAAATTCTATCATAGAAATACATGACACAACACCATGCTGCTTTTACTGCAAGTTTATTGAGAAAACAATATATGTTAATTTTCTTGCAGAATAAAAGATTTCTTTTTTTAGTTCTGACATTATGCCATTGGAGTATCTGCAGGATAGATCACCAAAAATCAAGCTGAACCTTTGCAACATCAGGTCTTTTTAATCCAGTAGGAATTCCCACTAGGATATTACCTGACCCATCATCAAATTAGTGGCCTACCAACTGAGACTATAAAGGACTTATCAAATGACCGAACAGAACTTTACAGGGATAAATGTAAGAAAAATGTCCCTGGCAACCACAGCAGATTCAACCCTGGTCATCATCATGATAAATTTTATTCATGACATGCAGCATAGGAAGGAAAATTATGCATCAAAATGATTCTCCAACAAGAATGCCTTAGTAGAGCATATTCAAGAACACTCTTAGCCATATTGAAATTTGAAAAAGAAAATAGGATTTTGCCATTATTAATTAACACCTACAGAGATTGTGTTGGTATGATAAAGTCTCAGAACTTGTCTAGGCATATATTGATTGACTTCATTTTAGTTGAAAGAGTATCTGTCTAATGCACAGATATTATTGCCTAGATTTGTTTTCACTCCAGTTTGATTTAAGGTAGCTTTGTGTTACTACACCTACTGTTAATTAATAGCCAGTAATAAGAAGTAGTTATTCTGTTTAATGTGACCTATGATCCTAGATGGAAATCTTATGGTGAAAGTAACCAGTCTCAAGCAGAAAACACAGATCATACTTCAGGAGAGCATCTCTGTGAAACAGATTATACCATGAAAGTTTTAAGACTATGAAAAAAACAGTAAGACAGATATCATCTGGATGTCAGAACCAGCCAAGACAAAACATGTAAGAAGGCTGTCCTCATGAATCCAAGACTGAGAAGGAAGAACGTCTGACCATGAGCATCATATATTCCCTGATGAAGACCTCAATATGCCAAAGTATAGTGCAACCCTAAAATCCTGCCATTCCTCTGCAAGTGAGATCCAAAGAGACATTGAAAGGTTGAGTGTTGCACCAGATGAAAGTGGTAGATACTCAGAAGTTCATGTATAGCATTTTTTTGTTGTTATTAATAGGCACCTGTATTAATTAGATCATTTGGACAATAAGTTAGTATTACTGTAACCTGATACACAATAACTTTTTATTGTATTTTCAGTGGACTTAGAACATTAATAACTATAGTGACAGATTATTGTCTCCTCAATAAAATGTGTTTCCTGTTTGTCCTTATAAACATTTTGAATGTAATAAAAGTGATTGACCTGTGCAAATCTAATGAAGCTGGTTTTTTATGGAGGAATATTTTCCTATTGCTTCTTTTTCATTTCAGAAAATAAAGGGTATATACAAGAACCATTTAGAATTTCACATGCATCTGATCTCTCAGAATAGGATGAGTGATAAAAACTTGTCTTGATAATATTCATGGTCCTTGACAATTCTAACAAGAGTTGTCATTATCAGTCATAAAATTTCTATATAGTAATTCCAGGAAAAACTGCATTTGGAGAAGTCAGTGCCTACTTCCTGCACTGCATAGTCAGTAAAGTTGAGAAGCCAGCAGAAAATGTCAGTGAATATGCTGTGATTCTAGTCTAACAGTATTTCTCTGAATGTTTGTATCTAGAATGTCTGTCTCTCTAGTGTTGTACCATGCTCCAGCTCAAGACAGTAGTCACAGAGAGCAGCATGGAAAACAAATCAAGAAGATCCTTTTTACTAGTACAGTGACCTTACAAAAAAAGAGTTTATCACATTTAGCTCAGAATATAGTCCATGCAGGCTAAAGACTGTCTAGACCAGAAGCAAGACAGAGTAAGGTTGTGTAGGATTGTTTTTTATTGTAACCATTAATGCACAATGATTTTAATTTTTACTCTAGGCTCTTGGCTGCTCCTATGTCAATTATGCTGGTGATTGATGTCTTCTTTTTCCAGCCTCAGCTTGAGTCATGAATAAATACCTGACAACACACCATCAATGACTGATCTATAAAGAAACATCACACTTCAAATACCATTTTGCCTTTTCAAAGCATAAGGTGTGTGATAGTCCTATTTGTGACCACTACAGCCAGAGAATGTGTGAGCAGAATTCTGGCTTAAAGAGAGATAAGCAGGTCAGAGGGTAGTTGACAAGTTTTTCTCATCTAGTCAAGAAGGTCTTGACCCCTCTGGCTAACTGTGGGTAATTGGTAGCAGAGGGACTTTTTCAACAGGAAAAAAAGTAGACTGAAACAAAATAAATACCGAAGAACTGTCCCTAGAAAGCTATGCTAGAATTACTCTGACCTGGAGTTACAGTCCTATGTAAAGATCAGATCTATGGTCTGAAATTAAAGAACAGAGAACTACCTTCCAAATATATATGCCTGAAGATAAGTGATAGCTAATTAATAACCAACTCTGATAATAACATCACAAAAAGGTTAGATACCAGCTTTTCTGTAGTATTTTGAGCCTGCTATGTTTTCATATATTGTCTCCACTGAACCAAAAGAATGGCTGTGTGCTACCTGTTGTCTTTCCATGCTCACTTTCAGATAATTTAAGTGCTTTCAGAGTTATATTGCCAGTATGCCTATCATAATGCAGGGTATTTTACTAAAAGATCTTCATATTTCCACATTATTATGTTATATGTTATATTCCTAGCAAAACATATGCAGTGATATCAGAATATTCTGTTAATGTTGTTTTTCCAATTGATCCCATATGCAAATACATTAATTTTGGTATATCCACTTTTCTGTTTCACAACACCTACAGACATTTCAGCTCTTGAAGTACTGCATGTTACATATCAGACGATTTTCTGTAATTATGTTTCTATGCACATGCTTAACAGCCAAATTTACTTTTGTAGATATTTATTGTTAAGTTTTTATTAGGATCTATTTTAAGAAAAAATCAGTCTCAGCACAATGAGAACTTCAGACACTCTACAAAGCTCTGAAGTCTATCCAAAAGATAAGGCACTGTTCCTTTTATGTCATAAATGCAAGTGTGTAGTTTACTATCCACTAAGGACAGTTAAGGAATTTTTTAGACAGTATTTAAAAGGTAAAAATTGGCCTGGGAAGGTGGGGCAAGGAGTGGGAATTACAATATTAATAAGGAAAGCTTTTTCCTTTAATGGTTGTTCCAATATTGAAAAAGAAATAACTTTGCATATTTTAATCTCAGAAGAACAGTTAGTTAAATAAAACATAAAAATGGAAACATATAAAATGGAAAATATTTGGCTCAGAAAAACAGATACATATTTTACAGAGGTTTTAAAAGTCCTGTATTTAAGCACTTTTATTAAAACAACTTCTGTACTCTTTGTTTTAAATTCTTTTTTCATACTCACAAATTACTGATGGATCTTCCATTTCTGTAGGTCATTCTGTAATATATTTATTCACCCTTGGAAAGTGTCTTTTTGGGTATTCTAGAAAAGACCTGACTCTTCAAAAACTTTTTAAGGAGAGTAACTTAAAAGAAGACAGAAGTTACTTGATAATTATGCAGATGTAAAGCTATGACTCTGGAAGTAATATAGCTTGTGTTAATTTAAGGTGATTGAACAACTAAAGCCGTAATAGCAGGATATATATATTTCTCATGAGAAGACAGTTCAGGGAACTCCACCAAATTATTGGAACTTCTTTCATGAAGTGAATTTCTCTCCCTTCCATTGTCTTGGTCCAGCAAACAAAACTATATGCATGTGATTGTATCTTTTTGACCAGATATTCAAATTTATATGTCGTATCTTGTTATTGTCCATGTCTGCTATAGCTAAATTCTCCTTTTCCAGGCTGTCTTATTTTGACATTCTCAACCTTCAAAATCATAGAAATAAAAGTTCCAAAATATTTGTTAGAGTACTTTTTTATTTTCCAAAAAAAATTTAGTTGGGTTTGTGCCTTTCCTGTATATCTTTACACAGATACAAACAGACAAAAAAAATATTTTTTAAAAAATATTGATTTTTGAGATATATTATTCTAATGCAAGAAAGAAACATTAAAAAAATACCCACATTCCATGCCAAAATGTAAAAGTGCATTAGCTAAAAAGAGCCTAAAACTCATTTTCCCAATGATAACCCCAGGGGTGAATCTCAAAGATTTGAACATTCATTTCCCATATGCCAAAATTCCTCAACTCCTGACTGATCTGGGGATTATCATTGTTTACTTCCTTCCTTATCTTTAAAAATAAACAAACTCTCTAATACAGGAAGTTTGTTTCAGCAAATTATTTTTTAAGGTCAAATTCAAAAGGAATTTACTTAGTAGGAAGAATCCAAGTGATTTTAATGGGATATGGTTTAGGTTCTTAGGACAGAACACAGCTTAGTAGTATATATTTTCCAACTGAACTTGGTATAACACAACTCTGATCTTATCTGAGAATGTTGCATGCTCCAGTAATGTAAGAAATTAATAGCAATAACAATGCAAGCACAGGCAGGATAAACAAAAGAAGTTTAAGCATGAAAAATAGGTGTAAAATTAGTAAAAAGAACTGGGTGAAAAATCTACCTGATATCAAACAGAAAAAAAAAAATCCACAAAAGCTAATAGTTTTGTTGAAACACCAATCATAATTATGTTAACCAAATGATATAAGGAAATCTGATTGTTTTCCATAGGATTACTTCTGAGTTCCATGCTGAGGTCTGAATGTTCTTGGCCTAGTCTGTTGTTACAAACTTCACTGCAAGAAACTGAAGTCCAAAGTATTTTTATTTTAGAAAGAAAAGATTACTCCAACTTTGGGAAACATGCCTAGAGCTAAGCGTATATAAGAGACCTTGGTAGAACTCAAAACTTTGTAAACTAAACAAAATCTGTATTCTGGCTTAAAGCTGTCTTTTTCCTAAATAAATTAAATATGTAACACATAAACTACTCATTCTAAAGGAGACAAACACAGGGCTTTTCTCTTTTCTTTATGTACATATTGTCTTCAAAGTTATTCTGGTTCTTGAGTAAGTTATTCTGGCTGTCCAGATTGCAGGGTTGTTTTAATAGAGTTATTTTTCATGCAAAAATAAATTATAATAATTATGATCCAAACATATTCACAAAAATAATTTATGCAATTCCATACTCATAGATGAGATTGCACTTAATGAAAACCCAAATCTGAAAATTTTTGTGTCTAAATACACTGCAATACTCTTCTATAGTGAGTGGTTGTTTAATTCATTTGCCCTGCTTGAAACCATTCCTTGAAAAGAGTGGGCAGAGGTTTAGTTCAATTTATTTGTTTTTGCAGAAGTACCACAACCGTAACAAATACAGAGTAAGACACCATCGTTTGACATTAAATTGTTTTTTTGGGTTTTTTTAATTGTGGGAACATATTCTGTTTGGAAAGAAACATCATTACTCATCAATATAGGTCGTAGATATGTAATATGATTAATAGATTTTGTGACTCAAAAATACTGCTATAGGAAGAAGATATCAATTGTTGAAGTAAGAAAATACGTAAGCATGGAGAACTTTACAGAAGTGGAAAAAAGATAATGAGGAAATTTCAATCAGTCTTCTCATCATCAACCAGAAATAATTAGCACAGCATGCGACCATTCAGATGTTGATTAAAGGTATTTGCTTAATGTATTTGAAATAATTATGCTCATTCATAAGGCCCTGTCAGTAATTCTATTAGAAACTATGTCCCACTGGGTTTTGTACCTTTAAAAATTTGTTCAGGAATGCATACAAAATTTCATTGGTTTGAATTACAGCACTTTTAGTCAGATTTGATCAAAGTCATGTATGTATGTACTTCAGTGTGTTTAAAAACCCAAAGTTCTTCTTTTGCATCCTTTGCACATTCTTAGTCCCCAGTGAAGCAATAAGAAATTATAGAAGCAAAAGATAATGCAAGAATGGTCAGAAAATATGCCTGGGATTTATAGATATAGAGTATATAAAATATCTAAGGCCCTCTGCATACAATTATCATTTATGAATTAATGATCTTGAATTAATTTTCAATTGTGCTTGGTGATGCTAGCTTTTGATGTATAAAACTAAATGTAGTATTGGCACTAACTTTTTGCACAGAATTATATGATTAACTTCTTTTGACTAAGTTGCATTCTTCATTTACCTTAATTGCCAGGTTGTTTGTAAATTCCCAGGAACATTTGTAAATATTCCATTTCATGATGCAAAGGTTATTTAAATCTTCGTATATTTTTTTTTTTTTAGAAGGGCTAGACATTTTCTTTTATTTAGTTTGTGGTTGTACTGATGACTTGCTGAACACATAACTCACTTTACCAAAAAAACCTTTTTTGCACCTGCGTGTGGACCAAACTATATGAATACTTGCTGGAATTCCAGAACACCAAGCTTTCTTCATTTGTGAAAAACTATATTTATGGCAGTGAGTGCTATCCCTGGATCAAGCATTACCTTTATGATGACTTCAGTATCCAAACTGAAAGAGGAAAAACAATCCTGCAGCTCTAGGGTGGACAACTCAAGAGAAGGCAGTGGGGGGTGAGCACCTGCTCCTGTTAAAGACCTCATTCTTCATTCTGATATTAATTACTTCAAAACCAAGAGTATTTAATGCATCAAATTAACTAGTCTCAAAACACAGCCATTTAGTTGTATTTCAACTCATGGCAGCGAGAGAAAGCATAATCCTGGAATAGACCATTAATATGAAAAAAGACCAAAACACTACAGGAGCACCGTGAAGTATATGGCAGGAGGTATATGACTTTGTTTCCAAATTTCACTATAACGAATAACTCAACTTTAGAAGCATGTGAAAAACAAAGACAAAAATCTTTGACTGTGATCTGCATGGAGTCTCAGTCAATGTAGCCCTGGTTAATATGAACGTTCTTTACTAAGAAGTCCTCTTAGAGAAACCAGTTTACTAAAGAGAGAAGTTTTATAACCCTCTGGGGAAGTTTATGAGGACTCATATTGCATCTCTGATTTTGTTACTGAAAAACAATGAGCAATAGGCCATCACCACCTCTCTTAATATGTCCAACTCACATGAGCAAGGGCTTGTTTCTTAGGACATCCATCAGAATTGCATGCTAATGGAATTATCAGAATTCAGTATTTTACTTGGTATTTCCTCCATCTGTACCTAAAAATTACATAAAGCAGTGTGCTTTTCTGCTATACAGGTCAACATGTTGCAGCAATACAAAACAATTAAGCCGTATCAAATATTTCCATTTTAACATTGTCATTGCAACAAACCATGTATTTTTAGAAGTTTTAAATATTGAGAAAATTATGTTATTTTTCTTGCTCCATTTTTATACTTTCCAGAAACAAATTATATTCTGTCTAGTAATCATTTTTAACATTTTTTTTTGTTACCTATTCAATTTTGCCATAATATTGAAGTAACTATATTTTTTGTTATTATTTTCCATATGCATTTAACCTGTACTGAGCAAGGAAAATTTTTTTAATTATTTAAAATTAAAATATTTTTATGTTTACTTTTAGGTGGTTTTTTTCTTCCCAAAGATTATGGGTGTAATAGAATAAAGAAAGGAAATCAAATATAGAAAACATGTTTGGTAGATAATAAAGAAATTACTGATTCTGAAATCCAAATTGCTAGAAATGAGTCACTGGTGATTGTCTCACACTGAAACCTCAGCCATGCTCCTGTAGCACAGGTACAGGAGCAGGATCATACAATCTATAAAATCTATATGTTTGAGAGGTTGTCAGAATAACAAAGCACAGTGCCTATAACTTCTGATTTTTAATTACCTCTTATGGGAGTTCTTTGTAAAGCTTATAAAGAATCCAGCTAAGAATAAGTTAAAATTCTATCTTCTTATCTACTTTCTTTTATTCATCCAAATGTGATTATGTAATAGCAGCACTTGTTCATGTGTGTCAGAATAAGCATAATTTTCCTATGACAGATTTCACTGTAATTTCCTACCAGCATTTTTCAATAAACTGTGCTGAACTTAAGGGAGATTTGACCTCTCTAATCATTACAGCTAATAAGAAAACAGTAGAGAGGTTCGTTGATTCACATCTCAGGGGGCACAGTCTCAGTTCACATGATGCAGCTGCAGTGTATTTCTATGGCAATGCTTTTAGAAGTGTTAGCAGTAGAACATAGTAATCATTCTGAACTGTCATGTTCACTAAAGCTGCAGAAAGGCTGACCTTTAATCAAGAAGAAGGAGCATCACAAAACATCATTTTATTGTAGAGATAATGTACAATTCACAGTAGTGAATATAACAGCTTCAATTCTCTGATTGTTACAAAACTTGTTTTTCATTCAGTTGCCTCCTGAAAAAAATAGCTGCTATTTTTAGTTACTAATATATTATTATATTATTACTATATATTATAATATATTATTGCCATATTTACAGAGAAAGAAAATAAGGTACACATACCAAAACTGTGAATTTTAAAGATCATTCAAAATACGTCTGTATGCAGAGGGGAATTTTTTTTAAGTATTCACTTTTAACCCTCTTACGAGAGTACTTACAAATAACTTTGGCCTTTTCCATATAGATCATCAAATCTGTTGGGTTTATTTATTTCTTAATTTATGGCAAAGATACCTGCCAGGCCTTGTCCTCTTTTTGTGTTCATTTTTGGGTATAAGTCATGTCTCTTAGCACTCAGAAGTCTTCTATTCCATTTAAAAATATGCTCTTTTTTAGTTATGGCATGTGTCTTTACTTCTAGATACATTAGAAAGACCTGAATGCCAAGTAGGGCAAGGGACAGTATGCTTAGAACTTTTTTTTCTCCATTTCTTTTCTGTGCCTGACAGAAAGGGTAGTTTTGATCCTGTGTTTTCACAGTCACTGACGGCTACATGAATGTATGCCTAGCACAGTAAGAGTCACAGAGACCAATGTTGTATTGATAAATGAGAGACATTATTTTAATTAACTACATAATTGTTCATTCCACTTTAATTTAGGGTAGGGTTGCATTTACATTTTTTCCAATTTCAAGGGAAGGAGTTAAAAAAAGACAGGTTTTACTTGCTTTATGAATTAAATAAGTCACGTATATTGATAAATTGAATTCGCTTTTAAACATACCTCTTCATGTCTGTAAGTGGTCTAAGTCACTCTACTGATCAAAACCTAATTTTGATTTTCAACTGTCTTTTTATAGAAGACAAGCCAATATGATTAAGCCTCCTTTGAAAAAGTTATTCTTTCCAGACATACCAAGGACACAAGCAAGCAACAGCACAGCCATCAGTCATGTAAAGTTCTGCCTGTGGGCTAGCTGCACTACACTCATGAGAAGGACCCAAGAAAGTTTCTTTCAATATATCAAATAGCCTGTGCTCAATCCAATATTTAAAATATGTGATTGCATAAGCAAAATTTGCAATTGAAATTATTTTAGCTCTATTTTTCTTCCTGTGTAGTTAATTCAGCATTACATGCAAAGATAGCATGATGTTGTCCAGGCTTTCTTGCTTAAACTGACTGCTGCGATGCTGTTGCAGGGGGCTGCTCCAGTGAAGGGAGCAGCGAGTTGGGAGCTACCAGGGGAGTGGAGGGCTGGAAGGACACCATTCCACCATGTCCAACATGGAAAGCAGAGCAGGACCAATGAGGATGATGGTGATCAGGGTCAGATGCAGACCAAGAACAGCCAGATGGGTACGTAGAGGTGAATCACAATGAGGTCAAGCCAGAAAGCCCACAGGGTAAGGTTAGGATTAGCCAGGCAAGGCTAATCTGCATTCGAGATCCAGTGCCTCATCTTGATAGTTTCCTGGAATTCATAGCCAAAATGTGTTGCTGCCTGACAGTTTTCAGATTCCAGGACATTCAGACCAGAAGCAGAAAGAAGTCAGGTTTTCCTCTTTAAAAATGTGGCCTCACACCAGGTGACAGTCAGACTTAGTCTTGCAGAAGTTCCCTCCGTCTTTTTACTAATGAATATTTAATCACCTTTCTGTGAACCATTGAATGTTTAATTATATTTTAGTATACACATTTCACCTGTGACTGCTGAAAGTTTAACACAGGAACAGTCCTCCTAACGGGAACTGCAGATCACAAATCTTGCTCTCTGTCTCTTGAGTCCTCAAGGTGAGTGCTTTGACCTCAAGGTAACCCCATGATAGTTTGTGGGTTGCTGGATGGTACAAGTTTGAATTTCCTCAGGAAGTCAAGTGAATTGAAACCATATAAATCAATTCTTGAGTGAGTGTTCTAGTGTAGGCTTTTACATGAAATGGAGTTGCTATCACCACTTCTGGAGAGGTTTTTAAAGAATGTTCTGTCCACAATTGCACTTTGGGAAAAGGCTAATTCTGCCCTGTACTCTGAATGTTTTAAGAATGGCTATGAACCAGAGATCCTGAGAGTTTTTTTGATGGACATAAACCAAGTCTTTGCTATTAGTTGTACAGACAAATGCATTACTTCTTGACACAGTGCATCTTCGAGAAGCATAAAGCAGAATAAAGGACTTTTAGGGACAAGGAAACAGCATAACTAAAGGACATGAATATCTGAAGGAACAGTCTGTCTTTTTTGCTTTTAGATTTTTTCCTCAGGCTTACTGATGATCCATGTGACTGCTACTTTTCTTTCCCCTGCCCTAACACTGTTAGGAAAAGAAAGGATATCACATGTAATAACCATGGTCTGGTCTATGCAGTGTTTCCTAAAGTTAGTAATAGATAATATCCAATCCAATGTGGTGACACAGGGGAAGAGCTACTGTATTGGGTTGTAATGGGCAGGAAAGAAGATTTAAACTGCTTGATTCAATCCTATTTTGAATGTGGTAAGTCCTCATATGTGATATGCAATTTTTTCAAAAGTAGTACTGCTTAACAGATCTAATTTTTCTGACTTTGACACTATATTTGGTAGTTTTGTATTGAAGCCTTTTCTTGAAGGGATTAAGATGGATTTGACTAGTTGTGGCCTAGTTGTGGTCTTTGGGCAACATTAAAAGAAAGAAGAAAATTTCCATCTTTCAGGCTGCTCATATTTCTTTCACCTCACCTCCTCCTCTTGTGTGGTGTTACCAGGCAGGAATTCAGAGCACAGCTCTTTTACCATCCATATTAGCTCTTAGGATGATGATGGATCATAACATCCACAACCTTTATCTGTTAAGACCCCGAAGGAAACAACATAGTTTCTAATTTCTGTTTAGGTGATTTGAAAATGTTTTGTAATGAAGATGTGTTCATTAAATAAGCTGCATTTTAATCCCACAAAGAAAAATGTTTCTAGAGTCCTTGCTCTAGTTTTTATAAGCAACAAAATACATAAACAACCTGGTGTCACTTGTCTTCTGTTATACTTTGGTGTATGATTTTTTTTTTTTTTTTTGCTCTTTTTCTACTTTGACTATTACATCAATTTATGATCTCATTTCAGTTTTATCTCTTTCACCTGCCCTCAAAGAAAGTTTTTCAATTCAGTACTTTCACTTATTGATATATTCATTCTCCTTTGCAGCAATACTTCATTTTAAAAGGGCAATACAATGCTGTTTTCCTCTTAATATTCTATAGAAAATAATCCTGTGAAGTAAACAAAACCATAATTTATGTATAGGTAACCTCAGGTCATTGCAAACTTGTTTATTGGATTTTAGGAATACTTACAGTTGTATTTCTAAATATAAAGCAGAGAAAAAAAAATCTCGTGCTCTGTCTGTTACTAGGGAAATGTTCATTTTCATTAACTTGTACTTAATCTTTTGTTCAATGACAGACATTGAAAGTGTTGAAGAGAAGAATTAGAGTTTATTATGCAAATACAGATGTAAATAGCGTGGAAAGTTTTTTATGTGCAGTCCAGGAATCCATCTTGTTTTAACATTCTGTATTTTCTTTGATACTCTATAAAATATGAAAGATATAGGTTTTATCAAATTCTTGTAAATCATAAAGAATTTGTGAGGGATCTTTAGTGACAGTGCAAACATGAAGAAAACCTATATATTGTACTATGTCAATACTTGGAGTTGATTGGGCAGAAATATTCCCTTCTGTTGTTAAAAGATGTGATTGCTACAAAACCAGGCTTTTATTTCAATTAGGATACTGAAGTGATATTAGCTAACAAGTCTTTGATGCTCCTTCTTCTCAAAGTGAAAACACTTGAAAGATTCCTAATATAATAATAATAATAATAATAATAATAATAAATCTATTTATTTGTTATTATCATCATTACAATTATAATGATCATTAGTCAATTATTATTTGTGATGTATGTTTTATCTCTGTAATTTCTTTATTTAAATGCAAGAAAAAAGTGTTTCTGGAAAGTATATATAAGAAAATAGTCTACATATAGATGTGGAACTAAGCGATACAGTTGAAAAAGAAAGAATACAAAACAATTTCATAATACTCTGTATGCACACATGAAAGCCTGTTCTTTAAGGGAACATAAAAATCATAGTTCAAACACTCAGAAGCTAAGAACATTCAAAATTGCATTTATGTGTGATATCAAGTCATGTCTTCCTTTTAATCAAAAGATATTGAGATCACTTGTTCACAGAATATCTATTATGATTCTCCATTCTTTAAAGATTCTCAGAACTCCTTTCTTTGCACCCACCATTAGTGCAAGTTCTTTCTCAGACTTAATTGGACCAAATATTGCTATATTATGGACAAAGTCTCCCTTGTATTTAAGAATAGCTTGTTTAAATGGTCTATGACTGGATCAGCCCCTTTAGATTTATGCTTAAACTGCAGTTTAGACTAGCGTATCATAAATTAGACCTGCTGCCAAACAAATTCTTCCCAGACATGCTGGCACAAATGTTTGTGCAGTTACATTATGATTTTTTTTTTTAGCAAAACAATCCTGGTAAAATCAAATCAGTTGTTCTAAAGCCAACAACTGGTATAAATTGTATTTTCCCCAAAAATCTACTGTGTAGTTCTGCAGATCCTTGCCTAGACAGAAGGATGAAGACAGGCACAGAAAGGAGGGATGTAATATTTTCTTGAAAATAGCATCAGCTTGTGTTAACTTAAGCTGATTTTATTTTTCAAGGTGTCTGAACCAATATAATGGCTGGCTTCTGCCAGAAGGGATAACTCCTCCTCCTTTCTTTCCTGAATTCTGCTGCTTGGCTGATCATTTCGTGGGCTTTTCAGGTCACTAAATCAGCAAAAAAAACATTCTGAAGAGGCCAAATTATGTTTGTGTTCCTTCAGTGACCTTGGTGAGCAGATAGACACAGTCCAGGCAGTGCAAACGAAGAGGCAGGGATGTGCAGATGTGAGCACATGTGCCTGGAGCCTCTTCTAGGAGCCTGTGTGCTTACATAAGAGCAGCCTTCACAGTAAACTTTACCCTTGCTGCTGTACTGCTGGTTAGAGCATGGTTGTTCTTCACAAACCAGCCCTCAGAAGGTTTTCCAGAGGCATTAATTCTCATGTAAAGCATCCTTGCCCCAGAAGATGTCTTAACCCTTCCTATGGGACAGCAATACAATAACAACACAAGTCAGCACAGACAATACATCTGTGTGGATATGACTTCGTTTAACTCAACAAAGACATCTTCATTTAAGGAAAAGAAAGATATATTATTTTCCTGCTTTCAGATTACTGATGCTGTATCAGTGGGACATGTCCTCTCAGTGATTTACCTCCTGCAATTTTATGAATAATGCCTTTATGGCACTACTAAATGCCTGAGAAAACTCATCAGTAGTGTATACCCAAGAACTGATCCTTGAGTAGCAGAAAGGGAAACACAAGTAAGTATTTGTCATCCAAAAGGAAGACTGGAGAACACTTGCTGGAAAACTTCCAACAAAAGAGTCTTCCAGGCGAATCTGTAAAAACCAAATAATTACCCCACAAAAACACCCCTCTTTAACAATAGTCTGCTCAAATCTTCGTGGAGTTTTAGTTCTTTGCAGCTCTGTCCAGGTCTTCAGCTCAGAGGTAAGCAGCCTAGGAAATAATTCTAAATATGTGTAAATGATGGTTTTTACATTAAGAAGACATTTTGGAGGGTGATACTTCATCATAAAACATTTCAAACTACTGAAATCCACCATGATAAAGAATCTCTTTTCTCTTCTAAGCTTCAATTTTGAGATTTTCCAGATGACTAATTAATATGTGCCGTGTCTATTTTAATCAGAACAGAAAACAATAATACTAATCAGAACAATTTTATTTCTTTTCAGGAAAATACCCACAGCTACCACTAACATTACTTATAAAACACTTGTTTTGGTTTGCATTGATTTGTTGTGCTTTTTTTTTCATGATACACAACTTTGAAATAATATTCTTCTTGAAGAAAAATAGAAAACTGCAGTTGGACAGACCTTTCTACAAAATCAGTCTCCTTCATCTTCATCTAGACAAGCGTTACTAACACTAAAGAACATGTATTTCTCACTTAAATGCACAGGAACTTCACCAGAGACAAAATATTTGCACATGAATAGAAAATATCAAGTGTGTCTGTATTTTCCCTATGACAGATTCGGTCTACCTGCTTGTGCCAAGCTAATATGATACAAATAATATTTACTAGACCTTCTGATTCAGAGAAAAGACCATCTGTCTTGTTAGATACAGTTTTTTATGCAAAGATATACAATGAATAATTTGTGGATTCTTCATTCGTTACCTAAGTAAGGAATGCTGTATTTTCTACTTAAAATTTATAATGAGAACAAAAAGCCCAAACTACTGAAAAAAGGCATTTATGTTTTTAAATGTACTACTTCAGCAATTTAAAGGGAGTAAAAGTGTGAATAAATGCAGTAATTTAAGTTCACATTGTTTACTGTGGCATAATAACACTGACATTGAATGAATTTCTCAGGACAAAGGAAATAAATTGCTGAAAATGCAATTAGAAATGTGACAATGTTTAGAAGAAGAAGTAAAAAGATTCAGTGTGATGGTGAACATAATGATTTTGTTTGTGACGCCTTTTAACTTTAGAATGAATTATAACATACTTGCAATTATGCAATATTTATGGGATTAATTTATTTTTATACAATCCAGCGCCTTTGACTTGCAATTCAGCAAACTACATCTCCTCCATGCACAGTTGATGCAGGGCTTCTTTGTCCAATAGCCATGTGTCCTTAATACACATTTCATTGATCTGATACTAAAAGAGAATTGGTCAATTTAAATACACCTTTTCAACCCTTCACTTCTCAATTTAAATCTTCCCTTATTGGCACAAATATCAATTCAGTATAGGATTTAACTCAATAAGCATTGCATTTCTCAAGACATGATCTTTCACTTTTCTTTCTTCACCTACTAGAACTGACAAGTATAATTTGTATGCAGAAGAAATGAAATCATGTATTGAATTTGGTATTGATCTACTATCAGTACAGGTAAGAAGATCGCAAAAATTGTTTCCATTGAAATTCTGGTTTTGATTCAAAAGCTCTGCAAGTTTTAGTCCTCAATTTATAAATTTAAAAATTGTGTGTGTCTGTCTGTGTGTATGTATTCTAGCTGGTGAAATCTGTAAGGAAGGGGAAAAACAGTTACCCTAAAAAAATCACTGAGATGTAGAAATAGCTGGTTTTTGCATTCATAGGTAACATTTTATGGAATGTGCCAAAATAAAAACTATCACTTTAGAACAACAGTTAAACTGAAATAAAAACAAAGCAGCAGATTGAAGGACATTTCTACATTACGTGAGCTATTCTGAGTAAAGTTATTCAGAATTTTCTTGTGAAAATTTATTTTCCTCAGAATTAAATAATTTTGGTGAAAATTATTCATTGCCTTTAAGTTTCACCTGGATGTTCTTTTTGGTACATAACTTTGACCAGGAGTTACAACCATAGAAGTTGCTAAGGCACAAGAGGCTTGTCCTGGAATTTGCTTTTTCATTCCACTGAAAAATTAAATGAATATTGAAATCTCAGAAACTGCTGTAGAGTCATATCAGTAGAGATTTAGTTTTGAATAATTACCCCTAGATATTTCTAAGTAGTAGATTTCACTATTCAGTTGAACATCATCACAGAAGGGATATTATACAGAAGATATTCAGACCAGTTGGAGAAGAAGGGAAGTTAGCTTTCAGTCACAGTCCTCATAACTGCCTTTCTACTTTAAAATAAGACAAGTTATCATCCAGGTCTCTGAAGTGAATTATTCCAGGACACAGTGGTGACAGTGGACTTAGGAAGTGAGTGAACTCAGTTCAGACCAAAGGATGACCTGTTCCTATAGATAAGCCCACACAGTGAACTAGGACTGATTTTAACAGTTTCTGCTTTCATTTAAGACTCTTTACTGAGAGAAAGCAGTTTGAGATTTAGCAATGTGAATCAGAAATGTCTTGGTCCAAGCTCCCCCAAAAACCAGAATTTAAACACAAAGTTACAAAAGTCAGGATAGTATAGGTCAACTTTTTTTTTCAGTGCTTTGAGTGGTGAAAGAGATTGTTTGCAGTAGCTTGGGAACTGAATAAAAAAATGACCTGGATTTCTGGAATTATTTATTTGAAGAAATAAAAGGCAAAAAAAGAAGTTTTAGTGTATAACAGAGAAAGAAATACATATTTTTTTAATTAGGGGTTTTTTTTGTTTGTTTGTTTGCTTGTTTTTTTTTCTTTAATGGTGACTTAGACAAACCTTCCACTCTGGAGCCCTGCAGGAAGATAAATTGCAATAATGACAATAATTTATCAAAAACTATTTTGACTGTCTGTAGTTCTGACCACTCTTGGGTGAGATATTTCTTTCATATATCTTTCATAATTTGTAAACGCAGACCTGCATTTACAGTGGTGTCACACACAGATAATGTTTCTTAAGTTGTGTGCAAGGTGACGTTATATATAATGAGTAGGTTTTTTTCAGTGCATACTTAATAATAGAACTAAATGTTCTTATCTCCAGTTGCTTTGAGATTTAATGAGACGCAATAATAATATCACAATGAAAGGTGTACAAAATGCAATGTGTCTTCCACTTCTTGCATTGAAAAAAGTCTCACTGAACCAGCTTCTTGTATGATGGCACCTTGTTGTACAACAAAAAACTCAACATGAACTGGCAAAGCACTCTCTCAGCCCAGAAAGGGAAACCATCATGGGTTTTACCAAAAGCATCATGGCCAGCTGGTTGAGTGAGGTGATTCTGCCCCTCTGCTCTCATGACACCCCACCTGGAATAGTGGGTCTGGGTCTGGGGCCCCCTACATAGGAAAGACATGGATCTGTTGGAGCTAAACCAGAGGGGAGCCACAAAGATAATTAGAGGGCTGGAGTATCTCTCTTCTGAAGACAGGCTGCAAGAGTTGGGACTGTTCAGCCTGGAGAAGAGAAGGCTCTCAGGTGACCTTGTAGTGGCCTTCCCAGTATCTAAAGCAGACTCTTGACAAGGACATGCAGTGATAGTACAAGGGGAAATGGCTTTAAACTGAAGGAGGATAGATTTAGATATTATGAAGAAATTCTTTAGTGTCAAAGTGGGGAGACAGTGGAACAAGCTGGCCAGAGAAACTGTGGGTGCCCCATCCTGGAAGCATTGAAGCCCAGCGTGGACAAGGCTTTGAATAACCTGGTCTAGTGGAAGGGTCCCTGTCCATGGCAGAGAGTTTGGAGCTAGGTGACCTTTAAGGTCCCTTTCAATCCAAACCTTCTATGATTCTATGATAAATAACAAATATATCTAGCCAACAGCTCAAATTCTGTAAGATAATCTTACAACCCTGCTGTTAGGGATGGGCTTTTTTTTTGATCACACTGACAGGTTAAATAGCCTCCTTTGGGTACAGAGAGTTTGAGATTGCTAAAGGCTCCTCCAGTTACTCGTAACTGAGCATGTGATGCTATAAAAGTGAGGGTTTGTTTTTTTTCTTGATTTGCAAAAGGATTTATAACAGGTAATAAATTACTGGGCTTGACATTTAGAAATATATACTCAGCAATCAGTGAATGGGAAGTAAGATTATACAGAAGATGGCTAATATGTCTTAACTGTAGTATAATAAACACAAAAAAAATGTTCTTTTCTTTGATGAATTTTTTCTGTCATCTGGTAAAAAGCAGAGCAGTGTGGCAACATACAGCTTTCCCTTCTGACCTTACTTTGCAGTTTAAAACCATTCAACTATGATGATAATAATAGCATAGATACAGAAGAGGAAAATAGGGAACAATCATAAAGCAAAGTAGCAAATGTCAAACTGACAAGACTTTTACGTGTCACAAAACCCACAGAGGAAAAATGTCTTGTCTTACTAAATCTGCCTCTTTCACTACAGCATATATCTTTAAAGAACATTGACTGCTGCTGCACACTGGACTAGCAAAGGAACTCAACTGTAACAGTACCATGTAACTGAAATTGTTCATTGCAAATGAAAATGACTTTTGGTCAGAAAGAGTGATAGGTGTGCTACCAAACAATCTAATAAAATCTATTCCTTTCCTTCACCAGCCAAGGTTTTCTGGGAAGTAGCTTCAGAGAAAGCAAGCACAGTCCTGTCTCTCATATTCAACTAAGAAATCAATTATAGCTACTCATTATGCAAAACATATTTTAATGTGTCCTGTCAGAAACAAGGTAATATCATTTGTTTCAAAAATGCAATGCAACAGAAGGAAGTTTAGTTTAAGTAGCATTCCATAAAGGACATATCATGCACTTTGATCCTAATGTGCCCTACATTATCAACTTATTTCAGATTTTTCAGACTTCACAGCTACATAAGAAACTATGCGTGATGTTAAATAGCATCAGATATAGTATGTTCTATTGCAGTTTTTTGCTGGAAAACTACCCTTGTAGTAAACAGTCTACGCATGTTCAGGGAAATATTTTCTTATATTATTTCATTACTAATGTTCTGATTATCTTCCAAATGTGAGCATAAGCATGTTAACCTTTTCATATGAATAAGTTAAACAATGCTGGGCCCAGTATTGAACCTTGGGGGACACCACTAGCGACAGTCCTCCAGCTAAACCATGTGCCACTGATCACAACCCTTTGGGAACTGCCATTCTGCCAGTTCTCAATCCACCTCACTGTCCACTTATCCAGTCCACACTTCCTGAGTTTACCTTGGGGGATGTTGTGAGAGAGAGTGTCAAAAGCCTTGCTGAAGTCAAGGTAGACAATATCCACTGCTTTCCCCTCACCCGTCTGGATAGTTGCTTCATCATAGAAGACAATCAGGTTGGTCAAGTACAATTTGCCTTTTGTGAGTCCATCCTGGCTACTCCTGATCACCTTCTTGTCATCCATGTGGATAGGGAAGGCCTCCAGAATGAAGCATTCCATCATCTTTACTAGTATTTGAGGTGAGGCTCACTGGCCATTAGTTCCTTGGGTCCTCTTCCTCACTCTTTTTGAAGACCAGAGTGGTGTTTGCTTTCTTCCAGCTCTCAAGCAACCTCTCCCAATCACAACAACCTTTCAAAGACAAGTGGCTTGGCTATGATGTTTGCCAGCTCTCGCAGCACTTGTGGATGCCTTCTCTGCATCTTCTGTTATCAGAGTTTTCTCTTCATTTAGAAACAAGCCCACAACATCCTTTGGTTTTCTTTTGTTATTGATGTATCTCAAATGTTACATTTTTTTTTTTTTTCATAGCTCTCCTTCTTGACTATTTACAGTCAGATGCGGACAACTCAGGTAATACCTACCTCTACTAATAAGAAAACACTGCATTTCAAACTTTACCTTTCAAGATGCTCAGTTACTAGCAGCTGATACCAGGAATTTTCCTCTAGTTACAACCTCCTTTTTTGAAGCAGCAAAAAGGTGCCAACCCACTATGCAGTCCAATTATCCAGAAAGTGATCGTGTGCCTTTCACTGCTTGTGGTTTCAGTAAAAAATGAGAGAATTTAGGAGTCATTTTTACAATTGCCATAGTCAAGTACAGCTATTTTCTCAGACAACCCTTACAGTCATTGGAAGCATTGTGGGATTTGTGAGGATTTTTTGACAGCAAAGGTGATTCTTGGAAACCTGAATTTAGGTGCTCTGAGAAGAATCTCTGTTTTTCTCTCTATTTATCACAGAAGAGCCTAGAGAGATTAGCATTTACAGCTCAAAAGTACTTATAAAATTGTCTATAACTTCAGATTATCAAATCTGACACTATTTTTTTTTCATGTTTGCTTATATGCAAATGGAAAAAAAGCAACCAACTGTAAGCATGTCTTTGAATTAACAAAGTTTTCAAACACCTGCTTCTCTCGAACTTAAGCAGAAAAAACCAAGAATTTAGGTTACAGATTATATTTTACTAAATTGCAATATTCTTGAACTGCAATATAAAAAAAAAAAAAACACATACTGACATATTCCATTCCACGCACTGTCAAAAGCGTTAAAAACTAGATTGGATATAAGGGAAGTAATGCAGTATTTGAGACATAAGGTGAAAGTGGCATAGTCCAAGCTAAAAAAATATTTTGTCTTCAGATCTGAATTTTCATATTTTCTCTCCTCACCAAACCCAAGCAGCTCAGGCTCAGGGTTCAGGTTTAAGAGAAAAATAAACTCCCATGGCCCCATTCCATACACACACCACCCTAGATTCTTAGATTTAGAGAAAGCTTCCTAACTTTTAGAACCATTCCTGAGTTCAGAGGTAAACTGGACTACATCCGAGTCTTCTTCAGTTCAGATATGCTCAAGAGAGAACATGGCCAGTTTGAAAATCAATACACAAATTCTCATGAACCTTAGCAGCACTAGGTCCATTGCTTTTAATTTCAACAAATTGTAGCAGATGTACTTGGCTCAAAAGTCTTAATAGAAATAATAAAATATATTATTATTTTAAAAAAATAATGAAAGGCAACATATAGCCTAAAGACCTGGTGATATTATTTTATTTTAATTATGGAGTGGAGTTCATAACTCCACATTCTTTTACTGTGTGACATATTTAACAGCTACTTTGTAGCTGACTGTGTCTCATTTTAAAAGCTTCTTGGTGTTTTTATTCTTTCCTTATAAGTATATTAAGTAAACACAATACTATGAGATGGATCACCAGGCGTCTTGCAGTTGCTATTTGTTTTACATCAGTGTACCAGGAGTACTGGTGACCCTTGACAGCCGTTTATGATTTTCACTACAATTATCATGGTTTTCTTTTTCTACCTCACCTTCTGGCTAGCATGTGCAGTCTAAAAATATTGATTGCCAAGCTGCAGAGATAAATCTTTGCTGAAGACTATGTGTGTGGAAGTGTGCACCATCGTCTTGAAAATACGGTGTAATCACCCTGCCTTGGAATATCCGTGTGCTCCTGCTGTGCACCTTCCCTCAAGGACTTTCTGGGAACAACCAAGTTTATCAGGTGGCAGTTGAATTTCCATTAGTGATAGACTTAGCCAGGTTAATGTTAATTCAAACATTTATAATGTTATTAGAGCTGTGTCTATGTCTGAACTATGTCAGAGTTGAAAACATGTTAGAGGCACCTGGGACAAGAAAATAACATAGACCCAAATTATCCCAGATAGTTGCCACCTTTGCTATCCCTGAGAGATGAGAGATGTATACCTGATTGATTTTTGCCTTGTGCAAAACTGTGTTATAATGAATGTTGCATTTTTAAAAAAAAAGGTTCAGTAAACTGGATTTTAAATACTAAAACGTTAAAAAGAGAATAAAGTTGGTAATTGATATAATTTAAAACTTATATATGATCACTTATTAGTAATAAATCTTTGTGAGTTCATTAGTAATAAACTTCATTATTCTTAGTGTTATTTGCACTATCAGTATATATTGACATATTTGTCATATATTCTGCCAAAACAAGAAGATAATTTCTCTCCTTACAATTTTGACACAGCAGTACTTGATACCAATAACAAGTCATTAAAATAATCTGTAAAAGATTCAGATTTCAGTGTTCAAATTTCTAGGAGTTCTAATAGGTTCTTTTTCCCACCAATAGTTTCAAAACCTTATGCATATTTTTGGTAAGACTGCTGGATCTCTCAATTCCAGAAAATGTCCTAAGATATTTGGTCACTGGATGTGTGTGATCAGTAAAACTTTCACTGGGTAGTCTAAGTATATTTAGTCTACTGCTTTCAAAACAGAGAGCTAATTAGCCAATTCATTCTCAAATATAGTTTTCACCTTCAGTTTTTGAAAGATTTCTTTTGACCCCAAAAAACCTCACTGTTCTTTCTGTTCTATTATTTATGTTCTTACTATAGCTAAAACTTAAATTAGAATGAAATCAACGAGATACTTTTTATATTATAAATTTGTAAGCAAAAGCCCTGTTTATTTCTAAGGAAAAAGAAAAAAGTTATCTTCAGTACATATTATAATTTTATATAAAATTTCATGTTCATTTCAATTTCCCAATATTTCATCCTCGAGACAAAAATCTCAGTCTAAAGGTAAAGCAGCTCCTTGAAACGCCATATAATATCTATTTATTATAAGCAGATATCCTTATCCATATTATGACTTTTCCTATGGTGATAGTTCTTTGATTTATGGTTATTTTCATATTGTAAGCCTTTAATTTTATATTTTTTGCAGAGTTTGAAAGTGAATAAAAATATTCTCAAATTAAAAGATCTGTTAGGATGAAATTATTGTGGAAACTACAGTAAAGGTAAAACAGACAATGATAATTCTGCATCTGACCCTGGGTACAGTATACCCAGACATTCAGAAATAAAGTTGAATTTAGAAGAAATCCAAACACCTTGAACTACACAAATAGATAGTTAAGCATCAAACAGTTTGAATGAAGATCTGAAAAACATACCGAAGATAACCCTAGTATCCTGATTAAGACATTTCTGCATTTACAGGTCCACTTTATGAAAATAATATTTTGAACTGCACATTTAATTTGCCTTTGTTGCATATATTCCATTTCATAACTGTGTGCAAGTTCATGTTAGTATATTTCTACACCCATTTACTTACCTGGAAAATGTTTGGATTTTTTTTTTTTTTAGATTAACTCTAGCTTCCCCGCAGTTTAAATAATAGATTGAGTATAATTACCAGTTACAAATTGCTTAAATTACTGTATGCATTTATATATGTACTGAACATATGCTCAGCTTTATTTTAACAGTGACTGAAAAGTATATCATAGTTTGTACCATTTTTATTACAATTGTTAAACAATAACCCATAGAGTTCTTTTGTCCCTCAAATAATAAGTACCTTTAATGATGTTTAATTAGCTCATATGACTAGTTTCATCTCATTGTGAAGAAGGCCAGTTGAATTTTCAATCTTAGTGTTATTAGGATAGTGTTGCTTCTGAAATTTATTACCACCAGAAATTCTTCAAGCAGGAAAAGTATTGCTGAGTTTCAGAGATTCTTTTCCAGAAATTATCTGGGTCAAAGAATGGTGTGGTTGGAAGGGACTACAGTGGGTCCAACTTCCCTGCCCAAGCGAGGTCATCCCAAAGCACATGCACAGAATTGTATCCAGGTGATTCCTGAATATCTCCAGTGAGGGAGACTCTACAACCTCTCTGGACAATCTGTTCCAGTGCTCAGTCACCTGCACAATAAAGAACTTCTTACTAGTGTTCAGGTGTAACATCCTGTGCATTGATTTCTGCCCATTGCCTCTTGTTCTATTGCTTGGCACCACTGAGAACAGTCTGGCTCTTGACACCCTCCCATCAGATATTTATACACATTGATGAAGTCCCCTCTCAGTCATCTTCTCTTGAGGCTGAGTGGGCCCAGCTCTATCAGACTTTCCTCATAAGAGAGATGCTCCAGTTCCCTCATCATCCTTGGAGTACTCTGCTGGACCTGATCCAGTAGTTCCTATACTGAGGGTTCCAGAACTTGACACAGCACTCCAGATGTGGCCTCACTAGGGCTGAGGCAGGCAGGATCATCTCTCTCAACCTGCTGCAATGCTCACCACTGGGAAAATATACAGCATAGAAAACTCCAGCAGAAACTTTTCTATTCTGACACAGATCTCCACAGAGGTAGCTTTTAATTATCATAAGCTAATGATCATATGTATTTTTAGGTTATTAGGGAATTTATTCAAGTTTAAAAGAGTGACTAGTCATGGAGAAATGTCTTGAGATGTCCTAGAGAAGGGTGGTTGCTGCTCTGATTCCAGATCCAACAGATACAAGAGGCTGCCCTGTTAGGGGGCAGCAGGCTAGGAATGTACAGTGGGAATTTGCACATCAGGCTCCAATATTGTGTTCTGAAAAATCTCATAAAGTAAACCAGTATGTGTTGTCCTTCACATATGAAAAATACCAGGTTTGTTTAACCTTTAGTACATTGAATTGGACCAATATACTGTTTATACCACTACACTGAACAGAACCAGGATGCTCAGCTGCTTCAGTCCTACTACACAAGTGCTGGCACGTTTTCTTCTGCATCTGTAGCAAAAAAAAACACTCTTGAGATAAGGCCCAGGCACCAGATGAGAGTATTACAGACCATGAATCATTCCCAGTGCACAATATGAACAAATGCCAATCATCTTGGGTTCTTCCATCCTAAAAATCCTGGAATAAAAGCAGCACACAGAAAATTATAATTATATACTACTGTTCCAGCAACATCATCTGTAGCCCAGAAGACCAAATGCAGTGCAGTCTTGAGATAGCCTGTCATTTGGTCCTAGAAGCCATTAGCTGTTCCCAGTTTATTTAGCAGAGTATAAAACAGTGTGCATAATCCCTTCCCAGTGCTCAGTCTCACTTTATAGCATTGTTTTCTTCACTAGTAATGAATTTATTTGAATTAAGAAGAATTTCTTCACAGAAAGTGTGACTAAATATTGGAATTGGCTGCTCAGGAAGGAGTCACTGTCCATGAAGGTGTTTAAGGAAAGACTGGATGTGGCACTGTAGTTCATGTGGTGGTGTTCAGTCATAAGTTGGACTTGATAGTATCAGAGGCTTTTTTCAACCTAACTGATTCTGTGATGATATAGCAAAGGTGCCTTCATACACACTGTGAACAGTTATTTTATGTCTCTAAATTTCTCCTACTCTCTAAACAAGAAAAATCTCATTTCCACTTTTAGAAAATAAAGGAAATATGTTTTGATCTATGCAGATATACACAGACTAATGAGATGATTTATGAAGTGGTCAAATGAAACAGTTGATCCCTGTTTACATTGACTATTACTAACACATCTGTCTGTCTATCTGTCTGTTTTCCTTTCCCGTACAGTCTATAGTAAAGCAATATCCCTTGACAGTATTGTGTTAATGATTTGGTTTTTAATGCCATGCAAGGCAAAAGATCTGGCAAAAACCTCTTTGAAGGGCACCAGAACGGGACAGATCAAGGATCAGAACTATCATTTGCTAATGAAAAGAGGTCAAAACAAACTTCAGTTTTCCAGTTGGTTTTGTTTTGTTTGGTTTTGTTTTCTTTCCACTTATATAGGCTGAATCTTTTATTCTACAAGTCACTGCAGAACATGATAAGCAGGTGTCTGATATACTGCTCCTTACTGCCTCAGGTGCTACTCTGACAGGCTGTTTTACTGTTGCAGCTGAAAATACAAATAAAGATTTAGCAGAATGACAACATGTCCTTGCTATTAAGAGGATACTTCAAATGTTTCAACTTTTAAAATTTCAAATACTTCATATTAAAACCCTATTGAAGAGACAAGTAAGAGCTGCATTAACCAAAAGATAACATATGAAATACCCTTTTCTAGTGCAGAGTTCTAAGACAGTGAATTTAGCCTAGGGGGTAACCAAAGAGACAATGTTCAGCTGAATGTTCCAGTTCTGTTTGAGATTATGTGTCGAATTAGCCTATCGATTCAATTCAGGGAATAGAAAGTCAGTTCTAAATGATATTACTTGTTCTGCTGAAATTTGGTATTTTATAAGAGCTGGAGGGGCAGACTGAGACAAGTTTGGAAGATACTTATAAGCAGCAGAACCACACAGGAAGACCACAAAAGACATGAAGAATATAAAATATTGACTATGGCTTAATTTAGAACTCTTTTTTTTTTTTTTTTTTGACACTGCAATTGTATATTTCTGCACTGTGTAGGACACTTATAAGTTAGAGAAGATGAGAGTTGTGAACCTTACAAGTTTCAAACATGACTGCAGAACCTATTTTAAACTTAGTTTTGCTGTAAATGCATTATAGGCAAGTAGAACTACAGACTACACATAGATATTTTAATAGGGACAAGAATATTTAGCATATGTAAATAGATGAATTTTCAAAAGAAAGTGACTCCTATTAACCAAAATCATGTGGATGATTCATGGACACTTGGATCTGCTTTTTTTTTTAATAATATTTATGTGAATCTAGCAAGTCATACTTAGTATATTAGTATTTCTAAATAAAAATATTTATTCAATTCAAAGTAATATTGTTCACTTATTCTTTCATTCATTGATACTTTTAAAATACCAGAAACCTAAAGAGCAAAGAATAAAACAGGAACTTATACATCTATACCACACAATCATAGATTCATAGAACGGTTTGGGTTGGTAGAGACTTTATAGATCATTTAGTTCCAGCTCACCTTTCATGAAGAGGGACACCTTACACTAGACCAGGTTGCTCAAAGCTCCATCCAGCCTGGCCTTGAACACTTCCAGGGATGAAGCAGCCACAACACTGGGCAGTCTGTTTCAGTGCCTCATGACCCTCACAGTAAAGAATTTCTTCCTAATATCTAATCTACACCTACTCTCTTTCAGTTTAAATCCATTCTCCCTTGTTCGGCACGACCTTGTAAAGTCTCTCCCCAGTTTTCTTTTAGGGTATTGGAACACTACTCTTAGTTCAAGCTTGTCAAGGTCTCTCTGGATGACATCCCTTCCCTTCAACATGTTGACTGTACCACATAACTTGGTATTGCCAGAAACTTGCTAAGGGTGCACTCAATCCCTCTGTCTGTTTCACCAAAAAAAGAAGTTAAACAGCATTGGTCCCAATACCAAGCTCTGAGGAACACCTCTTGTCTGCAAGTATATACATAGGGTTGTGTGTGCCTCTGTGTGTATGGTCCCAGGTCTCACTCCTCATATAGAGTGTCTTGGGGAAGACTGAACTTGGAAATATATTGGACCATAGAAAACTTCAAATAAAACCCTAAAACATCTAGTATACTGATCATCTTTCGCTAGCATAAGAAATAAATAAAAGACAATACAATAAACCAACAATACAACCTGGTATGCATAATGCTGCTGCTTCCTTTGAGATCACACGCAGAATCAGTCCTGAGGAAAAAAGGCAATGCAGGAAGAACCGTGCCTCACCAGTAGTGCTGATAGAGACTTCCCACTGTGCCTTTTGCAACTGGACTTGTCTATCTCACATTGGCCTTTTTAGCCAACAGCGTGGTTGTAGCAAGCGTGGGTAGAGCCCTTCCCAAATCTTCATTCGCAAAGCCTAGCCATGATGACACTGATCATCTTTCACCAGCATAAGAAATAAATAAAAGACAGGACAATAAACCATAATATACAACCTGGTATGGTGAAACCTGAGATTATTTATCCCTTCTTTCATACAACTATACTCTCTGGAAACTTTTTTGATTAAATGCTTTTCCCTTGATTTGTGGAAAACACCGTATTACATGGAGCATGAACAAATGATATTTCTTTAAAAGTCTTTTTTTAATATATAGTTGAAAAGTTTGAGAAGACTATTTCAATTCTCTCTTTAAACTGATATTTTTAAAAATACTTCTACTAAAGACTAAATTATATTACTAAAAGCCAGTTTTAGTTATGAAGTTTATTTATCGTATCTTTTGATGCAATCAAAGCCAGAATAAGAAGTTTTCTCTTATTTTCACATTTTAAAATGAAAAGCTGTAGTTTCAAAGTTCAATGCAACTTTTATATTTAAATGGACCTGAATCAAGGCTGAACACATTTGTGTTCCAACCTCTTCATATTTTTTTAGCTTCTGTTCAAAAAACAAACATAAAAACAATACTACCCATAGTTTAAAAGTACTTTTTTGCATACTTGTCTTGCACCCTCCACAGTACCTACCTTTGTGTTATAGCCCTGTGGGAGACAGTTAGCAAGCAGGGTAAATTAGTAGCACCTTAATTTTCTGTAAGGAGAGACAGTTGTTTTCTTCCAGCATCAGGAAAGACTGATGCTCATCAGTGTTCTCCTGTGTGTACACAGCAGGTGTAGCACATTTTCACTCACTGCGCTCAGTCCCACACTGATGAGCAAAGATGGTGATGACATGCAGATCTCCAGGGGAGAGCTCAATAAGGAGTCATTTGGGGGATGGATAAACTCAGAATACTTGCACTAATTTTGTTGTTCCACCAAAGTAGATTTTATAGTTGTAATACATCTATAAATGAGTGCAACATGCCATGCTATTCATGATTTTTCCAGTATCTGAGATCTTACAAAAGAGCACATTCGTACTCCAAAGGCCTTACTTCTTTGTCCTGCTTCTGGCAAACAAATGTTTCTACACAGTAGCTAAAGAAAATTTTGCATTCATTTTGGCTTTTCCACACTGTTCTCTGAAGGAATTAGACTATCTGTTTAAGAGACACATAAAATAAGCTGCTTTATGTTAAGATTCTTGCAAAAGTTTTCCTATTCCCTTAGAAAATACCATCCAGCTTGTACTTATACAATATAATTACCAGAATTCTGCTTCCTCCTCAATCTGATGGCATAGTGGGAAGACAGCAGACTACTGTCAGAAGTAGAATGAGGAAATCCTCACACATACTTCACCCTATTTTTTTCAGTTCTTAATACAAATATATATATATATATATTAAAAACTCAGGTTTCAGGTCTTTACACTTAGAGGTTTCCTTCAAGGGAGCAGATCATCCCAGGCTTACTCAGAGTGATAGCTCTTGTACTTCTCTTGGAAAAATATTGTCTTGGTCAAAACTGGACATAAGACTCAGGATTTAATGAGGAATAGCAGTCATACTATTCTGATTCCATCATTTGGACTGGTAAGGATGTTCTACAATTTATTCCACAATTTTCTTAACTTAGAATCATGCTGATATTCAGAGAAGGATTGTAAAATACATAACATTTAGAGCCAAGTCATTCTAAACTTCCTCTTGTGACTGGTTGTGTTGGGGGTGAATAAGAGCTACACTGCAGAAACTTTCTTAATTGCCTCAGGATCCTCCAAAATAGAGTTACAAAATTGGCATTATCTCCCTAACTACCCGTTACCTGAACACAATTGCTTTGGAAGAGATTGCAGTGCTGCTGGCTAGGAGGGTTGCTATATATGCTTACAGGATAAGCAAGGAAGAAATTAACTTCCTCAGAACTGTCCACCAGACTCCAAATACCTGTTATTAATAGGGGACAAGGAATAACCCAGACTGCTTTCCAGCATGCAGATCCAAGATGAATAATAATGGAAAACAGTGGTGAGCTGCAAAGCAGAGGCTGAGCTGAGCAGGATAGCTTGTGAATTGAGTCCAATAGACATAAAAACAGGTATCAGAGTTCCACTTTCCCTTCATTACCTCTTATTTTATAATCAAGCAGATGAAGAGAGTGTTATATGTTTAATTTTAGTTAATACATTGTACCTCATACCTCATTATTTTGCTCGTATGGGAGCCAGGTTTTCATGAAACTAGGTCAGAACTTTTAGTCTTTCTTGTGCATTCTTTGTTATTCTGTTTAGACTAAGCCTTGACTTACACTTCTAAGGACAGTTGCAAACGACCTGTGTTTGTGTAGGACATATGCCAGACAGCAATTTTCTTATTCCTTTAAAAATAAAAAAAAATTAAAAAGCAAAGATATCACCCCTGATGAGTCATCAACTTTAATTAGACCTTTCTTTAATGGAAGGTAATGTCTATTTTAATTAGACCTTTCTTTAATGGAAGGTAATGTCTATGTTTTGAGTGGCTTGCTGGCTCTCAGTTTCCTCACTTATTACTAGTGGGCTTTTTTTAAATCATAACTTCACATTAGCAACATGATGTAAATGAAGATGATGATAATCTTAAAATTAACATTTATATTGAAAAAAATAAATGTGAAATTAGAAACTGGAGTTAACAGACACATTACATGGACACATTACAAAAAATTTCTATAGTAAATTTGAAAACAAGCAAAGCCTTGCTCTAAATATACAGGACAAAGATTTAGGTAACCAAAGTCACTTCTCAAACACCAAATAATATTCCACTTTTCTGGGAGATTTTTAGCTAATTTCTTTTAGGTACATATAGTAGGCAAGTAATTTAATCAGTTACTCACCTGTGTTACTAATGGTTTGAAAGAAGGAAGCTAAACAGTTGCATACTGATTGAAAAAGATTTGATCCCACTATCTTTCATTATTTTTCCATTTTTGTTGTTAGAAATTATTTGCAAAGTGAAATTGGTATTTTATCTATCCAGCTAGCTGCTGATTTCCTGACCACTCCTTTATAAACAGCCCAAAACAGAGACCTACAGGCAGCCCTGAACCAAGCCATTTTCTTCATCTGCACAAGAAGCTCCACGTGTATTTTCACCTCCAAAATAAATCTAAACTTTGTGTACATGGTGTAAAGGACCTGAAGGACAGCTCAGTCTTATAGAATGACAACATATAAGGAAACATATACATTTCCTCTAAAGAAAATGTATAGAGAAAAATTAGACCTGCCGGCAGTCAACAAATATTGCCTAGCAAAAACAATCTCTTAAATGATTTGATTGTTTATGTCAGAGCCATCAGTGATGGTTTGAAAATTAGGGTACCTAAGTAACTATTTGGGATTCTTCATACCCATAGTGATAATGTATTTGTGTAAAATGCCAAATGTGCCAAGATACTAAATATGTTCAGACAGGCTACTGCAATGTGGACTAAAATGTGCTTGATTTTCTTTTCCATTTATATATAGTTTTTAAAATGTGACTTGTAAAGGAAAATCAATGTATATATTCCTTATCACAGTTTATGGAAAGGGAAGGTGGTGATAGCAGCTGATTTCAAGGATTATGAAAGTATTTGCTGATTACAAAGAAAATCATGCTTTAAATGTCAATAAGAGTAGACAAACAGAATTCCTGAAGAT
>JAWWEW010000078.1:122732136-122822662 GCA_035583185.1 Anabacerthia variegaticeps | reverse complement strand
TCCTTTAGAATTTGTCGCAGTGCTGGTGCTGTATCCAGGGGCTTCTTTTTCCACAAGGTATAGTCTGGATAGTCCTCTGTCTCTGTTTCACATGTACTGTGGCAGAAGTCTTTCCCAACACTGAAGAGAGGCTGGCTGAAGTTGCCTGAATTCCCTTTATTTAATGTAGTTAATAAAGACAATATCCATAATATTTGAATATGGTTATCTTTCACTTTTGATCAGTATTAAAATTAATGTGTTCTCACCTGCAACTTTTTTGATAAAGATATGTTCTATAGAAGAGAGGAATTAGTCATAATGAAAAACCTAATTCTATCTCTCAAATACTTTCTTTCAAGTACTATCTATATGTGTCTATACTATGATAGCCTTGTTTGCTTTAAGGAAAGCCCTATAAGAGATTGAATTATTTTCTAAATTCTAAATTCAGCTAGCTAAATATCTGTATCAAAAGAGTAGTGAACAGTTTCACTTCAGATATAGAGTCACAGAATCATGGACTGTTAAGGGTTGGAAGGGACTGTAGAGATCATCTAATTCCAACAACTCCTGCCATAGGCAGAGACACCTTCCTCTAGATCAGGTTGTTCAAGGCCTTATCCAACCTGGCCTTGAACACTGACAATGTTGGGGCATCCACAGCCTCCCTGAGCCACCTATTTCAGCATCTCACCACCATCACAGTAAATAATTTCTCCTTAATATCTAGTCTAAATTACCTCTCTTTCAGTTTGTACCCATTACTCCTGATGCTTTCACTGCAGTTCCTAATGAAGAATCCCTTTCAGGCTTCCCTATAGGCCCCCTTCATATTCTGAAGGGTTGCTATGAGGTTTCCAACCTTCTCTTCTCCAAGATGAACAGCCCCAACTTTGTCAGCCTGTCTTCATAGGGGAGATGCTCCAGTCCTCTCATCAATATCATGGCCCTTCTCTAGACTTGCTCCAACAGTTCCATGTCTTATGTTGTGGGAACCTGAACTGGACACAGTGCTCCGAGTATATTCATAACGTCAACAGCTAAGAGGGAAAGAAAACATCTTTTGTTAAAAATCATATCCTGAATTAAAAAAAAAACAAACCAAACCAAAACAAAACAACAAAGAAAAACTAAAACCAAAACCAACCAAACAAAAAAAACCAAAACAAAACAAAACAAAAAACAACCATGCCTTAGTGGAACTAGATGATCTTTAAGGTCCTTTCCAAACTTAACCATTCTATGATTCTACAGAATCCAGCATAAAATAGTTTCTTCCGTCTGTCTCATTCCTCCATTGCTTTGCTCTTGACATCACATTTTCAAAATCACTAGTAATGAGCAGTTGCTCAGAGAACATGATGGTCTTCAGAAGTGATTCTGGAAAGTCTGTGATAAAGGCAGATTTCCTCCTGTTTCTCTGATCCTGCTCCATGCACATGTTGCAACTATAGTAATGCAAAATAAAAACACTGAAGATGAGAATTCATCATTAACATCCTGAAGATACAGAAAATGTGTTGAATTTTTTGCTTTTATTTTATCCCTAGTAAAAGTATAAAATTGTCATAAGCACATGCCAAAGCAGATATATCACCCCAAAAAGCATTAGCAGAGCTTAGGAAAGTGCAGCTGTGGGTTTGAATCACTAAAAAATGAATAAAGATAGATGCTGGATGAATATAATTGTATTTCTTTATAAACTTGAAAATAAGTTTTTCAGCTTCTTTACTTTTGGAACAATTTTTTCTGGGGCCCACATTAATCTCTGCCCTGTTCTGTTACCTCCACTCTCAATCTATCAGAAAGCTCTCTGATATGAAGCTCTTTTTAGGGTATTCTATATTGCAAGAGAATTCCTTTTTAAAGCTTTAGTTTTTTTCAAACATTTGTTACTATCAAAGAACAGGGAGAAAGAAAATATAAAAAATTCAAAAGACTGGGTTCTTGACAGTGGTTAGACCACTGGTGTACTTCCTAAGTGAGGAAGGAGATGATCCTCTTGCTAAGAAGTTGGAAAAGAAGCCATTAACTATACCTTCTATTTTGTTTTAATCCAACTTCCCAGCTGTAATATTTAGGTGTTATACTTGATATTGGTATTTCTTGTCAACTTTACATCACTGAGATTTTTTATTTTTTTTTTAAATTAGTAAATGGGTGGCAAATAGGATGTTTACAAGAAAAATATTAGGTGACCTTAAAAGATTGAGATTTCAAGTATGGTTCAACAGGCTGAGAGGTTACAGATAAATATTGCAGGTACAAATTTTCAACATCTAAATGAAAAATAATTTGTATCAGGCATTATGAAGAAATGTAGTAAAGTAACCAGTACTTCTCTAATTCTCAGGAAATAGTAAGGACATGTAATTTTAATTGAAGTAAGTGCATGATTTTTTTTTTTTTACCGCCTTCTATAAAAATAATTTATCCAAACAAAACTCTTAAACATGCTTAGAATCTTTCAAAATTTTTCATGGTAGAGCTAATTTCATTATTATGATATTCGTAATGTAAGTAAATAATTGTTTTCTTGTTGTTATCCCATTTGATTTAGCAGTATGAAAATTATATGGAGGATTTTACTGAAAATTTTTATTTACGAAAATTATTATACTTTCAGATAGGAAAAAGTATTCATCAAATTGATCAACTTACTCTTTGCATAGGAAGCTAATTGATTCTTAAATGTACATCCTTTCTTAAGCCCATCAGCAAATACTCCATCCAAGTTTTGCTCACAGTGAAAGTATCAACAAAGTGAATGAGTTTGCATGAAACTGTAGCCATCAAATTACTGTGAGCAGATCTAAATTGGTATTGCTAAAATGAATTACCAAGGGGTAGTCGCACACTGTCTTCTACAGAAATACCATAGTCTCTCCAAATTATTTTCTGTGTTGTCCCTGGACATTAATACATTGAAGTTCTGCTTCATGTAACCATTTTCTGGCCTGTGTTCCGAGAGATGGATATCTGTGCTCAAAAGTTACTTTCATCCAGTCAGAAGCCATAGCTTTTGACTACAACAATAGCTTGGATTGAAAAAGTCATACTAATTCACTGTGGTCAATTCTTTATGGAAAACAGGAGGTAGGTTCACTCTCACCAGAACAGTTCTCCAGGCCCGTAGATCTAATACTATCTTTTCAATTGACATGTTGTCCTTGGTGAATTTTTAAGCTAGTTTGCTACTGGATGATGTATCTGAATTTCCAGGAAAGCTTTTCTCTCCTGGAAAGGGTTGAGTCATTAACCATTGTTTTACTATCTGCAAATGCAGGTGATGGATGAGACTACAGATAAGTCTGTTGAAAGAACAGAAGCAAACCATGCTTTGGTTACAGGCTTTATGTAGACAGTTAGTTAAGCTTGCACAGAGGTCGCCCTTGTGCCCGGGTGAGTTGTTTGAACAACTTTAACATGATCTTTCAAAGTTTTGGGGCCACTCCATTGGTTTGAACATTGCAAAGATATACTCTAGTACATTCAAAACAAACCCGCTGAGGAAATATATTTTTTTTGGCCAATGTTGCAAATATTCAGTTAATGAGGTTACTTACATAAAACAAGTTTTCATCTTTAGTTGATAGGTGTTTGTTGTACATCCAACTTCAAGTAATAGTCTTAGTTTTAAAATTAGAAAAAATGGTCAAATTTTTCAATGATTGAGCTTTCAGGTTAGAGTGTTTGATTCTTTTTTTTTTTCACTGCACTGATATGGCATTTAATTGACCAGTTGTTAAGTGGTTTAAATTCTAGTAATAAGACAGAAACATTTTTTCCAGTTATTCCATTTTATTTTATAGTTGCAGTCTGTACTGGCATGTACTGCATGAGGTATTGAGCTAATTACATTTCCTTTTGCCCTCATCAAAGAGTATGATTCATAAACAATTAGATCTGAGGAATATTCCACACAAATAACAGGAATGAGTGAAATTGCCCCTGCAGGTGTCTGAGAAAGGCCAATGCGAAGGTTCAGAAGGGACAGGCCTGCCTAAAAATAAGTTCTATAATTCCAAGAATTATTTTCAAATTTTTATGTGGTTTTATGAATAATGCAATATAGTATTACAATATTTATATTATGTACAATGTTTAAAATATCTATTGCAGACATTCTTTCCTTCTGGTTATCAGATTAGTTAAACTCCAGTTTTGGTTTAATGAAAGGGAGATTTTCAGAGAAGAAAGGCAATAATTTTATGAATGTTCTTTAACAGGTCTTGGTGATTCATATGATGCTTCCTTCCTTCATTATTCATTGATCAGTCAGACATGAATTTTGATTCCCACATGCATTTTTTATTTATTGTTTCTGCTCTCTAATATGATAACTGAAAATTTTAATAAGATAATAATGAATAGTAGATGGGAAATATTGAATAATACATGACTGGTTAAAAAACAAAATCTCATAAAAATGCATGATAAGACATATAAAATTTTGGGAATCACAACTTTTTTCCTGCTATAGTAGCTGTGTGAATGCTCATTTTTGTTCCATTCAGTGAGTTCACCATAGTAAGAGGTTGAAGTAGGGGAAGGGTGTTGAAAGTCAGGTAAAAGAGGATAAGCTTTCTTTTAAAAGTAAAACTAAAACATTTATAATCACTTCAAGTGGCTTACAACACTTTCATATATATATATATATATTTTTTTTTTTTTTTTCCCCAGCACTCCTACCAGATATTTTAATGCATGTGGTTATGAACATAAAACATTGCACTGTTTTTGTCGCAAAGTTTCAAGGACACACTTAGGAGTACAGGATAAATTATTTTCCATGACAGTCTTTAGTTCTGTACTTCTCCAGTGTAGCACACCTCTAAGTAAAATTCTTTCTTCTGTAAGAACAAGGGCAGTCACAAAGATGAAACTGAGACTCCAGTTTCTCCTTCCCTTTTCCAAAATTCTCCAGTGATAAACCCTAAACACACATGACAAAAGGGGGAAAAAAGTTTCTTTGGATTACACATGATTTTTGTATTAAAGTGAAAATTTAATTACACAATAAAAACCTGTCTTCAAAAAAATTCAACCCTTAAGCGGCTTTAATCTGCTAAGAATATGTGAAAAATATCTGAAACATGAGACATAGTGAGAGTAAAGAAGGAGAGACTCTTTAATTCCCAGGCTTCCTATGGAAAATATAGCAACATGTATCTAAGGTCTTAAAGGCAGCTGCAGCAGTCAATCATCCAAGAGCAAGTGGTAGATGCAAGAGGCACTGGAGAGGTACAGTGAGACCCTCTCTCTGTTTGATACTTTTTATGATTAATAAAGAACATTGGAAACCTACTTTCATTTTTACAAAAAAAAAAAAATAAAAAAAAAACATGTGTTCAGAAAGTGTCTCCAGCTGGGAGATTACATTCTTTCTCATCCAAACAATATAGTCACTCATCTCATAACTTACTTATTTGTTGTCTGATGTGTCTTAACATACTAGAGTCACTTGCTCCACAAAGGTAGCACAGCTACTTCAGTGTATCATGTAAACACTCTTGAGCTCAAGACAAAGTTGAGTAATAGTGGACTAAATACAAATAAATACAGTAATAAATAAATAAAAACTGTGCTTTAATTAAGGTAGTATATTCACAGCTTCACAAACTCTTACTTGAAATTACTTTTGTTTTGCGTAAAACAACATGTGTTATGACCAGTTAAAATGAACATTTTAACTCATCTTCATTCTGCTTCATATGCTAAAGATTTAGCTTTTTTTTTTTTTTTCAATGACTAACACTACAAGCAATACTAATATGAAATTCATTCTGAAAAATGCATGGAAAATTATTTTGTTAAATTTCCTGTGGAGTAAAGAAAAAAAAATGAACAAAAACCCCCCACAGAAGGCAGAAATACTGATGCAATCTGTAGGGCATTAATAGATATAATCCCAGAGACACATTTGCAACTTCATACAGCTGCATCAAAACTTATGCAATGTGGGAAGACACATTCATAATCAGGGGCACCATTTTAGAATGAGAAAATGATAGACCTTCTGTTTCTGACATTGAGACTTCATCTGTAATAATGCCTGTAGATACTACTTAGTACTGCAACAGAAATACTAAGTGATTTTCCTTCAGTAGGTTAAAATGTTAACTTTAAAATGTTAACTTTATTATGAAAAAATATTTTTTTTAATTTGAATTAAACAAACAGGTGAGTCTGAGAAACACTGGAGGTTTTTTTGAACATTTTATATGTTCATTGAAGTTTCTGGTAAGTAGAAGCTGAACGAACTGAAGTGTTGTGATCAGAAACTAAATCACTCTTTCAAGAAAAAAATATAACAAGACCTATAGTTTCCATCTAAATCAAAAGCTCATAGCCTGCTACTGGTTATACTGATATTACAAAAGATGACCTTCCTCAGACCACATTTATTACAATGTAGTTTAGTGCACAACTAGAGGCTGCAGGCTGGATAGCTGTGAGCTTTGTGTTAATGTCAAAGTTCACCGTTCATTATGCACACACAAATAGTAACAGTTTGTCACAAAAATATGAGAGGTTATATCATAGTCTGTGGAAATGTGGAAAATTATATACCCTGCAAGCTATTTCTTCTGTTATCAAATTAGAGTCAGATTTAATGATGCTGGAGTGAGGCACCATGATTTCCTAGCAACCATCTTAACTATTAAAAGAAGGTGGACTGTGAATTCTGCATCATAAGCTTTTAGAAGTGGAGATCTGTATAACCTTTCTTCCTGACCTTACCTTCCATGTGTGGTGGACCACTTAAAGGATGGTGAAAGACAAATCGTAACTTTACAATTCCCAGATCTTCAAATTTTGTTGTTGTTGACCCAAAGAATGATTGTAACGAATATTTAAGGCACTAATATTCATTAAGGATCATTTCAAGATCATTTAGATGTTCCTCTTGATTCCTACTTAGCCTAATTTAATCAGATTCTTTTTCTCCAGACTGAACTTTAGAGATAAGAAGGAAGATAGAGAGGAAGACAATCTCACATGTGAACCCTCTGACTGCTAAGACACAGACTCATATCTTTGCAGCATGATTTTAGGTGTTAAGTAAATTAAAGACACAGCTATAAACATCACTCTTTACAAGTCAATGCAATATGAAAACATTTGAATGCCAATGATATCATATATATTCATTTCTGTTCTTAATTCAGTTATGATTAATAGGAAGTGCACAGATGCATGAATCAAACTCCAGCTGAATATATACAAGAAACTCAGCAAAAGAAGATGAGGATGTATTTACTCATAACCGTATGCAAAGCTGGGAACAGTGTTATACAAAGTTCTGGCCTGGACATTGCCTAATGTATGTGATGAATGTTTGGGGACTGAGTCAGCTTTAGATGCATGGGGACTTTGCAAACGCCTGCATCAAAAGTTTGTCCTCATCACCCTACATGCTGCATGACTTGCATTGTTACCTGTCTTAGCCTGTGTCTCCTCCTGCTTTTTGATTGCCCCAGCTGCTCATCCCTTAAGCTGTTTTTGTTTAGAAGGTGCTGGAAAAGGATGTGAAGATTAGAAAGAAGGACCATACCTTGGGAGAAACTGAACAGCTGTTTACCTGTATTGAGCAGTCTAATAAAGCAAAACTTTTAAGGTACATATATAAGTACCTTAAGACTTTTAAGGTTTATAAATGTTTTTAAAAACATATAAACTATTCTGCAGCAAGTAAGTGTAAGACAATGAATGGGAAAGAAGAGGGGTGCTATATAATGTAAAGAAGGTTGTAACGTGCTGTTTTCTTGAATAAAACACAAGTTTAATAAAATAGAGCGAAGGTATACATCTGTATAGGAAAAAAAAGCAAGAGAAAATGCTCTGAAAGCAGTGATTTAATGCTTCAGAATAGCACTTGTTTTTTACGAGTAGGTGAGTAAGGGAAAATGAAGGTTGTCTCTTCCAGCTTTTCTCGGGGTTCTTTTTTGTACTTCATGTAGGTTTAGAGATTTTTTCTTTTTTATTTTTTCTTAGAAAAATAAATTGTGGGTAATACTTGCCATTGCTTCATTGAAAGAGAACTTAATTATTTCAGTGTTTTGCAAGACCATATTTAAAGACGTTTTGGAGGTCCCATGTTGAGTATGATTTGCAGATCCAGACAGTTCAGTGATGGGTAGGCAATGAAACTTATTGCAGAAACAGGCAGTGAGGCTTGTTAATTACAACCTAGGCTCAGAAGTTCCTTGTTACTGCCCATGAAGAATATTGCTCTCATAGATCCTCCTTTTATGTTTTCCAGCTGGGAAAGAGAGATTGCCCTTTACGTGGAAACAAAAATCTGGCACCCAGAGCTTGAAGAATTCATTGTCAATTTTAAGAGTTTAACAAAACTGCCTGCACATTATCTGATACCTTCAGTCAGTTATTAAACTAAAAAGCTATTCCTGATCTCCCCTTTGGGGAACAATTTCTCCACAGTTAAAATTTGTATTTTGTCAGTATTATCCAGAAGTGCAATTTTCATATTATTTCCATATCTATTTTATGCAGAGGTTCATGTATTAACACTCTGCTCAGAATATGTAGACCTGCTTTGTGTGATCACCAAGTATTTACTGTTGTTGTTTTCAGAAGTATCACAACAATTTCCTTTTGAATTATAGAAACAACACTGAAATTAGTAGTCTAAGAAGGAATTACATAATTAAAATGTCAGCAATGACGTATCTTTTAGAAAAAATAACATAAACATTTGTTTTTACAAACATATCATTGCATTTCAGTGGTAGCTAGTTTTCCCAGGAGTAGTTGCATAATTAGAAAAATTTCTGCATACGTAGAAAAATAACTTTTTTAGGTAAATTCTCTCAACAGGATTTGTTTTAATAAGAGAACTGGACCAAAAAAAAAACACTTTAATTTTTATGGCACAATTACTCCCAATGACATATTACTGCAGTAAACTCTCGGATTTCTTTTTAGTCTAGCATCATATTTCATT
Source organism: Anabacerthia variegaticeps (assembly GCA_035583185.1). Classification (NCBI taxonomy): domain Eukaryota; kingdom Metazoa; phylum Chordata; class Aves; order Passeriformes; family Furnariidae; genus Anabacerthia; species Anabacerthia variegaticeps. The sequence goes on along the minus strand of JAWWEW010000078.1, from coordinate 122,813,712 downwards.
GCCTGCCCCTTCTGTTGAGTACACACGGTACTGTAATGCTGCTCAGTAAAAGAAAAATTGCTCATTGTTTGCTACTAATCATTAATTTGGACTTTGTAATTACACTTAGATGGTCTTAAATTAAGAAAATGAGTATAGCGAAGCTCAGGGAGAGATGGTTCCTAAAGACAGAATGCAGTGGTAGCCCTCTATGGCCAAGTACCTGCAGATATACACTTGGTCTTCTTGTCTTCCAGTCTGACCTTCTTTGAAGAAATTCTCATCAGCAAGCCCTACAGCCACATTAAGACAGTGCCATGCTCACATCAATGGGCCCTGAGAAGAGGTACCAGGATGAGCTTCTCTGCAATCAATAGGACGACAGCACTACATCAGTTCTAGAATTTCATCAAATCTCAGCTGATGGAGAGGAACTGTTATATCCTTGTATAGTGGGGCACCACTACTATCTTCAGTTCTAGAGGTATAATCTTTTCCAAGAGCATGCCTTTTATGTTTTCTTATTCAAATATATCTTTTATAACCCTGGGAGTATGCTCGGTTTTGGTTGTTGTTTTTCTTTTTTTTTTTCCCTTCCAGTAGTTACCTAATGACCAACTCATAAATTTTGCTTCAGGTTAAATAGTCAGGGACTTTCCCTAAGGCTCCCTGTAGAAGGTATCATGCTGTAGCTATACTGGAAATTCAAGATAAGTTCAAGTCTCCTACAGATCTTCTGGATAGGGCAGCCTGAATATCTTTGGTGTCAAATGTTGTACTCTGCCCCTTCCCTCATGTTCTTAGACATCCCCTTCCTTGAAGGCTTGAAAAAGTTTATCTCTGGAGGGTGGATGATCCAGGGCTTGTCCTCAGATGCAGATGTCATGTGAATGGTGAGGGTGAGCCCCATCATTCCATTGACTGCAGTCTCTTCTGGGTCAAAGTGGGATTACCCTATTACACAGCGATGTCAGGCAGACAGACTTGGCTCCCTTAAAATATTGACATTTCTTACTGAATTTGAAGCATTAGCATCACTGCTAAATACAATTTTAGAGTGGCCTAATATTGAAAGGAATAATTCCTGTTAATTTTAGGGTTTAGAACCAATAAAGGATGATTTTGTTCTCTTACTAAGTGGTATAGAATGCAAAGCATTCTTTGATAACTACCTGCACTGCCTGCTTTCTCATTTCCCAATCTTCAACAGAAATCAAGCATGAAAGATTTCCACCCATAGGAAAGCACTTGTCCATGTTTAAAGTCCAGGGACAGTAGTCTGAGAGCACTGAAGAAATGAACCATCCTGATAGGGGTGATAATCCCGACTTTAGGTACAGGCACAGGCATGGTGGAAGCCAAGGGCAGGAAGTGCAGCTCCCCTTCATTCCTACTCCCCAGTGTATTATACAGGGGCTGTATGGGAAGAGCAGAAATAACGTTAGATACACTTTTGACTATTCCACACAGCTCTGCAGCTCTGCCCTTGGTGACATCATCTATTTTCAATAAACTTTATTCTTTTCTACATGACAAAGAATGAAAGAAAACTACATTGAGGGACAATTAAGTGGAACACAAACACATTCTTAATGGATTCCTTGTAAAGGGCTGCCTGATTTAGGGCACACCAGCAAACTCCTGGACTTTTTCCTTATGTTTTAAGAAAGAAATGCAACTTGAATTTGATACAGAAAAGCATTCTTTTATGTGGTTAACACATTTGTGCCTAATGTATTCATGTAAAGGGTTATTTTAGCCACTGGGTATATTCCATAGAATGAATAGAGTTTGGGGACCGTAGTAGTGAAGGAAGAATAATTTATAAGAGGGAATAGCTTGTAGCAGGTACATCTGGCATCATACTTTAGACCAAGGGCCTGACTCTGAAAGTGTTGACTAGAGAAGAATGAACTGATTATTGTAAAGACAAACAAGTAGTACAGGGACAGAGAGAACAAGTCTGTAGAAGATTGCTATTAGTTTTGGAATGAAGAGCTAGAATTGCAGTAGAAATAAGTGTCAATGTCAGAGTAATTGTCCGGGATAAAAAAGTGTTTACACCAGGCTCCCTGAGTTGAAGACTGGCCCCACCTTTCAAAGCAAGGATGGTTGTAAGTTTTAATTTTTCTGATTTTTGCTTTTTAACTTGAGAAAAGTACAAGTTACTTAATTGATACCTGTGTAATATAGAGTTTTCAAACAAAGAAATTGAAAGAATAGTAAAAAGTCAAATCCCAGAAAGGAAAAATAAATTACTGTAAGGAGGAAACTCTCAGAAATTCTCTAATCCTGGGAGAAACACCATGAATTTTCTGCAGCAACATTCACATCTGAAAACCTTGGCCAAAGAAGCTGTATGATGACCCAGCTGTCTGTAATCAGCCATGGAATTCAGAAACACTGGCACAGAGAATATTCTTCAGGCTTATACCTGAAGTGGTACTGCTCTTTAAAGAAGATAAAAAATGAGGGTGTCAGAGAAACCCAGGACAAGCATAAAGGAATCTCTGAAACATAGCTGGAAAATAAACACAACACCTACAAAAACTTCAAGTAGTCCATGTAATATATGCCAAGTGTCAAGATGTACATTTGAGCTAGACAAGTAGCACAGATTCCCCAGCCTGCTTCAAGCAGTACTGGAGGTGCACAGTTGTAATTAGCCAGGGTTGTGCTGTTGTTTCTAGGGTATGTCACTCCTGTCTGCCTGGATTTGTACTGTAATATTTTCTCCCAGTTTCAGGTGATCTTGTTTATATAACTCTGCAGTGCAAATTAAGTTTTCAGGCATTGGTTGTACATCTTGACTCTCTGTGTAATGTCTGAGTCTTGACAAATGATATGCTGTTTTCATATTTCTGAAGCTAAAACTGAGACCAGCTAAGTAAAATACAAAAGGAGTACAACAGGTAGTTTTCTTATCTGCCTTTTGCTCCCAGATTCTCATTACTTTATCATGTAAGTTGAAAATCTTCTTCAGTTCAAGTATACTTTCTGTTTGTTTTTCAGTTTTTAATAATTACTTAATATGAATACTGTGAAGAAATTATTTTATGAGGGTTCCTGCAAAAAAACCTTCCCAGTTTTTCCTCCTACTAATTTTGTTTTGATTAAAAAAAAAAAAAAAACACAATATAAGAAGTTAGTTTTCACTAATTCCGTTTGGTTTTCACTTAGAAAACACCATACAGAGTAATTTCCATATGATTCATCACTACAGAAACAGAGTGAATGAGCACCATTTCATTCATGATCTCATTCAATCAAAACTTCCCGAAGACCTCTGTGTGAAACTCAGTTTGTTTGGCCAAAGTCCCCAGATTGTAGGAAATCACAGAATATTCTGAATTGGATCGCACCCTCAAGGATCATTAAATCCAGCACTTAAGTGAATGGTCCATGCAGGGATCAAACACAACCTTGGCATTATTAGCACCATGCTCCAACCAAGTGAGCTAATCACAGGGTCCAAATGTCTTTTACCTTATTCATTAAGACCCAGATCATTAAAGTGGAATTCTCAAAACTGCTCAGCAATGCCTTGGCTCTTCAGCCAAAATTATCTGTAAAACTTTTGCTGATATCAATGAAACAGAAGTCAGGTCACTAGAAAAAGGCTGTTTGCAAATTCTATAGATTTGTACTTTATCTAACTGTGAGTTGGTTTCATTAGCTTGCCTTGAACATTATGCAGTAGAGACACAGAAAAGGCACAAACATCCAAGCAGCAGGGCTAGCTTCAGGCAAAGTCATCTCTTCCTTAGCACAGCAGCTTGCCAAGGGCAGCTGCCAAAAGGGCCACAGCTTTTCCTGCTTGCCTCATCTATGCCAGGGCCTGGAAGAGACAGCTGACTGTTCTGTCAGATATGGGGAGAGTTTACTCTATTCCAGAGCTTCATTTCCCAGTCCTCCCCCTTTTATTCCCGGTCCCTACAATTCCAAACGTTTTTTTTTTTCTTTCCTTAATTGTATCTGATTTTTAAATACCATTTATTTTTTTATCATAACATTCACTTAAAAGTTCAGGCCAGTTTCAGATAGCTGCAGCTTGGTATTTCCCTGGGCTATCTGTTAAACCCTACAAACAGGCAGTCTTCCTTAAAGGTGACATGCTCTCATGATTTCACATATATAATTAAAAGCTGCAAGAATAATTCTCTTAAGCATGGACATGAGAAGAATACTGTTGAACCCAATTGTAAACAGATAATTATTGAACAAATAGTTTTTTCCTCTTGAGTTTTCAGTAATTCAGGGAAAAGATTCTGAGGGAAGGGATTCAAGTAATTTCAACTGAGAAGACTATATAGTTAACACTCAGTAAAACAGATTGTGATGTATTCATTCAAACAGCATTTTGAAATACACTCTATTCTGGACTGTAAAAAAAACTCCAACTATGATACAAATCTCAATTAGTAAATCAGAAAATCTATTAAATAGCTGTAGCCTGCAGCATTTCTCAAAGGAAAGTTAAATATATACTTTGAAAAAGTCCTTACAAACTATAGGAATTAGCAATGTATGTGTGTTGCTGTTTTCATTAGTAGGTTTTGTCACACCAGTCTTGAAAATCACAATGCCTGAGATAAATACTTTTCTATATTATCTTTTATTCCTCCACTCTGAGAGAAACATTTTTGCAGATATTTTTTCCACCCTGTCAGGATGAGAAGGTCTTAAAAAAATGTAAAATTAAGAAGAAAATAGATACTAAGATAAGGAGACTAAGGCTGCCTAAGATTAACACATTGTGAATACATTGATAGAAAATTATGCATTACAGGCTCTGGTAATGCTGAGATTGTTTTCAACAAACTTCCATTCCAGTAAACAATGATTTGCTTAAAACAAATTGCACTTCTGTGTAGAGGTTAGTCCTGAACCAGATATTTCCATGTCCTAAAATGAATCTTTAATTCATGTCCTTGTAATAATTTATGCAGCCCAATTATGTTTTGCTAATTTTCTTTCTTCTTTAATACTTTGATCCTGATTGAGAAATCCTCATATGATTACAAAATTTGATTCTATTTTGTAGTGTTGCCCGACCATCTGTGAAGACTTTATATTGATTTAAACAGAAACTGCTGGCCAGATTCAGAAGAGGCTGCAGCATCTGACTTCTACCAAGTGAAGCATCTACACTTCTTTCTGAATCATCAATAGCAAGGCAATGATCTAAAGGAATGGTCTTCTGAGTCACAAGCTACAAAGCTAGAAGATAGCTTTTATCTTTCTCAAAAACTGGGGCAGTAAAGTCAAGGCTAGAATGGCACCACGAAGAACTGCAGCTCTGGATTAACCCACACATCTAAAGAGACAAAATATGGCTCCTTCTTCCGTCTTTCCACATTCTGAATGGAGCACAAACATGAAAGGGATTATCCTTCACAAAGGTCTATGTAATTTGTGTTGTGGATTGACCCTGAGTATCACCCACACAGCTGCTCCCTCCTTCCTTTCCCCTGCTCAACTAGAAGTGAGCAGGGGAAAGAAGTGAAAGTGAGAAAACTTGTTTAAAAACACTTTAATAGGTGACAAGGATTGTTTAAAAGGTGAAGGAAAGAGAAAAAATCCAGGTGATGGAAAGCAATCACTCAGCAGCTTCCACAAATAGACCAATGCCCATCTAGTCTACAGGCAATGAGCCCCTTCAAAGAAAGAAAACTTCCACCTTCTCTTTCATCTTCTGCAGACTGACAATTCACATTTTCCTTCAGAAGATTCCTAACTTCTCATGTTTACTCCAAACAGCAGCTTTACACCTCTGATGGTTCAGCAGATTACAACAGGATGCATCAGTAAACTGAGCAGATTGCTTTTTTTTGGGGATCAGTGCTACCTGCTCCCTCTATGGTGTTGCTTGCATGATGTGTAGAAGTGACCTACCCTTTGACCATCCGGCATAGTAAGGGCAATCACAAAGCCAAGAGGATCTGTACTTCTGTAGCAAGTACTCCTGAAGCAACCTCAACTCTCTCACATGCTGTCAATATCTCCTTTGCATCGGGGAAGAAGTTGGCCTTTATATCCCCCACTCCAAAACATTAGGGATCCATCTTGAGTCTCTGAGTGTTTTCTGCCACAGGTTCTAGGTGAGACCATGCTCCTCAGCTGTGGTGTAAAGCATGTTTCTCATGGCTAGTCCTGTATGGACTTGTCCAAGGGCTACTGCACTCCACTGTCTACTGTTCGGCCTATTCAAAGGCTTATTTCTGCTTAGAATCTAACACAAATTAGTTCTTTTGGGTTACTAGGCAGAGAGGTCTCACAAGCTGACTGCAATGTGGAATATGCACTCTCCAGAAACCCACAAAGCCCGTGTTTCCTTTTTGATAGCTGATTGGAATATGGTTGTTCTCTTATTGTTCACATCCACTGGAATGTAATTACATCCCTATTGCTGTATTATACACAAAAATTGGATCTCCTGTGCAGGTCCTTTGACCTTTTTTTTTCTTTTTTTTTCCTAATGGCTAAATCAGCTGCAAGTAGAATTTGGATTATTATTTGTCTTTTCTCAAACTCTTCCTTCACTATATTGCCCACACAATAATATCAATGTATTGCAGGTCATCTGGGCCTTCAAGCTGATCCAGTGCAGTCTGGATCAGTCCATGACAAATGGTAGGGCTGTTCTTCTAATTGGGCAGCCGGTTCTGGGTATACTGAACACCTGTCCATGTGAAGGCATACTGAATTGAAAAAAAATGGGGGAAAAATTGCAGAAACAATATCATTTGGGGCATACCACTTAACTGCCTTAGACTCCACAGTGGAGTTCTTGCATGATCAGAACGGCAGAATTCAGTGGCCAAATGGTTTAATTCACACCATGATAGCCCACTGTTAGCCTTCACCAGATTTTGTACTCACCAGATGGGATACCAAAGACTGAACTATATGTTGACTCCTTAGTTCTCCAGCTGACAAATCAGTTCATGGATGGGAACCAGAGAGCTTTGGTAGCTGCTATATTGCCACCAGTAAACTGTCATGGTAGCAGTTGGGATCTGCTATTTTTCAACAAACATCACACTTGTATCCTTTTGGATCGGTGGAGTACTCTGTTCTGAGCTAGTCATTGCAAAGGATACAGGAAGCCTTAAGGCCAGTTACAGCAGAATGCTTCTGCTGCTTTTTCCTTGTTAAGCTCATCTCCGCCTCCAATGTAGCAATCTGTTGGGATCCTTCTGTCCAGAAATCGAGACGGATTTCCCCCTGATACCCTAATGGTATTAGGGTACACGGTGCTCCATCTATTCACTGAAGTCTTATATTCCTTTGTTTCCAATGTCTAGGCTATCAAATTCAGAAGAAATGAGAAAAAAAAAACAAAAACTTCTTTATCCCAGAGTAAAGGAGGATGATGATAAATTGCTGAGTTGTAGCAAACTGAAATTGTTGCAGAATCAGAACTCACAAACCAAATTAGCACTTTCAAAGTTAAATGAGACTTCAAGTGCGGTTTAGGCAATATCATCAGCACCCACTGTGCCAGTTCCATTCAAATCCTACTATAGGTGTTTAAATCTTTTAACATTTCCTATCTGATGTATCTTTTCTTTTGCAGCAAGGAAAACTAGGACAGTTTTTCAGTTGGTTTAAACTCTGCTTACACATTAGTGAAATATTAGTCAATATATTCTATGTTCTGTCCTTAAAACCATCACAATTCTATACATGCTGAAAATGTCTCTATTCTCACCAAAGGCTGTTAAACTGGCTACATGGATTTTTATTTTTTTTATAATTAATAAAATATGCCTTCCTTTCATTCTTTCAACTCTACTACACTCATGTTGTGTGTGTTCTAGTCCAGAATGCTTTTCAGGAAGAATAGTAAGTGTCTGGATTACATGAAGGAGCAGATTATTTAAAAGATCAAAAACATTGTTCATGTTCAGAAAAATTATTTTACTAGTGGCAATGAGGAAGCTGTGGGAGACAATACTCATCTTCCTTCAGCATTACCAGTAAAAGTAAGAAAATCAAAGAGGAAGAACAGATACAGATGTGATTTCTTAAAGCATGTGTAATTTCAGCTATGCAAAACAAAACCTGTGTTATTTCCTCCCCTCCTTCCTCCCCTGCCACCTTCTCTATTCTTCCAGTCATGCTTCCTTCCTTCTCTCATTCTTTCCTCTCTCCCATTATGTGCCTTCAGTTTATGGAGTTCACAACTTCTTACAGTTTCTTAAGTGCTTAATCCCCTGACATGTAAATTTGTTATACGGTTTATGAAATTTATAGGCTCCTCAATCTTAGACAGAGAAGCAGAGCTTGTAATTTTTTATAAACTAGTGAGTATATATTTCACTATCTATATTTAGATGTGCATTTATACAGTTTAGTCACTTTCTGCAGTTGCAGAAGGCAGAGGTACAGAACTTTGCCTTTATCTTCCACATTTTGATTAGCTAATCACTCTAGGTAAGGTCAAGTTGCAGATGAGTTCATATATGCCCTCCAGTCTTAAAATTTTTATACTTTGTAACTATCTCACAATAATATACCTCTGTGATGAGGTATTTCTATTTTTTATGGGACAAATACAGACACCTGTGAGAAACATACAGAGGAAAAAAGATACACTACCTTTTCTTTTAAGGTTGATACTGACTCCATAGCTGTCCTAAATTTGCTGAGACATGAAAGGTCTATTACCACTAACATTTCCCAGGTTGATGAATGTCTCTGTTTCTTGCCTACATTAGTTTCCTTCTAGTTTAATAGATATTCTTTCCTTTTTCTTACTGTACTTTTTTTACTTTAGTATTAGGTGGTTTTTTGTTGGTTTTTTTTTTTTTTTGGTGTGTTTTTTCCTTTCACTCCTTTCACTCAGCATTACTTCATATCTAAAAGTAACTGTTTAGAATGGGATATCAACTAGTTTCTTTCTGAGATCATTACAAAGTTATTGACTTTTCCACTGTCAGTTTGGTTTGATCATTGAAAACAAGTGCTCCAAAGGCAGAGAGAAAATATGTCAGTTTTGTTTTCCCTCTCACCAGTTTAAAAGTACAATTATGGTAGAAGGAAAGAAGAAATGCTCTAATAATGGCTAATGGCATAATTTCCTTTGTTGATCAAGTTCAATACGCTATGTCTCCATTCCACTTTCTAAAATTCTATCTTAAATCTGTAGAATCAGATACATGAAATCACTGATAAATGAAAACATGGATCAATCCGTGTTCCATGAAGGGAACAATGGATTATAAAAGCCCCTTTATTAGTCAAAGATCAGTCACTTGATACTCAAAATCTAGCAACCATTTTAAGTACAGATATCCCTGCATTTGTTGATTTCAGTGTGCCTCTACAGGGACTGATGGTTTTACACATACTAATCAAAGCTGAACTTCAGCAGCTAAACAAAATGAGGCTGACTCAGTTAATTTCCAAGTCTGGAAGTTCAACAGGGGAGAAAGATGGAGTTAAGCTTAATTGTTACCTATTATCCTTGACTAATACTTTACAGTAAAATCACAAATATACATTATAGTAGCTTTTCTCTCCCTGTCCTTGCAGTCTAAAATATAGACATAGTCTAAATCCCATTGACTATCTGCATGATGTATTCTCCTGAGCCCATTAGGTTTTGCTGACCTGAGCTATGCACTTCTAAAAGACAATTATTTTTATTTTATGAACAACTTTGAAAACCACTGGGGATGTAAGAATAAAATCTTGTGAATTACAACTATACAATCTAGTTCACAGAAGAAAACTAAATGGATTAACATATGGTGACTGAGTTCAGAATAGGAGAAAATACTTTGTATTCCAGATGAACCTGTTGCTATTAGGCAAAGTTATCAGATACTTCTGGCCTATGTCTATTGAAAGAAAGGACATGATGACACCTTCAACATAAAGTAACTTTTTTAAAAAATTAAATTAAATTGATGAAATAAAATTAAATTATTAAAAGCTTGTAAGAAATAATGGGGAAATAATCATGATCAACTGTGTTTTCACAAAATTACAAAACTGAATCAGTGTGAAGAAAAAAGATTAACTACAATCTGTATTAGGCATGGAAACTAGATAACTAGCTGATATTCACAAAGAATAAAAATCACATCTCTAATTACTGTGCTATTTTTAGTGAAAAAAATGTTAAATTGGTTATAAATGCTTCCAGAGAAATCATACAGGGTTTGACCATATAGTAAGCTAACTTTGCCTCGTTTAGAGGGGTCCTCAGAGGTACAAATTGTTCTGTAGTTTTATTACTCTAGCTATTTCTGTCTTAGTTTTCTATTTCATACATGTATGTATAAACACACCCCAATATTTCTGTGAGTACCTATAGAGAGAGATCTTTGAGGCAAGCATTCAACAAGATCAGGATGTACAGACTCAAGATGCTTTCACCTCCTCTAATACAATGTTTTGTAGTTTTCTGTGTTACATCTACATGATTCTTTACATCACATATCCCTGATGTTTTGTAAGAATCCCAGTTTCTTACAAAAATATGATGGACTTCAGGTGTTTAATTTTAATTATTCACCATAATTTTATACATTGCTATGTATACATACTTAGTCTTAAATAAGCATTCTTAAGTTCTTAAAATACAGCTGTCATAATAGTTTTTACTGTGTTTAACCCAAGTCATTCTATCATTCCATGTTGAAAATGTAGAAGTGTAAAGTTTACTTTTTTATTAAAAAAAAAGAGTGGCTTATATAATGGTACTAAAAACCTGGACACAGGCAAGGTGCTAAACTTTCACAAATAATGTCTATCAACAAGTCTGGTCCATATTCCCTTAATTCACTAACATTAACTTTGTTTGAAAGCTAGAACATACTCTTCCTAAAACTCTAGTGCTACATACCCAGTACCAGCACATTTTATAGAAACAATTTCTCCATTTTGTAAATATTAAAGAGAAAAATAAAGCATAAACCTACATTAGCCTCCTGTACTGAAATAACATACTGGTTTTCAAGTCCAAGAAACAGAGAAAAACATTCTAAATTTTAACCATACATTTTAATTGCATATTGAAATAATCTACCCTGACAGAAAATCTATAATCTGAGTGGACAGTTCCTCAGTGGAATTTTCAATTCCTTTTTTTGTCCAAGAAATAAATTCCCTGAAATTTCTCTAGTAAGATCTTTGAGTAGATGGTTTAATAGGCTTTGACAGCAATTCAATAGCAATACCTGAAAGGCCTGTTGTTTGAAATTATTTCTTGGTGTGTGACAAGAGATTAATTTAAAATTCATTTGAGAGGACAAAGCTCAGTTCCATCTCAGAAGCTGAATTACTTCTTCTACTGTACTTCCTCCATAACTCTAGGCAGTCAACCAAAATCTGAATCAATGTCAAAAACAAGGTCATAATAGTAATGAAGTATTTCAGGCAGATCCCAGTGGTAAATACTGTAGAAAACATAAAATAGATATACAACAATAGAAGTAGATAATGTGAAAAGTTTTCCAATGTCTTGCCTTAATATAGATACCTTGAAATGTTACAAAGCTCACATTGAATGCTGAATAGTGTAAATTAGTGCATATAACAAATGCATTTCTGAGAACTTTTTGAATGACCTTCAGATGCCTGCTGACTTCCAACTTACTCACATGACTTACAGACATGGCAGCTGTGTCCAAGTTCTTTTCCACTGGAATATGTTGACCCAATCACTGGGACAACACTGTCCCATTTCTATTTACATCTGGAAAGCTTTCTGCCCCATGATGAAGATAAGAGGGATATCTTCAGAGCTACTGTGTTCTACTGTTTGTTTTGTTCTGGTTTCCTCTTCCTCCATTCCCATGTCTCTGCTGCACAGTGCAATCTGAAACACCACACTATCACATTATGGATATATTCCCATGTGACACACAGACCAACTGTGGCACACAATATTCCATTAATCCAACATGCTCAGAAAGCAACATGCTACCATGCCATGGAAGCTGAAAGCCTTGGCCTTCACAAACATATATATACATAAGTACAAATGCTTCAAAGAGAATAGAAAATCATAAAGAAAAACATTTTGATTAACATTGTTGTTAATGCTGTGTACTTACTTGCAATTGGTAGGACACATTTCTTGCAAGTTTTTCTGAAGCACAAAGAGAGAAGGTTTGTTTTGCTGTATGTAATGGTTGTCCACATAAGGACATTGATTCAAGCCAACAATCTGGTTTTCACAGTAATTCTATGCACCTGTCTGGTGGTTTAGTTTTCTTGGGTTTGGTTTAGACCTTCCCTAGTAACAGGGTCATAACTAAGGAAATATTCCACACCAGTCGTCCACGTAATCCGGTGTCTATAAAGACAGGAGGAAAGTTTCCTCTCTCTCTCTCTCTCTCTGTTCCTTTCGTGTGCTTGGAGGACATCAGGTCTCTGTGTCGACTCAGCTCTTATCTATCCAAGCTGAGCCCTATCGGAGAAACTGCTGTCCCGGCTGCGCGGAGGGGAGGGACCTGCTTTCTCTTATAAGGGGAGTTTGGGAGATTTTATTGCCTTCTCTCTTGGGAGGGGGGAGTCTGTGTGGCCAGCAGTTGGGTTTGGCAGGGAGCCAACCCAAACCTCCACAACCTGCCATGGTTGTAAGGAACACAGATCACAACAGTACTCATCCAAGTTAGGAGACTATGAATTGCCTGTGAAAAGGATTCAATTCAGTGGTGTTTTGCTGAGCTGTGACAAGTGACCTTGAAAATTGGAGGTGACAGGTCACCTATGAAAATTTTGTTTTTAGAATTTGGCTTAAATAAATTACATTTTTTTCCAAAAGATGTCTTGAAATGTTGGTCTATTTTGTAAGCTCTAAATGCCTTTTTCTTTTTTTTTTATAGGAAGGAACAAATATATTTCTACATTTAAAAAAAAAAAATAATCCAAGTTCCAATAACATAAGCTTCTACAAAATGTCTCTCATGGTTATATTCAAGATGAATAAAAAAGAAAAAAATAAAGAGAAATTAAGTCAGTTTCTACATTTAAAGTTCTCAAAATAAAGTTGTACATTTTGGTACACATTACTCTGAATATCTTTCTTCAGTGTCAGCCTTTCCTCTGCAACCTTCATTTACCTCACTTGGAGAAACTGGCACAGAATAAGAACCCCTTTAAAATTCCCCATAGGGATCTCTGACAATTGATAATAAAGGTACTTGCCAAGCTTGCAATGAAGATTTGTAGGAAAAACAATGGCAAAAATGTAGTTCAGAATCGATAGTGGTGAAGATGGAGGTGAAATATTTCTTTGCTTTCTTAGGTATTGGTGTTTTAAATATTCAACAGGGACTGTAATGCTTAAACTGCTTGAAAAATTATTAAAGTCAGAATGCAATCCAGTGACAAAAGAATGTTGCACAAATAAACATAGAATCCTTTTCTAGTTTTTAAATATTATTTGCACTTAATCTCTCACTTGATTTTTTTTTTCCTCAGTAGGAAACTGACAGCTTTATCCTACAGACAAACCAGGAAAATTGTAACTACAAAGTGCTGGTAACTCCATCTGCCATTGAATACTGCTGAATGACCTTGAGTAATTTTTTTTTGTCTAGTTCCCTGTCCACCTGAGTCACCAGAGGGGCCACCACTAGCTTGAACAGGCATAGGATGAGGCCACTATCTTTTTATGCTTTGGCTTTTGTGCTTCTGGTGGTGATATATATTCAGTATTTTAAAAAATCCCAAAATCTATAGAAGATAGCACAACAAAGGTGGTATATTACTGAGTAACTTGATAAATAAAAAGAAAAATATCTTATTTTCTGACACAATATTATCACCAACAATCAGAAATTACTTATGTGCCCATAAATTATAAACTGTATTCAATCTCCTTATTTCTTTAGTTGTAATGGGTTTGAAAAGTCATGGATAGGAGAATTCTAAAGCATTTGAGCAATTAAAAGCTTGTCTTCATTTGTGCTCGGCCTCAAGCAACACGGGTTAACTCAATTCTTCTTACTTAATTGGTTTCCAGGGCGCTGCCTTGAAATGTTCCCTGGGATGCTCCAATGTAGACTGTAAAACAGTTTTCTTAGTGCTGAAATGCAGCCATTTCTCTTTTTCTCTGATAGTAACAAATGGTGCTGAAGGTTCTTTTACTTATTTTGCCCCTTGAATCTACAATGCAAAATTCTACAGGATGAGAAAACTAAATCAGGGTATTGTTTATGAGTGCTTGATACATGTAGCTGCATAGGAAATCTTAAATCAGGTTTAGCTTTTTTGTCTTAGATATCTATTCAACCAAAGTTTGCATCAACCATGGTAATTTACTTGTTTATGAAAGATCAAGCAGAAAATTTGGGCTACAATCTCCAAGAACTCATATTTTGTTCTTAAATCTTGGCCTTTCCTTCCTACCTATCTGATTACAGCTAAGTCACAAGTTCTTCCCTACTATTAGAAGTGACTTATTTCTGTTAAAAGTCTGCATAGTGAATGAAGAGAGTGCCTTTCTTCTCACTAAGAAATTATACATTTTCTATGCATGTCTACAAAGTTTGTTCAGCCTCTTTTAACTGGTTTTGGCTCTGAATTTTCAATCATAAGAAGAGAGCAAGGATGACTAAAGAACAGAAGTTGAGAGGACTGCAGTTTCCTGAACTCAGTGCTGAGTAGGCTGTCTGGTAGAGATGCTCTAAGAGATGAAATTTTTCAAACTTCAGAATTCTAAAGAAAAGTATAATTGCCCTGGAAAGCTGTTAATTGTGGGCTTGTCTAAAATAGTCAACAAAGATAAAATACTGCAAATAAATACATCTGTTTGAGATTACTTAGTTTAGTGAATTTATCATTTCCTTCTCTAACACACAGCTATGTGAAAGTATGTCTCTTCTAAATATAAAAGAGTTTACTGTGATGTAGGATGGCGGACCTGCAATTTACTATCACTGCAGAGTGACAGAAACAACTCAGGCTTGAATTGCAGGGCTCTGTGTTCTCAAAATAAGCAATATTCCTTATTTTAAAGAAGTGGAAGATGAGTAGCAATGTAAAGAGAAAGTGTCTCATTGATCTACAGGTCAGTAAAGGAGGTACTGCCAGGATTGATCCAGTATAACTCTTTCCATGGAGAAATGGAGTAGAAAAAGATGGGAGCATGACAAATACAGAAAACTTCTTTACATGAATTACATGATGTTTTAGCTATGTTTGGTGTCTGGGCCTGATGAAACGTGGTCACCTGTGATAAACAGCTTTTTGGAAAACTGACTGATACTGACCACTATATGCATCAGTTTAGCAACGAGAATGGTAGCTTTCATTTGCCCTTAACAGATTCACAAATAAAACTATATATTTTCTTTTGCATCTAGCACAAAATGTAGTAATAAAGATTTTGTTTAGTGATTTTTTTTTTATTTTTTTTTTTTATTTTTGGGGAGGAAGTTAAGATACTTTTCTAATGCTTCTGAATTGCATTAGCAGCATCCCTTCAGGGAGAAGAAGTATCCTACCCCTTTCATTTCAAATAGGACAGAAAATGTCTCACTTGAGAAAATATACACCACCTGTGAGCAGTGTTTAAAAATATGCAAGGACTTGTGGATACTTTAACCAAACAGCAGGATTTCATGCATAAACTGTTATATCACCATACCTATTCCAAAAACTTCTGATACCCTCAGGCCTCTGTGAGTTATGACAGTTATTGGTCATGCACTGCCTCATCTGTTCTAATTGTTGATTTATCACTGTAACTGCAGCAAAAATGTGGTGAAATGTGTTGGAAAATCATAGATGTACTTGATGCTGAGAAGCTGGGCAAGATGAGGAAATTTTAATATGACTAGCTGTAAGAGTGAGATTGTCATCAGTATGTTCATCTGTATGCAAAATTATTAAGGTTAAGGTTTTAAAAATATATAAAAAAAATTAAAAACCTGCTGGATATGCAGATTTTTACACTATATTTAGTGTGAAATCTATATTTACCCATCAACAATTACCCCTGAAAAAGTGCAAACACATGCACATCCTTTTAAAATTCACATTAAATGACATGTCCACTGCTGTTATCTACATCCTCTTCAATTCTTTGATGATTTATTCACTGACCATGAATTGAGTAATGTATCCCACAATTACAATAATAGGACTTCTAATACATTCTTGAGCAGATAGAATTATTTTGAACGAATTCAGAAACTAGAGTTAAGACATGTAATTTAAACCCCTTTGAGGGAAAAGTGTATGAATGTAATCAGTGAGTTTAAATGAGCTTTATTGATCATCAGAAAGCTTTTCTGCTACTTGATGTCGTCTGTAAATATGGAAGGAAGCACTGGATATAGATTTCCCTGCTCACATAATTGAATCAGTTAAGATAATTTATACCAATCAACAATAACTACTCTCTGTGAATAATGAAGAAAGGGTCTGAGCTGATGTCAGAAGTTGTACTTATCTCTGGGCCCTGTTTTCATCTGCTGAATTTGGCACTGGCTTGTCAGTGAGTTTCCAGCAGATACTGTATTTTAAGGCACAAACCATCTCTATGTATTCAGAAACAGCACTGAGTTGGGAATTAAAAGAATATTCCTGATTCTGCCCACTTAGTTTCCTCTGTCATCTCAGGCAAACAAATGAGTTTCATTTTTCATGGTTTGTTTGTGTAAAATATGGGGATAATAAAACTTAGCTGTCTTAGTTGAGTGATTCCAGATAGATCTGTACATCTGTTTAATCACACAGTCCTTTAAATTTAATTACATCATTCTTCCAGAATTATTAAGTCAAGAATAGCTTTCTATGGAAAAAAGTTGGGTTTGAGTAGGCAAAAAAATGAATCTGAACGTGGAAAAGCTTGTTAAGTAAAGAGAAGCCTCAAATATAGTACTGATCCCTAAAAGACATAATTCAGTTAAAATTGTCAAGACTTCCAGTGATTTTGTACAAACACATTGTATTTCTGTAAAAACAAACTACAGCAGAGAACAGGCTACTTATCAACTTTTCCACACTTGGCCCACAAATGTTGTGTGATGAAAGGAAACTCTCCTGATGCAGAACATCTCTTTCAGGTTATCTCTAGCTTGGCAGTGCCTGAATCAAAGAGAGAATTCCCTGTACCTGGATTGTTCCCTATTATGTACTTTACATTATTCAGTAGCTGGAACAAAACGATGTATTCCAAGGAGATCTGAGTGCAAAGTGGACCAAATGGGCATTTTGGTTACTAGCCTGCTAATTAGGCTGTTTTCCCTTCATCCTAATTCTGTCCCCATAAATACTGAATCGTCTGCTACATACAGGCCACTTCAACACGATAACACTGATGCCTGGTGAGTAGAACCACTAAAATCTGGGTCTAATTTCCCTGAGGCTGCAGCAACCTGGAATCCAGGTTTTCTCTTCCTTTAGTGTGAACATGGTCAATGCAGCTAATTGGAGGGGGGGGGGGGGGGGGGGGGGGGGGCCCAGCAGGCAATATTGTCTGACTGATTTAAATAAAAAGCTCTGTTAAGCTGTTAAGCTCTTTCCTCAGGACGCCAAACTCTGAGTCCAGAGGAGGATGAAGTCATCTTATACATACTCTTGAATTAGATACTAAAATTTCTGAACAGTAGTCTGAACATCACTGTGAGTAGGAATTTTTTGCCCCTTTATGCCTTTCCTGCCATAGGTACTTTCCATTCAAAATTTTTATATTCTTTGTGTAAATGTTAGAATAGTATGTGCCTGTCTATCTCAGCTAACTGTACAAAAAACAGCTTGAACCCCCGGGTTGACTTGTCACCTTCTTTTTAAATCTGATACATTCAAAGTTACAAATGTAAAAGTTGAAATTGGAAGTAATAAGCAGGGTTTATGTAGGGTTTAATTGATTTTAGCTTTAATGTTTTAATAATTAGGAAGCAGTCTTAATGTTCCTATCTGCTATCTCCTCCTTGGTTTCTGATGTTTATCAGACACTCTTCAACAAGAGCCCTCAAGCTTTTTAATTTTTGTCTGCTTTCAGCTATAATCCCCACAAAAAAACGGCCTTCTAAATGCTGAGCTGCACGGACTCTAACTTCCTTACCTACTGAACATTGATCTTTTAGACCCATGAACACATTAGCTCCATGGAACAACTCAGAACACATGGGCCACCAGACTGCAAAAAAGCACCATTCTAAAAGCTTAGTCCCTTTCTTGTAGGCATAAAGTAATGAAACACTAAGACACTAATAAAACATTAATAATAGGTTTATTAAATTCATCCTGAAATGACTCGGATGTACCATCTTCATTCTCCTGGCACTGCTGTGAACTTGAAGTATTAAGATTATATTTTTAAGATTTTATTACTATGGCTGAAACCTTAACTGAAAATTAAAGAGATTCCTTGGGACTTTATTAAAAGAATAAATATACTGGGGGAATTTTTTGTTGAAGGAAACTTCCTTTTATGTAAGGGTGAACTGAAACCATCTTAATATGCCTCAACATGTTGGATATTAGTGGAAGGGCTAACTGATCTGGGTTTTGCGGTAAATTTTCATCATAAATTTACTTAGTCTTAGATATCTCTATTTTTTATATTTTCTTTTTTCCCCTTCAACTCAAAATGTTTGCAGTACGGTTCATTTTAATGAGATTCCCTGTTAGCTTTTGAACTTCTGTGTCTTTTCACATGATTGCTGTCTTTTAATCTGAAACATATACTGCAGATTTCTGGGCTGCTGAATCATTGTGAATCAAGAGCCATCACAACCGTATTTAATGTGCATATTTTTGTGGTTGTGTTCTGGATTTATATCTGTCATTCTCCATCAGTTTTCCTGTATCAGAGACATAATTTGCAAGGCACAAAAGTTGACAAAAATTTTCTGTTGACTTCTAAAAACTGTTGAGAAATGAGAAGTTCAACCCTGAATAAATGAGACATTTACAATAATTAAGGTTTTTCAGTTTCCTTATTCCCATGAAATCTGTCATTGTCTCTGTTATTCTTCACATCTGTCCACAAGTTTTGTCTCAGAATCAATCCCACCACACCACACTACATGACTTCTGCTGTGAATTCTCATCTTTTTTCCTTCACTGCTGTAAGTATTCCTCCTTGCACTTCCTTCACTCAGTTTGCCAAGGTGGTTTTGGTTCTTTGGGAACTTTTATCCTTTGTCCTCTACCCATTGGTATCCATTTTTTCTAGCTTTCCCAGAAAGCATTTACACTCACCTTTGTTGTCACATTCATTGTCCAACAGCCTACCTTTAGTTTCTCCAGTCCTTGGACCAGATGAGGTGTTTATCCTGCATCTTATTCCCATGAAATATGCAGCAGGAGGCTATGACTATGGAAGTAAATAAGGTGCTCTGAAGGGGGCTGAAAGCTCAAACAGTGCAGAGGATAATGAGTAAATCATCTGGTTTTCTACTTTTTGCTCTCAGAGTGAAGTGGCTTTGTGGGTCAGCTCCAGTGGGATGGACAAGTGAGATAAAGTGAAAACATAAATAAAAGAAGAAAGACTGAAAATGTCATACAATGGAACCAAACTTGAATTCTATTTCCTTCTAAATATGTGTGTACTCTTATTTGATCAGAGTGGGGAAAAATGAGACAATGAAGATTCTTCTATCACAACTACTGAAAGGAGCATGTAATCTGACATGAATATCATGTCTTTAAAAGACATAACATATGAAATTAGAAGGCAGATACAATATACTAAAATCCTGGGAGAAATTCTAATGTAGGCAGTGGGAAGCTACAGAGCCTTCTAATTACATTTATCCAAGCAGGAAAATGATTCCTCTAGACTACTTTAAATTTACCATAACATTTTCTGGGTGTAACCACTACTTTAGAAACGTACTGCTGCTACCTACTCCTGAGTGTGCAAGTTCAGGCTGCCACCATGAACCCATACCGGATAGGGCACCCACAAAATTGTTTCTCCTGTTGAAAGAAATCACTCACTCCTGCAGGTAGCAAAAACCTGAGGAAAGCTAAACTCTCTTAGTAACATATTGCATTTCTAATATTCAGTTTATGGTCTATCAAATCATTATTGACCATCCTAATAATCTCATGAGCATGAACTACTGATAATTCACTGTTATTTTCCCAGATGTTTGGATCAATGCTTTAATCTTCACCTTTCTAATACACTGATGTTAAAACTGCTTGCAAATTACTGAGATTTCTAAACTTCAGATGTCTACAAATTTCACATTTAGTCTCTAGATTTGTTTTGGGTTTTGTCTGTTTGTTTGTTTGCTCATTTACAGGAATATGGTTTTTATCTTTATTGGTACTTATAATCTTTTCCAAACACTTTCGAAACGAAGAGTTCTTTGGCTAAAGAAAATACATTTATTGTGCTCTCTGTCTGCAGTGCTCTACTAGAATATTTCTGCTTTTCACTAGTTTTTTCTGACAGGTTCAAGCACTGAAACAGTGTATGGGAAGTAATGGGGCGTAGCTCAAATCTGGGATGAAAAGTAACAAATCAGAAGTGAATATTGCTTGAAGTCAGTTTCTGTTGTGCTCATTTTTCCTGGATGTGTTAGGAAAGCTGACAGGCAGAATTGCTTGCCTCACAGATCACTGGGTGAACCTCGATGAGATGGACATGTGATTGGCTTGCCATTTTATTTTTGCTAACATGGAAGGTACACAGTAACTTTAGGGTCCCAGGTAAATAGCATTTCATTAAGTGTTCCTCATTTAAGCAGATTCCCAAGGATAGATGAGTGACTTAGCAATGCAGCATCAGACACTGATATTTTTTGCAGGTTACAAGAGCACAGCAACTGTTCACTGATACATGATGGTGTAACACTTTATTATGCATCTTGCAGATGTTATCTTCTCCCCCTTCATTTTTAGTAAAGAATGATCTGCAGGCCCTCTCTTTCATTCAGCCTCAGTATTGTTAGCAATAGTTGCATGAATGTGGAAGGCAAATTACTTTCTTTCTCATGTGGCAACCCTTTGAGAACAGAACTGTGTCAGAGAACTATGGCAACCTGTACACCAACTGCTTTATCTTGCACAAAAATCAGGAAGACTGTCAAATTCCTTCCTTTGCAGTAGATGTGTGTAGGATTGCTAGGTATGTGAAGAAGGAAGATATAAGAAGATTTCAGCAAGTAATTATGACAGAGTGTTTGTGGTTTTAGTTATTAGATATTTAGATGAAGAAATAATAGAAAACCAGCATTCAAATACCAAATTTTTTTCCTTCCTATTCAATTTAATTATCCATTTTGTATGGGTAAGCATTTTAATTTCAGAATTAGCAAGAAGTCAGACACCCCATAAAGCAGGTATCAAAGGCTATCTGAAGCACTGAAACATGTGTACTGATTTTGTGTAGTATAAATCAAGCTGTAGCCTTTGGAATGATAATTTATTAATAGAAAACAGAAACTGAGTTATAACTGCTAAAATTAATTACGAATTATAATCTCACAGTAAAAACTTGAGTCATGTAGATCTGTTGCACACCCTTAGCTTTAATCTCCTGGTGTCTATGAGACTACTCAAATGCTTAATATGAAGCATGAACAGGGCAATAAATCGATTTGTTTATTTTAACATATCAAAAACCCAAGGTATTTCACCAAACCCAGCTGAATATAAAGCAAGTCTAAGACTGCCAATAGTGTAGTTTACATGTCTTATATAACACTGCCGTTTCCATATTTAGGAATGAAAGCCACAAATGGCTGATCCGAAATCACAAAATGTAGTTATTTCTATCGAACTTGCATAGCTTCTTTAGTATGCTGTTTGTTTATATAGTACCTGCATAACACTTAGGTGCCTTTATTTTCCAAATATGCCACATATCTGGTCGAAAAGAACCGAACAAATAAAGGAATTTGTTCTGTGGTGTCACACTAAGCTGCAGCATCAGATTCCTGGCTCTTAGCTTCCTGCTCATTACAGTTGAATAAAGCATTTCAGAATGAGCACTTCTTTGCAAGTGTTTCCTCACAGAAAAAAAAAAAAATCCTTTAATTGATTTCCATTATTTTGATTGGCTTCTTGTCTTCTGTGTCATCACTACTAAACATGTATCTTTGCTCAATTTCCATTAAACACTTGGATTTTTGAATGTTCCCTTCAAACGTTAAATTTGATGTGCTGATACACATTATTTATGTAAATAACAGAATTGAAAGTAAGAAAGGTATATAGGGTGTATGTGTTTTATCAGGCTTTAATAGCTGAAATTATTTCTTTGAGATTGTGGTTAGTTTTATATCATTTGGAGTCTGTATATCAAATTTAGATGGTTTGTTTAAATATGTATTGCACATATTATGCAGCTTAGAAGAAAAAACTTACTAGTATGCTGTTATAATGACTAGTTTGAAATTCCATACTGATAGGTCAATCAAAATGCATATGGATGTTTCTAAAGTGCATGTTAGACATGCACATTACTTTGTAAGAAAAAGTAATGTGATTTTTTGGTATGAATAGAGACGAAACTGCAGTTTCAATGAGACTGCACAAAAGGAATATAAAAGCTTTTGTGCTGTAACACACACCTAATAAAGAATCATAAGGTAATAATATTGGGGACTATTTGTTAGATGTCTAAAATGAATAGACAGAAGAACACACAAAATGGACTATTTGCTTTTATTCCATTTGATTGGTACTTTAAAGAAAAGAAAAAGTACATCAATGCTGTTGTAACAGATCAGCAATTAGAATACACAATAATAATAACATTTGTATTCAATAGAATCTTTAACTTTTACCATTTAGTTGTTGCCATAAATTGTAATATTTTATATTCTCCAAGTTAGATAGTCACTTTGTACTTCATAGATTGAAGGCCTTTAGTACTTGCCAATGAAAGAGATTTAAAATTCGAAAGACAGGGACATTTTGTTTTTCAAGAGAACTTTGTAGATTCTTAGATCTTTAAAACTAGCAGAATGCACAATCCAGAAGCATGGGTAAGAAAGACCCATGTAATTTTACCCCTGTGTTATCAGTGTCTAACTAAAAATAAATAGAAATTTCAAAACAAACAAACAAAAAAAACCAAAACAAACAAAAAACCACATTGCAATGACAGCATAGTCCTTCAGGATAGGCTTACTCTAGATACACCTAGAACTGCTTTTGGGATTTCAGATGGGTCTCTCTTACCTTCCAGTTGGAAGATGTAATGCAAAACAGCTGTGAAAATACAATTCAAATTACAATTACTTCTCTATGCTATCTATTTTAACAACACAAGACAAGCAGGAGGTCACAACTATTAACAGTACAAGTTGTTTTGGAAGTGACACGCTTGCACAATAAGAATAACTGAATCAGTAGAACTCACTTATTTGTATTGAGACCAGAATTACATCTTAGATTTTGAAAACTGAAAAAAAAAAAAAAAAACAAACAACCAAAAACAGAAATGAGGCAAAGCATTACTTCTGAAATTAGGAGGTCATTACTTTGTTTTCATGCAATTTATGTGAAAGGGGTGATTGTCTGCTAAAGATCATATAATGATTTATTATAAATTCAAAGGTGAGGGGTTTTTAATAGTCCCTGTATGTTCTAGCCCTGCACAAAACTTATTCCATCCTGATGAAATTTAGCATTTTGATTATGTGATTTTAATATGTACATTCAGTTCATACATGTTGTTCTGCTTGCTTACTGGCTGAAGAAAATGCTGGAATGTCCCTTATTCTTTCAAGCTTGCAAGAAAAAAAATACAGGAAACATATTTAGTAGAAATCCTTTATCTCAGAATATCTCTATATCTATAAGGTGACTTTTCATAACAACTATAGCCATTTCTTTTTTATATCGAGGCTGTTAAGTTTTCTAAATTGCTCATGAGCCTTGAATCTACTTAAATCGTGTAGTTTTAAAATGTGCTCTAACTATGCACTTTATTCTGAAAGCATATTCCAAACAAACTCATAAACTGCGGAGAGTAAACCTTTCAAAACTGCTCAGCTCACAGCTCTTCCATTAGTGTTACTGTCAAATATATAAAATGAAAACCAGAGAAATCCTTTCTGTTGCTGTATCAGGTGTCAGATATTGTCCTGCTAGTTAATCTCTGAAAGTAAGAGGGAAGCTTAATAAAACTATAGCTAGAATCTTTGACATGAATCCTGTTCTTACCTGTGGATTATAATGTAATCCCATTATGGTCTTTCAATATCCTTTATCTAACATGAAAAATGGTGCCTTAAAAGCTCCTTATTTTTGAACTATAGTATGCATGGGCTTGTTCTATTGATAGAGAATGCAATTTATATCTAAATATGTTGAAATAGAGGAGACCCTGAGTTCAGGTATTTTATTAAAACTATTTAAAGTCTTCAGTTTGGAAAACATTTAGATTGTCATTTGAAGCAAGTATGGCCACAACTGCTTAAAGGATTGTTCATGTTTTGACAGCATATCACTCAATGTTTCATGATCATGGGCTGAGTAAAAGGATAGTAAACAGCCTGACTGGCTCAAGGTGCAGAGACATCTCCTCCTTAGCACTGCTCAAATACCTCCTTCATCCTTTTGCTGTCAGAATGCTTCTCCTGCTCTCTCTTAAAAGCCCTCTCCTTTCCTCTGCCTTTTTTTCATGTGTAGAGACACTGTGGTATATGGCTAGCTTATTCTATGGAGAGAAACTTTTCAAATCCTTGGGGTTATATAGAGGCATAGTAAGAAATTATTTTTAGTTAATTCCAGTATCTTTTTCCACTAAACTCCTTTTGTACTAGTCACAAGTAGGGAAATGCAAACAGCTCGGGAATCAATATTGGCCTTTATAAGTGTATTTAGTGTCATCATGCAGGGGAAAATAATGACATGGAAGGTTAAAGCAAGAAAAGCATGAAAGTTATTGTTTTCCTATAAAATTAACAGCCTAATTTTTGGCCTTTACTTCATTATGCCATATTTCTGGATATGCTATAGAGAATTCATTGATTTATTAATTAAAAGGTAACCTTTTAATTCACTGTTATATTTTGGATTTACTTTGTATTTCTCCAGTCTTTCACCATTGTAATCCATGAGAGTGAACAAAATAAAAATTTACCTTTTCAAACTAAAGTCACTTAGAATAGTAAATAATAATAATAATAATAATAGTAATAAAGCAGCTGTCTGTACAATGGAAAATCAGCTTCTTGTAATTGCAACAACTATTTTCTGCCAATTCCTGAACTAAGAACCGAGTATCAATTGTCTGATATTATCCAACTCAAATAAAATTGAAAGATAGAACTGTACTGTCAATTCCTTCAAGGCTTTTCAGTCATTACTGCTTTCCAAATGGACTGAGACCTTCTTCCTTTTTAAGTAAGAAACAAAATGCTTTTAAGAACAAAGATGATGTTTCTGTGATCAGATTTCTCTAACTCATAGAATATTCAGGGAAAACTTTGAAGACACAAGGTTGCTTAATTTGGGTTTGTTTTTTTTTTTTACAAACAACAGATGCTCTTCAGAGGAAAACAGAGGCTATGTCAAAATTTGCGTCAAAATTTGCATCCAAATTTTAAAATATTTACCAAAAAGGTAACAATAACAAGCCCCTAATGAAATTATTAAAAAGCACACATTTCCAAATAAAACCATCCACCTCATGGCGAGGCCATTGTGCAGAATATATTGTAGTAAGCTGGTTTTTGTAGTTCTGGTTTTGTGTTTTTTTTCCCTGTGTGCAATATGGTTATGGTATTAGAATTCAAAAAATTATGTAGATTTCAAAAATAATATTAACCCAAAATAATATTAAAAAAGACAAAATGTATGGTAAGAGCTAAATGAAATATATCTTACATTCAAAGATCAAAAACATTTATATAGGGAATATAACATTTTGAAAGGTAGTCTCAAAGAGTCTGAGAGAAATCCTAACTCTCTCCAAGCAATCTAGTGCAACTTCTACCCTCAGATATCTAAGTCCTTAAGGATACCTGGTGTTTGCTAAAAAATTGAGTTTCTAAGCAGATAGATTCTTTTTTCTAAGTTATAGCATCTATCCTTGACCTCCAATTTGGCTGCAGACACCCAGTTACACTTGGAAAGTATTCTGACTAGATTTGAACAGAGGTTAGAAAATTACCTATCATTTTTGTAAATTTTAGGACATGAAATGGAATAAGTGTGGAAATAAGACATATTTCATATGCATAGTATGGATTTCAATGATGGTCCTACACAAGCTTCATTTGTTTTATGCTGCCTGTCAGCCTGCAGCAAGATCACGGCAGTCGGTGTAGAAATATCACATTTTAGTCAAGCAAAACAATTATCCTTTGCCTTTTGAAACTGGTGATGTTACACTAATAAGCTTTGGGGGAAATGATAATGAGCTTTGTAAAGGATTTAGTTTTGTTGTTCTTTATTGGGGTTTTATATGTTCTTTAGAAAGGGCTTTGCTTCTTTTCTACTATAGCCTGGACACTCAAACATAAATATACATCATCCCTCTGCCCAGAGAAAAGTCACTGAAAAAGGAGTGAAAAAAATGAGAAGGAAGGGAGGTGAGGAGTCTTTTTAATTCCCTTCCCTTCACCTTAAGAAGAAAGGAAAGGAAACAAATGGGGAAATGGAATGATCTCAGCCATTTTACCTCCTGCAACAATGATCTTCATGGCAACAGACCCTTCCAAGACTTGGAACTAATGAGTGTACCACTCTAGCTACTACTGCTCTGCCTTTCCATTCTAGGAGTGAAATGGTATGAACTAGACTTTCAGAAAACATATTCCACATGTTCTCCTCCCTGAGAAGATGAGGAGAGGAGAAGCAGGAGAAAAAAAAAAATCACCAGGCTGGAATTATTCCTGGCTTTTACAAAACCTTGTGAGGTGGAACCAGTGGAACACTCATACACAGATCCTTCTACAAACCGTCTTCTTCCTGGTGCAGACATAAAACTACAGAAAGCACTGACTTCGTTTCTGTTGTCTCACCTATCAGGGAGTAATTGGGTCAGCAGTTGTAGCTGTGGGTTCAGCTCCTGAGTGAGGCTGAGAGCCTTAACAAGCATAGTGACAGCCTCATCTGCAGCTGCCCTTCTTTCCCAGAGAGCATGAATCTGCTCCAAGAGTTTGCCTTTTGCCAGCCCTCAAAACATACAAAGTTCCTAAGTTCTCCTTTTCAGCTTGAGGAGGGCTGCCATACATCAGACTAAACCTTCATTTAATCTAGAACAGAATCAGCAAAATTCTAGTTGCCTTATTCAGTGAATGAGCTGGGTGAAAACAGTAGTATCTGCTGTATCAGCCAGTAGTATTGTTACAGCAAAAGTCATTACCAAATTCTCTTTCCATTAAAAAAAAAAAATAAAACATACCAAACAAAAAAAAACCAAACACCAAAACCAAAACAAAACAAAGCAAAACAAACAACAACAACAACAACAAAAACACAAAAAAAAAGCCAGATAAAATGACAAATTAGTCAAAGAATGATAGCCTTTAGTCTTCAAATTAAAGTGACATCTCAGACTCATATCTCACATTATTGCTACCAGTGGCAAATGTTAATGAGGTGAAATAAACTTTCTTGTTTCAAGTGTTTCCTTTTTTCTTGTGGTGTTATAGCATAGCTTCTCATGGTAACTGTTATCTTCCACTCATTTCTTTTACTTTTAAAACAAGAACAGAATAAATGCCAGATGAGAGTATGTTGTGTAATCATTATCATTGTGGTGGAACAGGTTACTTCATGGGAAAAGGAGAAAATATGTTAGACTGAGTCTGCTGGGGATTACTCCTGCTCGTATCTGCAAACAGTAGAAAATGTACATCTAATATCAGGTAATTACCTTTGAGTGGATGACTGAACTAATCCCACTGTCTTCTGAGTTTCCAATTAAAAAAAATATTCTTACCATGTCCTCAAGATATTATTTCAGAAAATATGGCTCATTGGAGGGTCTATAAAATATGACCTATTAAAGATACTGAAACAGTTGGGTTTCTATACTCTAGAGAAGCCTGAAAGGACATTTGTTAATAGCCTTCAAATATGTTAGAAGTTTCTGCAAAGAGAAAAGTAGTAAACTGCTTCCCTGTGGTTTTTAGGGATAGCAAAACTAATTAGATAAATTGCAGCAGGGGAGATTTAGCTTTGAGGTTGGAAACAACAGTTTAATGATGTTCAAATACTGAAATGCATCACATAAGAGACTAGTAGAATTTTCGTCATTGAACATTTTTATGAACAGGTCTCTCAATACATCAGGAAATGTTTCATTAAATGTGATACTTGTTTTGGCAATCAGCTGTGTAGTTGACAATCTTTTGAGGCAGAGATCAACTAAGTGGTTTTTAGAGACATTTTTCAGCTTTACTTTCTATTACCCAAGATTAATGATAATTCTAAACCCATTTGTCATGATCCATATATAATATAGAACTCTGTAGGTTCCTTAGCTTTCTGCACTTTTCACTTGCAATTGCATTAAAAACAAACTTCAGTTTGGACCAATATCAGAAACTAAAAATGGCATCCAAAAATATTCCTATTTTAATCTGAGGAAATCTCAACACTTCCTGATTCTCCTATTGCTGTCCATTGTGGGATTCAGCCTATGTTTGGAGAGCAAATTTAGTGTCTGGGTGTCTTGATACACCTATGACTATGTCAGCCACAGTGTTGACTGGATACTTATCTGGAGCTTTCTGTCCCTCCCCTCACAAAGATTCAGAATTAGGGAGATTACATTTGATCAGGTCCTGTTCTGAAATTTATGAGGATACAAGCAAAAGCTGTATTTTACCCTGGAAAAGCTCAACTTGTTGCAGTTCTAATCTGTGATACAAACCAGGGCTAAATAAACAGACTAAAAATTTTCCAAAAACTTTTAAAAACTGGGATTCAGATTGCTTTTCTATTTAAAATGGGGAGGTAATTGTGTCTACAGATAAGCAGCAAAAATTAATATAGCACACTGCAGTAAATATTGCTTTCAGTAAGAATTCTGCAATTTACTTCTTTACTGTACCCTCTCTACCTTCTTTTTTCTTAGCTGCTGTCTATTTAGACTGTTTTTCATTCTAAGATGTTAAACCATATTTTTATGTACATCTAAATAAATGTAACACCAATTTGTATCTTGGATGGCAATGACACAATTCTGAATTTACTGGGAAAACTAGATCAAATATTTTTGGTGTTCTGACGATGTCCATGAATGTATCATTTTCATGTTTTACCCATTAACATCAAGCTGCTTCTGCAACAAAGGACTAACTTTTAATTAGCACTGTATGCAGAGACAATACCCTCAATAGCCTAATTTCTTTATTTTACTTATGAAACATGATTTGTTTGTTGTCATTTATAATGTCCAAACTGATCAAATAGTATTCAATTCTGAAATATATTCTCATATAATCTATATATCTGTTAGGTTATAGTATTTAGGTAATGTAAGACAGATTTTCTCTTCTAAAGATTTATTACATTGCAATGCTCTTAGAGCATTTTGAGATTGGAAGCAGAAACTTCAGTTAGGTATTTTTTTTTTTTGTTTGAGGTACTTATTTACAGAGCTTGTCCTTACACAACAGCAGATATAGTTCCATGAACTCCCTTTACATTAATAACTCTCTTTACAAGTTTCTTTTACCTAAATTGTTCAAAGGACTCTGCATCAGTTCTTGAAACAATGTTGACTTTTTGCCCTCATTTTTAGGACTTGACCCTTGAGGTAAATCTCTGTTTCAAAATTCCCTGAAGCACAGCCTTCAATGATTTACCTGGATTTCTACTCTGTTTTGAGCAACACCTCTGCAATTCAAAGGAACTTCTCAGGTGTGCTGGCAAATACTAAAAGGTCTGAGTGATGCATTAAAGATATCTTAATGAACTATGCAATTGCACATTTCCCATTTCAAGGTAGTCATATATGCATTTGTGTGAGTAAAATATGGAAAATTAAGGACTCTAAACATCATTTATATGTTTAGTACAGGACTGTAACAAAAAAAAAAAAAAAAGAACAAATGTAAAAAATAGTATAGTAGAAAAATGGCAGAGCAAGAGTGAGAAGTTTTTTTTACTGAGTCTGAATTCTCTATTTAATAGGTCCTCCATTAAACATCTGAATACTTGATTCATCTTGTACCTAAAAACTTCACTCTCTCCAATAAAAGAGATGTACTTTCACAGTAAATTTAAACAAGCTTACCTAAACACAGCATCTTGCAAAGGTATATCCTTTCTCTGGTATCAAAATGCTCACACAGAAATTAATGAACCCAGGACAGTCAAAAGCGCATGTGAAAGAGCAAGCAGTCTTTTGTTCCAGACATAGCATAGAGTAGAATGAAAGTTACAGTATATTTTGGCTGCATCCTTCATCTCTGGCTTTCACATTGCGAAGTATCTCATCTTCAGAAGAAGCGGGAGAGGGAGATAGCTTTGTAGCTTCTGTGCTAGTTAAAAATGTATCCAGAAAACTTCAATCTGCGTGCTTTATTTTATATTGTCAAAGGCTTTTATAGTGAATTCTGCTACCTGACTCTTTGAAATGGCCACAGAAAAGCAATTGTTTCTACACAGAAGGTGAAGGAACAAGTCACAAAGCAGACAGATATTTGTTACCCATTTTTCTCTGTCACAAATACATACACAGACCTATTAAACTAATTTTTCTTCTTTTATTTCATAGCATTTTAAATATATTTCATTGTCCATGACCTCTTGAACCATCTCATCCTAGTAGGGGATCTGTTTTGATTAATATGTGAGATCAGTTCAGTATGAGCCTATATTATGTTAATCTATCAACAGAATCTTGTCATACTAATGATGTTATAACTCAGTATTATAACAGCTGCTGACATCAGTGGTTTTGGCTGACTTGGTATTTCTTCATGTATTAATATGAAATTAGTGTGGATAGTGACTATATAATCTAGCTATATGAACAAAGATGTAAAAGAAACATTGTGCAAGACTCTGCATCTTCTAGTATATTTAGCTGAACATTTATTTCCATACAATAACTATTGCAGAAGAAAGGGTTTCATTTTTTCAAGCAGAAATCTGTTTTATTGATAAAATATTCTTCAAGGCTGAAATGAGAAAATTCTCATTAGAGAAGCCATGTTTTTATTTATTTTTCTAATTACCATGAAAAAAGTAATTTCCCATATGTAATTTGCAATAAAATACGATGGTGTTTCACAAATAAAGAGATTTTTCTTTTTCCCCCCTTTTTGTTCTTCAAGAAAAAAACAAAACAAAAATACCAAAACTCATCTTCCCAATACCTCTTCCTTATATATTGCTGTAGAAATAGTTGAAAACAAACAATCTGGAATGAGTTAGAGAAAAATAATGGTCTATATCTATTTTTTCTTCTCTCTTCCCTTTTTCACAAATTTGTCCAAATATGAAATAAAAATGAAAATACTTTTCATTTGCACACAAACAATCCATATTCTTTTTCCCAAGGAGTGTCTTACATCAAACACCTATGCAAATTGCTGTTTCTAACAAGGCTGGATAAAGCAATCTGCACACTGTGTATCCTTACTGAAAGCATATATACAGGAAAACTGCAGGAAAACCTTGAAGTGTGGGTTTTCTTATTCTAGCTGGAATTCAGAAGTAATAGAAACTTCAACATTCATGCTAGCTTTGACGTCAAGCTATTTCTGACCAAAGAGATTTGGATGAGTTTGAGCAACCTCTACATACAAGTGCATGATTAACATTTAGCTTATTTTTCTCTTTTAAGGTTCAGACATCAATAATCTGATATTACAGTCTTCAGACTGAATCAACCTTGCATGACATGTCAAGGCAAAGATTGACACCAGTTTTCTGTTAGATAAAAGAAAAAATTGAAAACATGAGGAAACTTCTATATTAGCAACTATTGTGCTGTGGTAGAAGCAGGCTAGTAGAGTGGAACACTTGGTGCACAGGTCCTAAAATCCACACTGCATATGTTTCATTATCCATTGATGGTAGCAGTTATGCTGGAGTAGCTCTGGGCCATTCTAAGAGGCAGAATTCAAGCAACAGCTAGAGACTACCTTGATGAAGGCTCATCCTAAAGGAATCCATACCTCAAGAGTACTCTGTGATGAAAATAAAATGGGAAAAGTGGAAAGAACTGAGAGTTTCATTTCCAAACTCTTTGCTGATCTGAATTAAATTGCTAATGCAGAAGCAGTCTCCACACAGCTGTCATTTTATCTGTATTTTGCTACCTTTGCTTCCTCATTTGAAATTCTAGCAGGATAAAAAGACACTGTAAACACTTTCTTTTTAGTGGATCTGGGTTTCGATGTTTGTTTAATTTATTATTCTATTAAGAATTTGAGTGCTTCAATCCTGAATGAGTAGATTAAAGAATATAAATGCAAACAGATTGCTTTGAAAGATTACCGGGTTTGTGCGCATAGTAGGTTGCAACAGTATTTTCACAAGGTTACTGAGTGGGTGATTTCACTGTGAATGTCGGACACTGAAACAATCTCTTAAGAGAGCAAACAGCAGAAACAGCTGAGAGCTAAAACATCATATGTGATGAGTGACCTATGAAGGTTAAAAATATACTGCAACTGTCTGTTTTGTCTAAAATCTGCTTACTAAAGAATACACCTGAGCCATAGACTGCAGCAAAGAAATCCATAAATATGAATTTTCATGATGAATCATGACTGCTTGGAATGAGCTGTTAGCCTTTATTAGGACAGCAATCTGCATTTTTGACATCCAAAGCATCTACCTGGCTAAATTTTCTTGAAAACCAGGATGAGAAGGTGTTTCAAAATCTTGTAACTTTTCCATTTTTATTGGTTTTTTTTTCCTTTATTTTTCATGAACTAATTCTTTTGAAATTTCACACTGGATTTTATAAAAACTTTCTGTAGGACATATACATTTAATTGCCAACATTTGTATGCTCACATTTTGAAGACAAAGATATAGCTGTGATAACCCTAGAAGTGTTGTATTAGTTCTGGATTACTGTGTGGAACTTGCCCAGTTGAAAAAGTACTGCTGATTGACCAAGGAGATCACTGTCAGGCCTCCCCTTGACTGGGGAATTGCTATTAAAATCCTTGGATATGTACCTAAAGATGAGTCAAATGAAGAAAATTTCTGAAGAAAAGGTGGAAAAGCATGAATGAAACAATAAAAGTTCCTTCTTTTTTTACAGCTCCTTATCTTGTCTGAATGAGAAAGGGAAAAATTATTCACAGATTCATACATCTTCTCACTCCTCCTCCCTTCAGCTTTATTTATTTACACAGATTAATGCTGGCAAATAATTTCTCATCAAACTGCACTAGAATCAAGAGAGATCAAGGCAAAATAAAGGTTTGTAAAAAGCCAGTGTTTAGACCTAGATTTATGTAGACT
Source organism: Anabacerthia variegaticeps (assembly GCA_035583185.1). Lineage (NCBI taxonomy): Eukaryota > Metazoa > Chordata > Aves > Passeriformes > Furnariidae > Anabacerthia > Anabacerthia variegaticeps. The sequence goes on along the minus strand of JAWWEW010000078.1, from coordinate 122,780,400 downwards.
AATTTCCACATATTTTAAACTGTGTATAAATCTTATTTATCTCTTTATACAGGTATACAGTAGGTCATTAACATATCAGCAAGAATTATAACCTTTAACAGCATCAGCACTTTATTGATGAAATGAAACCTCCTTCTGCTTTGCTAATTCCAGATGTATAATAAATGTCACTTTAATTATTCTTCTATGATACTGTTATTTATGCTGCTTATACAAGATACTGACTCTTTGGGCCCCAATCAGATGGCAAAAGTCATGTACTACTCAAAGGCAGTACTTGGTCTCTGCTTCCACAGAAAGATTTTAAGAGCTACTGCATATCAATTCACAGTAGCCAGGACTCATTTAGGCAAAGTCGGACTCTGACAAGTCAGTGAGATTTCATACAATGGATCTTTATGTTGGTGTAGCTGTGATTTCCTTCCTGCATTTCACTCTTAGACATGACTTTTCCCTTACTGTAAGTTGTTAAGGCAAACAAGAGTGATTCTAAAAATTTCTAAGGGGCTTGTTTAATCATTCTTAAATCTCTACTGATCTCCTGCTCAGGAAATGATCAATTTAGAATTTTCAAGTGTGAGAGTGAAAGATTATGCCAAAGGAAAGCAATTCCAGAATAATCACTGTGACAACCTGGATATATGGATCCTTTCTTCTATAAATAACACTATATTCTTATTATTAGCATTTCTTATTCTGTTGTGTTGAACCAAAGGGGTTTTAGTTCTGTTAGGACAGGAATGGAATTTGATGCAGCAATGATTTTTCATTAAATTGAACTTACAGTAGCTTATGGTGGTAGCCAACAAGGCATAAAGGGAGAAATAACTGAGGCCTTACTGTCATCACATTGCTTGAGCCAAGTATTCACTGGAGTTCACTCAGAAGAAAACAAATAACATTGAAATTATTTCATTCTAGCCTGCCAAGCAGAAATAAATGCAGACATCGAATCTCAGGGAAACAGATAAAATATAGAGAGGAGTAAGCTCTAACATAGCATAACTTTCAGAAAAAAATATTACCAGAGAACTAATATATTTCAGAAAGCAAGGCCTGTTATAGTTCCTCTGTTCCTTAGCAAAAGATAAATATTTGTATCCACGACAATTTAGGAGAGTCATAAACGACCTAAATACCGGTAACTGCTTCTTATCCAACTGTTAGGACTGCTGAAAGTTATGCCAGTTTGAAAGACTCAGATAAATCATACTCTCATTTCATTTTATGACTCTTGAGCTATCCTCCTCTTTTTTTAATGATGCTCTCTCTTCTCATTTCATTACTCATGAGATAACCTCACTTGTCAGTGTGGACAAAACAAGCTATAGTGGGAACTTGAGTAAGCTCTAGGCTAAAAATGTAAACTAGAAAGTATAAACAGGGATCAGATTTAGTGTAACGGAAATACACATACTGAAATAACATTTTACTAATTTACTAGTAACAGAGAGACAAGAGTCAAATAGGCCCATTGTGTGATGTACAATCACCAGGCAGCAGAACTACAGAGAAGAATAGAAAAGACAGAAACATCGTACACATAAAAAACAAGAGCACTAAGTGTATTCATTCAACATGTTTTCAAATTGCTTCTGTTGTGGCATTGGGAATGGTAGAGTTTATTTAGACAGGAGTGAATAGCATGAGAGAGGATACTTAAAGAAAAGTCACAGTAGTTAGTGCAGAGGATGAAAAGTGATAGTAAAGCTAGAATTAACTTGAAGAAACAGAAGAGGGTAGAGCTAAGCAATCTCAACAGAGATGGTTTAGTGCAAACTTATACAATGTAAAGCAATGCTTTGCTGAGATAGCAAATCTCTGACAAGGCATGAACAGAAACATTGAGTTAAAAACTTGTGGTGCACGTTACATCTTAAATCCATCAGGATTCTGTTAGCATATATGAATGGTCTTGCAGTGTTAAAACAAACACCACTGAGCTGGCACAGGGAACATTGTCTGTTGTGTACTTTAAAAATATACAAAAGTTTAATCTATTTTTTTGTATTTAGAGAGTTATTCGAGAAATTAAAGGCTAGATGTCGTCTTTAGCATGAAAATATTCAAGGGTAATCAAGTTTATTCTGCAAGAAGGAGAATGAGGCCATGCTCCCCTGTAAAATTACATAGGCATAAGCTATGGAGATGAAGGAATGGGAATACACTCTGTCCTTGTTGAAGGAGTACACTAATTTGTACTAGAAGTTAAGTAAGGAAAGGAGTTCTTGATTCTGTAGATTATCTTAGGGCTATTAAGAAAAAATTATTCTCTGAAAAGGTTATGAAGCCCTGGAACAGGCTGTTCAGGGAAGTGGTTGAGTCACAATCGCTGGAGGTATTTAAAAGACATGTTGATGTGGCACTCGTGCTCATGATTTGGTGGAGGACTTCATAGTTTTAGGTCAATGGTTGGACACAATGTTCTTAGAGGTCTTTTCCAATCTAAATGATTCTATGAGTCAATTGACCTGAATTAGTACACTCCTTCAGAAATCTCTTTCCAAAACCAGATTATTTTATAACTTCAGAAAATGCATCTGTCTTTGTTAATGAATTATGTTAATTAATCTTTTTTATTCTAACCAACCTAAAAAAACCAACCAAACTAAAAAACCAACTAACCAAAAAAGAAAAAGAACTAAAGATATTTCATGCTGCAAAAACCTGTTAGTACTGTGTAACTGTTCTCTAAGTGTTCACTCAGCAAGCTCCAGGTTTAGGCCTACAAATTAACAGTAATAAACAAAAAAGCCTAAACCAAAGCCAAAACCAAACACATATAACAAAATAAATCCACAAATACATTTCCCTTGTTAATTTTGCATGACAATTACAATCAAAAGCTAGTCAACCCAGACTGCAAGTTCATCTGATCACAGTGTATGTATCTACTTCTCTTGTCCTACTGCTAAATGGGCATCCTAGGCAGTATTGTATAGAAATTTAAACTGTCTTTGTATAGAACTTTAAACTGCCTTTGTATAAGCATAGGAAGAAAGTGAGGAAGAAATAAATACCAGAGAAAATATGAGCTCTGTTCATGGTACCTAACTGCAGCTTCACTAAATCTAACTCACAGTTTGTGAGATGAAGAAAACACAGAAGGAAAAAAAATAACACCTCAGCCAGTCTGATAATAACATTTCAAGGAACTGGAAAATAGTCAGCAATTTGAAATATATTTAATGGCAGTTGGTACAGAAAAGCCAAAGTGAAGTTATCAATCTTTCCACATGTTGCAGGAAAAATGACATTTAACATTTACAATGATTATAGTTTTCAGGAGAAAAAGTAAACTACAATATAGTACTAAATATTTTGTACTTCAAGACAAATTAACTTTGAATAGATCAGTTTTTCTGAGGGCACAGACAGACTGGGCAAACCATGGATCAGATCTGAAATGAGGGCATAGTCAAGTGTATGTCCTACAGAGTGATCTATGGAGTATAAGAGATGTTTAGAGGTAAGATGTCTTTTGTGAAATAAACTATGATATCTTGCAGATAATATAGGAGAAATTATTAAACAAACAAAACCAGATCTATAATAAAGGGTAGAGTTGTATCATCATGCAGATAAAAACTGCATTAAAATTAGCACCTAAAATGTCATATTTTTTTAAATCCTTTATGGAGATTGCTTATAGCTTACCATCTGGAAACAGCCACGTCAGCAAATTTAGGTGCTGTGAGATCCTAAATTTTGGTTAAACATTAAGCTGCAGCACCATAAAACCTGTATTGTCAAATGTTTCTCAGACTTCTTGAGAGATTTTCTCTTATTACCTGTGTGATAGATAAGTATTTTTACCTAGTTTCAATGTTTTGGGGAACTGACACTTGCAACTTTTTTTACTTACCAGGTAGAAGCCGTTTTTCCAGATGGACTCCCCTAAACACTTTGTTTCACTTATTTTGAGGACCAAGTCAACTAGGTTACTCAGATCATCAGCAGCAACTTCAGTTAGTCCCCTTGAATTTGCTTTGAAATAATTGAGGAATCTCACTCTGTTTCCTTGTCTTGGGAGAGAGATATCAGCAGAAAGCTGTGAGGAGCAACTGAAGAACAATATGCTCTGTTGCTTGAAAAGTATATATGTCCTTTTGGTGCACTCTTTTAGGCTATATTGGGATATATTTGGATGTAATTGTTTAGATCACTTCCATGATTTCCTTCTTCTGTCCTTGATTTCTAATTCCCATGAAAAGACTGAGAGGCTACGTATTTTTTGAAGCTTAATATGGACAGATTATTGTTAATCCACGAAGGGCTTCTCTTGGGAAAGATTTATCCACAAAATATATTGCACAGAATATTAAGCACATGTATTATGTAGACTGCAATGACCTAGCTTAAGGGTTTTGGTTTTTTTTTCAAATTAATCAAAAATAAATACCACTGAGAAGAAATAAGATACATATTGAAACTGAAATTAGAAGTCCAAACATTCAAGTGTCTATCTGGGAAATGACTGATCTTGGTCATCAATTCAAAAGTGATACAAAGGAATTATAGAATGGGTTAGTTGAAAGGGGCCTTACTTACCATAGCATGATAGAGTGGTTTGGGTTGGAAGGAGCCTTAAAGACCATCCAGTTCCAACTCCCCTGCTGTGTGTGCAGAAACACCTTCCATGAGATCAGGTTGCTCAGAGTTCAATCCAACCTGGCCTTGAACACTTCTAGGGATGGGACATCCACAACTCTTCTGAGCAGAGGAATGGTAAAATAGGAATACAGTCAGCTTCTAGTCTCTAGGATTTGGCAGCTAATCGTGTTGTAAACAGAGACAACTAAACAAAGAAAATACCTGGGCCCTGGTATATACTCTACCTTCCGTAAAATGAAACCATTAAATTTTGCTATTACACTGTCAGTCACACAGATAACAGTAGTTACTTATAATTCATTGTAGAATCATACTATTGGCTGGAAACATTATTAATTCATATCCCTGAATAACCATTTTACAGGCTTCATAACAAGTAGAAACAAAAAGAAGATAAAGTGACCCAACTGTGTCGCTCCCACTGAAAAAAAACACCATCCCATAGCTTCCTAATTAAGAGGCTTGTGTGGTAACTACTTGTAAAAGAATTATTCTTAAATCAAAGTACACACCAGGCAGTTTTATAGAGCAAACACTTCTGTGTCCCCTACAAAAATCATTCTTTGCCACTGCTAGTCCTCTCCTTAGAAATACATCCCCACAGGGTAGCTTCAAATCTGGTTATTTCTCCTCCTCCTACCTCATCCAGGTGGGACCAGAGCTCCTCCATTTTTCCATCCTGGGAGAGGGGAGTGGAGAAAATCCTAGCTCCCAGACCAAAGCTTTGATCCTGCCTTACTGCAAACAGAGGATGCGCCTTGTCTGTCAGTCTATACTGTCCAAATAACCAGTATCCTAAATGTTGTTCGCTGAAGAAATTGTCATTAGCTGGAAAAGAAATAAAAGAGATCAGGAATATTTTAGTTCTATTAAATTATTTATTCTGTATCAGTTATTCACTCACTGCTAGTTATCACACAAGCCTTATTCAGTTTATCAATTATATGTAATCCTTACATACATGAGATTAATTTATCAATATCCATTATAATAATGACTAATATTGCTGAGCCCAACCTTTCTGCAAAGAATTAAATGTCTGCCATGCAAGGAATGGAAAATTGATTCTTTCAACTTCATTTTTTGTCACCAACCTAATTTGAAGTATCATTTCCATTTCCCTGAACTGTTGTTATCATTTAATATAGAATAAATATGCAAGTTTAAACCTTTTTTTTTTTTGAGTTACAAGACATTTTTAAAATCAAGGTGAATGACTTATCTGATTCACATCTACAATACACAAATGTAATGTAAAGATTAGGTAGAGATATTAGTATTGCAGAGTTCTTTCTGTAAAGACATTAAAATAAATGTGCATTAATAACATTTTAATAAAAACTGACATTATTCTACCCATGACATTAATGCTTTGACATAATTGTTATAATATCTTCTACATAATATGATCAAATTATATTAAAAAGGAAATAGACAAGCAAATGCATTGCAAAGAAGGACCCATATATATTAAATCATGTCATCATTAAATAGTAATAAAAAGCACTCATACATTAAATTATGTAAAATATAAAAATTGATGCTCTTATTGACTAGGCATGTTTGCCATGAATTTTAACAATATCATGATGACTGCAAACAAATATGACATATTTGCATACCTTTCCCTTGTTTTTTTTTCAAATTACACAGTTCATAGATTACTAATGAAAAGTAAATTGGTTTTTCTGACATATTTCCAAATCATGCTATTAAAATCAGTATTTTCTACTTTGTTCTTCAACTCTATAACTTTTAACATGTTGGTTCTGTATGCATCTAACAGGGATAATTTCCAGATGCATGACCTTTTCTAGTGAAAACTGATTTGCCTATTAATTTTCCGAGAAATAGTGAATCACACCAACATTAACCAATGTAAGATTTAGGCCTATTGTATGCTGATCATCTCATCATCTTTGTCAGCAGTGGCATTTCAGTCTTGCTAAGCCTTTTTTATTCTATGTCATCTCCATAAATATCTTCAATTTTTTTTTTTATTAGTTGTACAATTATAACATTAATTTTAAAGATCTTCTGAATTTCTCATTATAAACTTCCTTTCTTTCTGTTTTAATATCAAAGGTTAGCTGTGCAGTCTTTATTATGCCACAAGTCACAAAAAATAGTGGGGTTTTTCATATCAAAATTGTTAGGTGCTAATAAGATTCATAAGACTCTGCAGAAAAAGTGCATCTTAAAAAGGAAATTGATTTGAATAAGAGCAGTCACAGACTCCGTTTTCTTGAGAATCCCTGCCAGAAACCTATTAAAATGGAATGAAGATATAGAGAAATAATTGTGGTGATTAGCCATATCCCTGATAACTTTTCTCTTTGTAGGTAACATTAGTCATTCTCACATATTAATTCACTCAGTACTTCATGCATAGTTGATTGTTTGTTTTTTGTTTTTTTTTTTATTTTACAGCAAGGAAGGAGGATATCAATTCTGATGGCTCATGTAATTGCTCGAAAGTTTTCAGAACAATGAAAACATCCATCTGATTGGCCTTTGCTTTTGGGAAAAGTCACATTCCAGCATGTATGAATCATGGTTTTATTGGTCTTGTTTGGCAATATAGGATGTTCTGAAAATTTGTATCCAGTCTTCTTCATCTTACTCTCCAGTCCAGTGAGCAAACTTCCCTGATGATTCCAAAGCCTCAGTAAACAGCCTTATGAATTTTTTCATAATGAAAAATGTACAATTCTCCTCAATATTAAAAATTCAATAAATATTTTGGACTTGAATCAAAATATGGATTTTTAATCAAAACCTGTTTTTTTCGATTTTGAAGAATTTCGGGAAAGTCTGTTTTTTTTTAAAAAAAAAAAATAGACCATTTTAAAAAATAAAAAACTATCAAGACTTCATATTATTAGTGTAGCTTTTTTGTGGGGAAATTGTCAAAGCCAGCAGTTCCAGAAGTTTTTACTAGTCTGTCTTCTGAGGGAGAAACCAAGTCTAGACAGTAGGGTTTTTAGTGAGCTAAAACAGCGAGGTAGCAAGCAAGCCAAGCACATTTGTATGTGATCATGAAGTAATTTATAAGTATTTCAAAGTACTTCACCCAGTGGTTATGACCTCTCTGTCTCCTCTAGGGAAGACAAGCCCTCATTGTAACACTTTAGCTTTAATACTGGTAGCATCACTGTAAGATTTACTGATTGCCCACTTCATGTTACGATCGCCTCATTTTCTTCAGAGTTTATTTTGAGACATTAGAGACCTTCTGCCATTCTATTGTACTGTGTACTGTTTATGTGACACCAAAATGCCTCCAGGTTCAATACACACTATTGAGAGAAAAATAAATTATTACTGTGTGTTCTCTTTTTTACTGTTTAATAGCACAGAATGGGTTCAAATGGAGAAAAAAATTCTCAGAATAGGAAAGTAGAGCCAATTCTATATTTCATTTGGAGTTCAGTTTGGAAGAATATATATTTGGATAGGCATATCTATGCTTTGACCAGTGGAAAAAGGGGTTTATCAAAACAAATACAGACAATGTAAGCACAAATCAATGAAAATATTATTTAAAATATAAAAGTATGTTTACCTGAATGATTTTAGATTTTTTCCATAATAAATAGTTTCAAACATGATTTTAATTAAATGCACACTTCTTTATATATTTTTTTTTAAAGGCAGCTGATTTTTTTGTTGTTGTTGTTGTTAATGACTAAATTATGAAAATGAAAGAAATTTCATAGGATGATTTAGTTTGGAACAGACCTCTGGAGAACATCTAGTCTGAGTTCTAAATTTTGCTTTTATCAGATTTGTAAGAGAAGTTGTAAAAGGCTTTCACTGATACTTAACAACATCAGAAATAAATGAAAACTAAATAGTACATCATGGTAATGTCCAAGGTTTAAAGAAGTTCACTAATTGAAACCTTCAAAACTTTGACAAATATGTCCTTGAGAGTGAACCAATAGTACACAGTTCACTGGAATTTTAATGGAAAAGAAAAATGCTATTATCAAACTCTAGGTTTTCAGTTGTTTTTATTTCTGGTTTATGTTTTGGGGTTTTTTTATTTTTTTCATTCTTGTTTAATTTACTGTGGGAAGATACAGCATTATACTCCTACAATATGAAATTTCTTGGGGATCAATTAGATGTGCATGTGGTAGGCAGCCAGAAATGAGGTAATGGATTAAAAAGAATGGGTGTGTTGAGATTGGCTAAGAACTCATGTAAGGCCAACACAGTCTTCAGCAACCCTGAATAACCACAGGGCAAACACTCATTTGATTTTTAGTCAATGTGGTTTTCACATCATCCCTCAAACCACAGCTGTAGGTGAGCCTACTCTTACATTTCAGCTGTAGTGACTGAAGTAAAGGGTTAAATTCACATCGGTTTCATTTGTTTTAGTCAGCCAGAACATATTGCTTAAGAAAGTAATTTTTTTGATTGTCACAACTGTTTGCATCAATTTTGTGTGAGTCATTCCTGTGGGTACAACTGTGAGAATAGCAAGCAATCAACCAAGTAATTTTAAGTTAATTGTGGTTAGAAAAAAAGCACTACATATGTGCTTGATATTTATATTTTCTCCTTAAGATTGACTTATAAAGCTGAAATAATACTCTGGTTGAGAAAAAGAGTTAAAAAACTTCAGCCTTTTTTCTGGATCTTATTGAAAACCCAGTCTTCTTGTGAAGTTGAGTAGCACAATATCATATTCTCAGGCTGCAGATGTTTCTCTTCTCTTGGTGTTCTTAATGAATTCAAATCAGACATTGGCATGTCCAAACACTGGTAAAAAAATCCGCCTTCCTTTTGAGTTGTTCTTCTGCCATATTTTACCAGGTTTATGAAATTATATCCAAATTACCTGCAAGTCTGGTAGCTTTCACTTTGAGATGCCATAGTTTATTTCACATCTAAATTAAAGCATCTGAACTGATACAGCACAAAAATTCTTTCAAATCCTTACCCTTTAGGAATGAAAATTATTTTTTTTTCAATTTTTTTGTTTTATTTTATATAAAATTGTGTCCTTCTAAACTTCTGATTTAGACTATGCACCCTATTATCTGGCTACAATTATTCTGTGAACCCAAGACTATTAAAATCTTTCTTCATTTTTCTGTTGGTTTCATGAAAATCTAACACAGTTCTAAGATACAGTACATTCAGAAATTAACATTTTCAAGGAACCTGGTAGCAATGCTCGGCCTTAATGTTTAGTTTAGCCTTCAGACTGAACTACCAATCAATTCCAGAAATCGCTATGGTCAAATCCAGTAGGTATATTTAGAAATTGCTCAGTAATCTTCTGTGCAAATTGAATCACAGAATCCAGAATTGTTTTGATTGGAAGAGACTTTTAAGATCACTAATTCCATACATTAGCCTGGCACTGCCAAGTACTCCATTAAACCATGTCCCAACCTTCCTGAAACCCTCAGGCTTATAAAGGTGGCACTAGAACACCTAAGCAGAGTGCAAATTGCTAGGTGCAGATTTGGAGAAACATTGTGTCTTTCAACAATTCAAGGAAACACTGGAAGTCTGAAAATAGCTCTGAGTAAACACCGCTGGCACTTGTTCCCAGCTTTCATTGTGACTGCACTGGGCGTTTAATTGCTGAGTTTGTGATAAAAAATCAGAAAGGACCTTCTAAAACCCAAAAAACTTACAAATTATCTAGCAATTTTTTTTCCTGAGCTTTAATCTTATGACTATTAAAACCTTACACACATTACTTGGCAATATAATCTGTAGACAACCATTAAAACAAAATAACAAAAACAAAATCCTTCTCTGCACTTTGGAAAGAATTCTGACACATAGGTATCTGGAAGGATGGAAAAGATGTAATTTTCCCATTAGCTTTCTGTCCTGAGCCCTGGTTACAGAACAGGTAATGCACTCAGCACTGCATTGCACTCCAGGTGAGAGTTGCTCCCCAGTTACCAAAATACAGAGACTACTCCAGGTGCTCCTCCAACACTGTGAGAGAACATGCACTGTGTGCTCTCTTCCAAGCGTGCTTCACTACCAGCCTCTCCCCACTGAGCTTCCAAGGGCATTCCAAGAGCGGACTGAGAGATTCTCAGAGGCTGAGGCTCAACCTTCCACCAGGATCAGAAGATGATGGTTGAAACTGGAACACAGCCCTTCGCAAGAACAGTTGTAGACAAGACACACAAGTTTGTTTCTGCCTGAAAGCACTTGGCTCGTAATTTCAATGCCTCTCAGTCCTTTCAGATTTTTTGCATCAGGAAGTTCAGTTTTTGATATATCCTGAAATGCACAGTGTTACACTGAGGTAAATTAAGCATGAGCACCAATTTTTTACAGCTAATTATTAGCACAAAATTCCATATTTAAAAATATAAAAATGCTGTGTTGAGTTTTTTTATTTTCCACAAATACTGACATTATTTAACCAAAACCCTTAGGGAAATTCTAGCCACATATTTTAAAATGTATTCTCTGAATTCTTCCCTGTAAAATCAAGATCAATGCCTATTCTGGAACAATTCTTTTTTTGTTGTTTTTCTGGCAGAAGGAATGACAGACAGCACAAAGGTATAAGGATTAGTAGATTAATGTATTTTAATGACTGTGTACTCAGAAGGAAAATGTTCTTTTTGGAATGAACTGGTTCCTGGTGGATCACTCAAAGTTCATGCAGCAATTAACATTAATTATTTCAAACATATGCTGAAAACTTTCAACGGCAAGGTTAATTATTGAATGTGAAAGCAATGCACTAATGTAATAAATTCAAGGAAACTCAAATCTAAAGGGAATAATGCCAGCAACAAGAAGAAACCACAATCCATTCCCATAATAGCAAGTGCTAACGCAACACAGCACTTTCAGACATCCTTGCTGAGCTCTAGCTCCTCACAAGACAAATTTGGGATAATATGCCTGTGGAGAAAATACCTAAGCTGCCATGCATGTCCCATTTCTCTCCCACTCCTGAGACTAATATCCGACACAAAAGACATCAGAAAGCTTTTTCAGATTCCTCCTTGGTCTTCACATTAAGTTAGAAGAAATGGGTTTCAAGTAATGGGCTGTGCTTCAAAATCAATAGTTGTTTTTCTAAAATTCCTGCTGCTTCTTTTGTGCTGAGACACTACATTGCTTAGAAAAAAAAAATTTGATTTTTTGCAGCAGTTCCAAGCTAAAACATTTGATTATAGGTAAATTATAAATAACCTTTCAGTATCTGCTATTAAAATTGTCAGACTTCAGTGATGCTACCTTTCTTTTCTCTACTTTAATTGGGTTATCTGGAATTAACAAGTAAAGAATGTAATTTTTATATTAGGGATGAAAATATTAAACAGAGATTTCTTACAGTGGCCTCTGACTTGTGGTAACTATACTTTCCTTATGTTGTACAGTTTAACTTAGTGAGAGTAATTGGTTTTGTATGATTTCCTCAGTTGTATGTCTTGTATCTTTTTCAGTTATTTTCCCATAGTCATGTTGATTTTGAAACTTTACACATATTTTGGGGTTTGTTGCTATGCAAATAGTTGAATGTTAGCCTTTAAAACTATTGATTAATTTCTAAGAAGGCTCATAAATCTTTTTATTTTCATTTTTTTCATGTTATAATAAATTTCTTACATCTAAATAAGAGGTATAATTAATTTTGTAATAGTATTTTACTTTTAGCAAATGGATGCAAGGTTGGCACTTTGTCTTGCTCTTGTTTTTAATTCACTCTCCTAAATAAGAATTAACTAGTAGAACACCAATTTTAAAAGGAATTCTATATGTTCTGCAGCCTATTGGCCTATGCTCTTTCTGTATGCACAGAAATTAATACCAAAAAAGTATTGAACAAATCTCTCAAAATTAAGTTCTGTCTTGGATTCAAATCATTAAGATGTGAGGCTTTTAATGCATAGTGTGGATTTCATTCTTTCAGCTGTAACTTTTCAAGTGCAGCAGAGTTTTCTTCTGTTCCTTTAATAAAAATACCTATAAAAGTTAACGAAGGTAATATTTGGCCTGAATTACAGGGAGACAGTAATTGTAGATTTCTTTCCAAGTTCCATTTAGGAAATGCAAGTATCTTGTCAGGACAACTCATGAGCAATACTACTGCCGAAACTAGGTTTGACCTGAAATACAAATGCTATCTTAACCTTCAGCAGGATCCAAATACTTTACTTAGTCTACATATAATGAAATGCTTGTTTTTAATTATCTACTTCACACAAATGCACTGTAATGTTCAGAGGATGATCCTCTAATAGAGGATGATAGCATAGGAATTGATCTTCAGCTGGGGTAAGTTAGTGGAGCTGTGCCAACTGAAATAAACCATGGATCTGGCCAATAGACAGCAGATTGTTTAAGAGATTATGGATATGGCTTTAAATTTATTGATCTTATATGTGCTGTTGATTTAATTTTCCGCTTTTAAATAATAGTATAATTTGCACTGAGAGCCTTTTATTATCTTGATAATTTAACATAATCTTCAAATCGCTACATTGAAACCATTAGACTGACATATTATTAGATTTCTATAGGTTGGGGTTTTTTTACTGACATCCTTTCACCATTGTCTTGACACAGTAATGTTTCATAGCATAGTTGTATTGAAATAATTTTCCATCAGTTTGACATGACATTGTCTCCACGGACTTGTACTGACACTTAAAACAAATAGAGAATTACTGTTGTTATTTTGAAGAGAAAAAAATCTGCTGCACTCACAAAACAATTTTATTTTCACGATACGATGATCCACTTTAATAAAGGCTTTCAATTTTAGATTACTTTCTTTTTTTCCCTAAAGCCCATTACTATAAAAAACTCTATAAAATGAAAACAAAACTTCATGTCTGTTCATCTAAAATAACTTCACATAGTGAAACCTATTTAATTTTTAAAAAAAAGCAAAATAAATGAAAAATATATAGTTAGTTACAACGGACATGTAAAACTGTTCATATAAAATAGGCAACAATACTGAATTTTGTGTCTGACTGATTTGAAATTTTGTTCATATCTTCTAAACAATTTTTCTTTGTATATCCATAAATTTCTATAAAAAAATTTGTGGGTCTATCTTCCTTCATTTTACTATTTGAATGATCATCAACATACAGACAAGAAAATCTTTTCTGAAATACTGTGAATTTTAGCCATGTTTTTTCTATTTTTTTTTTCCCTAAGAACTGTTAAGTGGCATCCAGTCATTTAGAAAAAAAGTACATGAAGAACTCTTTCAAAACATTGTTATTGCAGTTTTTATGATTTGTCATGATGACCATATTTCTATCACTTTCATATTCCAAGGTAGGACCAAGATCATGAAACATGGTTTAAAAGGAAGATAATTGGAGTGATATTTTCATATCTTGTTGTTTATCTTTAAGATTCTTTTCATTAGTGACTCTGACATAAAAGCAGAGATAAAATTTGTCAGTCGCTCAGAGTTTGAAACTGCTGTCTAAACATACAAGGGTCAGACTATCAGCAAGCACTAGGTGACATTAAAAACTGGGAATGGCATGACATTTAATAGTGCTAAATAAAAGCTATGTCTCTGTAAAGGTCAACAAAGATATGTGTTATACACCTCGAAGTCAACATTGAACATATGATCTGCCTATGTGATGTTATCACGAAAAAAACAAGGTTGTATCAGGGCAACTATTTCTAACAGTAAAAAAAGATTAATTCCATTATTCAGGATATTGGAATAGAGGACTATAGTTTTGTTTCTAATGTCCAAAGAGATTAATTCAAACTGGAAGGCCATCAAGCAAATATTACCAGGACTATTCCCATGAGAGAGATGAAGTGACTGTCATACAAAGAGAGAAAAATAATTGGGCCCTTCAGAGTGTTAGCAGAGAATATGGTTTTCTCGTCAAGATTCAGCAAAAAAAATTAGAGTATCTCTTTTAGGGGAGAAGAAACATTTAAGTTAGAGGACAACAATAACATAAGAACAAAGAGGTGTTTTCTGGTTGCAAAGATGGTTAAGCTGATCCTAGAAACTGTCCTCCTAATAAAACTTACTTTCTTACCAACAAAAGGCTAGAGAATTGTTTTCCCTGTGAAGCAGGTGTAAGACCACATGATAGTGTGGCTAAATGGGTTTGTATACCAAAACACTTATATCACTGACATGCAGTTTAACCATTTGTGTGACATTTCCAGTCTGTGGGAAAGACAACGAAGCCACCAGGATGGTCATGTTGGTCAGTCTCAAACTGTGCTGTCGTCTTCTATCTTTTGCTGCCATTGTCAGAGCTCCCAATCTTCCTGTTTCAGTCACTTTTAAACATGTTGATGTCCATCAGGCTGAGTGTGTTCTTTGTGTATATATTTCCTTGAGCACACCAAAACTACTCTGTTGTTTGCATCAGGTTTGTATTGTTTTCATCTACATCTGTTGCAGTAAAATTTAAGTTAAAGTTCATCAGTTTTGCCAAAAGTTTTATTAACTTCAACTAACTCATGCTAACTGCTACAACAGTGGGGCCAGGAAAGATAGCTGCTTTTAGTCCTGAGATTGCAATTAGCAGCATTATATGGTTTATGTCAGAGACCTTCTGCTCACCAGGAGTGATTGGACAAAGGTCTCTTAACAGTAGTAAGAATCTCTTCTCCCTAGTCCTTAATGTGGATCTACTTTTCTTAGTTCTCTAACATTTTTAGTGTGAGTACCCATAAACTGTCACATAATCTTAAATTCATCACAGAATCACAGAATGGTTTGAGTTGGAAGGGGACCTTGTAGATCATTTAGTTCCAACCTCCCTGCCATGGACAATGATACTTTCAACTAGACCGCATCACTTAATGCCCCATCCAACCTGATCTTGAACACCACCAGGGATGGGACATCCACAACTTCTTTGGGCAACCTGTTCCAATACCTCAACTTTTTCCTAATATCTAATCTAAAACTAGTCTCTCAATTTGAACACATCCCTCTGACCATTTTTGTGGCTCTTGTCTGGAAAAACTCTGGCAGGTCCATGACTTGCTTGTACTGGGAACCCCAGAGCTGGATATAGTATTCCAGGTGGAGCAGAACAGAGGGGCAGAATTCCCTCTTTTGACCTGCTGGCCACGTTGCTTTTGTTGCAGTCCAGTATACATTTGGCTTTCTGGGCTGCAAGTGCATATTGCCAGTTCATGTCCAGTTTCCCATCCACCACCTCCAAGTCCCTCTCAGCAGGGCTGCTCTCAATCTGTTCATCCCCCAGACGGTATTGATGCCAGGGGCTTCTCCAATCCAGGTCCAGCACCTTGTACTTGGTCTTGTTAAACTTCGTCTTGCATGAGGTTCCCACAGGCCCACTTCTCAAGCTTGTTCAGGTCCCTCTGAATGGTGTCCTGTCCTTCAGGTGTGTCAACTCAGCTTGGTGTCATCTGTAAATTTGCTGAGGGTGCACTCCATCCCTCTGTCTATGTCATTAATGAAGCTATTAAGTAACATTTGTCCCAGTATGGACCCCTGAGGGACACTGATGTCCATTGGGATCTGACTTGTTGATAATTATCTTCTGCATGTGATCATCCAACCAATTCCTAATTCACCTAACAGTCCACCCATCAAATCCATCATTCTCCAGTTTGGAGAGAAGGATGTTTTGGGGAACTATGTCAAAGGCTTTATGGTAGTGCAGATAAATGATACCTGTAGCTCTTCCCTTATCAATCAATACAGTCACTCCATCATAGAAGGCCATCAGGTTGGTCAGACAGTATTTTCCCTTTGTGAAACCATGCTGACTGTCTTGAATCACCTCCCTGTCACCTACATTATGTGCCTTACCGTATCTTCTAGAAGGATCTGTTCCCTGAAGCCAGATCTGTTACATAAGCCAGAATAAAGCTCTGTGTTTTCTAGCACTGGTCAAGTGCCAAAAGAATAACGATTTTTAGCAATTGTGAAGAGTACTTATTGGACAATGGATGACATAGCAGTAGATGTCTTATTTTATGAACATTTCAAGTTTGTGTCTGGTCAAGGTCAATGCTTGTGTGATTGCTTGTTGCTTCTGCATTTATGAGTCAAAAATTCAGAAAAATCTCCCTTTGAACACTAACTTATGTATGTTCTTTAATACAAACTGATGTGAATCATCTCTGTAATATTAGGTGTCCGAGTTGTAGTCCACACTTTTTGCCAGCCTGCTTCTCTTCATTAGGAATGAGACTGTATTTTAAGGATAATTATCTCTAGGAGCACTTTTTCAATATTATAAGGTCAATCTTAAATAGACAGGCTAAGGTGACAGCTGATAAAACCTAAACAGTTGGCATCTTTTTCACAAGTAATATACACAGTGGAGTGCATCTACAAGTTATAAAGAACATTTCAGGTGCTCAAGCCAAAAAAGATAAAGGGTATATTTAAATGCAAACCTGAACAATTCAGTGCTTTAAAGCATCAGTCAAGTCTCCTTGAACCATGCTGCTGTAACTGATTGAAGTAGCCTTAGAACTTCAAAATTAAGTGAGCTGACACTTCAGGTTAACATTGATTTGACACATATTGGCCTAGATGAACTAATACTGAACATAACAGAATGACAGCATGTTATATATATCTCAAAGAAAGCTGTCAGAAAGCAGTTTCTCAAAAAAGTGAGTTCAAGTTTTTTCTAGAATTTTAGCATATATTACAATCACTCTTCTGCAAACTTTTAATTACAGTATCAGAAACCTGCCATTTCAAGGACCATGTAATTATGAAAAAAGGTGGGTCTACAGAGGTGATAGCATTCACTAAGAACATGAATGGAAAATATCGTGCTTGGTTACCTCTGAGTATTGTTTTGTTAGCTTAAGTGGATCAATACATTTGTGAAATTTCTGACAGCTGAAGTTGGCATTATTATAAGGCTATAATTAATATAATTATATTGATGTAATTATAAGCCATATAATTATGGTTTCCTCATTTATGTGTACCAACCAAAACGATAGTAGACGTTCCAAATAAGAGGGCTTTTCAGAACTATTGACTTTGTCTGTCCTTGGGATCATGGGACTAAAGAAAAGAATGTCTGACAAAGGCAAAAAATGCCATAAGAATGCAGAGGAAATTGTCAAAAGGAAATAAAATATATTAAAAATTCAAACTTGAAACAAGCACACTTTCATGAAGGATAACTATTGAAATAGAGGAACATGCTAAATATATCCAGAGTAAGGTAAAGAACTTTTTGTCAAAATACTTGTCAATTTTGTTGAGGTAAGGTACTATTTTGCCAAATCTTCATTATTTGTTAGGTAGAGGATTATGGCACACAAATTTCCAGAGCATCAAAGACTGAAAAACAAGTTTGACTCCCCTGACTACATGCTCTGGTAGGCCTTCACATCTTGGTGTCCCCGGTGCCCACTTTCAATGAAAGTCCTCATCAAAATTTAACCTCAGTCTTCTTGTTCTTATTTACCTTGCTGCTGGGCACTTAGAAAGAGGGATTGGGTAGTCATAATTCTTCCTTTGACCTTTACATCTCTGAATATAAGTATGTAATAGGATATGTCATCTTCACCTTGACAATGAAGAAATTCTTTTTGGCAGGGGAGGGAAAGACTTTTAAGTTTCACTACAAGTGTTGCCCAAAGCAGTGCATTTTTTGTACCTCAGTATAAAGAACATAAGAATGCATTTCAAACCATTTTGCAGAGACAGAGAACAGGTTTGAAAAAATAAATAAAGTCCTGCCACGCATACAGGAATATTTGGATCACTCTGACTAAGATTATGTTAGAAATGTTTCAATTTCTTGGCAGTGCATCTTCAAATTAAATGTTTAGAGTTGATGGAGGGTCTAAAAACCCATTACCTTTCAAATACAGCCCTGTGTGTGTCTATATCTATACACATGCACCAAAGACTGAAAACAGTGTAGAACTGTGAAAAATTTTGGTCCCACTTCTCTGAGCAAATATTTATGAAAGGGCTACTGTGCAGCTATTTATTGTCTGGCACACTGTTTGTCTGTATACACCTTAATGGTCTGTAAGACCTCTCCTAGCCAGAATCAAGCTCATCTACATATTCAAATATTTGCTCTTAATAAAGCTATTATGTGTGAAGACTTTGATGCTTTGCAGAGGGCTTATTTTTCACAAATTGTCTCAGATAGTGAGTGGACTACTGAATAAGCTTGCCTTCAGTGCTTTTTTACCTAAATTAGGCTTATAAATTAACAAACAGTAAGGCAGGAAGGAAGGCTAAGGGGATTAATTAATTACAGTGTCACAACAAGGAGTCTAGCCCCCACTGCAGTGGTCTTAGTCTGTCATTGTAAATGGAGAAGAGATAGAAACAAACACGCAAAGATCAAAGTAAATCTGCTATAAAATGTTTTGGTTTTCTTAGGTTTTTTTAAAAAGATGGTCCTAAACAAAACTGTGGGGTTTTATTCCCCATCTAATCTTTCTGCTGATAGCAGAAAATTCTCTAAGACACAACAGAGTCAGATGATCTCACAAGTTACAAAGTAATAAGAAAAATAGCCAAGCATGCACGTGATTGTACAGCTAAACTCTACTGTCTATTGGAATCAGATTATGTATAAATAAAGACATCTAGATTTAGGATTAGATTCAAGGATCCTTGTGAGTCCCTTCCAGCTCTGCATATTCTGTGATTCTGTGACTCTGTGATTTTTTAGGATGTTTTTCCCATATTGTAATTGCATTATGGATACGTTAGTCAATAACAGATTTTGAAGTGAAAAGCAGCCAAAAAAAACCTACCAAATTTTAACAGTACTTTTTTTTTTTTTTTGTCTGAGCATGTTTTAGTGACTGTGAAGTTTAAAGGATGATAACAGAGTGAAAACAACAAACTACTGCAGTCAATGAGAAGACAGAAATCACATGAAGTCCGCCCGCTAGTTCACACCATTTGATCAGGAAGTGTCAATTATTGCAGATGTAGCACACTGAAGATGAAGTACAATCACCACAGAAAATAAGACAATGATCCAGGTAGTGTAGCTGGACAAGTTGAGAGGTCTCATACTCAGTCAGCATCTACATTTTGCTTAACATTATGCCATTATCCAGAGACCAGATTCCTACCCTACACTCTTTTTTAAACCTGGTGCTGACCTTAGCTGTGCTACATTGTTAGAATAAGTCTAGTGTCAGAGAGCTAGTTAAATTCATTCTTTACTATCATTCTTAGAATACATTCATGTTATAATTCTATTATATAAACAGTAAATTATGCATTACTGTTATAATGGCATCAGAATTATATAATTAATAATTAAGAGACTGTTATATATTTAATAAAGGGAACATTTTTGCCTATTAATTGAATGTGAAGTGTTGATTTGTAGATAAAAGATTGTAGAATCCCTTGCCAAAGCCCAGTAGCTGGCAGAAACTCTAATTCTCATTCTTTGCCAACATCAAATTCTGTCATGTGCCCCGTTCTCTAATGTTAGAAAAGAGATCCTATCTATATATATATATATATATATGACTTTTCCTTATTACCAGAACTTTTTTTTTTTTTTTTTTTCTGAATTCAGTAGCTGAAATGGTGGGACCCTTGGGGATGGTTCTGTGTAGGGCCAGGAGTTGGACTCGATGATCCTTGTAGGGCCCTTTCTGACTGGGCATGTTCTGTGATTCCTTGACTTATAAGCACATTTCATTGACAGTTTTTCTTATGAGTTTTCTAGGTAATTGAGTTTCTACAAAGTTACACTTTCTTCATAGGTATATAAAAACAACCTTCTCTAAATTAGGATCATTGTAGTAGCAATAGGTTACATATTGCAAGATCATGAAAGAACATAACTTTCAAAAATACATATCATCCTTTAAATCATGCAATTTCTGTTAAAAGATGAAAGAGGAAGTATAGCACAATGACACTCAATGCCAATAAAAGCACCAGGCACCAAAAATGCTTTAAACAATATTAAGAAGCAACAAAAGCAGAGTAGTATTTTCATTGCAATTTTTTGTGTAATATTTATGGCATGATGACCTTACTCAAAACAAAAAGCACAAGCAACAAGGAAAAATCTTTTCTTGTATTTTTAATATGCTAAGAAAACAATAGGAGACTGTTTTTATTAAAGCAGAGCTTTCTATCCAGGTTTATATTTCTATTGGCAACATGAAAATACATTAAATCCCTTGCCTATGTGGAGAACATACATGGATTTTCTTAAAATTTTGAATGTTTCTTTTACAAAGTAAATAAAACTCTTATGATATATGAAAAGAAGGTAAAGGGATGGGGAAAGAATAATTTATCAGTCAGGTGTTTCATTAAAAAGGGATCTAATTGTTTTTTTCTTTAAAGGGAAGACTTTAAAAGTCTTTGTAGACCAGATGTTTTGATTCCTTGTTGAAATACGAAGAATGTTGAAGATTAATTTATAATGAAACTACTTTGAGTACTTCCACAGAAAGGACTCATGCTGATTTACAATTTACGGTAACAAGTTTCTTTAATTTGAAAGCTACATATATATATATACATCAAAAATAGAATTTGAACTGTAGCATTTCATTTGCCCTGTCATATCTGCTTTGATTTAAGATGGCAGATACTTAAATATCTGGATTCTTGAATTAATTATTATTGTTGTCTATTTGAAGTGTTGTATATATGTGTCCATTTATGTGAATTTAAAAATATAAATATAGTAATTAATAACATCTGTTTGGGGAAGGAGAAAGGGTGTCTGTGGGGGTTTTTACCACTTTGTTGCCCTGAATTATGCTACATATATAATTGGAAAATATGTAAAACATGATTCTGTATTTAACAGGTGCCATGGGGACTTTTCTAATCACTACTTTTCCTTCCCTAAAGCTGACTCTGAAACAGATAAGTTACTGTTAAAATATTTGAGTTTTTATCACTTTTTCTCTATGTAGAAAGGCAGTTTATTATGTAAGCAAGATTTAAAATGTAACAGGAGTCCTGGTTGCCAATTTGCTATTCTTTATCAAATGTCTTTTGCAAGTCAGATCTTGTTAACCTAAATATACTGTTGCTTATGAAATGGCCAAAGGCTAGTAGTAACTTAAGAAACATTGGCTTTTTTGAAAATGACATAGCAGTGGCAAAACATAATCCCCTGATCAGCCTTCACAAAAAATGTGGGAGACTACAGAGTCATACAATGTGAAAGCAATCTGAAATCCCTGAACTCCAAACTTTTGCCTTAAATACCACACTAATATTAGAGAGGCCAGTTTTTGATTTCTTTTGGATTACAAAAGAGCCCCAACCACTTTTCATCTTTCTTGAGAGTTCTCACAGTATATCAAAGTCACTGTATTACCCTTGCCTGCTGTAAGGTTAACCTCCTTTAGTAAGAAATTTAATACAGATGATTGAATACTAGAAACTAGATAAATCTTTACAGGTAAATATTTTGTAAAATATCAGCTATGCATATGGTGTATTCATGATAGCTACTGAAAACCTTGGACTCATACTTTCTAGCTTTTCTGATGCTTATAACTGTAGGTTCCTAATATGTCATTAACATAGAATATCTTTTCTTTTCATGGGGGGCTTTAATTCCTTCACAACTGTCCTAGTGTCAGGTAAGATATAGTTAATTTCTTTTCAGTACCTGTTACTGTGCTGTGTTTTGAATTGAGAATGAAAGTGCTGTTGATAACAGACTGATTTTTTGGGGTTTTGCCAAGTTATGTTTATCCTAAATCAAGGACCTTTTTTTAACTTGTCTCATGCTCTGCATGGGAGGAGGTAAGCAAAAAAAAAAAAAAAGCTCGGAAGGATCATAGCTGGGACAGATGATTCAAACTGACCAAAGGGATATTCCACACCACAGAACATCATGCCCAGTATATAAACAAGGAGGAGTTACCCAGAAGGGCAGGTGACCTGGGTTCAGGTAGGGTAGTCTGACATTGGTCAGCAGATGGTGAGGAATTATATGGTGCATGACTTTTTATTGTCATTCTTATAATAATTTACCATTATTACTGCATTTTACTTTATCTTCAAATATTAAACTGCTCTTGTCTCAAACTACAAGTTTTACTTTGAACCTTGTCATTCTACCAGGGTGAAGGGTGGGGAGAGGGGGAGGTTAAGTGACTGGCTGTGTGGTGCTTGATTTCAAGCTGGGTTTAAAACACAACAACAAGAAAATTACATCTCATTTCTTGGCCATTGAGAAATTAATATTGTCAACTTTAATTTCGTTGTTTTGTGTGAGCAATTTCTTCCTGTGGTTCTATCACTGCACTGCTAGGATACAGTTTGTCTTTCATTTCCAGTCTTCTGTTAGGGTCAAGGCTATCCTTGTCACTGATATCCATACAGCTCTTATTTCAGGAATATCCCAGAATCCCATTTTGCCTGAATGAAAGTTAGCACACTGAAAGAATCTCATGAGGACTTAATAATTCTTCTTGTTAGTATTACTTGGTATGATCCTTCAGACATTTCTTAGCAGTTGTCTCACTACCTCATTTAAGATAATTTATGGAAATATCCTGCCTAAGGAGCATGCAGGAGCTGTTTGTTCCATTTTTTTAATGTGCACTTTCTTCATTGGAATATATTCTTTTCATATATTTTATATGAACTAAAGCTTCTTTTTTTCTGCAGGGAATACTTCATGCCATACATACAGAGTTCTCAGAAGACAATAAATACATGTGCTGTGTTCTGCAGCAGAATGGTTGTGTCAAGGGAGGTGGCTGTTATTTCCCACAGTACCAGCTGTTCCATCCCATAACTCATATTATAAACTAACACAGATTTTGTCATTCTCTCAGATCCTTTATTGTGCTTACAAATAAAAATGAAGTTATGTGCTGGTTTTGCCTTTTTAAGTTTCCCCAAGAAGTACTTCCTACTTAACACAATTCTTCATGTGCTAATAACTCCAGATTATTCTTGCAGTGCTTTAAGACTCTTATTGCACTTCTACATTTCTATATGTAAATATATTTGAAAATGTAGATTTAATATTAGTGATTTTTAATAACAGATGTCATAACAACTATAAATAAGTTATGACATCTACCTGCCAAATGCTAACTTCATTGACCTCTGATTTGCCCATTGGATGGTGGAGATGCATTGATGAAAATCAACACTATTCAGGAAAAAATAATCTTGTCTCTTTCCTGTTAAAAACTAGGTCAGGAAAACTCCCAATATCAACAGAGACCAGTGGATGAAAGGATTGATAGCTACAACACAGAGAAAGATTTGGGGGTTCTGATGGATGGGAGACTGGACATGAGCCAGCAATGTGTGCTCCCAGCCCAGTTACCTTAGGCTGCATCAAAAGCAGCATGGCCAGCAGGTCAAGGGAGGGAATTCTGCCCCTCTGTTCTGCTCCACCTGAAGTACTGCATCCAACTCTGGGGTGTACAAGCAAGTCATGGACCTGTTAGAGTCTGTCCAGAGAGCCACAGAAATGGTCAGAGAGATGGAACACCTCTACTAAGAAGACAGGCTGAGAGAGGTGAGGTTGTTCAGCCTGGAGAAGAGTAAGAGCACCGAGACCTTATTGTGGCCTTTCAATACTGAAAGGGCATTCATAAGAAAGATTAAGAGACTTTTTACCAGGGCCTGTAGTGATAGTATGAGGGACTATGATTTTACACTGGAAAAGTGTAGGTTAAGATTGAACGTTAGGAAGAAATATTTCACAATGAAGAGAGTGAGACATTGTCACAGGTTGTCTGGAGAGGTTATGGGTTCCCTTGCAAGAAAATATCTTTGTATCTAATCAAAATTTCTGGTGTACTAATTTATGTCTATTTCTTTCTACCCTGTAGCTGTGTAACTCCTAGAATTTATAGTAACATTAGGTTTACCATATAAAAATCTTCTACAGGAAAAAGAAATATTTTTATATAGAAACTTGCAATCAGACAGATTTTCACTTGAGTTATGCCACTTTAATTTTTGCTCTTGTTCAACTACAAGTAATTAGTGATCACAAAAAATTATTCATCATCTTGATTGCAATAATTTACTCTTCTTTTAATTATGTGACTGTAAAATTGTGGATAAAGTGATCTATTTCAGAAGCAGTGAACATTTTCTTATTGCATCCTTTTCTCCTTTGATCATTTATTGATATGCCTCTTACAAATTTAGTTAGTTCCATGTTGGGTTTTGTGAATTTCTATTTGCATGAATTTTGTTTTGTTGTTGAACCATTAAAAATGTATCAAAAGGAAGGAATTTTTAATAATATCCCTGAACCTTACAGGTAATGGAGATGATAGCACACAACCTTAAATTAACTTACAAGTTAAGGTGAAATGCAAGGTAATGTTAACTAGAAAATATAAAAATGTTCTTGCTAAAAAATATAATTGTCTTCCAGAGTGATGCTACTGCTCAGAGGTAGACATAGTCAGATGTTTAGAAGAATGTATCTAGGGAAACAGATTCCCTCATTTCCATGTGATTAGATGGAGTCTTTTAATTCTAGAGTTTTGGAATGCCGCATTTTTTAAAATAATTTCAGTTAACAGGGTTTTTTTTTTACAAGCAACTAGAACTCCTTCATACTTTGAAATATGGGTTTAATTATTTCTGTATTCATCAACTCAAGTACATCTGACCAAGTTATGATCCTTTAAAATGTCTGTGTTATACAACTTATAATCAAATTTACAATAATTTAAGTTTGTGAGTGAGATATGGTAGCAGTGTTCATTTTACCTCCTACCAATGGGCATATAACCTTCATATAAAAGATACTTTTGAAATAAATAATTCATTGCTCTGCAAAGTACTACACTTTTTGAATCTTACTGTTATGTTTCAGTCATAATATGATTCCACTGATTATACTGTCTAAACCATGTAATATACAGGATTTTTTTTTCTGTTATAGTTTGGGTTTGTTAAGGTTTACAATTTGCAGACTTGCAATTTTAACAAGGTGTTGAGCATAGAGTTCACAACTGTTAACTCCATCAATTGATACATCATACTGCATTTTCGCTTCTATTTTCTGAATTTTGCAAAAGCATCTTCAAAATCACTAGCAATTTTTTATTTCAAAAAAATGCAGTATATTTCAAAGATTTTTCCTTTCTAACGAGAAGAAAAATATTACTTTGTAATGTGTCTTAAACTGTGATGAAAATCTTTATAAGAAAGTTACAGAAATTAGTTTATTTTTGTTTGGCAATCCCTGATAGAACTGGTAACAACCCTAAAATTTTTACTGCCTCCAGAATGATTCTGTAATGTTTAGTTTATAAGCATGATTTTAAAATGAATAGGCTATGTCAAAATTTTACAGTGCCATTAGGTTATTCTTTCTTTTTCACTTGACTGGAAGCTAGAAAAGCCAAAGCTTCTTAACTATATAAAATATTACTGAATATTAATGATCATAACATCGCTATGGAGGTAAAATAGCCTTTAAGAGCAATCTGTTATCTGTCCATGAAAGGTTTACCTGATTACAACCTGGTAAAAGGAAGAAAATCTATTTCAAACCAATAACTCAGTAGCATTTTGTGAACTGCAGCCTAAGTATTTTGAAAATACTAAAAAAAACCAACATCATGATGCAGAAGAAAATGTCATAGAAGACTACGAGATTCATATAACAACACAGTCCATCCTACTTTGACGGATTTTTCTTTTAGTTATTCAGAGATGTGTTTAATAAAGAACTTGTGTTACACTCATGGTGACATATGTAGTATCTTTTTCATCTTGTAGAATAAAAATTTTCTTTTCGTTCTTGCTGATATATTTGAGTGCTGCTTTCTCCATGAGAACCTAATGAACCATCTTTCTCAGGTCTTTCATTTTATCTTGTACCTTGAGATCATGTTTCCTAAAATGTCATATTCAATATAGTCTACATAGGCACATTCTTATCCATGTTTCTGGTCTATGGACAGGACCTTTTCAAATTCACATTTTGTATATATCTTAGCAATGTTCTGCCAGTTTTTCTGAAAGACACAGAGGCAACTTCTCAATGATAGGTCTGACAAAAACATCTTACCCAACAAGGTTGCTCTTTGAGTTTTACTGGTTACTGGTACTGTTAGCTTTACAATTATAAACAATATTTGATTTCAGAAAATGTTTATATGTTGCAGTATACATTCTCAAGTATTTTCCAAAATATTTAAAGAAGTAAGTAATCTGATATACATGAATCAGTTCCAAAACCATGCCTTTCTCTTTTGTCTGCTTCAATCACAATTTCAGGATAGATTGAATTTCTAGCTGTAATGAATATAAGTCTTTCTCTTCTGTGTAGACAATTTTAGAAGCAGATTGTTCTTGTTTCTCTGAAAACTATTCTAAATTTCTGTAGTTTCGGGGGGGAGGGAGGGTGTTTGGGGATTTTTAATATGTGTTAAGGCTTTTGTCTCATAGCATGTAGCTATTTTTCTCTGCTATATTTTCCTGTCCACCTTCTATGAGCAAAACCCAGGAACTCATAGCATATAGGTTTTCAAAAATCAAGTATCAGTTGAACAGATTTGTTTACAGGATTGAGAAAACCACCAGTTGTTTGTGCTTCCCTTGTGAACTGGGACATGGCATATTTTAGCTCATTTTTCTGTTTCTTTAGAGAAGCACGACTGACATATTCCAGCTTAAAGGTCTTCTTGCTCTACTAGCAGCCTTTATGTTTAGAATGCATTCATTCTTACAAAAATCTGTCCCATAAATCATCCACTTACAGTAGTAGAAAATAGAATGCTTCTCCATTCTTTATCTCACCAGAATCTATATCAAATTAACTCCTTTTTGTCTTTGTTTTCTCTGCTAGATCTTAATTCTTCTAGCAATTATAAATGTTTTTTTTTTCTGTGAAATATTTTCTTATGAATGATTTGCTAGTTAGAATACTGAGAGTGGGTATTGAGCAAGTTGTGTTTCACACTAGCTTGTTCAGCAATACTACACCAAATTAAGAGTTTTTCAGTCTACAGCTAACATATTGTTTGGCTTTTGTGCTTTCATTGAATACCTCCTGTCCTCAGAAAAATCTAGGTGTCCAGTGCTGAAAGTAAGAAAAGATGCAGCATTAACCCTAGGAGAGAGAAAAAGAGATGAAGCAGTAATTTGGAAAGACAACTAGTAGGAGAAGGTTGCAGAAACATGGTTTGGCTAAACTGTAATAAACCTGAAAGCATTGCTTTATAGTACTCTGTAATTCATGCTTCTGTAAGAGAACAGATATATGAAAATCTTGTCAACCCCCATGGAAAACGTATTGGTTTGATAACTATGGTATGCTTATTTCTCCTGCCCTCTCTCCCCATCCCGGACAGAATGTGACAAGAAGACAAAAAGATTGACCAAAAATGGTGTAGGTTTAGATTTTCCACTACTAAGTTATCAGATTTAGAGAAAAGATAGAGAGAAAAGAAAAGGGTGAAAAAGAGCAAAGGATTAGGGCAGCTGCTTTTCAAACACATAGAGATCGAAAGACTCTTTGGTAATTTGAGATAAGAATAAAGTGGTGGCATGATGTGTTCAAGGTTTAAAAAATCAGGAAAAAAATGAATAATTGGAGCAAGAAATAGTGGTTCTCCAAATCTTTTCATACTCGTAAAAATATGTGGAAGGAGAAAGTGCCTTTTCAAGGGTATCTGATCAAGGGCCTGTTCAAAGCAAAGGGGAATAATAAGAAGAGGAGGAAGACATAAGAACACATAAAGACACAAACCTGGCTGACAGTCAACAAGTGAGTCAGTAGTGAGAATCCGACCTGGTCAGTCAAACTATTGATAAGGGCTTGAAAACTGTTGGAATATTTGTTTCAGTGAGATTATCTCATCATGGACCTTGCCAGATGGGATATTAAGAAAAAGGGACAAAATACAGAGACACAGACTTGAGACTTGACAGAAAAAAATAAATGGAGACAAAGACAAGTAACAAATCTGTACAGTCACACTAATTTTGGTGGGTTATCAAGAAACTGCAGGAAAGCCAGGACTTTGCAACTGATAAAGATGTAAACCTGAGGATTGTTGGATGGGGTTCAGTGGAACTATGCAAGCTGACCAGTCACCACACATGAGAAGCAAACTGGTGAGAAGCAAACTGGTGAGAAGCAAAGTGGAGTATAGTAACAGCAGAGTATAAAAGGGGACCCACACAGGGGGTACAGGGTAGACAGAGTCGCTGTGCTGGCACTGAGGGGATCGAATAAAGTGCATGGGCTTGGGAATCTAGGGAGTGTTTTGTGTGCACCCGCTCTAGTGCCCTTCTGTCTCTCCCAGCATGGAGGAGAGGGACTTGGTTGTATGTGCTTCTGTTTTATGCTGGCTCTATACAGAGGTGCTGTTGGAGGCAGCATGTTATTGGTGGCAGTCTCTGGCCATAGCAGTGTATCTCTGCATGTGTGTCTGGGGGTTAGGTGTTCAGCTCACTACTAACTAAATGGAAATGGAAAAGCAACATCTTCATCCCTCAGCACGAACAAAAAGACCCACAGTGTCCTGGTCTTCAGGAACCTTCTCTCCAGGGGTTAGGAGTTGCTGCAAGTGACTACTACTTCTAGCATCTTTTAACAATGTTAAAGTGAGGGAAAATAAAGGAAATTACTATGATATAAGTTTAAAACTAAGAAAATAAAATAGACTTTAATTTTGGGGTAGGGGAGACTGCACAGAGGGTATTAAATATTCCAACCTTATTACCACAATGGATAGTGAAATCTGAGAGTCCAGGGAGTCACAGCAGTGTCAAAACTAAAATAGAGAAAACAATGAGAAATGATCCGTAGGAAAAACTAAAAGGCTGGGAAGGGATGTGCCCACTATCCAAGATATACAAGAATTGTGACTGCTGGAGGAGTTGGAACAGAAGGAAACACAAAGAGAGACCAGATCCATGTGCTCCCTTAAATTACATCTCTTATCAGTACTCTCTGAGACAGAATGTTGACTTAAACAGACTTTTCTTTTTATTTCTGTGTTGCAATTATCTGTAAGAAAAATTCTAAAGAAATGTTGGCTTTTGTTCTTGGAGCAAAGGTGGGAAATAATTTTCCTCCAGAAATTCTTGTTGGGTATATTTATTTTTTAAAATGGTCCAAATTTAGAACAGTACTACTCGAAACTCACACACTTCCATCAAGCTGGTTACTTGAGTTATTTTTTTTTTTTCCAAAGAATCAAGAATATGCAGTACAAAGACACTTTAAATCACCTCAAGAGTTTAATTACCCTGTCCCTAATTCTGCTTTGAGTAGTATATGAATATGATCAGTTTCTAGTATAAGAAAAACCAACCTGTGCAGAAAGAGAAACCTACTTGATAGAGTAGGCTTTTAAATGTAAATCCAAAGCTACCTACCTTTGTCTTTGTCTATATAATAAAATGGGTTTTTTTTGGAACAAATTGTACAATTACCATCACTACTTTCTTTCCAGTAACATTTTAAGACCTTGCCTTAAAATGGCAACTGTTATCAACAGTTTTCTTTTTATTAAATGGCTTGTTCTGCTTTTATAAGTTCAGCTTATGAGTGCACAGTATATCATAATCATGTGCAATGAATGTTAAGACCAGAAACTGCATCAGTAAATCATACTTCAGCAGAAAAAGACACCATGAGTTAAGATAATATGGAAAGTCAATATCAATGTAAGTATGACAATTTGCACTATTTAAGGATTTTATACTATGTCTAAAATATATTTCTGTTTCCTATTCAATTTTCTTCAGTTAACTCCCTCTGCAACCAGCAGCATTTATCATTCTCCCCTGATTCCCTCCCTATATTTCTAATTTCCCAACTCACTGTAACATGCTCTGCTGTAATTCATACTCACCACTTCCCTGCTTCAGTATCTCCCATAAATGCTATTAAAAACCTTGTTCCTTTGTCTTCTGGATTACTAATGATGACGTCCATCCATTCATGATTTACAGATTTTGCATGCAAGGATGGCTCATAAATTCTGAAACAACTCCACAAATTTTCTTAGTAATTTCAATCTCACTTGTACACACAGACCTCAGGATCATTTTATCCATTGGTAAAGCTCAGAGAAATCAAAATCAAAATAATTATTCAATAAATGTATTATCAGATTTTGAGAGACTCTATTTAACCACTTGCCCCAACTTTAAGGCATGATTATGGCAACTACATATAACACAAGCTTGCAAGTACTCTTTAAACTGTGGAGGTATTAGCAATAATGAAAATGTGAAAAGATTCCTTTTTTCTGACCATTATTTTCCCACCAGTGCTTGAACTCTGTTTCATCTGCAGCATTGTTCAAGGGCTTTACCATTCACTTCACTGAGTTTTCACCTTCAAAATTTTCCATGTATCTCTCAATAATATGAAAGATAATGTGGACTGAGTTAGTCATACTGTATGATATAGTGTATAAATAAAATCTTGGGACACTGTCAAGATACAAATTTTCAGTATCTGAGAGCATCTTTCTTCTGAGTTCTCATTAAGTCACTTAGCCTGCTACCAGAAAGAGAGGAAATACTTTTTAAAATTTTTATAGCAACAGGGGAATCAAAAGACCTTTTTGGTGTGAATCCAGTTTTCCCACAGTATTGCATGGTTTTCCAACTACTGTAGATAGTATAAAAGTATGGAATATAAGACTGACCTATAGAAATAGAGAAAAAGTTATTAAAGATGTAATGGTAATATTTTTAATCTTACATATCATAGCTGGTTCTTCAGAGCAGGTTACTGTAACAAGAATATCAGCTATTTCAGAACTTTGCTCTGGCCTTTAAAGAGATAAGATACATACATTTCCTAGGGAAGGTTGTGTAAGTGAGTAGCATATAAATTATTTTCCTAGTTGACAGTAAAAGTCACCAGTAAAATAGTGCAGCATATATGAATAAGAATAGTGCATACAAAAGACCTGGACAATAAATGTGATTTTTTTTTTTCTACTGAATGACAACAGCCTTTATGAAAATAAGCATATGACTTTCAGATAAGGCTTCAAAGATTTTCTCAAGCAGAAGAAAAAAATAAAGTTCTCCTTTTTTTGTTTTGATTATTAAATGAAAGGTATTCTACATATGCTGATGCAATATTGTCTAGAAAATTTATATTGCTATGAAATCAGCAGCTACCACACCCATTAAACTACAATATTAAACTAAAACTGCAAATCATATCACTGTTAATGAGCTGATCCGTTGGGCAGTGTGTAAAAATAAACACCAACATGCAATAGTACAAGCACACCTTTGTTTTTACAAATGGATTTTATTTTTTTGCAGATGGATTTTCATTTAATAGAAACGCATTGTTTTTCTCACTCTCTTTAGAATATTTAAGTAAAAGGATTGAAGATTAAATTGATGACTGAAGTGTGTATTCTGAGTAAACCAGCAAAGTTGCATTGAAGTCTCAAGTGTCCCAACAGACAGACAGGCAGACAGACAGCAAAGTTTTCAGGTAGTACATCTCATTCAAGAAGTAATCAGGAGCCTAATTCCAAATGTTGCCTAAAATTGAGGAGGAAAATACTTTAGAGACAATATTAGTACAAATAAAGTAGAGAGCAGTTCTTTAACAAAAGCTTTCAGGTGCATGGACTATATAGGTGCACACCCAGTATATGGTCCTTACAAATTTATAACACTAATTAATATCTAAAGAGTACATCCAACCCAAGAACCTTTTGCCCCTGACACGACCCTCAAAACTCCCCTGTTGGAGCCCCTCCAAAGGTTCTGGGTCTTCTATCTTGTTTTAACTACAATACATCTTGTTATTCTGGTCCAGGTGCATGTGTCCCAAAGATGTCTTTGCTGAAATCTTGTCCACTGAAAAGATCGTTAAACAGAAATTCGGGAATGTGGCACAGACTGTGAGAAACTGTTAGAAACTGTTAGCTGCTACCTCAAGTGTGAGAAACTATGCAGCTATATAAAAATCTACAGATACATAAAATATAATCTACAAATATATAAAAATCCTAAGGCATCAAGACTTTCTTAAATTACTTGGGTAACACTATTATGTATGACCAAAAATGTTGTAGATATATCCCAGTTACCAAGAAGCCAAAGTTTACCTATAGACCTTTAGGCAAAAAAGACACACTGGAAATGTTATCAAAAGAGCTTCATTTCCTAAGAACATGCAAACTAACTGACTCATATCATATCTAGTTTAATTGTAAAACACAGCAGTGATGAACAGATGGCAAAACATCTGAGGACACTGAAAATCTGCCAGTTCAACTCCCAGGCTGAGTAGGGCTTAAAGTGTCTCTTCCTAGTTCCCAAAGAAGTTTTCTGCCATGCTACAGATGAGAAAGAGATAGACACATCCCAAGTGCAGCTCTGAATACCCTTGGGCCACAGAATTTCAAACATATCCTTCTCTCTGATATTTCCAGCTACCTGTCATAGGTATGGCAAACCTTACCATGATATTGTCACTCCAGCACCAGAAACCTTCTAGTGTTCACTTAGTCCAAAATAAACCTAGGACATCTAAGGTCAGGCTTATGAACCACTCTCCTGAAGCTGCCCATTTCTCTCACAGAATTAGGTGCTAAAACCATGACACTTAAAATCATCTGTTTAATATCTCTCTGTTTACTAATATTTTCTAAATGTAGGGGTTTAATATACTCAAAATACCACAAACATATTTCTTTGACATTTGTTCCATCCTTTGCAGGCTGCAAATGTGGTTTCTAACCTGCATTAACACTGAGCTAGTTCAGAAATATATTTAGTGCATCTTGACATTCGATTTCTTCTCTTGGTACATCTACAGGAGCAGTATTTGGAAATTGCTCCAAAATCTAACTATTTTTTTTTTTTCTATTTACGTATGCCCCTAAATGCTGAAAGTCTATGTGAAGACCACATCAGGTGTCTTTTATGTTTATATCTATGACATGTTTAAATACTGCAATCATAGTCATTGTTTTGAAAGAAAAAGCCAACTGAGAAGCTCTGTGTTGAAGAAATTCTAATAATCACCCTCCAGACAGTTATTTTTAATTTATCAAAGCTTACCAAATCTGATCGCATCTCCCTGGTCTCCCTGGGGCTCCCCAACCTGCCCACAATCTAAGAGTCCATTTCAGCCCCTTCCAGGGGGAGCCCCTACCTCTCCTGACCCCTGAGCTGCAGGAAGCCACCGTCTGCCACAACTCCTTGACACTATTGCAGCACAATTCGTTCTAATTTTATCCTTTATTCACTTCCATGTAATTTTACACAGCTTTTATTAATTTCATTTCTTTGACAGTGCAGGTGAAAATTTCATTAGTGACAATTTATCAAATCTTTTAAGAAAGGAAAGAGAAATTAAAGCTACTACTGTTGGCAAAACAAACAAAAAAGTTGCGTTACTATGGAAATGCACAATGACTATTTAATTTCATTTCTGCTCACACATCTCGCTTTTTTTTTTTCCTTCTACTTAAGCTGAGACTAATGGGTCAGTAATAAAATCAATCACTCTTTCTCAAATTTAAGAATTTTTTTTTCCTGTTCTTACTATGTATTATCCTAGACTTTGGTTTTAAAAATCTAGTTACTGGAAATACAATTTCCTTAACCACTTCTTTCCACAGACTATGATAGCAATTACCTGGTCCTTCCAAATCATTGATTTTGCTGGTTCAGCTTCCAACTTTTATGTCATGCATGTGCAATATATTCAGTGTTGTGTTTGGGATATATAATAAGGTTTTATTTTCAGAGTCACTGAATATTATTACACTGTACTCGAGAACACATCCAAGATGTGGGTCTAGAAAAGGTTTTCAGCTCATTATAGCTTACTCATATCATTTAGTAATCAATGGCTAGAGAAAGGATCTACAAAGGGACAGTTCTTTTGGTTTTATTAACATTTCTTCCACTGAAATTGGTGTGACAGCTTCAGCTCTAAGTCAGAATGTCTGGTTCTCAGGGAGAGTTTTTTGTTTTTGTTTTGTTTTGTTTTTTAACTTAGTTGTAAAAAATAACTGTGCTTTTAATTAATGGAGCTTTGTAGTTTAAGTGACAGGCTCTACCTGTGTATTTCATCTTAATTTTCTGGTAACCACAAAACCTTATAATTTAGGACTGAAAGAGAATGTTACCATTTAATAAAGAAGCATAAAGATGATTTTAATTTTTTGAAGAGTATTTCTCTTCATAATTCTTTAATGGAATTTGAGTCCAGGTGAAAAAACATTTTTATTCAAACACTAAATACTATGCAAACCTGAAAAGATAATTTTGTAATCCTTTTATCAATTTAAAACAAGGACTACAGTAGTTGAGTTTAATTAATGAAAAGCAAATTGTTTTCTGTAAACCAAATTAATATGTATCTATGAACCATGACCCTTTTCTTTCATTTACACTGGAAAATTACTCAAAATTATAGTCCTTTTCAAACTATTTGTATAAAAAAAGGGAATTGAATATCATCACATTAATCAAAGCTGGGGAGGCAAATAATTTTTTTTTCTATTACTTTCTACAGAAAGTTATCTGAGAAAGGGTGAAAATTAATTTGAGAATTACCCTCACTTTTATTCTTTATATCTATCACTCGAGTATTTTTACTCTGGGGTAAACTGATGCATCAAGATTTATTTTTTTTAAACTTCACTCTGATATAGCATTCTCAAACAAAAAATCTAGAGTTGCCAAATCATTG
The DNA here is from genome assembly GCA_035583185.1 of Anabacerthia variegaticeps. Lineage (NCBI taxonomy): Eukaryota > Metazoa > Chordata > Aves > Passeriformes > Furnariidae > Anabacerthia > Anabacerthia variegaticeps. The sequence goes on along the minus strand of JAWWEW010000078.1, from coordinate 122,745,151 downwards.
CCTGGATTTTACAAATGAGGTAAATGAGGCACAGTGAAATTGCAGCTTGTCCTCTACCATTTTGTGAACAATAGTCACTCACTGATCTAAGAATACAAGAGAGATTATCAGAAAGATGATTACATCTCTATCCCCTGAAGCTCCTTAGCAGAAGTGCTACTTTACAGCTGGTAAAATTTTAAGGAATATTTGCTCTGGTAAAATTGGGTTTACCTTTCAAACCAAACCATGTAAATAGAGTTGTATAAAACATGAACTTCACAAAACACAATCCAATCTCATCTGTGTTACCCTCAATTGAAGTATTCTGTCCTCAATATCAGTGCTACAGCACTGGGAAAAATGAACTGTATTTTCTGATATTCAGAATACAGTTGTAACACTGGTATTGAAACTGCAATTACTGTCTAACTGTTTGGATCTACGTGATGTTAGTGTACAGTCTTGAGGCAAGGCTTGAAATCAGATTCTCCATACTTCTAGATAATTTATGTGCCTTTAGTGCCTTCATGGACAGATCTGAAGCAACTCCTTTAACACTGTGGGAGAGTAACCATTCAAAGGGCACTCTGGAAGACAGCCCACTTGCTGTTTGGAGGCTTTCACCAGTCTGAAGCAGATTTAGTTTTCTATTTGACATTATTCCATCAAAAATCTTGCATTTCCTCCTTGCTGCATCACCACATCATTAAAATCAGACAGTCAAATCAGGTTCCAGAAGGACCTTCAGTGTCAACTTTTGCAAAGACAAAAAGGTATCAGTTGACTGGAAGCTGGCAAACATTGTCCCAGTTTTCAAGAAGGGTAAGAAGGAGGACCTCAGAAACTACAGGCCTCTTATTCTCACTACAGTGCCTGGTAAAGCTATGGAGAAGATTATTCTGAGAAGTATTGAAAAACACCTGAAAAACATTGCCGTCTTCAGTCATAGCCAGTGCAGCTTCGTGAGAGGAAACTCCTGCTTATCCAACCTGATTTCTTTTTATGATAAGGTAACCCAGCCAGATGATCAAGGGAAGCCAGTTGATGTCATCTTTTTGGATCTCAGTAAAGCTTTCAATAGTGTTTCTCACAGGATCCTTCTGGACAAAATGTCCAGCAAACAGTTGGAGAAACACAACATGTGGTGTGTGAGCAGTTGGTTCACAGGTCAAGCACAGAGGGTAGCAATGAGTGAGGTGACATCAGACTGGTGACCTGTCACTAGTGGGGTTCTGCAGGGCTCCATCTGGGGTTCTGTGATCTTCAACATCTTCATAAACAACTTGGACACTGGACTGGAAGGGATACTAAACAAGTCTGCAGATGACACAAAACTGGTAGGAGCTGATGACTCCCTCGAAGGCAGGAAGACCCTGCAGAGAGACCTCGACAAATGAGAGGGCTGGACAGTCACAAACGATATGAAGTTCAACAAGGGGCAAATTCCAGACACAGCACTTGGGATGGGGAAACTCTGGATGTTCATACAGAGGGGAAATGTTCATACATGGGGAATGAGATGCTGGAAAGCAGTGCCACTGAGGGTCCTGGGGATGCAAGTTGAATATGAGTCAGCAGTGCCCTGGCAGCCAGGAGGGCCAACCCTGTCCTGGGGAATATCAAGGAAAGCATCACCATCCAGCCAAGGGAGGAGATTGTCCTGCTCTGCTCTGCACTGGCATGGTCTCACCTTGAATATTGTGTGCAGTTTTGGGCACTGCAATATAAAAAAGATATTAAGCTATGAGAGAGTGTTCAAAGGAAGCAACGAAGATGGTGAAGGGCCTTGAGGGGAAGCCGTATGAGAAGTGACTGAGGGTACTCGGTCTTTTCAGCCTGGAGGAGACTGAGGGAAGACCTCATTGCAGTCTGCAACTTCCTCACAACAGGAAGAGGAGGGGCAGGCACTGATCTCTTCTCTGTGGTGACCAGTGACAGAACCCGAGGGAATGGCCTAAAGTTGTGCCAGGGTAGGTTTAGTCTGAATATTAGAAAGAAGTTCTTCCCCCAGAGGGTGGTTGGGCACTGAACAGGCTCCCCAGGGCAGTGGTCACAGCACCAAGCCTGCCAGAGTTCAAGCAGCATTTGGATGATACTCTCAGGCAGATGGTGTGACTCTTGGGGATGGTCCTGTGCAGGGGTAAGAGTTGGACTTGATGACCCTTGTGGGTCCCTTCCAACTTGACATATTCTGTAATTCTGTGAAATATCATGAGGTTTAGAAAATGCATATCAGGTTACATTGTGTGTAGGTTTTATTCCAGACTAAGAAGCAAACTTTGTGCACAAACTTTTTGTGCAGAAAGGTAATAAGAATATGCTCGTTATTAAGAAGAGAAGTGGACGGATTTAAAGAAGGTACAGTTGTTTTTGTCAAAATCATGATATGTCTAGAAGATTCCATCAGGAGGAAGACATTTCTCCCTCTGTCTCTTCAAATATGGAGACAAAAAATGCTTCAAAATGTTTCTTAGGTGACATTACTCCGCTTTCTTTTTATGATGAAAACTTGGAAAGAAACAGAATTTTTTTCAACGGACATAAAAGCAGAGTATATCTGACTGAAAATGCATTGTCTTTTCTCAAGGCGTCTTTGTAATTATATTTGTTGAAGACTCACCTGTTTAAAATTTCATAATCAATTTATCATTTCATGGATTTAAAAAATTAGACCTTTTTCTACCTAAAAAGTGTACCTGGGCACTAGTAATTCCAGGAGTCTTAATGCAATGAGAATAAGAGCTATGCTTTCATGTAAAAAAATTAATATAATTCTGTGAAGACATCCTTGAAGCATTGTTACAATCTGCTTAAATATTGCAGAAAGAACCAGACTTGATGTGAGAAGAAAAATATTAAGGAAATTTGTAAGCAAACTTTAAATCTATTGCTGGTATTGATTATCAAATAAGAAAGTGTTAAAGTCAGCCTGGCAAGCTCAGAAAGAGGTTGAAGAAATATATTTATTTCTAAAAAGCAGAATTACCAAGTTTCATAACTGCAACAAAGTGTCTTTTTGAGTCATTTTTCCCTTTTTTTTTCCCTTAAAAAAAAAAAAAAAAGAAAAAATATAATTGGGAATTGATAAAATATCTAATGCTTCAGGAGAGAAATCTTGGATTGAGACTTCAGATGAAGGAGTTGTTTATTTGATTACTCTCCCCATAACACAATGCACAATTTTACGCTAATATTTGCTGAATATTAAGGGATAGAGTTTTGTGGTTTTTTAAAGAAACAGTGAGGTTTATTCTTCTGACTGGGAACTGAATTCAAATTAGGTAGGTCCTAATAGAACATTTCAAAATATATCTTGCTGTAAGAGTCACCTTCCTAGATAGCTGGGGGACAAACCAAAGGAGTCATCTTCCTTTAAACTACTGGTGAAAGAGGTGCTCCTGAAGGACAACTCGTATTTTCTATTTAAGAAATTATTCTCTGTAGGTAAATCTCTTTTTCTTTTATAGTCTTTTTTACTATAATGAAACTTATATGACTAAATTCGATAAAATGAATAAATTCTGGTAACTTTAATATGTAGTTCAGCTACTCATGCATTGACAAGACATAATATACAGGCACCCTAAGTTGTTAAGTCACTCATATGGGGCTGGGAGATGAAGTTCAGAAGATCTGTCTTTTATGGAGCTACAGAAACTTTAGGCATCTCAAGAAGTGCTAGACATCTGTGCCTTGACATCAGAATAATTCCTCTGGTGTCCTAGTCATATAAATACTGCTCAGCATACACTAACGGTACAGTGACCTACCAGTGAAACATATTGTTACATCAGTGTTATATGAATGATTTAGGAAAAAAATTAACCTTTAGATTTTGCATTATTTAATCAAGCTAGAGGTTCCAGGAAAAGTGTTTGTTGTCCTCAAACTGATTGAAACACAATGTTGTTTCTCCTGCTTTATTTGCACATTCAGAACTTACGTACATAACGATGCAATGTTGGTCAGTTCCCTGGTGAAGTTCTGACTGCCATCAAGAAGCATTGAGAGTTCTTGGTTTCTGCTGATCAGGATGCAAAAAGCAAATTTTTAACATGAGGCCTCAACATCAGAGCAATGAAATTTCCAATGAAAAGCATTTCCTTTTGCAGTAAAGCCTGTTCTATTTAATTTACCTAGGTGTATTATTCTTTTAGCAGAGTGAATTTCACTGCTCTTAAGCAAACCCATTCTTTCTCCATTTATCATTATATATTCTTCAGGCACTACAGGATTCATGTAGATTTGTAAGCTAAAGAATGTGTCCTGTGCAGTTATAAACAGGATTTCTCATGCATTTATAGAAGGCATAAATGCAGTACATTTCACTGCATTTCTGAGTTATGCTTCTATCTTATTCACAGTAAAGCTTGTTCCTTTTGAAGTGCCTAAACTTACTCTATATTGAACAATAAATCATTTTTTAATTAAAAAAAAAAAAAAAAAAGAGTGAGCTAGATATATTCTGAAAAGAACATTTTAGGAAACCTCTACCCTGTGTTGGGAAATTTGTTTACATTCATTTAAGGAATTTTATTATGAGTTCAAGGAAATTGTACCATTGTTAAGACCACTTGGAAAAAGCTTTCTCCTTTGGTTAATATGGTGTTACTACTCAGAAAATCACCTATTGCTTTAGAGGCACATATTGAACCTATGTGTACAGAGATATGTTGAAAAATATTGACTACTCTAGAAAGAAAAGAATATAAGGTCTCAAAAGCTTTTCACTTTGACTTTTTAAAAATAATTTTAATAAAATATTATATATATATGTATATTTAGACTACAAAAGCTGAAAATTAAATAGCACAGTTTCAGTATATGCCTTAAAACAGAATATATTAACCAAGGTATGACAACTGGAAAAATTAAAATCAGAGTTAAATTTTTAATTTTTTTCTTATGATTATCTCCAGTTAAAAGTCATATGTTCAAATGCTGTGTCTGTCCTGCTCTGATACATTTGTGTTTGGGAGAAGCCTTGGGTCTCATTTCTGCAGATTAAGTTTCATTTTTGAGTTTTCTTGATGTTGATCTAAGAATCTTTCTATGAAAAAAATTTCAAAAGGATTTTTTCAGAGTAATTGTGTTCCAGCTGTTACCAGAAGAATTAATTCCACAGTCTCTCAGCTCTATCTTTATTTCCTTAGGTATCATAAAAAACCCTAATATTGGGGGTTTTTTTCAGAGCTCCACATTTGTACAGAGGTATTTTTTTCCTGGGCTGGGCATGATTATTTGAAAAAATTAAAGAAAAAAAACAAAAACAAACAAACAAACAAACAAAAAAAAACAAACAAAAAAAAACAAAACAAAAAAACAAACACAAACAAGTTCTGCAGCAATGTAATATAAAACTATTTACACAGTAGAGTAGGACAAAACGAGCTTGTTGCTGTCACTTTTGTAAATCAGTAAAATAACATTACTAGATTTCTTTTGCCATTGCAAATTTATAGTAACAGTATTTAACATTTATCTAGGATATCTACAAATGAGTTACATTCCAAAGGACTTCATAAGCTTTGAATAATTAATATCACTTGTAGAAAGTAAAGGAGCTTTTTTTTTTTTTTTTTACTTCATAATATTTACAAATCAGCACAGCAATTGTAGCCTAGAGATGCCTCATGGATTTAAAAAAATATGCTCTTCTGGTGCCCTTATTTAGGTGTTTTTCTGAATATTTTTTTTTTCTTTTTACTTATATACGCAATAGTTTTTAAATATTTTTGAAACAAGTTGGCATTTTTTTAAGCACTATGTGTATACCAGGTGTGTGTGTGTATATGTATATATATATCCACATAGGTAGTTCAGCCTTTTAGTTTATGGATAGATCAGTGAATATCAGGGTCTTCGCTACTGATTTTATCATGTTAGTATGTTTTTCTAGGTAGTCTATTCTGGTATTAATATGTAACCACATTAAACTGCCATATAAATAGTATTGCTATTTCTAAAAAGTTTCAAAACACTATTAAGTGCATCCCTCCTTATCCATATGCAAGTCATAAATCTTTCAAAGTCTGCAAATCGTTTATAAATGAGGTGATCTTACAAGATTTTTGTAGACATGTATTTCTTCTAATGCATCACGTTAATAATTAGATACCCTTGTAATTTTTTTTTCTTGTAAGTGCAAAGTTATTTGAATATAATTACAATGACATGGGCTTTGAGCCAGTTGAAAACATCTGAGGATTTGCAGTGGGGTCAGCAAGCTAAACCATGTATTGCAGTTCAGAATTGAGTTTTCCTTGGTTGGGATCATTTAATTATAGTCATATATCAAGAAGCAGATACAAAACCCAACAACATAAATCACTACATTTCCAAGACCAAAAATTTGAGCACTCTTTTTCAAATAATACATTTAAAATATTTTTGTCAGTTAAAAATAGTAAATTATGATGGGAGAAAAACTCCTGTTAAGCTTTTGACTCTGATATCTGCATCTCCCATTAACAAAGAATTTTCACCTCTCTGATTTTCATTAATTAAGCTAATATCCATACTGTGGCTGAGGTACTATTGGAGGCACCACAGCAGCCTTGTACTGATGACAAAGTCATCATTTCCAGTGCAGTTGTCACACAGCTAAAAGTCCAAAGGCTTTGCAACTACGGGCAAGAAGACTTCTTATGTAATATCACTTTTATAAGAACCTTGATACGTTGCTTTATTCATTAGATGAACAGTCTGCTCAGGCACAGTTCATAACTAAACATTCTGTACCTACTCAATCCTTTCACCATTTTGCAAGATGGAATTTAAATCAGTTTAATTATTAGTGTTAATTTGTTTTTTCAAATGCATGTGTGGGTTTTTTTCATGACACTGTGTCAGAAGAGATTTTTTTGCATTTCTCTTTTCAAGTTCATTTATATTTAACCAAGCTTAAATATACAAAATCATGCCCAGTAAACTATCAGTGTTTTGCTATGCATAATCATCAGGGCTAGCATGTTCATTTTTGCATGGAAAAGCACCTTACTAAGAGTAGAGACATAGCCTTCATCTGGGACAGATACATTTTTAGTGATAAAAAACATGTTACTGTCTTTAGGTAGCTTTGACACTAAAGCTCATTTCTGCCCCTATCCCCAGGATGTGTGATTGATCATGTGAAACAGTTGGGATCACTGTAGATCAATATAATATCAACTAGAAAAAGGTCTTCTGGAATATACCATGTGGGCAAGATGTGTGGAATTTAACAGTAGTAAATAGAAATGTAATAGATTCTCTTGCTTTATAAAATTTGAAAGAGAAGAGCCATTTATAACTTTTCCCATACACTCTTTCGTTTATTTCCAGTTTTTGTAATAATAGAAAGTATTTAAATATTTTTAATATATATGCAATTGTTTTCATATTGTTTATTTCTAGATTACTGTACTGTAGCATAATATATTTTGATAGCTATGCCAGTAGTGAAACAGTCTTAAACAGCACTTCTACTCATCTAATAAAGTACCCGTTCAGAAAAACATCTGCCAGTGATCAACTTCCTGAGTAATAAACAATGCAGTAAATCTGTCTTCCTGTTAATAAGACTAGCATATGATTGGATTAAATAAATTATCATCTTCACATTAGGCTTCAGCCTGAGGACAGTGTTCCACTGGCTTGAAGGTTTGAGTCTAGCTACATTTTTCATTTTTAACAAGCAGTCAAGGCTGAATACAAAGACTCAGGAAATGCCTCAAGGTCTTAACCCACCTGATAGTTATGCACCAGAAATTGGCCAAGCCATAAACCATTATCACTCAAACAAAATTAATTGCTGAAAAGTTATTTGTTGGTTTTACATTTTGCCTAGAGAAAAAGTAGATGCATTTCGTTGGCAAGCATGGAAAAATAGCCTACTGTGTTGTTTGACGTTTGAAGCCTCTCCACCTGCTGGAAGCAGAGAGTTAGATATGCCAGCAACAACAAAACATGTCTGCTGTTGTACAGGCTCTGGTGTGCCACTGTCGGACACCCCTCGGGTCCTGCTTTCTCAGCTAAGGAAGCGAGGCGCGGCCCTGAAGGAACGCGCGGCTCTGTCCGCGGTGCTGAACAGCAGGCGCTTCTGGCTGTGTCTGAGGAATTGCGAGCCTGTCTTCATGTCTGAATCAGCAGGGATAGGGTGGTCAATGTGGACTCCAAGCATAAATAATGTACTGAACTGTCGCTACATTTTTTTCTTAAATCACAGAATCACAGAATATGCCAAGCTGGAAGGGACCCACAAGGATCATCGAGTCCAGCTCCTACCCCTACACAGGACCGTCCCCAAGAGTCACACCATCTGCCTGAGAGTATCGCCCAAGAGTTTCTTGAGCTCTGTCAGGCTTTGGTGCTGTGACCACTGCCCTGGGGAGCCTGTTCAGTGCCCAACCACCCTCTGGGGGAAGAACTTCTTTCTAATATTCAGACTAAACCTACCCTGGCACAACTTTAGGCCATTCCCTCGGGTTCTGTCACTGGTCACCACAGAGAAGAGATCAGTGCCTGCCCCTCCTCTTCCTGTTGTGAGGAAGTTGCAGACTGCAATATGTTTGTCATTGCAAAGACCAAAATCCAAACTCGCTGCTTATTAAATAAGATCAGTCATTTGTTTCCTTTTACACATAGGTATTACTTTTTATTTTATATATATATATATAAATTTTAATACATATATTTAAATATATAAAAATACATAGTATGTAAATATATATTTAAATATATTTTATAAATGAAATATTTGTAAATATTAAACACATATACTAACAATAAATTTTTAATATATGAAATGTCTTTCTTGCAATACTTAATTTTTATCCTTATTTTCATTATTATCCCATGCAAATAAATTAAATAGAAACTAAAATTCCTGAATTCTGTAGATAGCTGGAAAATCCAGCCTTCACTGAAATCTCTATTTCACTAAAAAGTTATGGATCACATGCTGCAGCCAATTAATATTATTACTGTCTTTATGGTCAAAACAACACAGCATAATATTTGGCTTTAATACCAACTATATGTTACCATTGGAAAAAAAAATAGGTTGCAGTTTCCGTGTTGGAAATAACTTTGATTCAGGGATAATGAGATCCAAATGGTAGTTGAATGGACAGACTCTGTTACTACTGCTTCTATTTAGTATCAACTTTTAGAGACATGAACATATAACTAGGCTACTATCATACCAAGAAAAATGTTCAATACAGTTCCATTTCATTTTGCATAGTTCTGTTCTCTTGCTTCAAACTCTCACTTGCTCCCCAAGGTCTCTGTGAATTTCAAAAACAAAAAGTTGCACTAGTATTTGCTAATTAATTTCAAAATTAAGTTCCTGGTCTCCATAAATATATCACAAACACATTTCTGAGACAAATCCCTGAAAATATAGATTATTTTTAAACTGACTATTAGACATGAATCTATATAACTTAAACTTCTACAAATGTGTAGAAATATTAATTAACAAAATATTAATTAATATTAATATTAATTAATTAATAATTATTAATTAAATATTAATTAATTATATTGATTTATATTTAATATTAATATTAATTAAACAAAACAGCAAAAAAAAAGTTTTTTGAACGTTATCTATAAAAATAGAAAATTATGAAGAAATTATCATCTTATCTATAACTGAGCCTTAGTTATTGGTGATATCTTTCTCCTATGCACTTGGGTTTTTTAATATGTGCCAGGACTTGTTGCTACAATATTAATAATATTATCAACATTATGATATATACTTCCCATAGGTCTGATACTGACTTCATAGAATTTAAATGGAGTCAGCTTCATCCTCTTAACTAGTTTATATTCACTATAGATCTTTTTAATAATATCAGATGCATAAAAAGAAAATACAATTATTTATTTGTTCATTCATCTTATATGCATCATTAAATAAAACATTGTGACTAGGCTCCTACTTTTATTTCAGGATTTATTTATTTCAACCACACATATGTGCATTTACACCATATATAAGTGTAGGTGATAAAACACATATAATCACACAGGCTTATTCCACATATTTAAAATATCAGACTATTAATCTATATGATCATGCATTTCTTATAATCAATGAATGATACTATCTAAGTTTCTCTTTCTGAATATGCTAAATTTCAAGTGCTGCAATCAGTCTACCCAAAAATTTACAATTTCCTGTAAGAGTCTAAACTGCCACATCAAAAGAGAAACAATACAATGTGTTCCCACAATGTTGCCAAAATGAAAGACAGGAGTACTGCTGGGTTATCTTTTATTTCCAGGACTTATTTTATGTGGCTTCACTTCAGACTTTAGTGTTAATAGTAATAAAGTGAGCTCCTTTTAGCAGCTCCTTAAAATTCCCAGGAACATTTCTGCAAAATGAAACCACATTGTTCTCATAAAGTGAACTCTGCGTGACAGCTTGCTGACTTTCTGTCAAGGAACATACACTCACTTCTGGGAAGCTGAAGTTTTTTTTTTTGTTTTTGTTTTTGTTTTTTTTTTAAAAAAAAAAAATCAAACCCAAAGCACAGAACTAAATTTTGTAAAATGTACAAATGTATCAACCTCAGTTTGCCCAACTGGATGCTGAATTGTTATGCTTGCCCATCTATGGAGTTTGACAGTATCTTTGTATGAATTTTCAAGCATTTGAATGTTCAAAGGCTAGACATTTTAAATTTCATCCACCTTGGCTCACAAAATATTTAAATTCAGTGGGTTGGACTGGGTGCACATTTATATAGTGGATTTTTACTTTTCAGAGGGAATATGAACTGCTCAGACAGCTAATATTCCTTTTGAGATGGGCATAAGAACACCTCATGGGTCTCCGTTCAGGCTATTTACCCATAAATCTAGGTTGCACAACAACAGAATTCATCCAAATGCCTGCTTTCTTGTTTTCATTTCACCTACAGTAAATGCATTTTAGTTGAAGATGTTTAACATTCATACACAAACCAATTATAGTAGCAAAGCTATTCAGTATTCAAAACTTCAGAAGAAGGCACAAACATAAAATTATGCAGTGACTCCAAGATTCCATTCAGAAAGAAACAAGCAGTCATGTCTGGATAACTTTTATTGAGCAATGTGACAATTTGCTATGTCTCTTTCCTGTCCTGTAATAAAAAGGTGGATTGCTATGCATGAAGAAACATGACCATCTTTTCAGTTGTCTGAAGCACAGTCACCTAAGTTGAAGCCTTCCATGTCAATCATAACTATATTTTCACCTGCACCCTATTTCAGTGTTGTAAGCCTAAGACTTACTATGAAAGAATATATAAAGCATTACTCTCCCAATAGCACTTCCATGTTTGAACATTCCATATTCTCTCAGTTCATAGTTTTCAAAAGTTATTAATACCTTTGCTTACTTGACACAGTAGCTACTGCTATATTTCAATAGGCAGAATAATTTGGAATGCTATAAATACTAATGATGGCACTAGAAAACAATCCTGTTGCATTTGAATTTTACCCTCAAAGAAAACTGACAGTCCTTTGCAATACCCAGTGCCATTAGATGCTTGAACAGATAGTCATAGATAGAGACACAGATACAGAGAGAGAGAGAGGGAGCAGCATCTCAGGTGACTGTTAAGAATCACAGTTTGTAGTAAACCAGATCATAAATCAGAGAGTCAGCTGATAGTGAAAAAGTGAAACAGTGGAAAAAAAAATCATTTAGAAAGACTGATAATATCCTTTTACTTAAAGCAGGATCAGGTTTCCTTATCCTTAGTGGTGTTATGGTTGTTGAGGCCAGGTCCATCTGATCAAATGAAGCAAAGTGGGAATATCTGTAGTTACACCTCTTTAAGAAATCTTTCTATATACCTCTTTTACAATTAAAAAAAAAAAAAAAAACCAAGTTGCTTGCAATTCCAATTGTAAATAATATTCAACAACTCTACATTCCATATGTAGTGAAGACACTAAAGGAAGACAAACTTTCAACTCTGTATATAACATCCCAAAATACACGTCATTTGTTTTCTGAAAAGAAGTAGGATATAGGGACTTTCACAAGGAGAAACATAATATTTTTCCCCTTTTCTTATTCAATTTATCAAGCTACCTGAGCCAGGCATTGGGAAATGAGTAGGAAAAAAATGTCAAAAGTGACATTATACTAATGCCTATTAGATTCCTATAAAACAAATTCAGAACCATGTCTATTTTGAATGAAACAAGCATTGGTTTGTATTAATGTCATGTGATATTTCAAAATTCTCTGGTTATACTGCAGAATGGGGAAAGAGTTTTGCCTGTAGAAATTCCCAGTTTAAAAAAAAAAAAAAATCCAAACCTATTTCATATAACTAAGCAATTTCATGGTCTCATTTATTAGTCTTTTCTCAGGGTGGTAGGATAGGGAAGGGGAGAATGAGAGACTTCAGAAGCGTCATTTGGTACAAAACACCCCAGTAAAACTCTTCAGTCCTTATATAGAACTCTAGGCTTTCTAGTTTTAATAGAGTCAAGGATGGCTTAAAACTATTCTGCGTTCCTCCCAGGTCCAGTTTCTCTGCACATTAGAAAGATTATTAAAGTATTTCAGTACAAGACTAAGATACTTTTTTCTCCATAGAAGTCTGAAGTTTGCTCTGTTGGTAAGATGTAAGCAAATATTTTCAGCTTGGCTTTTCACCCTGGCTTTAAGTACAAGAGGCCTTTTTTCTTGTCTTTTTGTAGTCAGGAAAGGCATTGCCTTTAGAAAAAATTATTCTGTCTCTTTGAAACACTCTTTCAATTTCAAAGATTTTTTTACCTTCCATATAGAATGATTCACCTTCTAGGCATTGGTTCTTATTATAGTTTAATTTGTGACTATCTTTTCTGATAAATCAATTAGCTGACTGTTCCTAATGTTAACATTTCCCAGAGCAGACTATAGATTGCCGCGTTCAGCCGGGAGAGAGAGGACACGGTTCACTCGAGGGGTTGATGTGAACAGAAGTGAACATTTATTGAGGGGTGCACCAGACTTTTATAGGGTTGGAACAGAGGGTTCTGGAACTTGGGC
>JAWWEW010000078.1:122686394-122732028 GCA_035583185.1 Anabacerthia variegaticeps | reverse complement strand
CCAGGTGATTTAAACTTGATGGATCCCTTCTTTCCCTCTCAGTGTTTTACCCTTCCATCCGGTGAAATCCCTAACTGGTTCCCCCGCAATAGATCATTCCAGTAACTCTTCTTTGAACAACTTCTAATCTTTGCCTTTTTAAAACAGACTGCAAAAGTAGACAGAGAAGTCTGACCACAACCCCAGATATTGTAGACAGGAAAAAAAATAATTCCTGCACATCATGATTTAACAACTTGCACACAGCGCATCAAAATGTGATGGTTATGTATCAGCAGTGGTCTTGCAGTTCTTCTGTAACATATAAGTGTAGAGATTCAGTAATCTGGAAAGGTGACTTCTACCAAAATCAGAGCACATCTAGAAGAAAGGAATGCTTGAAGTACAAAGCATCTTTCCATTTCGCAAATGTGGCAGCATCAGGGGAATTTCTCTAGTCTTTGTCATTTTGCCTAAAAATAGCATCTCCTGGTGAGATTTTGTGGATTTTCATTTTGTGCATTCTGTGTTTCTGTTAACAATATACTGCCTTGGTAGGCTTACTGTAAGATATGAATGTGAAATGGATTCCTGTAATAAACCTAATTAGACTAGGATGGAAACCTCTGAATGCCAGGGCAGTCTTGCTTTTTACATCTTTAGAGTGATGGCAGTTTCAGTAGCCTTCTTCTCTGTTTAAGCACCAAAAAATTTAGGCACATCCTGAGTTTGGGATTATTTTCTCATAGAATAGGTTATAGAATAGATCTAGAGCTGTAATAAGATTTTAAATATCCCTAAAGAAAGTTTCCTTCATTTCTGGAGATATGTAATTTGCTCTGTTTTGCTGAAATTTCTTTGCATTACTGAAAAAAAAAAAAAACCCTGATCTGATGCTCTTTTATTTTTGGTCTATTTGGTTGTTTTAATTTATCATATTCCATTTTCTTTAGAATGACATCACCTGCAGAGACAGCCTGGGCTTTTATGCTTATCCAGTTTCTACATCTTTGCTATGTGTTTAAATTCTCTTTAAGAGAATTTGAAAATAAGCCCACCAATTTTGAGTGATCTCTTATGTTGCAGCTAACTGTTCCTTAATGTTACTTCTGAAATAGAAATTCTTAAAAATTTAAATCAGTTTAAACAAAGAATGTCAAGTCATCAGTGCTGTATGAAATATTGTGAGTTCTCAAAACTATACTATTTTATTTTTTTAAAGAATGCTCTTAACCTCTATAAAGTATTTGATCAAGTAAGACATTTATTTATGTTTGAATTGGCAAATGCAGTCACCCAGATAATTAAGTAGCTAGAAAATATTGATCTATTAGGCATAATGTGTTCAATGTCAGAAATGTTTACTAGAGTAACATTAACATTAATACATTCTATTCCCTTGTAAAATTATTGGGTTAGGTCTTAAGTACACATCTCTTTCCAATAATCCTCAAAGATTAAATAGAATCTTAGTTCCTACTATTTGTGAGGAGTGAGGCAACATAAAAATGTTTGCTATAATTTTGAAACCTGTAAAAATATCCCTTGATATATGTTGAGCATAATACTGTAATATCTCTCCTCTTCACTCTGGTCACGAATTTTACCAGAAGTCTTCAAAAAATGGTACAAATTAAGTAGCAAAAATTAAGAGTCTGTAGCCACAATGTACATTTAGAGCCACTAATAAATACAAATCAAAATACTGGTATGATTTTTTTTTCCTACACAATGTACCAACAAAGATATCTGTAATGCTAATTTGACACAACATCATAGCTGTAGAACATTTTTATCATTTATTATTTTATCATTCAAAAAAAATTTGAAACTTCATGATGAAAACAAGACACTGAAAACAACAGGAAATATTCCTTGCTTTCAGCAGGGTATGACTTGTGATGTTTCTTTGTAATATGAAATTGCTAATTACTTATAAAACTATTATTTAAAAACTACTAATTTATTTAGACTAGCTAGACCAACCAGTTTGTCCAACAGTTTTATTTCTGTTGCACATATTTTCTCTCTTTATTTCTGCATTGTCATGAAGTATTTGATATCAAGACCCATCATTCTGTAGTCTGGCACCCAAATTGTTCTAGTAATGTGAAGTATTGTATTTTCATCTGTTGGACTTTGTCTATAAAATCCCAAGTGATATAAAGAATGTAAATAATTGATGATTGTTCACAATCTTACTAAGTACAAAAATGTTCAAAGTTTTATTAAGTACAAGAACTAACTGGTGAGAAAAAAGCTTAAGGTGCTGGTTCAGTAGAAAGAGAAGGAAACTATTCCTCATGTAATTAAGCTGTGGAAATCCTTGCCAAAGAGTACATGTTAAAAATCCACAGAGGCTAAAGAAGTTCCTTACTTAAATCACAGGAAAAGATGTGTGGTGGGCTACTAACTATGAAGAAATCCCCACTGAGTCAGAAAGTCTCAGAACTGCAATTTGAGACTACACATACAGTCTGGGGAACTATTACTGCATACCTGTACTTATATTTTTTCCTTGACCACCACTGTGGACCATTGACAGAGTTTTGATACTGAGCTAAATAAAGTTTTAGTGTGAAAAAGGCCATTTCGGGCTTCGTATGTATCAACAATCCCACCTGACACTTCTAGTTTTACTTTTATTTACTTGAGGTAAGACTACAGAAAAAAAAGAGAAAAAAAAAAAAAAAAGAAGAAATCAAAGTTATCTAAATATAATTGTTTCACATTAATTAAAATTAAGATGTTAGATACACAAATGTCCTTTAAATACATTGTCACTAAGTTTTCATTTACATGTAAGTGGCTGAAGAATTGTTTTTGGCCATTTGATTTTTATCCATCTCTTTTCACCATCTTCTTTAATCTTAAAGTAATTCTTATAATTTCTTACTGACTTCTCTCAGTGCATAGAACATATTTTTCGATTTTTTTCACAACAATGGGGTTGTAGGTTTGCTTGTCTTCTAACTGCGTCACTCCACAGAAGGTTCGTATCTGCAAAGGGTATTAACATTTAACAAGTAACAATAATAGCTATAACAAAGTTACCAGAAGAAAAGCTTCATTAGAGCTTTTGTCTGGAAAAGCTTCTATGGCTGAAATGTCTGTCTTCTATGTAAATTACTGTATTAAGACAGGATTTTTTCAAAGACTTCATTACATTTGTTATAGATTAAGAATTAATATAAATTTCAGTGAAATTCCAGAGCTGCATCAAAAGAAGTGTGAACAGCAGATTGAGGGAGGTAATTCCTCCCCTCTACTCTACTCTCCTAAGACCCCAGCTCTGGGGTACTCAGCACAGGGAGGAGTTGGTGAGCACATGTTGGAGTGAGTCCAGAGGAGGGCCATGAAGATGATTAAAGGGCTGGAGCACCCCTCCTGTGAGGAAAGACAGCGAGAGAATCGGAATTGTTCAGCCCGGAGAAGAGAAGGCTCTGTGGCCTTTCAGCACCTAAAGGAGGCTTATAAGAAAGACGGGGACAAACTTTTTATCTGGACCTGTTGTGATAAGACAAGGGGTAATGTTTTTAAGCTGAAAGAGTGTCAATTCATATTAGATTAAGGGAAGAAGTTTTTACAATGAAGGTGGTAAAAAAACAAGTGGTTGCCCTGAGAGGTGGTTAATTTTCCCATCCCTGTAAACATTCAAGGTCATATTGAATGAGGCTCTGGGCAACCTGACCTAGCTGATTCTGTCCCTCATTGCAGGGGAGTTGGACTAGATGACCTTTGGAGGTGCCTTCTAACCCAAGCTATTCTATGGGTCTATGAAATATTTAGGTCTCCAACTGCATTATAGGCTGCATTACAGGGTAAAATTATTGCATTATTATTCATGCAATGTGTAGACCCTGGAAATGACCATATCCTCATTGATATGTTTAACACTATAAGCTTCTGATTTCACTATTATCTACAGTTTCACTAGATCCCTCTTCTCAACTGTGTGATGCTTCTTCCTAAATCTGAAAAACTCAGCACTCAACACATACATTAATCCTGTCTGTCAAAATCATTTATGGTATCTGAACTAACAAGTGTCCTCTGAGCATACCTGCTTCTACACATAGACAAGAAGAAAAGTCCATGACAACGACTGATTTTTATATTCTACTGCAGACTAGCATATAGGAGACTTCAATTTGCATTTCTCTTTTGGAATCAACCACTCAGACTAGAGACCTACAGATAATTGATCTCTATCCCCTTAAACAAATTATAGAGATAACTTGTTTGTACACACAAAATTGTAAGATCACCAGAACTATTTCTTCCTCCTGTCTTTTGTGACAAAGTTAGGCACCAAATATCATTTCAGCCAATATATGTATGTCTGTCTCCTCACTTCAGCATTTCCCAGGAGTTATCAGCCACTGACAGACCAGGCCAGCATTTACCTGAATTCTGCTCATTGACATGTCTCTCTTCATGGACTGGAGTTTATATTCTGCCTTTGAAAACAACATTTCTATGTTAGGCATGGTCATGCTTAAGTCCTCTTCAGATATCCAGCCTTACTGACAAATACAGATGTTAGTCATTGTCAATATCACAAACTTTATTCCCTGTTAAAAACTATATCCTCGGTCAAAAATTTACACCTCTGTGTGCTTATTAGTTTTTTTGGGCTTGATTCCATTTCTACCACAAAAAAATGGGAAAATGTTTAAATGGACACAGCTCTCAAGGGAGAAACATCTATGTATCAAAGGAGAGTATCAAGGAAGAGTAGACATTCAGTCATTGGGAATAAACTTTATAATTTTAATCATCTATCTTTAAGATGCCTCTAGTACTCTACAGTTGAGATGAGTCATGTCCAAAGCTCAATTCCTTAGTAAAGACAATCTATGCCATGAAATGCAACCAGGGCTATACCATGAGAAGAATTAAAACCTGGACAATCTAAAATATTGTAAAAGATCAAATCTTCTACACCAGCACAACCCACTTTTCTGGAATGTTTCACATCCAGTTCTGTCATGCAGAAACTTTCATTACCATCAGTCCAGAAAAATACAGGAAGAACCACGTCTCTGATGAATTTTTGTGGATTGTCTTTGTCATTCCAGCAGTGTTCTAAAGGCAACCTCACAGACACGAGCACAGGTACTATCAGCAACCTGAGGAATGTGCAGTCACCTTAACCCATCAATGCTACTTATTTCTAAAGGCAAGAGTGTAACTTTCTGGCCTCCTAGTTCTGTGTATCACAGTAACACTCATTTTATTGTTTCTCTCCATTGGTATTGGGCTTGGGAGGTATTGTTTTGGGGCTTTTTTCTGGAGAAAGTTTTTACAGTGACCAGATCAATTCTGAGATCTCAGTCTTGCAACTTATACTGAAGAGGAAAAAGCATGAAAGTAGAGAACCTAGCATCTAGACAAAGTCTGATTTATAAATTCAACTTAGTTAATGAGCTCAATTTGTTCATCAGCTGATTTTTGGCTACTCAGGATCTCTGTCCCATTACTTTTCACCTATCATAAAAAATGTAAAAGCCAAACAACTCAAGCTTTTGTACTTTTTAGCCTCACTACTCAACCTCCCTAGTGTCTGCATCACGTTCTCCCACAGAGTTAAGACAGAACTTTAGTGTTATGCTTTCAGATGCTTGCTCTTTTGTACTTCCAGATGTGAGAGAGAAGTCCAAGGATGGGTTTTCCCTAGCAGGCTGGTTTATTTTTGCTGTGCTATTGCCAAGAAGAATTGCACTATGCTTGTTTTTAAGCTAGTAGATTTAACACAAGATCGCAGTGTGTACAGCTTCCTTCCTGTCTTCTTCCTCCTCAGTGAATATAATTCTGATCAATATCCAGGCTTAAAAAAGAGACAAGGAAACAAGACAGTTTAGGAAACTTTCTAATGAACTTTCTAAGAATGGATTTGAACAAAAATGAAACAAAGGAGAATTTTGCACTGACTTTTCAACAGGGACTGGTTTCGTTAATACTGTAAACCACCATTAAAGCAATTTTCTCTGCCAGGTTGAACTCATTCAAAATTCTTAATCTTCCCAAGTTATTGTTCATGGCCATTGAAAAAGAATGTCTCACAGTATTTTCAGTATTTTAGACTAAATTGTAGAATCATTTACGATAATTCTAAGAATAGAATAGTGTAAAATTATTTTCAGGTTGTTCAACACAAGAGAATATTAAATTCATGTTTATATTGTTATTACTAAATTACAGTATATTTTTTCCTTTTTTACCAGTGGGCTCTGATAGGGAAAATGTATTTTACCCCTGTATTTCTAATGCATACTTTTATATTTCAATCAACTAATAATTTGTCTTCTAATTATGAGTCTTTTCTATGAAACAAGATAGAAGAAATAACAATGGGGAAAAGAATGCAAGAAATATTCTTGCATTGTAAATTTCTTAAAGAATTGTGTTTTGATTTTGGGGATAATTTTTAATCAGCTTTTTTTTAAGTGCTTGGGATTGTCTTCTGCTACTTTTAAATGTCAACAGTTGACTGCAATTAAGAAACTGTGGAGAAGAGGAGGGGTATTAATTCAGGTAAAGGAAAGGAGACCATTTACCTCTGCTTGGAATTAGAAAGCATTTCATTTTCTAGTTTTTTTGATTTTGGGAGTAGAGGGACAGAAGCAATATCCTGAACTATTTCACCTCCTCTTTATTTCAATTTTATTGTGTTAAATAATCTATTCAAAATCTCAGTCTATCCATTTCTCAACACACATAGTTTTGAGGATTTATGTGTGTTTAATCCAGAACTTTGGCAATACAAATTATTAGTTGTAGCATTAGTCACACTATTTATTTTCAAAATAGTTTCTTGATGCTTAAATAACTTATTAACTCAACTTCAATATTTCCTTTGAAGAACCTGAAGGTTTAGTATTTCAACCCTAACAAAAATCAGTTGTTTCTGAAAAACTAAATTAATAAAAAAGTCAAACCAAGATTGAAAACTTCAGAATATTAGATAAAACCAAACTTTCAAGTTTTTCAGAAATACCTTTTTTCTCTTATCATTTTTGTCAATATTTCTAGATTAATAACTGCAACTGGCTGACCTGAAAAATTGAATATTGTTAGCAATACCTACTGTGATTTTGGTGCCAAAGACTATAACTGTAAATATTTACAACAGTCTCCTATCATGCTGCCAGATGACTGCTAGGAAACATGCTGGGTTCATTTTTTGCTTTTGCTATTTATTTGCTGTGTAAAGAATGATTCATGTCTTGCCAGTCTGCATTCATACTCAGTTTGGTGATACATTCTTCTGTACCAAGTAACATCACTCTGTTTTGTGTCAGCTCTATAACTAGTCTGAGCTAGCACACCTAGAGACAACCTATTCAGCCAATCGAATATACAGCGCCTTATGAAGGATGAAGGTAGGAGTGATTCTCTGTCTTCAGCAGTATCTATGATACATTCCTGATTCAGAGCACCAAAGACCACGGTACCATATGTCTCATTAAGGTATCTCTCCTCATTCTCATTTCTCTTTCTGCAAACATGACAGTTGTAGAAGACTGTTATATACCTGACAGATAATTGGTACAAGGTTCTGAGTCTCCTTGATCTTGCACAGACTTGGAACTTGCCAGCACACTGTCACTGCATTCCAGCAGAGCACTTATTAGTTAACTGTACTTGACAGCACCTCAGAAACTGTATATTTTAAGTTTAAGCAGCTTGACATGATAAAGGTTATCACTTTCTTTTTCTGGATAATTACTGCCAGCATTGATAAACATGTATTTCTTCTCCAGTCTATAAGAAGACTGATCTGAATATGTCTCTTTATAATTTAAATTTTAAAGTTCCTGGCAGAATCATTTACTGTTGAAACCCTTCACTGGTAATGGGCCTGTATATACATATATGTATATATTTATATGCGTATTTTCCCATTTGAAAATTATTTATCATTTTTCACAAAATTAATGAAGAAATATTTGATCTGAGGAGGATAGGAAATTCCAACGACCGGAACTGGGATATTTTTTAATTTGCTGTGATTCTATCTATCTATCTATCTATTGCTCTGAACTTCAAATAGTACAGCTTTTTCTAATCAGAAACAATCACACTGCTGCAGGAATTTATTCCTTTAATGACACTCTGAAGCATGATAGAAGAGACAACTAGACTTACCAAAGTCATCAACAACCTTATTTTGTGAGTTGCCCTGCTGTTTTCTACGTGCATCATTCTGTACTATGTAAGAACTGGTACCTGGAAATGGCCATAATCAGTGCAATTAAACTCAGCAGAAAATTGCTGCATAGGATTGTTAAAATCTTTTGGGCATTCAGCTACAGCTGCTCAGCAACTACAAGCAAAATGGTACTCCTTAAATTGGTATGTGGAAAACCACGAGAATTCAACTAGCATATCTTCTTGATAGAAGATTCCTAGCAGTGTGTGGCTGTCACAGCTGATCTTCCAACTTTTTGCCCTCATTATTGCAGAGTAGTAGAGATTTGCTTTGCGGTGGATTCTTTTCAGAGAGGTAATAATTAGCTATCTCTGCATTTTCTGATTTGATTTTCTGAGTCTTCAGTCTATGCTTTCAAAAGTGACTGGTGGTTTGAGGTACTTGAAGTGAAACAGTTCAGAATGAAACACTGAGTATCTGCTCTCTGAAAACAGCTCTCCTTTACAGCTTCCTCAAACTCTGCATTCGAAAAATGAAGAAACACATGAAGTAACAAAGGTTACTTGTGAAAGTACAGGAACATAACTTGCCACTACCAGGGAAGATATTTCACTTTTGTGATGGGAATACATGACTTTGATAGAAGTCATCAAAAGGCTGGACTGCCAAAGGATTGGTTATGTTACTTGAGAATAGAATTCATCATTCTGATCCAGGGAGAGTATTCTCCTGTCATGAAGAGTTGTATAAGAACAAAAAACAATTTACATAATATGGGGGCAGGAGTTCAATGCATAATTCCTGAGAAAGTTGAAGCTGAGAAAAATAGTCATCTTTAAGAATCACACTTCCAAAGAAGAGATGAAATGGAGATTGATGCAGGATATTTCACTTGCCTCTTTGTCCTCGGCAGTCAGTTCCTGTGACTTTTAGTCATACATTCTACAATGTGCATTGCATAGGCCTAAGCTATGATGTGAAAAATCAAATTTATACCATGGTATCATACCCAGTCACAAATCCACTGAGATAGCTTTAAATAAAATATGTTAGGTCTGCAGAACTAGTAAGCAAGGTTTTAATAGCTCAGTCACTCAAGACAAACAGGTTCTTTTAAGATAAATAATTTTCAAAGATACCAGAACAGAATGTCATGAACCTGTAGAAAAATAGACAAAATAGGGATAAAGGAAAAATCTCTCCTTGACCTTATTTTATTGGGAAAAAAAAGTGACACAGATACACAGGTAGGGGTGAAAGAAAGTGGCACACATACTGTGGTGACTGATTTAGGACAGATGGGATCTGATCAGAAGGAAGTCCAGTAGTTTTAGGTTTCAGTATTTTAATAGTGTGTAGGAAACCTCAATAATGTCATATTTTTAATAGCATTTATGAAAGGGGTTAACATTAATGCACATACAATTTTATTTGGTATAGAATAATTTATAACAAGAAATAAAGACCACACTGTGCAACTTCTAAGAAATTATTTGAATATTTATGTTTTATACAATCCATTATCTTTATCTGCTGTGCTTACATAGTAAGCACTGAGTATTAAAGTAAGAACTATTGTCTTTGCTCAGAAATGCTCTCTCTAATTACAGAGGAATTAAAAATAAAGAAAGAATGCTGAGAGTGGAATCTGCCTCTTAAAGAAAGCACATTCATGGTATTCAAATATCAAATATTTCACAGCATATTGAGTATTTCTCATCTTCCTCTATGAAAAAAAGTTTGTTAATAGCATATTTGACATTGAAGAAGGACAAATTAAGTGCCATCAGGGGCTTCCTAAGTGGATTCTTTTATAAAATTGACTGCATTCATAAAAAGTTTAAAATCCAGAGAACTGATGCAAATTATCTAGCAAAATGATTTAATCAATTCTTTGCTCTGATATGTACCAAAGACTATGAAGATTTCTTAGCAAAATAACCAGAATATCTCTGGAAGTAGTTGGCTACACATTTCGACTACTTGAATACACAGTTCTCTGTCAATGTACATAACACACTATTGTAATGGAAACTGAAATTAGCTATTCTCCCTCTACTTACTTTATGAGCCTCACTTTGTGGATTTGTGCGGTAAGGGTTTAGCTGAGATGCTTAGCCATTTTGAAAGACAGCTTTGGGTATGCAGTGTCATCTAAGACATTTGATGGAATTATTATGGTGGATGTTCCAATTCCTATTCACCTTGTGGATTACAAGAACTGAAGGAGAAAAGAGGATGATCATGGAAACACAGATGAATTTTTGAAAATTGCCTGTTAACTCATATGTTTTTACAGATGGTATTATCATTAGTAACCTTTGAAATTGTATCTGTGTTCAACCACCACAGTATATATTCAATTTCATGAGACCAAAAGAAAAAATTGACATTAAATATGAATATTGTTTCAAAATTTGTTACTCTGTATAATGCAAACTCTCTCTTTACCAGTAATGTCTTGCTCTGTCCTGAAAAAGGCTTGACATTTGTTGCTTTATATTCCTCTCATGAACAGCTTGCTATAAGTGATTAATTCAATTACATCATCTAAACAGACACTAGGGAGTTTTATGTCAGCTTTATGAAGTATAATGGACTATGTCATATGTAACAATGCCTACTAGGAAGAGATTCTCAGAGATGTTGAATGCACTTATATTTTCAGTAACAAAAATATTACAAAGGAGTTAAAAATAGCACAAAATAAATTATTTAACAATTGAAATGGAAAGAGAAAAGGAAGAGATCTGGTCACAAACAGCTGACTTTCACAGTTGTGATTCCTGGTATATTCAGAAAACATTACAACTCAAACATCAAAAATAAATGTAGTTGCTCTATATGAGTGGGGGGTTTGGAACTATGTAATCTTTAACCCAAAACAGTCTGCAAGTCTATGATTCTATGTGTTGCTTTTAGAGAGCTAAATGCTGTATTCCCCATTTAATATATCATTAACTTTAACACTGTTTTTTGTTTTTGTTATTTGTTTGTTATTGCTTTTTTTTTTTTTTTAATCCAGCCTTCTTTACACTTAGTTTAATTATAATCCTGCTCTTTAAGGCATTTTTGTGATATACACTTTCTTATATCTGGCTATTTAAAATAAGATAGCTAATCTCTGATAAGACAAGTCCAAATTGTCTATATATTAGCCTGACAAATGGGCAGTGGCACCTGATGTAAAATTTCAATATGTGTCGGAGCTCTTTAAGGGAAATAGATCAACTAAGAAGTGCATTAGGGAGTTGGGTCAATACTAGAACAGCCAAAGCTAGAAGCCCAGAATAGGCTGGGGCAGTGAGAAATTTGCTTAATAAAATAGGAGGAGAGACAAAGGAACTACTAGTAGAATTTACTTGTTAGCTGTTCTACTGAAAAGAATGTCTAGAGAGGATAGTAAAAAATGATTGGCCAAGAGAAAGGTTTCTATGAGAGATATCAGTGTGATTACTGGACAAAGTTTCTAAGGAAGACTTTCAAAGAAGCAACCAAAATTAAAATCAAACCTAAATAATGTATAGACACTTCATTTTCAAATTCTAATTATGTGGTAAAATCCCTTGCTGGATTTGATCTTGCTCTCTTCAACTGAAAAAACTATTTCTTGATGAAGAACCTTTCAGTACTTCATTTTTCTCAATCTAAGGTGCTCCCTTCAGATTCTCATGCACTCTGTTCTATATGCAGGTTTTGGTCAGCTAATACTCCATCCTGTAGTTAGGTGATTCACACCTAAACATATTCATTAAAAGCTTTACAATCCTCAGAAGGTTTCATAACAGATTATAAACAATAGTTAGTA
Source organism: Anabacerthia variegaticeps (assembly GCA_035583185.1). Classification (NCBI taxonomy): domain Eukaryota; kingdom Metazoa; phylum Chordata; class Aves; order Passeriformes; family Furnariidae; genus Anabacerthia; species Anabacerthia variegaticeps. Next base: position 122,720,086 of record JAWWEW010000078.1, on the reverse strand, counting down.
AAATCGTAAATTCAGGATTTAAACACTCCTTTAAAGCTCATTTGAACGCATGTCCAGAGGCATGCTGAATTTAGTGACAGCTTAAAATATTTAAGAAAGTTGCTTTGAAACTCTAGATGTTTTTTAGTCTGAAACCTCTGATTGCCCTGGTTTCAGATGGGATAGAATTCATTTTCTTCTTAGTAGCTGGTACAGTGCTGTGTTTTGGAATTAGTATGAGAATAATGTTGATAACATACAAACATGTTCTGTTTGTCACTAAAGTCAAGCCTAAGTCAAGGACTTTTCAGTGTCTCATGACCTGCCAATGAGAAGCTACTCAAAAAGCTGTGATGAAGCACAACCACCACAGTTGATCCAAATTGGACAATTCCAATTCTCTCCCCGAGCCTCTAGGGAAGAGTGAGGGTAGTTAGTGAACATGGTACTTAGCTGCTCCTGGGGTTAAACCATGACACTCATTTAAAGTTTATATCTTTATTTTATATTATTAACAAAGGGTCTCAGAAACATTTAAACAGAAAAAAAAAAAAAAAAGACAAAATTGTTTTCAATGGAATGAACTACCTATATTAAGCCCCCAGCTATACATCATTGGTTTCTCAGGCAGGGAAAAATTGTTTGACATGATAAAAACAACAGTTCTTTTTTTGTTGGGTTTCTTTCTTTTTTTCTTTTTTTTTTTTAAGTTTGGTAGGAAATCAAAGAATGAATTATTCATTTTGCTGTATAGGAAATTCTTATTCAAATTGCCTAGCTATTCCATTTGGCCTTGAAGAGTAAATAGAGACATAGATCTTCTTAATTCTACCAGGAACACGTAGAAGGAATGAATCTGTAATTCTTTAATGCCCACTGAATTGATATAGGATTGGGGGTTCTACAAGGCAATGCAAAATTACTGCTACTGTCCAAAAAGAGGCAACAGATGCAGATGAAAATTTATGGTATGCTATTTTCTAATTTCAATATTTACATTTATGTTTTCCAAATTTCGTGCTTTGTTCAGATCTTGCAACTTGTTGACCGTTTTCAATTTGAAAACCTTGTGGCTTGATCATAATCACATCTAGAAAAAAGGGAAATATTTCTTCACAACATGATATTTGGCCTGGTACACTATTGTTTGCTAAGCAATTCCTTTAGAATTTGTTTATAGAGGACTTCATAGTCAGGACACAACAAAACAGAAAATGATTTTTGTAGTGAAATAAACTAAAAGGGAGATGCCCTTTCTTTCTTAGATTCTTGCTGTGCCAAAAGACTAAAAGGTGAGGACAGGCACATAAGCACAGTTTTTGTTGCTATTTCTCCCTGGGAAAGTCCAAGGCTACTTCACACTTGAATTTTTATCTTTATATTTGATCACAAGCCAGCATAATGTTACAAGAAGATCGGAAGGTCATCTAGTTATTGATTTCTACTGAATGAGAATATATAAAATCTTGTCATTAGTGGCCTGCAGCAGGAAAGTAAATGCTGAAATACTGCTAAGTGATATTAAAAAAGACTGTATTAATATCTTTCTCATTTTCTCAGTATAGATATAAATAATATATAAATTCTACAATGGAAAAAGGAAGTGCATGGTTTGTGCACATTCATCTCTGAGTTCAGTGCAATTTTGCTGTGCATTGACACATCACGTCTTTCTTCAATAATCTCTTTCTTCATAAGGAACTTAATATTGAATGAACGAAGCCAGAGAAATCTAGATTCCTCCATTTATACCCACATTTCTGGGGAGCACCGAAAGAAAGCCTGAAAAGATTCAGAAATGCTCAGTCTCACTGTCATGTTTTTTCTGGCCTGTGGTGTTGGTAGAAGTTTGAATTTGGGTGTGGGAATTGCTTTCAAGTTCTCTGTTCTTTATTCCTCCATGTCAGCATTCACAAGGACAGTAAAACTGGAGATGCAAAACATAAAGCCCTTAATCAACTCAATCAAGCTAATCAAAGGACAAAGGTTTGAAGGCTGTAGGCTGAACAAAGGCAGCACAAATTCCAGTAACCCTTTCCAATTTCAGAAAAAATCATGTGCCACCAAGAAAGGAAAACAATTTATTCCCTGTTATAAAGACAATAATTTCCTAAATGGATGCCAAGGTTCTGATTGAAGTTTGTGGTTCCTATCTGATTTGAAAAAGTAGCCCCTGACTTATATGGTCTGGGGGGAAAATAGGGGCAAAAAAGTGTAAGGAGAAAGAGTAGTCTTTATTAAAATGAATTGAAATATGCTACTTTTACCCATAAACCTTGGCCTGTTAATTCCATGGATAATGTGTTCATTCTCTGGAAGTACAATGGTTTCTTGCTGAAAATTTAGCTCATGCTATTTGATAAAGACTGTGAATGGTCAGATTCTTGAACTACAGAATTATGCAAACATCAACGGATGCTTAAGAGAGTCTACATCAAGTTGAAGTATCATGCCCAGGGGATTACACTAGTCTAGGGCAAGTGGACAAACTGTGTTTTATTGTGAGTCCATCTTATTTTCTGCGACCTGCGCAAAGGCAGGATAAGAAAGTGGCATCAAATTGAAGCAATTATGTCTGAACCTTATTGATAGCTGCTGTTTCAGTCCAGGGAAAGCAGTTGCACACGTCTGACAAATAGGAGGCAGAAAGTTAATAGGTGGGAGTTAGAAGATGTCTGAGGGAAAGAGGAGAGTTAAAAATGCCTTAGAGTGCTAAAAATGTCACCCTGTCATTCTAGTGACATCATGTATCATATGGCAAATACCCATATGTACAAGCCTTCAGTATCATTCAGTTACCACAAGATGCTCATCGAAGTCCTAGTGCAAACCCTGCTTTCTCTTTTTCTCCCCTTTTGTCCCTATTTGCTCCGCAGCCTTGGCCAAGGCATTAGTGTAGGTGTGAGCTGGATTGGGCATTTATCTGCATGCAGGAGGGAAGTCCTTTAAAAGGTTTTAAACTGTCATGAAAATAGTGCTGAAGTGAAGTCAGTCTTCCTCTTCTTGGCTGTACAAATATTTTGAAGTTTATTTGTAAGGAGATTGAGTTCACGTTAGGGAGATCTTTGCTTACAGAATCTTTACTAAATCCTGTTTTCTGCATGTCATTGAACATGCCACAACCTCATTTCTTGATATCTGTTATCTATGGCCTGTCCTTGAGACAACATGAATACTATTAAATGAAATGAGGAAAATGTGATAGATGGTAACAGCTGACTTTGAAATTTAGCATTTCCTGAAAATACTGATTTATCTAGATCCCTTTTCAAAATCATACATGAGATGGATAAGAAACAACATGCCATAGGAGGTTAAATAAAACACCACAGGAAGAATCAACATGTCTGACCTATATGATAATCTTCTAAGGACTGCAATGATTTTTGCAAATTTAGCAAGTGAGCGGAGATTGCATCTTCCCTGAACTAATGGGCTGGTATCAGACTAGTAACCCAAGACATTGAGGAGACATTTTATTTGCTCTCCTCAAGGCCTTGTTCTGATCTTGTGTTCTGGTTGTTTATGCACTGTTGCCAAATCTACAGTGTCAAAGATCATGCGCAATAACAACAAACTGACAATTTTTGTCCTAACCTTAGTATTCCTGAGCTAAAATAATAAATATTGCGTCCTTTTAATTTCTTTCTGACCTTAGATATTTTTGGTATGTCTTTCTTCAAAGCATCTTGCAAGGAGATCTCTACTTTAAGCCTTTTATTACTTACAAAACCAAGTCATGATGGAAAATAATACATCCTGATAAGTACATTGTTATATTTTAGCAAAATAAATCTGTGTTAAAACTAGAATTCTGAAAACAATGGCTCTTCAAATTAATACTCATTCTCGTGTTCAAGACACCAGGCTTCCAACTGTCTCATTGCAAAGAGAGCAGTGTATGATTTGTTCTGGAAAGATGTCCTTGATATGTTTACAGATGGAACCCTATAATGCAGAAAGGGATAAGGCATTTACATTGATTGTCCAGGGAATCCTTCCAGTTCTGACAGAAGAAAGTCTGCTGTTTAAGTACAATGATAAAATACACAATTGCAACAGAATTTAATATGACAGGCTGTTACCATTTCAAATGCACTAATACTGAAAAAATACTGAGTAAAAATGGAGTATACCACTAAAGAAAAGTATTACAAATTCAAATTTCTCTAAGGCATCACACACCAACATTTCCTTCAGTATAGTATATTTTAATTTTTAAAATATATGAGATTTTGTAGAATTTTAATTTAAGCCAACATAGAAATAAATACCAAAGTCTATGTTTACTAACATTTGAATACTTCAACATACTATCAGAGCTAAAAGTGTGCTTTGTTCTTTCTAGAATAGTTTATAGAGCCACATTTATATTTTTAAGGATATAGTTTAAGATGAGAATATTGCCAGGAAATTAGTTAAGTCAAAAATTTTAATTGCAGGTAAAAAGAAAGATGTAACAGGAGACCTACTAAAAAACTGAGAGAAAAATTAAAAATTACTGAGAGATATTAACATGCCTGAGATAAATTTATTAGAAATGAAGGATCACAAATTATTGACATCTAGCCAAAGGAATGGTAACTGGTGTGTCCAGATGGCCAGGATCTTAACTGACAGAAGAAAAATAATTACAGAAAGACAAGCTTTCAACAAATGTTATCACTAAAACGTGAGGATTCTTTTTCTTAACTTCAACCTGCATCAGTAAGAGAATTATGATTCATTACAATTGAAAATATGTACACTGTTAGTACTTTACAGGACTGCAAATTTACAGTATTTCTAATGGCTTTTTCCTTTCCTCAGTTTTAATAAATATTATTATTTCATATACACATTTGCATATATTTTTGATAAATACAGTTTGTAATTTAGCAAGATTGAACTGTTGGAGCAAGTCCAGAGGAGGGCCATGAAATTGATAAGAGAACCAGAGCACCTCCCCTACAAAGACACGCTGAGAAAGCTGGGGCTGTTCAGCCTGGAGAAGGGAAGGTTATGTGGAGACCTCACAGGAAACTTCCAGTATCTGAAGGGGCACTACAGGGAAGGCATAGAAGGATTTTTTTGTCAGGATGTCAGTGATGGAACAAGGAGTAATGGATACATATTGAAAGGGGGGAAATTTAGTCCAGATATTAGGAAGATATTTTTTATTGTGAGGGTGGTGAGACATTGGAACAGGTTGCCCAGGACGGTTGCAGATGCCCCAACCCTGTCAGTGTTCAAGGCAGATTGAATAATGCTTTGAGCAACTTGGTCTAGTGGGAAGCGTCCCTGCTCATGGCAATGATTGTTGGGACTAGATGATCTTTAAGGTCCATTCCAGCCCTTAACATTCTATGATTCTGTGATATAAAATACTTTCAATGATAGCTTTTGTGAAAAGATCTCTCTCTTTCATCTTACAGGAGAAATATGATCTGAAATGCTCAGGTTCTGCTTAACCTCATCTTAATCTTATTAGAATCTCTTGAATAACAGAAAGGAAATTCAATTTGTGCAGAAGTAGGAAACATCTTTATGAAAACCTCTAGGCACCCTGAAAATTGTTTAAACAAATTATGTAATTAAATGTGCAAAATGCATTTTAAACCTTAAATTGCTAGAATAGGTTTTAAAACTCAGCTCTGAAAAACAGTCATACAATTTTTATATTGTTTCATTAAGCTGTATTACTACTTTAATTATCAATGAAATTTTATAGTGCAGCATGTCCTAGATGTTTCTACAGCATCAGACCCTTCATTTCTTTTTACCTTACAGCCGCCCGAAGTGGAGTAGCTCAGATGTTGCAGTGAGAAATACCCTTCTTGTGTAACTTGACATTTAGTACCAGGTTAATCATGGAATTATAGCAACAAACAAAGAATAGTAGGTTGTGCTAAACGTGGAGGAATCTTTTGCATTCTTTGGTTATAAATATCATAGTTTGGTTTTTTCTACAAACTTCACCAAATTAGAAAGCAAAACATCACAAATTATATCACAGATTGAACAACTCTACGTCAGTAGCCAAAGCCATTGAAGTCACAAAGACACTGAAGTAGTTGAAGTCCTGGTGATGAGACAATTAGGTAATGTTCCAGCACACAGTGAACACAACTGTCTGTCATAGGATGGTACTAAAGCTTGATTTCCTGTGACTGGTCCAGAAAGACTTGGAAAAGAAAAAAAAAGAAAAAAAAAAAAAGAAAGAAAAAAAAAAAAAAAAAAAACACACCAAAAAAAAACCCAAAAAAAAAAAAAAAAAAAAAAAACACAAAGAATATATGGTTTTGAATGTTCCCCCAAGATTTAACTGAAGAGATTCTGAAGGAAAAGTTTTCCATTTGTTGTTTTTAATAAATCTTTTTACTGTTGTTTCATTTTGATTTTAAGCAACAGATGTAGGATCAGCAATGTGTGTACATCTGCAGATGCAAATTTTGTGCCTCATACATATTTCATCAACTAGCATTGAAATGAAGAAAAATTGGGTTTTTTGGAGGCACTCTAAGGCCATATACTTTTTAATTTTAGTATACTTCTCCCATGCAAGAAAGGACTCTCAAGGAAAGCAAACAGGGATTTGAGAATATAAGTGAGGTGTTTACATATGTGAAAGTATTTTAAGCAGATAACAAACTCACTGGCTCATTTCTGATAAATTGAACTAACAGTAGTGATTTGAACAAACAAAGTTGTCATGTCACCTTGTATTGGCTCCCCTTTTAAAGATAGGATTTTGTCATAGATCTAGTGTCTGGTATTCTCATGGCCTCAATTCAGCAAAGTCCTGAAAGACATGAGTAATATAAATTGTCATCTGGAGGTTAATAAAACAATAAAGCAATTTGTGGATATCAGTCAGGATATTTCTAAAATATCTGAGACACCATCCTTGAAAATATTTAAAAGACATGTGGATGTGGCACTAAGGGACGTGTTTTAGTGGTGGACGTGACAGTGCTAGGCTATTGCTTGGACTGGATGGCCTTAGAGGTCTTTTCCAATCTAAATGATTCTGTAGCTCTATGATAAAAAAGCTCCTGAGAAAAAGTACCACTGCTATGAGAATCTTGGAAAGATCACATGTTATCACACACTAGCAATCCCTGTATTTTTCTTGTGAGACTTCAAAGCATATATACATGTAAAAAAGCCATGGTTTAACAAACAATGTTCACAGTTCAATTACTATATAAAATCTATGTAAAAATATAAGAAATTTATTAGAAAATATATTTAGAGCTGTTCAAAACCCAAAATCCAAATTTGATTATCTCATTTTTCTATCATATAGCACTTAAATTAGGTAAATACATTGACAGTGGATAGATGTGCTATGAGAATTAAAAAATGAATTATTGAAGAAAAAAGTACCCCACTTGAAATCACAAAAGTAAAAGAAGGAACATTCATAATGTTGTGGGTTGTTTTGTTGGGTTTTTATTCAAATTATGGATGATTTAGATGGTTTCCATATCTGGGAACATTTCTCTGGCAAAGAACTAAAAAGTCTACTATCTGAATTTTCCTGTTTACATAAAAAATATTTTATGTACTTGTTCAAAAGATAAACACTAAATCTGATATGAAATAACAGTCCTGGTTCTAACTGAGGAACAGTGTGAGGAGGCAAGGTATACAGATTCTGGAAAAATATATTGACACTAATTAGTCAAAACTGTTTTTTTTTTTCAAAATCTTTCTCTCTGGGATTGGATCCCATGATCTTCCATGGCTGTGGAAGAGAAACATCTCTTACCACTTTTGTGTGCAATTCCCACTCCCAATGTTACAACAGCCCCATTGTGTTCTGCTGCTCTGCCTGTTCCAGAGAGATCCCTATAGTTCCAGACTCCCTATGTCCATACTCTGTCTGCCTATTGTGAAGTCTCAGGTGTCAGTGAACCCCAGATCACCCCTTGCCAGACACAGAGCTTGAGCTACCAAGTAGACAACCGGGAAAGTCAGGAATTTTGAGCTCAAATGCCAAGTAGGAGCTCCAAGCTGACTTGACAGCCCAGATAACACCATAATGTCTATGAACACTAAAGTACCCAAGATAGAAAATAAAGACAAGGCATGCTAATATGAGCAGGACAGAAAATGATTTCACTCTCCCCTTGTGGAATCAAGTCCAGATAGAATGGGACAGTTTTAGTGTTTCCAGATACACTAAGGGCCATGCAAGACAAACACAAGAAATAGTTTTATCAGGGATGAGTTTTACAGTATTTGATTTTTCTGCTTCAGTTCTCAGCCCAGGAAATGTAAGGCTAGACAAACCCAGGAACAATATATCTTCATCAACTTGATGTTTATTTGCACAAAATCTCTTATGCTATCTTAAACAATATAGGATACTTTGACAAATATACAACTAAACCAGCAGTAAACGTCAGAGATGTCTGAAGATTTTTTTCATTACATACATCTGAAAGGTTCTGATATGGTCAGGAATTGTGTTTTCTTTTTCACTGGTTAATACTACATTGATATCATATTTTTAACAGGCCACTTTTTATTTTAATTCTAGCTCAGCAGTCAAGGTTTCTAGCGTGTTTAAATGTTAATTTTTTCTTGCCCCATATGGCAATATTTTATTTGTATTTTTTGGTTTCTTTTTTTCTTTAAAAAATCTGTTTGCAATGAAAAAAAAAAAAGGCAAAAAACCAAGAAAATCTCCCTGTATGGAATTGTATTTAGAGGAATTGTACTGAAATACAAACTGAACATAAGAGATTTGTACCCAAGATCTGAAAGTTCTCATGACATACTTAAAGAACTTCAAGAGTGTATAGAGTAAGACTTAAAGGGGAAAAAATTAATGAAAATTCAGCATTTCAATATTTTATTTTTTAGTATTTTCTTGTAAGTTTTATTTAAACAATCAAGGATTGGTGAAATAAAATATGAGTAGCTTGGTTATCTGGCAGGATAACTGAACTTAACTATTGATCTACTTGGTATCATACCACATGCACTTTTCTAATCCCCAAGACTGCTAAGTGAATTGGAAAAGTAGAGATTCCAAGAAAGCTAACCAATTTTTGTTTATCTTTGCTTAATTGATAAATAATATGAGTTTAAGGCTGACATTGGTGTTTTACTCACTATTTCTCAATTTGGGATGAAGAAACTAATATATAGAACAGGAAAAAAGTTACCTTGGTGTGGAAAGTGTGGCAGCTTTAAACTGGCTCCTGGCTCCAGGATTCTCTAATCATTGTCGTCCCACATTAGCACAGCCCCAGCATTTGGCTTTATGCCCTAGCCCCAGGCATAAGGGTATGTAGTGATAGGACAAGGGTTAAGGGCTTTAAATTGAAAGAGAGTAGGTTTAGATCAGTTATTAGGAAGAATTTCTTTACTGTGAGGGTGTTAAGGCACTGGAACAGGATGCCCAGAGAAGTTGTGGACATCCCATCCTTGGAAGTGTTCATGGCCAGGTTAGATGCAGCTTTGAGCAACCTGGTCTAGTGAAAGTTGTCTGTGCCCATGGGAAGGGGTTGCAACTAGATGATCTTTAAGGTTATAGAAACCAATAAGGCTATAGAAACCCAAACCATTCTATGATTCTATGATATGGTACGGATATGGCATATTCTCTCTTTACTGAAGGAAACTATGCAGCTTCTTGACAGACTCAGTGTAACAATTGCAAAACAAATAAGTCACCAAAGTCATATTTTAATGGAAATCGGCCATTAGCGACATCATCAGAAACTGCTAGCAGCCTCAATTGGATAAGTTCTGAAAGGTCTCTCAAATGACACACTGAAATGAAGAGGAATCCATGACATTTTCCTTCAGAAAAGAGAGATCTTCAAACAGTTGAAAACACTGAAGTCAAGGTTCTGACAAATTACTGTCATATTGCCTAAAGCTCTTTTTAATAAAAGGTAAAAATTCAAACCTTGTATTCAGATGTGTGTGCAGAATCTATGAGAATGGTAAGGGCAAGACAGGTATAAACTTTTGACATGTTTTAATAAAGACAGGAAATTCTGTGAATTTCCTTAAAGAATACCTGTAGTTCGATTTGCTTCTTACTTTTAACAAGGCGCCTACATTCTGGAATGAATAAGGACCATTATTTCACCTCCCATTGTTAGAGGTTCAATCATTTAAAATAAATCTTTGGAGGATGATTTCCTCTGTATTCTTTTATTATCAGCATTTTTTATTTTTATTTTTATTTTTTTTAGATGAAGTTATGTCTCAGATTTACAAACATAAGGTTTGACAATACCTACTAATTTCAACTACAGATCACATTACCTCCCAATTATATCTTCTTCAGTCTGACGAAGGGGAATAATATATATTTCTTCAACTTCTTGCTTCGAACATTGAGTACCATTTCCAGAGTACCCTATCAGTTTTGGTGCCATTAATATTTTCTTTGTGAAAGTTTCTTCATTTACTGAAAACAGGTTCTACATTCTTCAAGTGGGAGAAAGCACTATTTATGCTATTCCGTTCTAAAGTATTATGTAGTACTTTATCCTTCAGGGGAAAAAAAAAAACAAACCCACAAAAAATCAAACTCAAAATCTGTTTAATATTTATTGTCATATTTTTATGTGTTAACAAAGTGCTACTCAGTCTCACATGTTTCCATTTTTTTTAATAATAAAAATATGGCCTTGGCATATTGCTTCAGCAACATTTTTCCTAAAAATTCCTTTGAAACAAAATTGAAATAATAAAACAATTACTCATGCCAAGTCTCCTCTTCCCAGAACAGTGCTTTCAAGTATTGAAAGGAATTCCACAGTTAATTCTTTCTTCTATTTCCTTGTTAATTTCTCTTTCCAACATCAAACCTATTCATTTAGTCATTAAAAATACCATGGATAGGATTCAATTCACCTAACTTTAGACATGTGTATTGAGTAACTCCATGTGAAGTATTTGGTTCAATTACACAAGGCAAAGACAAAGCAGCATACTAAAATTACAGAAATGTTTGGATTGGAAGGGATCTTTAAAGATTGCCTAGTTCAGTCTTCACTGTAATGCACAGAAGTATCTTCCATTAGACCAGGTTGCTCAAAGTCCTTTACAACCTGACCTTGAACACTTCCAAAGATGGGGAAGTTGTGGTTGCACAATTTCTCTAGGCAACCTGTTCCTTTGTCTCACCAACCTCATTATTAAAAAATTTCCTCCATATGTCCAATCTAAACCTACCTTCTTCCAGTTTAAAACCCTTGCTACTCTTCCTGTCATTTTAAACCATGGCTCTCTTCATCTTTCTTATTAATCTACTTAAAGTACTAAAAAACCACAATCAACTCTCCCTGGAGGCTTCTGTTTTCCAGGCTGAACAATCCCAGCTGTCCCAGCCTTCTATCATAGAAGTGATGTTCCAGACCTCTGACCATTTTCACGGCCCTCTCCTGGACCCACTCTGACAATTCTATGTCTTTCTTGTGCAGCCCTAAATCTGGATGCAGTTTTCCAGGTGGAGTCACAAGAGAGTGAAGTAGAGGGGAAGAACCACCTCCTTTGACACGCTAGTCAGCTTCTTTGTATGCAGCCCAGGATATGGTTGTCTTTCTGGGCAGAAAGTGCACATTGCTAGCTCAAGTCCAATTCTTCATTCACCCATATCCCCAAGTGCTTCTCTTCAGGACTACTGCTCTCTATCCATTCATCCCACCATCTATACTTGTAGTTGGAATTGTCCCAGCCCAAGTACAGGACTGTTGTTGAAGTTCACAAGGTTCTCATAGGATCACTTTTTAGGCCTTTCCAGGTCCCTCTGAATGGCATCGCTACCCTCAAGTGTATCAAATGCACCACTTATCTTGGTGTTATCCACAAACTTGCTGCAGGTACACTCAGTCCCACTATGTAATTAACAAAGATATTGAACAGTATTGATCCCAATATGGACCACTGAAGGTTACTGGTTTCCACTTGAACACTGAGATATTTACTGTAACACTTTAGATGTAGTCATCCAGTCAATTCTTTATCCATCAAACCCATATCTCTCCAATTTCCAAATAACAGTGTTACATGGCACCATGTCAAAGACCTTACAGAAATCAAAGCAGATAAGTTGCTTTGCCCTTATCCACCAACACAGTCACTCCATGGCTTTTAAAATATGATGCAGTATAGCATAGTAATTACATCTGCCAATTTAGGGTGCAATCCATCTGATTTAGTTTAGGTGTCTGCCACAGGGCACTAGCATGAAACAATTTTTCACACAAAATATATAGTGGTGTTAGGGTGGCAGTTCAGATATAGATATTATAACATACACACATAAATTACCTGGTTTTCCCCGTGGTCCTTATCGCTATCTTTTGTCAAGTATCATATTCTATTTTTTTATTATTTCTTTCCTCTTATTGGCATTCAAATTTTGGGAACTGGTCAAACAGCCCAGTGACAATTCCCCAGCAGAAACAAGAATCTTTTCTCTTCTATTCCCTTCACTGGACAGAACTGACTAACACAAAAGATTCCTAATGCTTTTGCAGAAAGATTCATTCACAGAAGAAGAAAATTGAAGAAAAGCAGATGCTTACATTTTCATTTTGATATTTATCATTTCTACACCCTGTATAGAATTTCAAAAAAAAAAACAAAACTACAAAAGGAACACAACATCTTTTATCAAATTTTTATTCATCTATCTATGATTTAGATTATGCTTACTATAAAATATTACTGCAGATGTTTGTCTGGATTTTTGCCAGGCTGTGGAGTTAGGATCAGGGAGCTGGAAAGACACTAAGATAATTTCAGGAATATATATGTATCATTACATGCAACTATCTTTACAGATGGACCTATGTACACAACCTTGATCAAGTGACCAAATAGGGAAGCAAAAATTTATAAGACCCTGTAACCAATGTCCAAGGGATTCCTCTCTCTGTGATCAAAGGCCCAGTTTTGTGCAGCACAGATGGGTGTCTTTCTGCCAGAGAAAATTACTGCTGAGGTGTGACAAAGTACAAAAGTTGAAGGCAGTCCAGATAAGAAAAACAAAAACACTGACAGAAGTAAAATTATTGAGATAATAATAGCCACCTATTCAAAGATTCAAGGGGGGGAAAATAAAAGGACACACAAAACAAAAACAAACAAATCCACAAAACCAGAACAACAACTGATGAGGCTTCTGGCAGAATAAAGTCCTAAGACAAAAACACAGAGAATCAGTAAATGGGCATTTCGTAAGACTGAGGAACAGCCCTTTGCAAGGAGCAGAGGCAGCACTTCTACAGCTGACTGATGAGTGCCCGGCCAGTTGAGACTCATCTGGAGTCTCATCAGGGCCGGTGAGCAAATTAATGTGAAGCATAGTAGCATGACTTTGCTATCGGCTGTGTATGTGAGACAATAAATAATTGCTTTGAACATTTAAGCTCTATATCCTGCTTGCAGGATCTCTGTGAATGGTAAAAGATGCCTGAACATAAATCACCCAATTAAGGAAGCTGCAGTTCCCCATTTTACACTGGCGACAGCTTCTGCATGTGGAATATAACCCTTCTGAGCTGTTTGTTTATTTGCACACTTTGATACAGTCTGTGAATGAAGTCAGTGCATGGTAGATTATAGCTCTGACCATGACCACATCAAGAGTCTATTTGTTTCAAGAAGAAATAGAATAGATATTTTTGGAATTCTGAAAACTAGATAAAAACAAAGCCAAGGAAATTCACAACATGTTTCTATGCTTGCACTAGGACTGTTTTTTCTTCCTGGTAATTTTACAAAATCGACATTCATTTCTAAGGTAATTGCTGTGATCTCTGGAAGTTCAATTATGTCTTACAATCCCAACAGTATTTTGCCAAAGACTATGCAATGTTATTATAATTGGTTCTTTACATGGTGAAGATATTTTTTTCTATGCTTTCCTTATATTTTATTCATTTTCTCTGAAATCTTTTCAACATCTCAGCAATTTCTACTGTCACTAATTAGTTTGGATCTATAATTTTTCCCCCATAAAGATTCTCACTGTGAAACAGTTCTCTCAGGTAATAGACATTTCGATATCCTTTCTTTCAGCAAGTCTCTATACATTAAGAGAAAAAATGCTTGGTCTTCCATATATATAAAATATTTTGCTAATTTTATCCACCATATAATCTACTAGTTATATGTCAGCTTGAGGAAATAGTGGTAAAGGACCTGTAATAAACCTAAATGACTTTGTATTTCTAAACTAATGTCTTTGCCAGTAGTTCTTAAGTATTTTAGGTATGTGATTGTATGTATTTATACATATATTCCACTGTATACACCTAACTAAAGTCTTTGGGGTTTTTTTGAGCTTTAAGAAAAGTACTGCAGCTTTGACATCTAAAACATATGGCCAGTAGACTTAATCAATGCTATGTGTTTTATCATCTACTAAATAGCCACAGGCACTGATCAATACAATAGCAGAACCACTTGTCATTAATCTCAATCTGTTCTAGGTCAGTACCTTGTTACCTTCTACTGAGAATTTTTAATCTATGTTTAAGATACCCTTTTCTTCTTCTTTGTCATTTTACGTTTCCCACTCATCCCCTAATGCCGGAGCTAAGCTTTTTTTCTGGTGACTTCTATTTGAACCCCAAAATAAAATTCAAGGTTGTCAAGGTTTTGGCTCCTTCCTTTTAACAAATCCATTTTCAATACTACCATGACTGTAAATTCTTAACAAAATAGTAGTAAAATGCAAAGGGTTTGACATTGATTTGAATTATGTTTTCTAACAGTTATCCATTTTATTAGAGTTGTGGGGATTCTTAACATTGAAATCCAGAAAATCATAAACAGAGATTTTAAACTTTAAAGTCTTATCTTGAAAAATACAGGTTCAGGCATGTATTTTTGGTCTTAAGTGTTTTCTATCAATAGGGAATTGCCCTGAACACAAAAGCAACACTAATATCTAAATAGCCATGAGACTTCCTAGACCTTGTGAATGGCATTCATTTAACATAAATTATGTTAAAGTAAGACATCAAAACTAAGAGGTTCAGGGTCTGTTTAGAGTCAACAGGGAGAGATCTTCCTGCAGAGAAGAGGGTCTCCCTTACTAAGCTGAATATCCAAAAGACAGGGTAAACTACCATATAACACCCTTTTGACAGAATATCATATTTCTTTACAAGATCTGCTCAGCAGATGGTAGTCTTTCTTTTTCCTTCTTTGGTACCAGCAACAAGTGCTTGGATTCATCTCACATAACTTTAGAGACTAAGATTAATTAATTAATTAATGTGATCACAGTATATATAACTCAATACAATAACTTTCTCATTTCCTTTCCAGTGATTACAGAATAAGATAACCAGAATAATTTATAACTTTAACATTTGGATCACTAAAATCAAGGTGATGTCAAACCCTGGGCACCTGCTCTTCCTATAGAGCAAACTTTGCATGGCTTAAAGTAAATAGGTAAAAGATCTTTCATGTGTTATTAATACACAGAAACTCTTTTCTCGATTGTCCAAATAATTAATGTAAAATCTTGTCACTATAAGTTTGAAATAAAATCATAGAACAATAAACCAGTTTGGGTTGGAGGGTGCCTATAAAGGTAATCTACTACAAACTCCCCTACAAAGAACAGGATCATTTTTAACTAGATTAGATTGCTTGGAGCCAAATCTCACCTTCAGTGTTTTCAGGGGCTGGGAATCCACCACTACTCTGGGTAACCTGTTGCAGTTTTTCACCACCTTCTTTATAAAAAAAAATATCTTCCTTATAACATATAACAACATAATTAATTTAAAATCTTGAATTGTCTCTACAAATTGAATTCTATCCTTTGTCACCAAGTGCATTCAGTATTAATGTCAGACTGTTTTGCCCAGAGTGGCTTTCCATATCCCAGACTTTGAGAAAGAAACTAAGGGACATCAGAATAATCACAAAATCATAGTATGATTTGGATTAGAATAGATCTTAAAGGTCGTGGGCAGGGACACCTCCCACTAGACCAGTGTGCTCGATGCCCCATCCAAACCTGGCCTTGAACACATCCAAGGTTTAATAATTTTCTTGGTATAAGTGCAGGCAAATATAAAATGCAATTTAAAATACCTTATTTTTGAAGGTTAATTAAAAGTATAATTGATTATGATAAACAAATATTTACAATTTTCTTGTCTAGAGAGGAATGATTTAGTAGAACAGGAGAGATACTTAGGTATTTCTGTTGATAAACAAATCCTAATGTAGGAATAGATACAAGCAATTAATCTGTCGTGATTTAACTAGCCTGAAAGCGATTAATTTTGAGTAATTGTGCTCATCTAGTAGGCTTTTATTTAATTATCCTAGAAAGCAAAACAAAGAACAGTTTACACAGATGTGTGTGTCTGTATCTCCACTTGAATTGACAGAAAGCTGAAGTATCAACATTTCACATTAAGAGCTGAGAGAGATGGGTCTTTCTGCCAGATCAGCATCAACAACAATAATCCTGTGGGATAAGGACTCCCATTTCCCAATAAATCTGAACAATGCCTAGTGTATTGATGCCCTGCAATTCTTTTCTTTCTTTGTTTTCAATCATACTGTAATTTAAAAAAAAAAAAAAAAAGAAAAATCTTCTACAAAACAGATGGGATTCTGAGGCTTCAAGTGTTTCTAGAAACAAAGAGCCCCTGAAGCTGATGCCATTTCTTCCATTTATTTCCAGTAATGGGGTGAGAGGTGTTTCTGTAAGTATAGAAACAGTCTCTGAGAATTGTTCATAGTAGTATTTACAAGCATCCTTACAGTTTCTTAAGGTTTATCTAATGTGTACTATAAAACTTGTGTATAATACCAGCAAAAGGGCATCACTAGTTGCAAGAAGCAGGCCCAGAGGAAGAAAAGCAAGACATTCTGGAGATGATACAGAGCACATAACAGCAGAACATATCTATGACCCAAAACAGCCTGTAAAGGATATGCGCTTATCATCATTCACACTTCAGGACCACTTCCAGTGTTCTGCCACACTAGACATATAGTATAAGACTATTCTGTGAGTGGTAAAAATAATTCTTTTTAAGGGAGCACTGAAAAAATATACAGAGACTATATGTATATAAAGTATGTCTGTATCATGCACAGATTCATCATATAACTTCAAAACTGGAATTACTGGAGTCTCCTAAACACAGTTCTCTGTCAAAGCTAATTAACTGCTACTGAAAAGAGGAGGTAATTAGCTTGGAAGTAACCCTTCACTGACACAGCCTTATCTTTTCAGGTATCAAAACATTCCAACCATGTTATTATTATCATTATAATAGCATCACATAACAAGCTAAGGTGTCTTTTATGGGCTGATATTGACTACGGCACACAGGGATTTCTCAGCTGCTATACTGGGCCTGCAGTGTTCACATTCATTGAATAAATGCACAGTGCAGAAAGATGAGAGCAATACCATGTGCAGTAGTGTGGTACTAAGAAGCTGAACAGAGGAGAGAGTTGTGGTCACTCCAGACCTCAGATCTTGCACGATTTTCTGAAACAAGCAGTGCCACATGCCTGTGGAGTTACAGGAAAGGCATGAGTGCCCATGGTGGTAAAGGTGGTGATAGAGGTAGAAGATAAATGAGGGAGAATGACATAGAGAGAGACCATGAGGTTCATATAACAAGTCTCACTTTTAAAATGGAAATATCCCCTACTTTAGCTATCAGCACTTCCAAGCTGTTTTTTTGTATACGTGCATGTGTATTGTAGGCAAGATACTTGTATAAATTAAATGTTGTATTTGCAGTATGGAACATGATTTATCTTATTTCTCTCTACAGCTAATATATACCACCTTGATTTTCACAGTATAAAAAAATAGAGAAGGCACGGGGGAGATTTTATCAATGTCTATAAAAAAGAAACAGATACAAAGAAGTCAAGAAGACAGAGACATGCTCTTCTCAGTAGTACTCAATGACAGGGCAAGTGGCAACAAGTACAAACTGAATTATGGGAAATTCCATATGGAAATTCCAAAGGATTTTTCGGTGTGATGGTGGTCAAATACTGCAAGAGGTTTCCAAGCCAAATAGTAGACTCTCCATCCTTAGAGATACTCAAACCCTAGCTGGACACAGTTCTGGACAACCTGTTCTAGCTGACCCTGCTCTGAACAGTGGTTAAACTAAAAGATCCTCCGAAATGCAATTCAACCTCAGTTACTCTGTGACTCCACAGTGGATCAAACATTTATACCCTTCTTTCAGTACAGCAAGCACTCCTGGTTTTCAGTCCTAGACCAGGCATACCTTATCTTATTGATGATATAACTATCTTATGAGTCAGGATATTCCTAAATAATTTATTAGCCTTCATCTTAGACTAAATTTGCTGCAAAATTTTATTTATATTTAGAAAAAAAAAAAGACTTTGTGAAATACTTGTTAATAAAACCAGTATTTGGGTGTAATCACTTAAGGCTAATGTAGAGAAATATAATAATTAGGTAATGCAGTTGTTCAGAATAATAACAATAAATCAACAGGGAATGCCAGCAATTAGATTTATATGTTTGATTTTGAGTTTCAGCTGAAATACAAATTGTTAGAATCTAGAAGGATAGTATGAGATAAAAGAACATATGTAATTACATCCTGAGCTCCACTCATCAGCATATGCTGTTATACTAAAGTGCGCAATGGGTATTCACCCCTACCTTGGTTTAAAGAGAACAATCTGGCCTCACAGAAAACACCAGAACTGGTTTCTTACGACATGCCTGGGGAAACCATGTTATGATTTTACACCATAAATATAGATTTTACAAAAGGACACAAGGTTAAATAGTAAACCTTTTCTTTGGGTCCAATTTTAAGGATTTCCAGAAAAATGCTTTCACAGATTTCAGTGGCACTTTTCTGGGGATCGGACCCATGCAAGTATTGTGAGTAGCGATGTTCCAGGTTGCAGAGGAATACTTCTAAGTACTGTTTATGCTATCAGAATATGCAGCCATTTATAAGGTACAATGGATGTGCATGTAAACTAGGGAAAATAAAGTATCTTAAGTCCTTCCCAGAGTTTGTTGCCATAAAACTATTCATTTTGCTTAGGAGTTGATGCATGTCCACCTGTCCTAGATTCAAGGCATAAAGTTACTTCTTTTCCAGACATTTTTTCTCCTGGGTAGATGCATTAAATTGATACACCGAAAAGGTGTTGGACTAGGTGATCTTTAAAGGTTGCTTCCAACCCAACTGTTCTATGATTCCATGAACAGTACCAACAGTGGCATTGGTCTGGGAAATCCCTCTGCTTTTCACACTGCTGCTCAGTTCAAGAAATTTCTTAATTATCCATTCAATGTGAAAATACCCTGAGATGTGTTGGTAGTGGAAACCTTATTTATTCTCACCAAGGACTAATGAATATACAAGAAGACAAGAGGATGTTTAAAAACTTTAGATACAAGACAAAGTTAGCCGAAAAACATGGGAAAAAAAAGTCACTGTTTTGGGTGACCAGAGGTGAGCAAGTTAATTACTCTGGAGCTGACTTTGGTTTTACTTTATGGACTGGAAGTAAAAATTGTAATGACTACAATTAGTTGAAAGAGATCAGAAGTAATGGCACTGCTGTGAGTACAGGCCATGCTGTATGTGCACTCTTTTCTCTGTTCATCTAGAAATGAGACAGTGCACTCTCAGAAAATTTGTGCATGAGATTAAATTGAAAGGAGTGGTTGACATGCCATTTGAAGGGGCTACTGTTCAGTAGCTTAAGTTGAAAAGCTTAAGACTTAGACTTAGGAACAGCTCTGCAGAACTCAGGAATCACAGCTGACACCAAGCTAAGTTTGAGACAGCAGTGCTTGCTTGTTGCAAGCTATTGGATCATAGTATGACCAAAGTGTTGGTAGAAGTCTGAAGGGAATTTTTAGTCTACTCTGCTTAGAATTGGTGAGGCTTAACCTGGAATGTTGTGCCCGTCTTAATAGTATCAGGAGGTATGGTATAAAAAGGGCTGCAGTCACTGATCCCAGCTTGGGAGCTTCTATATGAATGTTAGGAAAATTGTTTGGAGTTTGAGATTTGGCTAGACAAAATCACTGTTAAACTGATCTAGAATGAGTAACACTCCTGCTTGAAAGAAGAGGCAGGAATATGTGACCTACATAAATCCCTTCCAACTCATATTTTGATGACTGCAAAATATTGATTCAGAATATGTTATTTTGTTCTCCTTGCTTTTGCTTGGCTGAACAACAGAATAACAGAAGAGTTAGATCATAGATGTAATGTAATACATTGCACATTCCTGACATAGTACACTAGAAAAAAGCAGTGGTTGTATATTCAGAGTGTATGAATTTTAATTTATTTTTTCTTTTAAATTTAGTTCTCCAGTATGAGAGAGAAAAATTAGAAAGCATAATGAAACTCATAAAAGAAAGCTGGGGGAGAAGTGATCAGATACACTGCAAGATGTTTCTTAACTTTCTTGCAAAAAGTGGACCGAGTAAACCAATCTTTACAATTATCAGCAAGAATTCATTATTTTAACTATCATATAAGTAACACAAACTAAATTTTTCTGTATTAGTTTCAATTAAAAAAAATGTAGAAATTTATTTCAAAGAAACCTGATGGATTAAATAGATTTATACTTCCTAGACATAAAAAAAGACCCGAAAAATTTAATTTTCATGTCATTGAAGACAAAAAATAAAGATAATTTGCAGGCAAATTTGCAGCTGATGTGGATATATTTCAATATTTTAAATTACTTCTGCTTAACACAACTATCAAAACTAAAAATAGACTAACTTCATTACACTTCACCCAAAGAAAATACTATATACACTCACTTAGAAAATGAAATATGGTAATGCATATGTTAAATTAAGATTATTATTATAAAGTAGTTCTTATGCTAGAGGGTACATGTAAGCTTAGAAGTGAGTCTTGCTTCAGTTGTGGTCATGTGAATCAATAAAACAGCCTGATTATTCTGATATAACAAAATCTCCAGCATGATCGGTTTCCTCAGAAATGTATATCCTTGAACTCAGAAACTCTCAGGCGAAGAGAATGTTAAAGTATGATGCCATTGTCACAATCCCCAGCTCCTGCCCTACTCAACTGCAGAGTTCAGGTACGAATATCTTCACTCCTGCGGCATACAGCTTCTCTGAGTTTTAAAATACTGCTATATCCATTCACTACACTTCTTGCTCAGATTTCCCCTCTGTGCTGAGGTAGTTCCAAGCTACGTGTAACTTTACTCCCCTGGAATGACTGAAAGACAGGTGTATCAAAGATAAGACTGTTTCAGCAGCAAATTTTGTAGTTAAAATAAATGAGGGTGTTTTTTCTAAAAATATTTTTCAGTTAGAAAACTTGTCAGAACTAAAATTGTTGGCAAACACAAATTAGCTTGAAGAAATTTTTATGAACAATATCTCTCAGTTTACAGCGTAACATTTTGAAGAAAAAATGAAGAGTCATCCCAGCACAGTCCAAAGGCTGAGACTTGAAACTAAACAAAGCTGTGTCCTTATGTTGTGACTCTTAACTATCCCAGCCAGAACCACTACACTGTGTGGTCAGGGTGCTTCTCTCTCTACTCCAGCAAAACGAATTTTTAACTATTTGTGCAAAATCTAGGTAGGCCCAACATTAGAAGGAAAGAAACAGTCCTTGCCAAACTTGCTGATTAGGACACTCAGGCACCTTGTGAATCCTTTCTTCAAATTAGCAAGGAGAGACTGTAACCTTCTTTTGCTTAAACTTCTCTTATTCTCATCTCAGATGAGTATTTCAACCACTGCTTTTTCTTTTTTTTTTTTTTTCCTCTTTTCCTGGTGGCACTCTTCTCCTTTCTTTTGCATAAATTTTCAGAACTTGTGTGTTCCTCTGAAGTTAGAAGGGAGAGGAGGAATTCTGCCAAGTTTCTTAATTGTTGGCATTACTTCTTTTTTCCCTTCAGCTAATCATTGGGGGATTCACAGTTCATTGCTTCTAGCACATGCACAGCTCCTGAGCATAACTCCTAGCCTCTTCAAGGTAGCAAATATCTGCATTCTTATAAACTATGTGTCCTAAAGATCCTATTAGAGGGTACTTGAAAGAAATGCTAAAGTTTCTTTAAAAGTATGCTAATCACTCAGATTCTTCCTGCTCAGATGGGATCTGACCTGAAAATTTTGAATTTTGATTCCAATATACTTAAGTTCCCAACATGTCTCACAGCATATATATTTATAGTCTAAATATATTTATATATTTATTTTCTCAATATAATCCTTTTGCAGAAGTAAAGAGAATAGAGTTTTAAGTACTGCTTCTAAACTTTGCAAAATGAATCTCATTGTAGTAGGTGAGTGACCAGTTGTCCAGATTAGAACCATTCCAACTCGAAGCAGACAAACAGGAGATTGCACTGTGGAGGTCAGTCAGTGTGCTGGAGCACAGGATGTAAGAGAAGATACTGAGGTAGTTGGGTTTGTTTAGCTATAACAAAAGAAGGTCAATAATCTTACTGCTGTCTTCAACCAGATATTGGATAGTTATGGAGAAATCTATTTGGAGAGGCAACAAGCATAAAGTAAATTCCTACTAAATATCAAGAAACAAAACCTAGGATGAGGGCAGTCAAACACCATAGCAGATTGCTCAGAGAGATGGCAGAACCTTCATTCTTGGAGATTTTGAAAAGGCAAACACCCAAGCAGCCTGAACAAATACTGAAGATCCCCTGCTCTGAGTCAGGGGTTGGGCTAGGTATTATCAGGAGTCCCTTTCAACCAAATGTTCTCTTACTCATCCTTTTACTGAGGAATGTGTCCTCCAGGTATGTCAGTATTCTTGGGACGACAATTCCACTTGTGCCCTTGAATCTTTCCCTGTGCATACATGAAGACCTGCATCCACTTGTTTTTCCATCAGCCTTTGGAAACTTTTGGCTCAGCTAATAAAAAGCAATATTTGTTCTTTTTGAGAAATGTATCCCTTATTTCACTGTGACCCAGTGTAACGAATGCACAGGAAACAATATTCCACAAACAATTAGACTGGTCATTTATCTCGTTCTAATGTATGTTGGTAATCAATAAAAATTACCAACTAAGCCATTATTTCCAATAACAGTGTGCCCACTTTAATTATAAAAAAACTGATAGTGAATAGGATTCATTTAAGTCTGACAAATTACAATAGGCATTCACTGTATATGTTTATTCCCATACATTTTATCACAATGAAGCGTTGTCATAGGAGATAAGTAGACAGTGTAACTGAAGATATTGAATGATTCAGCCATTGTTGTCCATAAAAACTCATTAGGGGTTATAACATATTTTGGGAAACCTACTGAGACAAAATATTTTCTTTGAAAAAATGAAGCAAACATAGGGTTTGAAAATTAAATCATTATTGTAATTTCCCAATGATAGAGAGTAGGACAGTACTAAGTGTTCTGTTAAAAATAAAATGCTCTTGGATATGTCTGTAAGACAACAATTTATAAGGCTGGTAACTGTTACTGTTGGATGAAGAGAGATTTCATGTGTGCTCATTGAATAAAAATGAGTTCTTACTACGCAGTTTTTCTGAATTAAACTGACATCACTCTTGTGAATATGCTGTTATGACATCTCAAAACAAACAAACAGACAAAAAAAACAAACAAAAAAAAGAGCTTACTATAGAAACCATACATTTCCATACTTCAGTACACATTCCGCATTTAAACATATAGTCCCAAATTGTTTATCTTTGCTTTCCACTTACTGTTTTGCATTTTGTAACTACTTTTGAAATAGCTATATTTTGATTATAAGGTAATAAGAATTCTCCTGATCCTTTATAACATTCCATTTAAAAGAATGTGTTTTGAGCATGGCTGTTGAGAATCTTGTGCCTTGAATTAGAGAAGAATAAAAAAATAAAACCAAACTTCTAAGAAATAGTCACATTTGTGGGAAAGTGCAAAAACCATATATGAATTCTGGATATAGGCTTTATTTTGGTGGGCATGTAGGGAGAGGGAATTTCTCTCTCTCAAGCTGGAATTCCCAGAAAGGCTGATGAGAAATAAAATGTTTATGGCACAGACTGAAATTCAATAATATAGTGCTGTAAAAAAATATTGAGCCTACAGTCTTTATATGACCATCTGACAAGGGGATTAACCTTATAAAGTACTCCTTTGAGGAACCAGAACAATGAAAAGTATTTTTCAGTCAATTATTGTTTAATAGGAAAGTCAATTAACTAGGAATAGTGCACTTCATTTTAGCTCAAAATAGTTGCTTTTTCTAAGAATAGAAACTCCTTACCTCACTTTTTACCCTGACTTCCTGTTTTCACAAAAATAATGATGTGATAGCAGGACTCAGCATGGCATCTGGTAGATTGAATGTTAAAAGTATGAGTCATGAAAGCAGAGGTTTTGTATGACTGATGTCAGACTCTTGCCAGACTAATTGGCTATATTTGTGAATTTCTCGGATTCTTCAGCTCACATCCACTTTTTCAATTCAGGAGCCTTGACCCCGGGAAGCATTCAGTTTGTGTTGTGGAGCTGAAGGAAGCCTTCATTATACATTCTGATTAAAAATGACTGTGAACGACCTTTTCCTTGAACTAACCAAAAACCGCAGTGATCTTTTGATATGAAAAGGAAGGTAACTTTGTGCAGAAGGTCAATTAGAATTGAATACTTATACATTATTCCGAGCAAGCACAGCTAAGAAAGTAACCAGTTGGGAGAGTTCATAACTTTGGAAAAAGGCTCACAGTAACTCTGTGGTTCTAATTTGTATTAGAAACAGAAATGCAGAAAGAATACATAACATATTGATTTAACAATCAAGAAAAAAAATAACAGGCAGAAAAATTTGACATGTGTCAGTGTTCTTTGTCTTAACAATGTAATTGACTTTCACTTACAAAGCATCTTTGGAAAAGTCAGGTCTGGATAACAGGTTTGACGTTTATGTAGAAAAGTTACAAATAACAAAGGTTTTGCTCACAGTAATATTTGTTTTCCTGAGCTAAGAAAAGTAGTTTTGCAGGGGTTAAAATAAGGCAGAAAAAAAAGTTAGGAAAATTACCAAAACAAACAAGAAATATTCAGGCTTCTTAAATATTTATAAGGGCACTAATGGTAAATAAAGTATATTTGTTTGCTCCCCCTACCCAAGATCATCCATTAGTGTGGACCAGAGCTACTCCATAAAATCCTTAGCATACCAGATAATCCATATGAATATACAGGACTGACAGGTAAATAAACATCATCCGGCCTTAAATGTATTTCTTACTCTACTTCCTACAGGTTCATGCCATTTGTATTGATTTTTTTTTCCAGGCAAAGTAATAACCACAGCATAATATCACTCTCCAGAATACTACCTTTTTCTCATTTGCAAGAGTCTGAAATATTTTTCCTAGTGACTTAAACATTTACACTAACAAAGTGTAATCAGTTTTGACATAGGGTTAATAACGCAGACTTTTGGACACATAGGGCTAGCCTTTTGTCCATAAAAACCTGAAAATTAGCTCAGTCAGTGGAATTTGAACTCATGATTAAATCTTGGGAAAACAGCAATGTTTTAGAAGATCTGAGAAAGATACATATTTAAAAAATTGCAGAACTGAGTAGACCATTCTGCTACTTACTTCCTGTCCTCTAAAAGTAGCCAAACATGACCTCCTGAAGGATCGCAATTGATATTATTGGAAGAGTATCTCTATGGAAACCACTGGTTTTTTAAAAAAGTTTTGAAGAATCTAAAAAATTTAAAATAATTTACATTAATTTAAATGGACAGAAATGGTTTATTTAACTTAACGGTCCATTAAAATAGTTTAAATATTTATGTCGCTACAGGGACTAAACTAGTTTTACATAATATCCAACATTAATATACTGCTCTTCACAAGGCTGCATACGACCATTACTACTGGAACAAACTCTTTGATTTCATTACCTAAGTATCTTTTTTCTGCATATTCCTTTTTTCCAATGGACACACAGTTGGATATGCAATACACATATATGGTAAATCTGAAGTTTCTTCCTCTACTAAATCCACTAAAGCAATTGATCTGTAGCAAAAAGCTTGGAAGCAAATTTTCTGTGATATGCGGTAGCCAGATGTTGCATATCAATATGGCTCAAAGTCCAGAAATCATAGAGAAAGGGTATTGATTTCATGTCATCTTTGCAGGAATACTTTTATAGCAGACATGAAAAGACCAGATAGCAAGTCTGAATTCCCCACTCTTCCAGGGGTTTAGACTTTAATAGCAAATAGAATTGTTCATTACTTACAACTTCAACCATCTAACTGTAGATATTCAGGGAAAAAAAAAATAAAAAATGTTACTTATTTAATTCCTAATCCTCTCATATACTCAAATAAATTCAGTTCATAGAATTTGTCTTGTTTGTATAAAGCAAGGCACAGAAGAAAATGATATGCAATTAATGAATCAAAAAATTCAATGCCATCAAAGGATATGCATTTGTCTTGAAATCACCTTACAGATATTTGTCCTTCCTTTTAACCATGTTACAGTTAAAATAACTAACAGACACTGAGCTTCAGGGTCTTGGTTTGTTGTGGGTTTTTTTAAAGAACATGACATTCAACGTTATCTTGTTAATGTGGAAAATGTCCCCAAGATCTCAAATCCCAGTAGAAGTGTCCTGGAAGCAGACCCACCAGTGTGTCTGCATTGCTGCTGCTAAGCAACAAGAACAAAAAATGAGACACAAGTCAATTCTCACTCAAAGAACCAAAGTTAATTTGATTCTTGCTTTGGAAAGAGAAAGGAAATAAATGTAAATTGAAAAAAGTCACCAAAAAAATCCCAAAAAAACAACAACAACAACAAAAACCAAACTAAAAACCCAGGGGGATTTTTTTTACTATCTTTCTGATAAGAAAGAGGGGGGTTTATTAATAACTTGCCTGAATGAAAGGGAATAAAGATTAGCCACATGGAACAAAAGCTCACTTGATGATTAGTAAAAAGAAGTCTAAATCAGTGATCAGACTCAAATATTCCTATATCCAGTGAACTAAATCTTTATGTACAAACCTTGGCTGTCTCTTGATGAAATCTGTTATCTGCAGAAATGCAAGTGCAAACTTCCAACAAAGAATCTTTCAAGCAAATGAAAGCTGATGCAGAAGTTTAAATGCAAAGAACAAGAGAAAACAATTGACCAGGTTAAAATATAAGAAGACAGCAAACACAACATTGCTCTAAGGTGGTTTCCTCTCATACCTAATTTACAATATAAGCATAAACCCCTTGTTTTCTGGGTTTTAGTCACAAACTGTGTCTTAGTGTAAATTTCCCTGACTGCTTTGGCTTATAACCTTTCTGCCCTATGTGTTTTTGAAATCAATTGCCACCGATTCAATATTTGGATTTCTAGTATCTCCTTGATTTCTGTCAAAAACTGATCACCTGTAAAACAAATGCATACTATAGCACCGGGTCAGTACACAAAAGCTATGAGAACTGCTTTGCTGTTAGACTACAGAAAAGCATTAGTAATGAAATGCTACTTGTTTTGAAGATAAATTCCAATTTCACCTCATGATAAGTACCCCTGCAGAGCAGACAGCAAAATAGGAAACACCTGGCAACTGCTTGGTTATCAAAAACAAATAGATACCCCATGGTTGCTGATAAACTCAAAGACAGATGGGACTCTGTCTGACAACTTCTACAAGAATAGTGAGAAAAAAGTTCTTCTGAGGTACATTATTCCAAAATATTTTGGTATGGAATTCATTTTAGACAAGGTAATTGTAGTAGCAAGATTAGTGTGCTGAGAGTACAACTTGCATTTCAGGTCTCTGTCTGGAGAAGAAAATGCAAATCCATTTATATGAAAGTAATCTGGGCTTTGATAAAAGATGCTCTAAAGAAATTTACTTCCAAAACTGGAGTCAAAACCAGAGGTATGTTATACTAGAGCCCTTTGCTATTGATGGAACCAGGTCACATTTGTTTCTTGCCTTGATTTCATTCTCAAGAGAAACTGAGAAGTGTGTAGCTGACATATTCCATTTGAGATAAGAATAAATGTCTTTAAAGCAACCTGTAAGCAGCACTTAACAGCCAATGAAGAGACTCATCTGAACTGTACCTTACTGGCCTACTGGCCATTATATTCTACTTCGATGATAACCAAGAGACCTGGAGTAGAAAGAAAGCCTAAACCATCACAAAAAGTGTTGGGGGAAGAAGAAGACAGTATTTTTTATATTAGGATGAAACCAATCAAGAGAAAGGAAATATCAGGTAAAAATGCACATGATACCTTGTGAGTTATTGTCAGACACAAAAGACAACTTAAACACCAACTTGGAGAGGAAAAAGGAAAAGCAAAGGTGGAGCAACCCAAATTTCCTTTACTAATCTCTCAATTACAGTTCTTATTCTTTTTTTCATGTAATTAATTAGACTAGCTCATATATCTCTAAATTTTACAGTGATTTAATGGAACTACCTGGTTTTATTGAAGATGCAATAGATACATGTATTCTTGGAAACTGAAGATGAGTTTACTACTCTGGTGCCCTAAAGACGTAATCTCACACATATGATTCAGTAAGATTTCCACTTGACATTGTCAATATAAACTTGATTTTCTTTAATAATACACATCTACTTTTACCCTACTGTAAGAGAGCACTAGGTCTATGCTATAATGCACACAAGTTCCAAAACAAACATTTTATTTTAAGGTTTAAGGATATATTGATGTCTTCCTGGTATGAAATGTTGCTTTTTGCAGTATAAACAATCCATTATCTTATTTACATATGTAGCTCCCATTGCCACAAGAAACTAAAACCATGTAAAAATTAGTGTCACTGTCTTTAGAAACTCTTCTGTATGAGAAAGCAGTACCTTAACCACACTTAACAGATGGAGAACTGAGATTCAAACCACTGGAGATGAAAGGAGCTGAATTCCTGTGAAAACCAGAAGAAATACTGCTTTGATAGTTTGAAAATCTTTACCAGAAGATCTGTGACAAGCAGACAATCTGAGAAGATTCACAAAAGATTATATACATTATGACATTCAATATCCAAAGTGTTATTTACCTGACTAAAGAGGCACATAGACAATTAAAGGTTGCAATAGCACTTTTTCCAAGGGTTTGCTTTTTGATTTTTTTGAAGGTAAGTCCAAAAAAACAAACAAAAAACCACAAAAAAAATTTAAAAAACAAACAAAAACAAATTAAGACCATGAGACCAGCTGGCAAGATTTTTGTATGTCTGGTAGGAAGTAGATATCTGAAATTCATTCGAGTATTTTTTTGCCATTCAGTAGCATCAATTTGTCAAGTCACAGTGTGGGTGCTACACAGGCAGCACATGCAGTTAATAAGATAACTGTGTTGGTCTGCCAAATTCAAATGAATAAAGAAAGAATCTCATGACATCTGAGATGAACTGAGAGTCTCTAAAGTTTTCTTCTGAAAAAACAATCTTCATTTCAACAAGTTGTGATAGGAAAGGAAAATATGTGATTATCAAAATATTATTTAGAACCTCAGTGGAGAAAAGTCTACTTTTATAGATTTATTTGCAATTACTTCACCAGCGCTTTTCAAAAAATTGGTCTTATGTAAGATTTTTTTTTCCCTCAGGAATACTGAGAAAGAAATATAAAGTAATATTGTGCTTTGGGAATTTTTCTTTTTATTTTTAGCTAATCAAGAACTTAATGTACAGATGATCTTTCTGCTATCTGAAAGTAAACAAGTATGAGTGATGTCAGGAGGTGTCTCAACCCTACCTCAGGCCACAGTTTAAAAGAGCCCAGTGGTCTAATCCATGTAGACTTCCTCCTTAGATACCTGCCAAATATGTCAAGTGTAGATGAAGTAATTGGGAAAGGAAAAGAAGATAGATGAGCTGACAAAGGCTGGTGTTGACCCAAGGTAAGAATCTGCTATGCTTAGGAAAAAAGGTTTTCAGTACTTTAAGAACTACTGTGCTTCTGAAAGGAAGGGAAGGTTCCTCAAAACTTTTCAGCAGGCTGGAAATCTCAGTCACAAGTCCACCACCTCAGAAGTTCAGTCCAAACTGTGTCAGAGAGGAGACTGCTCAGATGTCACACTAAGGGACCTGTAGATCACCTGATGATGGGATTGTTCTCCCCTTGGATGTGCAAACCCTTTAATGATAAAGAACTAGGCAATGGTTCACCAGGTTCCTTGAAGAGTAAGGAAGATGCAGAATGGGATTGGATATACCTGTCTTTGTCCCTTTAGGTCTGATTCACCTTAATATTGTGTAATCCCCAGAACTACTTATTTAGAGTCATGGGAGATAAACAGTGCTTTGACAGTACTCTCACAGCACCAAAGCACTTGGTTTGGCATTGTGCTTGCCACTTGCATAAATACTCCAGAAAGAGAAGGGAATATCCGTGAATATCTATTCCTGTATGTTTTTTTGGGTCAGTATCTGTGTATTATCCAGTGGTGGGGCTTGTATGTGTAGATATATTCTTGTTAAAACTATTTGTCTACTGCTTGTTGTGTTCCAGCCCTGTACAGCACAGCCCTGACAGCTGATTTAATAAGATATGCTGCACATCATTCTGGGTCGTTAGAAGGTTTGATTGGGTATCAAAACTGTAAAAGTATAGTATCAAGGAAATATTTCCATTAATATATCACAGCAGAATGTGTATATTTTCGTTGTATAAAAATCTTTTTCACCTAAAACTATTACTCTACAAGTGGATATGCTTCAAGTAGGATCTCTGGAAAGACATTATTTTGTTTAGAAGAAATGATAGCTCCTTAAGTATTCAGGTTGAGAAAAGACATATGTACTGGTACATCGAAATTTAAACAGATCTCTGCAGTTATGGCTATCTGCCCTATTTTCCTATTTACAGCACTTTAGTGACCTCAGACTAGGATATTTGAAAAGTCAGTTTAACCAATTTTATGGGAAATCTCATTTTCATTTCCAAGACATTTCAAAAATCATTTGCTAGTCTTGCTTTCTGAAGCAGAAAAAATAAATTCTGAAAAATCAATAGAAATATTTTAAATGTCTGTCTGGAATTATTGAGATAGTTCAGTTTGGAAGTATATGTTCAATTCATATTTTCAACATGAGTCAATGATGTTCTCCTGCAGCAAAGAAGCCCAACTGTGTATTAGCAAGGGTGTAGCTATCAGGCCAAGGGAACTGTTTGTTTCTCTCTATTTAGGTCTCTTGGGACCTTATCAAGTACTGTGTCCTTAATTGGGCTTCATGGTTAGAAGAGGGGCATGGATAAAATGGAAAAGTCTAGCAGAGGGGCATTAAGATGGCTAGAGGGCTGGAGCTTGGGACATACAAACACAGGCTGAGAGAACAGAGTCTATTCAGTCCAGTCTTAAAAACAGGAGAGTTAGGAAACATATTGCTGCTATTAACAGTTCCCTGATGTGATGGTATAGAGAAGGCAGAGGTCAGCAGGGTACTTTAGAAGTATGTGAGACAATGGGCACAGCTTGAAATATGGGAAAATCTGACTTGATATGGAAACAAAGCATTCACTAGGACCATAGTCAAACACTGGACTAGTTGCTCAGAAAATTGTGAAATCTCCAGTTGTGGAGACACAATATATTTCATTCTACAGGACACGGAGCAGTTTGCCCTAACTAGAATTTCTCTGAGCAAGAGGTGGAACTACATGATCTCTGGAATTCCCTTCCAAACTACTTGATTCAATGGTCCTAGAATTATATAGAATACATTGTACAAATTCTTTTAATCAGTTCTTATTAGTATTTTAATAAATCTGGTGGGGAAAAAAAAAAGGTTAAACAGGCAATTTATACTTGTAAATAAAGCCTTGTAATATAATTTTTCAGGTTTCTTACCTTGTCTCAGCAGTATTTTGAGTATCACAATTACTCCTCAAAACAACACAGTATGATTAAATGCTTTTGATTCAGCAGCTCTATATTATTTTTAAGGAAAATTTTGCAATATTTGTTGTGAGCAAGCTTTTGTTGCACATCTATACACAGTGAAAGATAGTTTTAACTTACTGGATATGACCTTGAATCTGGACAGCACAAAATCCCTTTGTTTCTGGATGAATGCCAACTCAGCCAGCCAGGTCTGCTGGCTAGCATATGGGCAAGGTCAAAGCCCTGTCTCCTTTGAAGCCTCTTGGGTACAGCAGCAGAGACAGAGTAGCTCCTCTGTTCTCACAGTGCGGTCACAGATTGTCCGCAGGTTTAAGCACAGCGGACTACACCATCCTCTTTGAAGAGTGAATTGCTGTTTAGGAAGGTGAACCCTCTAGCTCATCAGGGGAGGTATGTGAAAGAGAAAGGAACTACTTTCTTAGCAAATGAAAGTTGTTGTTTGGTCTTTGCTGGAAAGCATAGCTTTAGAGGAAAAGCTCTTCTAACTCATATACTTGTATCTGGATTATAGAAACATGGGTTAAACGATCTGGGTAAAATTTGCTGCAGGCTTGGTAAAAATCTATCCTGTTAAGGACACCCAAGCTCTAAATTAGCTTTTCCTCAGATCTAACAGTAGACAGTTTTCACAAACTAGTTTTCTCTAATGAAATATGTATCTTTGTAATGTATTTCCCTCTTCATAAAGAAACATATAGAGTGTGGTGGAGCAAAGCAAAGTCTATGAATTTGGCTGAAGGGTATAGTCCTGTGCTGGATTTGATGGTGAAGGGCTCATATCTGCCTTAATATTCATTCCTGGGAAAGTACTCAAACCTACCTAAGTTTATACAGCAGAAAATTTAGGAGCCTGGGATGAAAAGTATCACTCCTTTTAGTCATACAGAAGAAGTTTTCAGAGTAGCAGCTCTCCAGGTGCAACAGCTTAACTTCATATGCTCTGTAATTTGGCAAAAAATTCAAAACAAGGACATCCAAAACCAGGCTGGCACTGGGAACCAGTCCACATTGTAGGACCATTTGCCAGCATCTGCAGTCAGCCTGACATTGGTTTGAACTGGTTGTAGTGATGTAGCCAAGAGTGTAAATCTGTTCCTAGCCCTTACCATAGTATGAGCTCACCAGGGAAGCTTTTCAGAATGTTTTTGAGGAAAAAATTGTTTCTATATGTAATTATCTTTGACATTTTCATATCTCTGAGTGTCTAAACTTGCTCCCTGATACGACTGTATGACAGTTCTTTCATATTGCTTACAATTTATTCAAGCAAGGTGCCTTTAAGATGGCATATATTGTTTTATTCACGTTTAGTTTTTACACTTGCCAGAAACTCAACAATGTTATTTTACTGCTGTTTGGTTTTAAGTCATAGCACATTTGATGTGTTCAGAAGTGTTTTAAAACTGGTTTGGTACCCAAGCTGCCGTGCAGATAAATCAGTAGTTGCAGTGCATGGGTCATAGCACTTTTCTTGAACTGTAAAAATGGGATTTTAACCAAGAGTGCTAAACATCACAAGCCATTTATTCTGTGTTCACAGCACAACTGAAACGTGACTATGTTACCTAACCACTAAATGCCAAAGAGCAAGTATTATGCCAGACTGTTGACAATAAAATCATGGCTTGATTATGCTGGTTTTAAAGGCCGTTAAAGCATTTTTGAGGGAGCAAAAAGAAAAGTGTAATATTATTGATGCCTGAAATCCTGCAAAACAGACACCCTGCACAAGATTAGTGGAGATAAGATATTACCTTTATTGTGGTTTA
>JAWWEW010000078.1:122674009-122686294 GCA_035583185.1 Anabacerthia variegaticeps | reverse complement strand
ATCCCTTACTTTTACAGTTCTAAAAATCCATAAAATACACACCAAAAATACATAAAATCCTTAGGCATCATTATAATACATATTGAATTTCAACATGCTAAGCCTACTAATGTCAGACTATGAAAAAGAATCATTCGTTCCAGGTTTCCTAATAGTATTTTCATTCAAAGGTATTGCAAACTTGATTTCTGACTTGTCCTGTTTAAATAGGGTTCTGTATTCAGAATTTCTACTATCCTGGGCAGACAGATGTCACATGTTCATTCTGTTGCTGAAGACATGTTGTAATGATGTCTAAACTAGATGCTTACCTCTAGAGGACTAAGTAATTTAAGGGCCGTGGTTTCTTGTTTCTGACTGTCCAGGACAGCAAGATCTGCCTGCCTTACCTTGTAGGCTGCTGATAATGAGTAGCTCAATGTCCTGCATATAGGATACGTTCTCATAACACTGTCCCAAGAGCAAAGTCTGGTGTATACATCATCTACAGGATGCTTTTCAGAAAGGCCCAACCTTCACATGCTACAGTTTTGGAAACAGCCTGTGACTGGTCTCTGCATTGGGCAATGCCATTGAAGGAAGATGACTCAGGACCAAGCTGACTCTTCCCTCTGGCTTGACCTTACAGAGCACAGGACAGATGCTGTCCATGTAGTGTGATGGTGAGAGCAGGAAAGAACTAAAACTGAACATCTGCTAAGGCTTACACTGAGAGTGCCTTCCACTAGCACATTATTTAATCAGCACAGCTACTCTTGCATCTGTTTCATCAATGTCTGCTCTCCAGAGCATTAATAGAGGCTGTGGGAAGAACCTGGCCATGACCACAGGTTCAGGCCCAGGATTAACATGGTGCTTCTGCTTTTCTCAGGGTCTGTGTGGAAATAACACTCAATTACTAAGTTTTCTACTGACTTCTGTCTATATGTCAAGTTGAACAAGTATAGTAGCTTCCCTAAGTTCATAAAATTCGATCAGGATTTAGCTACTATGATCCTAATAGTTTGATTGAACCTGAAGATCACAGAATCACAGAAGGTTGGAAGGGACTACAGTGGATCATCTGACCCAACCACCCTGCTCAAGCAGGGTCAACCTAGAACACATGACACAGGATTGCATCCAGGTGATTCTTGAATATCTCTACTGAGGAAGACTCCACAACTTCTCTGAACAATCTGCTCCACTAAGAGATCACTCACACAGTGAAGAAGTTCTTCATATTCAGAGGGAATTTCCTGTGAATCAGTTTCCTCTTGGACCCAGGTTTATTTCTCCCCAGGTGCAGGACCCTGAATTTGCCCTTGTTGAATTTCAGACAGTTCTTCTCTGTCCATCTGTTCAACCTGAAGGGCCTCACAGCCTTCTGGGATATTACCATTCCTCCCTGTTTTGTACTGTCATTGGACTTGTTGAGGAGGCGCTCTACACCTCATCCAATTGAGATCCCCTGAATGTGTATTTTTAATAATCAGTATACCACTGAGCCTAAAAGCCTTTATTTGAAACACTGCAGTTAACAAAATGTCAAAAAACAATACAGAGATGTCCCTCTTGAGGGTCTTCAGAAATGTCACCCGAGTTGAGACAAGTTGTCCCCAGATGGTGTGTTACCTCCTCTCTTTCTGCTATGGTTATTTACCTTCCCCTGCACACACACCTATCACTACAATTTGATCCATTAATTTTCAGTAAAGAATCCAGATTGTGATGATCTGTAAGGAATTCAGATGACTGCATATTTCTTGTGCAAGCAAAGTACTTGCCAAGAAATAATTTTCACAGAACTATTTAGAAGATGGGGGAAAAAAAAGGTAATCAATGAAAAAAAAAAAAAACAATGAAGAAAACAAACATACTGTGAAAACAAAGCAATTCTGGCAAGACGTGTTTTATCTTTTATCCTACAAAAACAACAAAAGCTACACTAATAACACATGGAGATTACATAAAATAAAAAAAAAAAATAAAAAAAAAATAATTATAAAAAGATAATTGGTGGGTAGCTGAATCACCATTGCACTTATCACATTGAACTAAACTAGTCCAAGTCAAGTTAACCTGAAAGTAAAAAAAGGAAGCCACAGATTACAGATATAAATATAAAGGGTTGGAACAGGAGTAATCCTCCAACGTCTTCCCACTTACCATCATGCATAGAAAAATTTCACCAAGTTTGTGTGTCTGAAGTTGTTGTGTTCACATGTGATTACATTGCAGACATGCTTTGAAGTCAAAAAAAGCCATTAAATAAACACAGCATGGTTGCACCGCATCTGAGTAAAAGGGCTCAGATGTGGGCTTGCAGAAATGGGGGGGGGCAAGAGAGACAGAAACAATAGGGAGCAGCTGTGGAGGAAGCTGAGGAATTTTCATTTTTGGGGGATGAAGCTCAGTGCCAAGCCTACTCACACACTGCAACTATCTTTTTACTCCATATCACCCTGCTACACCCCACTCTGCTCTGTGGTTTATCACCACTTTTTAATTTTTTTTCCATATCCTTTATTAACCTGGAACTCTAGAGACGTATTTTTTTATATACAGTTTTTGTAAATATTATTCTGTAGTTAG
This sequence comes from Anabacerthia variegaticeps, assembly GCA_035583185.1. Classification (NCBI taxonomy): domain Eukaryota; kingdom Metazoa; phylum Chordata; class Aves; order Passeriformes; family Furnariidae; genus Anabacerthia; species Anabacerthia variegaticeps. Next base: position 122,683,720 of record JAWWEW010000078.1, on the reverse strand, counting down.
AGAGGTTTTGTGGGGGTGGGAGTGTCTCAGTAAAAGTTTCAAAAATTTTTCTCAAAATGAGCATGTATAACGTACATCAGTGTAAATAGTATGTGGGGTCGTGAATTCCGGGTCACAGCCATGTGTGAAGAAAAGAAGGCTTCACTTCAGAACAATAACTCTCCTTTAGAGATCAGCCTGAGAAAATCCAGTTTCTAAGCTCTCCATAAGGTATCTCCATCAATCTATCCTCTCTGTTAAACAGCAGAACAGTAGGTGTCCATGGCAGATTCAAATGAGTAACTGAACTGTGCAAAAAATCAAACATGGAGAAACCGACACAGAGGAGTGCTAATCATAGCTTTTGATTACAAGTGCTTTCCCCACATACAGCACTGAGTGCATATTAATTTTAAGGGAAAGTTGCAGCAGTGGTCTTGATTGTAATAAACAGTATTAGGCTAGATCATCCAGTTCTCCAAAACTTTATTCTCATCCTAGATCTTCATTTCAGCATATTTTAGGCTAATATGAATTACAGAAGAGATTTAACATGGATCAGTCTTTTTTGTCCCTCAGATCTGTGTCAGTAAATAACTTAAATTTGTTTTAGTCTGCTCTTTCATCCCTTATATCCTCACGTTAGGACAAGAGGAAATGGCCACAAGTTGGGCAAGGGAAGGTTTAGATTGGCTGTTAGTAAGGTGTTCTCAAGCATTGGAACAAGATACCCAGGGAAGTGGTTGAGTCACCAGCCCCAGAGGAATTTAGAAGACCTGTAGATGTGATGGCTAGGGGAATGGTTTAGTAGTGAACCTGGCAGTTTTAAATGATTCTAGGATTCTAAATTCATCTCTGTACCACACAGTCTTTGATCTGGATCTGTGTCAGTGCAACTCCATTGCCAAAATCTGGACCTCTCCATCTTGTAAAAATAAGTGGAATAAAGTCCAGAATATGGTTACGTGCACGTGTTTAGGCTCATGTGCACATGCATACACACACAAAACTCAAAGCAGCAGCTCTCACTTGCAGTACATTAGGCTAGATTGACTGGGTGATTAACCAATTTTTTTCTCCATGGCACCTGGAAAATAATTAGTCACCTGTGGTACTGCAGAAGAAGCATAAACACCAGATGTTTACACCCACTGAATACCTTAGCATTGTTTCATGAATTGTTTAATAAAATAAGTAGGACTGCAATTTGCCTTAAAACATTCAGTTAATTGCATTTACCATTGTTTTAGAAAAATAGGCTTTTGTTTTCATAACTGTAGGATTGCTTGGAATTAATATGCACAGATGCATTGGCTGATTTGCATCATTAAGCCTTGAAAAGACTATTAAATTTTTATTTCTTCCTATCTATTCTTATTATCTTTCTCAGTAAGAAAAATTTACTGTTGAAGGATGAAATATTTCAGCAAGATTGTGGAAGTAACTCTGAAACTGTAGAATAAAATTTAATTATATAAATAATATATAACAGTACATCAGAAAATAATCTCAGTGAGGCTGCCATATAGCATATGAAGACAAATTTTACAAGTGAAAACTGTGGAGTGCATACTCTCATACCTGTGCATATAAATGAATTTAGCATAATTTCCAGCTGGCCAGTAATTATATAGATTGACTCACAAGTCTTTGGTTCACAGTATTGATAAATTAAATATAAAAATTCATTTCTGAATCCAAAACTACATTCAGACTTTTTCTTGAATTCCATGCAATGTGGCAGTACAGACAATCACATTCAGTGTTCTGTGAGGAAAATCTTTCCTCATGCTCAGTTATGGCATAAGGTGAGACAAAAGAAAAGCAACATTTTCCAAGGTCAGTCCTAAAACTGGTATGTATTGCTGGAAATGTTTAACCCAAACTTATTTTAAAATGATCATATTTTCTTAAGAATAAAGAAAATATGGTTTAAAAATAAAATTTATTTATTTATTCATTTATTCATTTGTTTGTTTATTTTTCCTGGAGTTTAGCTAGATATGCTCCTGTAGCTTTTCTACTAGGATTGTATCCCTTCAGGAAAATTCACCTACTAAAAACAGATTCTAAAAAATGCTATGACAAGTGAAGTCACAGACAGCTACGGAGGATGTAGTAAATATGCTTATGCAGGATTTTGATTTAAAGGTTAACTCTCATTACTTTAATCTTTTGGAAGACTGTGGCTTTATTCCTACTGGTGGATAAATCTACTTAGGGAGAAAATTTTTGATCACCTTGCTCAATAATTTCATTTTTTAGAGATCGTATTCCCTGTTTCTCAGAAAATGCTTGTTCAGAACAACATATCTCAATGGATTCCCAAAATGCAGCATCTCAGGGTAGAGATACTGCTTTTCACGATTGCTGCAATAACATAGAAATAACTATATTATAGAAATGGAATAGCGTTCTATTGCTTGCTTTTGTTTTATGGACAGCAATTCAGCCACTGCACAGGTTCATTTTGTGACTGTTCAGCACAGTAGGTTAGATGAAGTATTACCAGTTTATAATAGACATGTACACTTTCAATTTCAGTACAGCCCAAAGATTTTTTCTATCTTGTCTTTTGGAATCATTATGCAAACAAAATAATGCTCTCAACATTAACCTCCTTGGAAGTTTTGTTTTCACTCAAGGACATGTTGAGTGGCTAAACCTTGATCCTGTTCCCATTAAAATCAAAGCTTCCTTTGATTTCGATGGCATGGGCAGAGATCTTCGCAAAACAGCAGGATCTGTCTGGTAAATTGCAACAATAACAAGTAGGGACATATTTGTGAGACTACAAATGTCTACTAATGCTGTGCTCTGAATGTTTTAAAAGTATGTTACTCACAAAATATAACGACATTACACAGATGAATTGATCCACTGTTTTGTTTGAACAGTAGAAATATTTTCTGAATTATTTTCTCTATATATAATTATATTGCTCACTCATTCAACCATTTGTATTCACTGGTTCTGCCTGCATTCAATCTATACGCAGAAGTAGTCACTTCACCTTTTATAAATATTGCCTTCCCACTGCAAACAAGAATATAATAATTCATAATAATTATCTTTTTTTCTGTATGTGTTGGGGAACGAAGACTTTGAAATTTTCACAGGTTTCTTGAATAACTAAAAAACAAAGCTCTTGTTTTGTAGATTGTGAATATTCACAATTTGCACAGTGATAGCGTTTAATTAAGAAACTAACTAACACAGCATGAACTCCACATTGCGCAAATGCACCATTAATAAATAAATAAATAAATAAATAAATAAATAAATAAATACTTTTAATAATTATTCAGGCTTTTGAGTTTTAAATCTGTTTTCCAGAGAGTATTCATGCAAGCAAAGTATGATTGTGCTAATGTTTAAAGCCAAAATAAAAAGAACATGAATACAGATAAGTCAGGAAAGAAGCACGAAAAAATAACACTTGTCTCACGCAAAAAAAAAAAAAAATTAAAAGGGAAGATCATTTTAAAAAATGTTCTGTTTAGCCAGAATAGCACTCACTGTTTATTCCAAGGTAACTCTTCCTTTCGTCTTCAACTTTCAGCTCAGCTGGTGCCCCATCCATGCTGCGTCACTTTCACTCCCTGCAAGAGTAAAACCAGCTGGAGTTCCCTTTCTCTTCACCAGTTACTGCTTGTCACTGCCTGAAAAACAGCCAAGAAATGGAAATAAAATCTTTCCACTACACTAACAGCCCAAAATTCAGGGATCAGCCAAAGGGAATCACTTCATTCTTTGGAAAGTACCTGTAGCTCTGGCCGTGCAAACAGGGCCCTAGAGGTTGCTTAGACCTGCTGACAATATCGCCCTAATTCTCTGCACAGAGGAAGGACTAAAGGGCTCTGTCAGTGAAATATTTAACAGACACATGAGCTTCACCTTCAGTTTGGTACATAGGCTCCCCTTAGGTTTCTAACAAACATGATTTATGTGTTCAGACTGCTTAGGTTTCTGAGGATTGGACTCTCAGTAAACGTAAGATAATTGTAATTATAATATAATGAACACAATAAATGTTGCTGTAATACAGTGTTAAGTGACAGATAATTACCAAGTACTATAGATACATTTTGCTTTTAATTAGAGAGAGGCAACCATCTCATTTATTCCAGTTAAACCAGAGATGTAATTTTTGAAGTTAGCATCAAAGACCTCATGATTTAACCCTACTAAGCACACTAGTAATGATGATTTTAAGTGTACTTACATTAAGCAATAAGAGTGACTTTTCATTTTATTACCGGGTAATAATTTGGTCTTAGGGCAGATAAACCAGGAGAAGGAAGGCCAAGCCAGTGAACTGCAGAGTAAGACGATATTATTATTAACCCTGTGCTACTGCAACCATCATTGAAACTGATGCTATTGAGCAGAAAAAGCTTTTACCTGAAGAGCTTTAAAACAAACATTTTTGAGGCTTAAGAGAGTGGAAGTTGAGGTCATAGGGAGGATTTCTATAAGCAGTAGTAAATCATCCTGATCTGCTAATACAAGCCACTGCTACTGCTATTAGTACCCGCTTGAGTTAATGGAATATTTTCCTGAAGTCAGAGCAAGATTCTAAGCAAACAAACTAAGCACTGCTTACTTAATTTTTGCTGATTATGCCATTATGATCCTTATGTGGGTAAGAAATGGTGAATGTACACTTTTTCCATTTTTTTTCTATGGTGTTTGGAAAATAATGGCTCTGCTTCTTTGCTTACTCATTAGAAAAGGCAATGGAGATAAAATTAATATTATATAATATTTATATTATATATCAATGTAATATTATATCTCAATTCTTACCTTTGTGCTATAATAAAATATTTCTTCTCCTGGTAAATTTGATTTGAAATTACTGAAGTAATGGAGATTCCATTATGTAAATCATTTCGCAATGTATTAGATCTTGTTTCTCTCCATTACTAATGATAAGCTTCCATTTGTTTCATGTGGTATTGCTCTTCTTGGAAATACCTTTATTCCCACCCTGCCACCACCTTGAAAATATTTATTCTAATTGTATCAGTCTTGTTCTTTCATCTGTATTTTAATTAAAGCTTTATCCCAGACTACAACTGAAGTAAAAATTTACAATGAATTATGATTACTGCCAAGGTCACTGCAGATGATTAAGAACCTTAAATGTATATTTAACAACTTTCTTGTTGTAGAGCTTCACAACGCAGTACTTGGATGTGTGCCCCTTTGGGGTACTCTGATCACAAACCAACTACAGGTAGCTACACCTTACTATTTCAGAAACCCAAAAACTTTTCCAGAAGACAATAGACACTTAAAAAACATCACCACCATTCATTGTGATTTTGTGAATCAGAGGTAAAAAATGCTCATTCAAATTTTTGGAAAAGAAGGGGAAAAATTGCCACTAAATGTAATCATTTTGACTACATTTTTCTTCAAAGTAAATACTTCAATCTGGTAAACATCCTTCATCCCATCCTTAAAACAGAATATTCTTTTATAAAGTTCCATTGTTTCCTGAGAAGTAAAGGTGCAGGAAGAAAAAAAATGAACTTCCCAGTATTAGAACCCTTGAAAATAATGAAGAAACAAAGTCATCTGGGCAAGAGAAAAAAGTACTTCTATAGAATAAACACATCTAGTTTCCAGAAACACTGGAATAAAAAAAAAAAAAATAAAAAAAAAAAATGTTGCAACACAGAGGTCAGCCAAGTCTGCCTCTTTTCTCCCCTGAGACTGAATGGAGTTGCCATATACTTCTGTTATCAGAGAATCAGTTAGGTTGGAAAAGACGTTAAAGACCATTGAGTCCAGCCCTTAAAAAAAAAATAAAATAAAAAAAAATTAAAGAAAAAAACAAACAAAAAAAAAAGAACCTTCAGGAAAACACAGACAGCTCAGCTGAGCTGGTCACAAATTTATGCTGAGCTGTGCACTGTTGCAAGGTGCTTCTCTGCAGTTGTTTATCAATAGTCTTACATTCATTCATACCCTTTGTAAAAACCACTTTACCTAGTTTTAAATCCAAAAGGAGACAGGTGCAATGCTATATATTTCTTCTGAAACAGTACACAAGGAGCTACATTACTTGTATGAACTGATGCTATCTATGCTAGTGAGCAGGATTTTGAAATCCAAGCATCAGAAATCAGCAATATACAGTTTTCATGCTATTTATATTCCTTTTAAAAGAAGATACAATATATATTGAATTCCACTCCATTACTTTGAAGGCAGTGAGTCTATGAAGTCTGCACTGGTGAACTGGTAAATTAGAAAATCAGAACACAACTTTTTTTTTTTTCTCATACTCCTACTGCATTAAATGAACATGAGGATTGAAAAGCAAAAATAGCAAGAATGGCTGAAATAATGAGATCCAGCACTGCCATACAAATTCACAGGTGTTGAAGGACTTTATTTTTTTTATTTGAAACTACAAGGCTCATTAATTTACTTTTTTTTTTGTAGCAAAATACAGCTCACAAATACATGAAAGAAAAAGGTAGCTTTTTTACTAAAATAGTTTAAGTGAATTAGGAGCTGAAATTGCATTTAAAATCAGTAACAGTGCAACTTAAACCTTCACATACCTCAGAAAATTTTGAAACTCTTATGTAATATTCCCATTCAGAAGGAAGAAGAGGGTGAGTTGCTAGACAGAAAAATAATGTGCAGTTTGAAAGTAATCTCTGCTATGTATATTTACATATATTTCAAATAGCGTATTTAGTGAGTTCCAGCCCAATATAGGGATTTCTGTGTGGTCCAGCCTCTTCAAACTCATATTATAAATACAGTGAAAAATTGAATGTGATAAAAATTGAATAATATATTATTAGTTGAATAAAATAATATATTAATAATTGAATAATTTAAATATTTAATAAAATGGGCTATTACAGTGTTGATGTTCTTTCTGTGGGCCATTTGAGAGGGATAGGTTGTCGCTAGCACTTTTTGTCACATGTTCCTGAGGAAGAACTCAGACATAATCTGCCAGGAACATAATGAAGTAACAATTTCTTCCAGCAGAAATAAATTAACCATCTCTTGTTCAGCTGACATTAACAGAGCATATCTAAGAGTGTGAGTTGATAATAACTGTCTTCTGTTCAAATACATGCAAAATCAGGTCAAATTCATAAATGCCAGATAGTATGACTACAGCTATAATAGGAAGGGGCCCTTTTTAGTTTGATCTCACTCAGGTCTGTTTGTCTTATATCTTTTCTCTCTTGCCTCATAGCTTATTACCTTTTTCTAAACACCTCTTGCCACTATGTCTGAGGTTTTATTTCTGTTTGGTTGGTTTTGAACACTAGAACTAGCCCAGAATCACTTTTCTGCACCAGAAAACTGTATTTTTATTTTTTTTTTTTACATTTGGATGTAAATTATACAATGATTTTATCAAGAATAATATTTTGAAAGTTGAATTTAAAGAACTATAGAAAAATATGATGGCAGCAGCTTATATTGTGTCTCATCAATGAGTTGATTATTTGGACTTGTACTAAATTCCACCCTCACTATGAGCATGGATAAGCCTATATTTCAAATGTGTAGAGACTGAAACAAAGCAAGTGGAAAGGATAGTAAGAGGTGTCATTCTAAAAATGGGATATTTTTGAATATTTGTTTGTTGAATATAAATTCATGTGGGGAAAAAAAAAAAAAAGAGAGAAAAAGCTTCTGCATGATATAGGACCAAATTTGAATGTATGTACTTTATTTCTTGCATGAAGGTCTTAATTCTTAGCCATTTAGATATTCTGATGCACAGCTTTCACAATCTCTGCTTGTATGTTTCCTGTTCGTAAAAAAATACTTGAATAGTCATTATGCCATACTGCAAAAATCATTCCAGCCTGGCAGTTAGGCCATTTGCCTTGCTGATGGATTCCAGCCAATGCAAGAGCAAATATCTAACAACTTATCTGAAATCTGACAGACTCTGTAGGAGGGACTGAAAGTGCCTTCCCAGGATATCCCTACAGCTAGAGCACTCTCAGGAGAGTCATTTTCTCACATTTCTTTTTTGTTTTCAGGGGTGTTTTATTTTGTGTCAGATGGAACATTTCTGAAGCAAGCAAAACATTTTGATTCAGTTTTTTAATGCAGAAAATAATAAAGCATTTTATTTTATGTTTTATTTTCTGCATGCCATTCAACCTAACCAAGCAGGGACTTGCACAGCCATGCCCAGCACCCTGGTATTGTAGTTTCCATCCACAAGGACTTACAGTGCAAATAAAAACAGATGGGGAAAGTGCAGAGAGAGATATTTGCTAGAAAAGGTGTCTTCACAGGAAAGAGTTAATTTCAAATGTAAGATTTGAAAAGTCTAAATGCGTGTTGTATAAGAGAAAAAAACTAAAAGACTAATCAAGTGCCTTGGTTGAAGTAAGATTTTAGAAACATATAGCATTTTCTTGAATTAATAAATGTTTTAACAATTTGAAAAGCCTAGGTTTATGAAGGCTTTGCACATTATCTGCAGCAACAGCAACTTTATGCATGCATGAACTTAATGAACCAACCCACAAAAAAAAGATTATTAATGAGACATTTTCTCCAGGCAGGCTAAATGAGTTGCTTCTGAGAACATCAGAGACAGCTCTCTAATGATAGGCAGGGGAGCACAGCTTATGATTTGTTTTTGTGCAAAGATTGTGGTCAGTGGGTCTATTGCTGGGTGACAAAAGAAAGATTTGATAAGACTTTGGGTATAAATATTTAAACACATGCTTCATCTCCACTCATTTTACTTTCTTTTTATGCTCTTTCTTGTCCTCTTTCTTTTCATTGTTTTTATGATATTTCTTGGGTTTTGTTCCCTAGAATTAATTTGATTCACTCTTTCTGAAATGTTTGAACTTACTTCTTGACAACTACTGGACCAGGGTAATCAGAAGTGAGCTTGGTATCCTTCTGAGTCCCTTCTTGCCAATGCTGTGGTTTGTTTTTACTGTGCTTAAGGGGTCATTGGACGTCCAGGTGACATGAAGTTGCTTTCCTCAGAGACAAGTAGGAAAAGACCAAAATTTAACATTTGGGTCAAGGCGTGTCACAACCACCTTCATCTTCTGAAAGTCATCATTTCTTTGCAAGGTCTGGGTGATTGTGAACTTCTTGCTTTTGAAGCCTACCAACAGTCCTTTGTGACTGGTCTACACGTCTCATGTCACTTGTTAAATCTAAAGGAATTATTTGTCATCTCTCTCTCTCAAAAGCTTAATCTAATAGAGCAGTAATCTTTCAGTACTTTACAACCAGTCTCACAGTGAAGCAAAAGCAGATTGTAAGTGAGGTATGCCTCACACTTATATCTAGGAACAGAATTATTCTTCATTACATGTAAAACATTACTCATGGAAAATGTAAAAGTTTACTCTTCTCTCATTTTATGCCAACTTGAAAACAGAAATACTGAAGTATATCTTTTCACTAATCAAAACTGTTGAAAAAACTCCTGAGGGAATGTTTTCTTTAGTTTTTTCTAGCTCAGTTACTGAATTATACACATCTGGTGACCTTAGAAGAGCAAATAAACACAAACCACCATGCTCTCCCTCACAAAAAAATTATCAAATCCCTTACATACTTTGCCTGAAGTGGATATTTGGAAGATGGTATGTGCAAAGGCTTTTTACATAATGTTTGTGATAATGATGTTTACTTTATTTTCAGCATCTAAATATATATATATATATATATATATATATATATATATAGGATAGA
>JAWWEW010000078.1:122644873-122673909 GCA_035583185.1 Anabacerthia variegaticeps | reverse complement strand
ACTCTTCCACAAACAGGTGTTTCTAGAAGACAAATCTAAAGTGGAAATAAAACTGAGTAAATCCAAAACTATAAATTAAGGTGGATGCTTCATTAACGTGTATAGAGATTATGTTAAGAAGAAAAGTCATGATGAAAATCACACAAATGATATCCACATAATCAATATCTGTTTGGAAACTCCAAATTTACTGTGGAATGTGCATTATTTCAGAATCTCAAGCAAGTAGGAGACTCATAACAAGAGCTTAGTTGCACATATTGGAAATCTAAGCCTATTTTGCTTCATGATAAGCCTGACCTTCTGATTGTGAGTAAAATACAGAACAAATATTGCCATGAAATCAAAATCCATACCTGTTTCAAAACCAGAGAATAAAATACTTCTATTTTCAACTGACAAAACTAGTTGAACTTGAAAGACATCATAATAGCTATACTTCTGGACTGTTACTGCAGAAATTTTCTCAGCAATTTTAGTCACTGAATGGAGCTCACTGATGAAGCTCTGTAGTCTCTCAAGTGGGCTAAGCAGGTGGTTTCATGGCTGTTATTTATGTGTTTCTTTAAGGCAATAAGCTTTTATTTTTTCCACCATTCTTTATCTCTCTATTGTGTTTTTCACTATACTGAAGCATGGCTACTCAGAACAAGATCTGGCTCTGTACTTTACTGCTTCATCAACCCAATAGCATACTCTCTGTGATACGATCCCACCTGTGATTTACATCACCAGAGCTAAAACTTAACAGTCCATGAAATTTATTGCATATTGTTTGATTCATTTGTATCGAGTCATACAGAACACAAGCTAAATTGTAAATTTATCTCATATTGTTTGCAGAGTGAATGATTGGTCATAGTTCACATGCAAATCTGGAGCTGCAGTGAGAATTTTAAGTGCTTCATAAAAGTTAATGTCAGAGGTTTTCTGATGACTGCACCCATCTTCTTTAATGGTCTTATTTATTTATTTATTTTTCTACAACAAGCTTGATTCAAGTCATTCTTTCTTACACATTTTCTGTAGCCCTAATACATCAGTTTATTTTTAGACCTCTTCCTCTTCTTCTGTTAAGTAGCATGAAGAACTGACGATAAAACCAAAATATTTCCTTGCACTCAATAACATCAAATTTCATGCTTCATTTTTCTGTCCATTTTCCCATCTGTTGAAAACTGTATGCAATTCAGAAGTGTGTTTCTTGATGCATACTTTCCTCTCTGTTTATCTTATTTCAAATTGTTGACACTATTCAGGTTATATAAATTTAAAACTGTCTCTGTCAAAATGCTGGGGTCTTCTTAGGAATGTGAGTCTATATGTCAGGGAGGGGGACAAGAAAAGCATGAATAAGGAATAAGAATGAAAGTGTTGTAAAGAGAAGGCATTTAGGGTTTGCTAGAGGAAACTTACCAAGATCAAATGAAGTGCTTGCTGAAGCCATATATGTTTGATATTGATATTAGAGGATGTAGCTCTTGCTAACAGCATGCATCCAGTAGTCAGCAAACATTAGTCCTTCCATCTCAACACAAGTGCGTTCAACTGGCTCATTCTCAGTCTTTTGGACTGATAGTAAGAACAGAGGGGAAAAAAGTCAAAGATATTTGCATCAGTGCAAACATCATCCCTCAGGCAGCTACTGTTTCATTAACACTGGAAACACGAAGAAAGCTCCTGGCTTGAGGAGAAAGAGTTGGCTGAGCTGGGTTGAGCTTGTCTTCACCACACATTCTTCACAGCTTTGGGAATATCACTTAGGGCAAGATGCACAAAGCCTGTTTTGATGCTAAAATAGAGAATTCTGTGTAATTTGTAGGTTCAAGCATAACAACCAGCTTCCTCAGTTACTCACAGCCCTTCTTGCCTGACTGCTGCTACCAAATAGAGGCTCCAGGAGAGTAGATCTGAAAGGTCCGAGAGAAGTGATACTCATTGGGGAATTTATAAATAATCCCTTAATAAATTATAGTGATTTATGTGCAGAAAGGGGAGAAGACTCGACCCTGCCCAAGGGTCAGTTGTATCAGTTGGGTGTGTTCTCAGCATGCTGTAGGCTCCTTTACAGCACAAAGAGATGGCACTGGTATTTTCATTTCAAAATGTCGTTCCAAAATCAAAAGATCACCATAATCCACTTTTTGCACAATCATATTTTAATATATAGTTTAAATAAGACACAGAAACTGAGGCTACAGAGTAGAGTGAATACAAATACTAACCACATACTGCCCAAAATAAGAAAAATATATTAGTCACAGACCTAGAAGAAAATGAAATAGGCTGGCTCTGTAATCAGTTGTAAGGATGTCGTTCAGATAGTTCAGAACATAGTGAACACAAAAGGTGGTTTTCCACTATGCTAAGTCCAAACTGGCAAGACTGCCAATTTGAATGTTTGTCAGAATGGTGCAAGAAGTGAGCTTCAAAGTAGGTAGAGCAGATTACTGCAAGACTATTGCATATTTATAATACTTTCAGACAGGTAACATGTGATTCATTACTGAAAAGAAAGACACATCTTCTTAAGCAAAGTGTTCAAAATATATGACTGTTCTTCTTTACATACATGTTTGCACAAGGATATTTCTTGGCATGACTGTTGAATCTTTTTTCTATATTAAGCTGTAGATATCACTTAATCTACTAGATTCCTTTTTATATTGATACAAAATCAGGATAAACAAGAGATTACAATGTTTCATTTTGAAAATAGTCTTCTGAAATTAATAATGTACTGGAGCAATATCAAGTGACTATGTGACTAATTTACAGTTTTTCATTGCTTTTAATCCATTTATTGCAGGAAGTAAGAGGACTGAGTAATAGTAAAGCTATTTATTCTCTGTGAAGTGTTGTAGAATTTTAACTAACCTCACTACTCAGCACAATTACTAAAATACATGTGAAATGAATGTGACATATAATCACATTTTTTAGTTAAGTTAGCACTTCAAATAACACATCACCTCTCAAGAGAAAAATTCACCAACCATGAGAAGTATGCAGAGATTTTCTAACCTTTTCCTTCTGAACAAAATTTTTTGAAATTTTGATTCCTTAAACTTCACATACACTTTCTGTGAAGGATGGAAAACGTTGCATCACACAGGTATCAAGACTTGAATGGCACATTAAGCCTGTTTGTAGCTTAATTTGCTGCAGGTAGAGATTTTGAAAAATTATTAGACCAGAAAAATTTCACTAAGTTTATTTAGTGCTTTTGTTACTATTTCCTAATTAGTAAGATTTTTCAACATTTAATCAGGTTGAAATGTATTGGAAAAGTAACACAACTCAGCAAAATTTCCTCTATAAAGATATCCATCTACTTCATTATACTATTTCAGTCAACTCTTCATAATATGTGATTCTTGATTTCAAGGACTGAAAATACTAGATAAATCTTTCCAGATGAACAACATTATTTTAATTTGGAAACTAGAATCTTTTTGAGTTACAAAAAATTGTCATCTACTGACAGGTTATATGGAAACCCTAGATAATTATGTCTGTAGCAGCATGTGAAATTCTTTTCAGTACTTTATTAAATGTCTTTAAATGCTAAGATTTAAATAAAATTTTATAATTTTTATAATATAATCTTTAAACTTTATTTGGCACTAGATTGAACTACAGAGATCTAGCTATTTTTGGCATTTCATTTGGGGGTAGTGGAGACTAAAAGTCAGCAGGATAGCAACATGGAAAACATTTAATTTAAAATTACTGATGTCTAAATGGATCATGTGCATGTGTGTACTCATGAAACAAGTGGATTGAAAAAAATGAATCCTCAAATATGGTTTCTCCCAAAGTTTGTATACAATGTTAATTTCTCAACCAAAATCAAGTTGGCAACTAATGCCTGCAGTATTATTTAGTGCAAATTACTATTATTATTTTATTTCAAGTAATTAAAGCAGATTAATATATTCATATAGACATAAACTCATTTACTTTTGTTACCATGGAAGAAAGGTTTAAGACAAAGCAGCTAATAAATCAAATAATTGCATATGTCTCATATGAAAACTGTTTTTTTTATCTCTAACAGAAGGCAGAGTTGTGTTACAAATGCTTCCTTTCACAATTTCACTGTTGTGTTGTTTGAGCATACAAAGAGGGATGAATGCACATGTATAATAGGATGATTATAAGTCTCTGTATTTAAATGCATATAATCCAAAACACCGTTGCTTTTCAGAAAATTAGTTAGAAATGCTGAGAAAATTCATGTACACAAACACACAGTTCAAAGATATGAAACATTCCACTGAGATAAAGCAAAGGTCCTGGGGAAGCAGTAGACCTGTAATGCAAGGCAGTACAAGGCAAGAAGAAATATATCTATAAAACCAGTAATTTTATTTAAGAATCTTTTAAGAAGAGGAGCAGTAAATACCTACACGCCTACAGTTTTGCAGAGTAAAGGAACCCTATGAAAAAGAGGCAACTCTGTATACTAAATAAGTCAAAAGGTTTTTATTGATTCCAGCTGAGGTGAAAGAAAGAGTACCCTGTTCTGACTAGTAGACAGAGTGGAAGAGTCAGCTGAGATCATTTTAGAGAAGAAATTATTCCATTTTATCTAAATAGACATACTAGACAAGCATAAAAAGGTAACTTCAACCCTGGACCACTGTGGACAGAACAATTTGCAGAAACACATGGTGTCCTTTTTCTGAAAGCTACGTAAGAACAGATAAATAGCCAATCTGCTTTATTTCCACAGGAAAATAACTAGGCATAACTCTTTCTGAAGTACCTATAATGAAACTAGATAGATAGATAGAGAGGATAGATTAGATAGATAGATAGATAGATAGATAGATAGATAGATAGATAGATAGACAGACAGTGAACATGAATGTGTATTTATACAGACAGAGAAACATCAAAATTGCCTGGTTTTGACAATATATTTGTACCACTTACCTTTATAGCCATCATGATACGCCTGATCTGTATTTATATTTGTCAGTTGAATAACTGACAATAGAAACTGAGAAGGCTTCAGGGAGACCTCATGGGGGCATTCCAGTACCTTAAAATCTATAGAAAGGATGGAGAGGTACATTTTATTCAGGCAGATAGTGACAGGACAAGGGACAATAGTTTCAAATGGGGAAGATTATGATTAGATGATGTTAGGAAGAAATTCTTCACTCAGAGGGTGGTTGCCAATACTTCCAAATCTGTAAGTACTCAAGACCAAGTTGGATGGGGACCCTGAATAACATGATCATGGCCTCCCTACCCATGGAAGGAGAATTGTAAGTAGATGATCTTAAGGGTCCCTTTCAACCTAAGCCATTCTATGATTCTGTGAAATAAAAACTCAAGTATTTTAGGGGCTAAGTCAAGAAACTCAAACAGTGCAGTTGTCATTTCTCTGCTTCCACAAAATTCCCAGCATTTACAACCAGAAATGTCCTTTTTTTTTCAAGTAGGCAACGGATAAAATGACATACAATTCATCAAAGACATAAGTTTTGTTCTTTTGTAAACATTTTTGCAAAATACATTTAGTCAATAGCCATTTCTACAGAATGAATTGACTGGTTTTGGCCAGAATACTTTAGGTTCTGACCTCCTCAAAAGCTGCATGTACCCAAGATGTGCTTCAAACAGTATTGTAAGCCTATTCATTTTTTTAAGTCACACATTCATGCCCTCTTGGAAGTCTGCCACTGTTTGTTTTGTGCCTGTTTCTTAAAAACTATTTGGAAAGAGTTCATTTATTAAAAAAACTCAAATTGTCTGAAGATTGAGTTTTACACTAATGTTTGTGGAACTTGTGGGTTGGTTTATTTAGTACAATTATCTTCATTTGTGACATCAGCTTCCAAAAGTACTTTATTATTCATTCAAATTCTTCTGCATTTTACGTACCCTTCAAACAGCCATGACCTAATATGGCCCTAATGAATACTTGTATTTTCCAGACTGAATGTCCATTCTATTTCATGATGCAGTTTTGCACTTTATCCCCTTTGTTATTCAAACGAACTTCTGATAAGTGATGAATATGAGCTTTAATTAATTGCATGGGGTAATCTGATATGGCCAAATGACTGTGTGGTGTCTACAAAGCTCTTCTTTTTTTTGCATTTTTCAGACTTAAGTATGCATAAAGTACACAGAAGATAACTCAAAGCAAATATACAGTATAGTTAATAAAGACATCAGTAATGACCTGGTACAGAAAATGAGGCATTTATTATTCTACAGACATCCACAGCTGTTGGATTTTTCCACTTCTGAATGCAGCATTCTGTTGCTGACTTAAAAGTTAATATAGCAAATTGACATAGATCTACTTTCATTTATTACATTTCAGTAAGTGAGAACAGATCTATAGGAATTCTTCACATAGCTAATTAGATTTGCCTTTGGCAATGTCTGCGCTGTGTATCTAGAACATTAAACAAACTGTTGCTATCAAACTTTGTTAACAGGAATAAATACTTTGTCTGATATATTTTCATCCAATTGGCAGCCAGTTATCAATGGTGTCCCCCAGGGGTCAGTGTTGGGCTGACTTCTGTTTAATACCTCTATTGATGATTTAGATGAGGGGACATTTGCTGATGTCCACCATTAGCAAATTTACTGATGACACCAAGGTGAGGGGGAGTGTTGATCAGATGGAAGGCAGGAGGGCTCTGCACAGGGACCTGGACAGGCTGAAGAGTTGGGCTGATTCCAATGGGATGAGGTTCAACAAGCCCAAGTGCTATGTCCTGCACTTTGGTCACAACCCATGCAGTGCTACAGGCTGGGGCCAGAGTGGCTGGAGAGCGGCCAGGGACCGGGAGGTTCTGATCGACAGGAAGCTGAACATGAGCCAGCAGTGTGTCCAGGTGGCCAAGAAGGCCAGTGGCATCCTGGTCTGTATTGCGAACGGTGTGATCAAGAGGTCCAGAAAAGTGATTCTTCTCTTGTACTCAGCACTGTTGGGGCCACACCTTGAGTATTGTGTTCAGTTCTGGGCCCCTCAGTTCAGGAGGGATGTCGAGGTGCTGGAGCATGTCCAAAGAAGGGCAACAAGGCTGGTGAAGGGACTTGAACTCAGGAGAGGCTGAGGGAGCTGGGGTTGTTTAACCTGGAAAAGAGAAGGCTCAGGGGAGACCTCATCACTCTGTACAACTACATGAAAGGAGGGTGTAACCATGTGGCGGTTGATGTCCCAGGCAACTATCAGTAAGACAAGAGGGCACAGTCTCAAGGTCTGCCAGGGGAGGTTTAGCTTAGATATTAGGAAGAAAGTCTTTACAGAGAGGGTAAACAGGCATTGGAATGGTCTGTCCACAGAAGTGGGGGATTCTTCATCCCTGGATGTTTTTAAGATGAGACTGGATGTGGCACTTAGTGCCATGGTCTAATAACTGTGGTGGTAGTGGATCAAGGGCTGGACTTGATAATCTCAGAGGTCTTTTCCAACCCAGCTGGTTCTATGATTCTATGTTCACATTTCAGCTTCAGATTAGATTGAGTTCCTGCATAAACAGGGTCAGCTTAATTTAGCTCAGCAGAATTGTACCCAAAATAAGATCAGCTTTGAATGTGGCCTGTTGTGTCATTTGAGGTTACATACTACCTAAAAGTCCAAGTACAATTTAAAAAAAAATGATCTTTGTAATAAACACTTTGAGATTTTAATTCTTGTTTATAACAAATCCTCAACATTTGATCTAAATCTAAAGAGACAGGAATGCTGATAGATTCTTTGAAGTTCCATAAGAGAAGAAATTAGTCTCACAGGAATGAGCAGTATGAAATAGTAATAACAAGATCTCTCCATACCATTTGACTACACACCAATGGAAGTGCAAAGATCTGGAGAAAAATGTCTTTACATCTCTGAACTATATGTGGGAACACAAAGAGACTTGATGAATGAAGGGATAATAGGAAAAGAAAATGAGAGAGCTTGAAAAGAACTGAAAAATACATAGATGTGAAATATAGTAAAATCAATTAAAAATATGTAGCCCAAAGAAGAATAAGCTTTTCAGTGATAACATTCAAAGTTTAGCTGAGATGGAAGTGTCCTGAGCTGGATAGTGATAGAATATATTGCTTTTATCTTAGCTGGTTCAAAAAATGTGTGCAATGTTTCATTTGGCTTCAAAGTGATAAAATGCCTCAGTAGAATGGCTTATAAAAGCAGCCTTGTAATTATTGAGAGCTGATATACCAAGCTACAGGATTATAGATTTACTTACTCCTGATCTCCTCTATTCCCTCCTTTATACCACAGAAAGAGAAAGGCATAAACCAGTCTCCACAAGTAGCACTTAAAGATGCCTTCTGGAAAGGCTGTGCCCGTTTAAGAGGTCAGGAAATTCTTATTTAGGTATCTGATACCACTCGAACTTGTATTATATCACAGAATCACAGAATAGCTTGGATTGGAAAGGACCTTAAAGATCATCTAGTTCCAGCTCCCTGCTATGGGCACAGACACTTCCCACTAGGCCAGGATGCTCAAAGCTCTACCAGCCTGGCCTTCAGTAATTCCAGGGATGGGATACCCGCATCTCTGGCATCCTGTTCCAGTGCCCCACCACTCTCATAGTAAACAATTTCTTCTTAATACCTAATCAGAACCCACCCTCTCTCAGTTCAGGTCTTAGACCTCACTTTTCATTTTAAAGACAGTTTGATTTTATGGGAAGTATGTCTAATACCAGGTAGGCACACAGGAAATAAGATCTTTGACCCATTGCTATGGCTAGCCAGTACATTTGTACAAGAAGCAAGTAAAAACTTCTCCTGTTTGTGATTAAAGATAACTACAGCTGATTGTCACCTTGGGGATAACCATCCTGTTATAATTAGCATTTATTATATGCATTTCCCAGGATGAGATGAGGTTGGATAGACACTTTTCAATTGAGAATATATATAATGGGGATCTCATCAAAGTGGTTTCTCAACTGGTTTACTCATTCAAATTAAGTACATCTCATGATATGCTATTTCAGTTTCATCTTTAATGAACCAACGTGCACACAGACGGCAAGTGCATCCTCCAGAGCTTATAACATTGTCCTTCTTGCCAGCAATCTAAACACAGAGTATTAAAAGCTGTAAGGCTACAAAGAAGAAATTTTTTTTTCTTTTTTTTTTTTCCTCCTCTCTTTTTAACAATGTATCTTTAGAGTTCTACTGTTGAAAAAATTATAAGGAAGTTTGACTGGAGGTTGCTTTTGATGGTACAAAAGAGAATATTTTCATTGCTTAGAACTGTAAACTTGATAGCAACACTCCATTTAAACTGAAATTAAAAAAAAAAAAAAAGATGTATTTTGAAACTAATAACAAATTATAGAATTGTTTTAATCTTTTATATGAGGAAAAGTGTGTTTAAAACTAACAGCAGTCCCTTCTCTGGGGCAAGCAAGAGCAAAATGATCACTTGAAATTAAATACTTCTGTACAATTCCTAGGTAAACTGCATTTTAAAAGCATTAGAGTATGTACTGAGAAACACATCCTCAAGGGTAAATCATTATGGGTGGTTATTCTATGTCCAGAGACTATGTTGCTTCATAACAGATTTGAATAGTGGAGGGTTGTTTGGGGTCTTTTTATTTAGAGTGGTTACAATGTTTTTCTCAAGTGCATTAACCAAACAATGGAATACTTTTTAACTGAAGGCAAGTGAAAAAACACAATTATACCTAGACTGAATTTCACAGTAGGACGTTAAATGATTGATGTTGAGTAATTTAACTACAGAACAAGATGTGTTGTTGGGGTTAGCTTTGGTATCTTTTTTCATTTCCTTGTAAGGCAAGCCTGTTATTTAAGGAAATAAATGGACAAAAGAACAGCGAGGTTATACACCTCAATTAATAGTATCTTGCAGGTCCCTTGGCTCTTTGTGTTGCATGCTTTTAGCTTGCAGAACTTTGTACTTAGTAAGAAAGAGAAAACATTTATAATTGCAAGGCATGCCACAGGAAAAGACAGTGTTTTTGTTATTGAGTGTGTTTCTCTATAGCTATGAATAGCTTTCTGAGACATAGCTAAAACTCCTTGTTAGCTAAAAATACTGAAAAATAACTCTAACAAGTACAAACGAACATGAAATTCTGAAGGGTCTTCAGAGTACTTGGTGTTTGACCTTTTTCTTGACTTGACCAGTACTTTGACAGTTGGAATTTACTTTGACTCCGTTATTCTGCTATTTGAATATCATCCAGATTTTTATGTGCTTACCTTCAGAATCAACCTGGGATTTCAGTATGCTTTCTCATACTACTTTTAGAAACTGAGAACACCAATTGTTGAAGACCAATTCAATATTCCAAGATCATAGAGGAAAGCAGAATTAGACCTTAGGTTTCTGCTTGTCCAGATAATGTTCAGTCCTTAAATTTCTTCTTCTTTCTGCTATCCATCCAAGTGACTAAACAAAAACACTTTTATGGGTATACTCATGGTATAAAATGGGATGGTTAGGTGATAAAAGATCATCTGCACATTCACAAATGGGCACAAAAGGACAACAGGGAAGGTTGGTAGAACCCAAATAATACCCTGTCCCAGATACTTCCAAGCCCACTGCAGGAGCCACCAACCCTGAAACAACTCACCTCAATGGACACAATGGCAGGTGGAAATCCTCAATAAGGACCTCCAAGGAATGAACACCTTGCTGGGCCTCTTTCAGGGCTGTCCTGGGAGATCCTCAGCCCCAGTCTAGCAGATGCTGGGGATGACACACTAGACATAAGCAAGTTATGTGCACTTACAGCCCAGAAAGCCAACCATATCCTGGGCTGCATGAAAAGAAACACAAATAGAATATTGAGGAGGGTGATTCTGACCCTCTACTCTGCCCTCATGAGACTCAACTTGGAACAATGTGTCCTGCTCTGGGGCCCCAACACAAGAAAGTCATTGACCTCTCAGACCAGGTGAAGGGGAAAGCCACAAAAATGATCAGAGGGGTGGAACACTCTTTGACCAGAAAGACTGAGAAAGTTGGAGAAGACTCCAGGGAGACCTTTCAATACTTAAAGGAGACTGTGGTGGTTTGACCTTGCCCAGATGACAGGTGTCCCACCAAGCCACTCCATCACTCCTCAGCCAAATATGGGAAGAAAATATGGCAAAAAGGCCATAGGTCAAGATCAAGATAGAGAGGTCACTCCACAGTTACTGTCATGGTCAAAAAAGACTCAAGTAGGGAAAATTAATTTAATTTATTGCCAATCAAATCAGAGTAGAATAGTGAGAAACAAAAAGAAATCTTCACATACCTTGCCCTCACCTCTCCCCTTTTTCTGGGCTCAACTTCAGTCCAGATTTCTCTGCCTGCTCCCCCAAGGCAACACAGTGGGATGGAGAATGCAGTCAGTCAGTTCATCACAGTTTGTCTCTTCTGCTCCTTCCTCTTCATGTTCTTCTCCAGTGTGGTGAACCCCTACAGGAGACACTCACTAATTTCTCCAAATGAAGTCCTTCCCACAAGCAGCAGTTCACAGAACCATAGAATCATAAAATACAGTTCATAGAATCATAAAATAGTTTGAGTTGGAAGAGATCTTTAAAAGGTCACATAGTCCAACTCCCCTGCAATGAGCAGGGATATCTTCAACTAAAAAAGGTTGCTGAGAACTGTCCAATCTGCCTTTGAATGTTTCCAAGGATGGGGCTCTTCACAGTTCTTCAAGAACTACTCAAGTGTGGGTCCTTCCCATAGGGTGCAGCCCTTCAGGACCAGACTCCTGCAGAGTCGGTTTCCTGTAGAGCCCCATATCCTGCTGGAAAAAAGCTGCTGAAGTGTGGGCTCATCTTTCCTTCGTCCACAGGTCCTACTGGGAGCCTACTGCAGTATAGACTCTCCATGGGGTGCAACTTCCTTCAGAGCACATCCACCTGCTTTAATGTGAGGTTCTCCACAAGCTACAGGTGGATATCTGCTCGAGCTGCAATGGCACAGCCTGCATCACCATGGTCTTCACCACTGGCTGCAGGGGAATCTCAGCTCTGCTGCGTGGAGAACCTTACCCCCCTCCTTATTCACTGGCCTTGGTGTCTGCAAAGCCATTTCTCCCACATATCCTCACTCTTTTCATCCAGTTGTTGTTGTGCAGAAGATTTCCCCCTTCTGAAAATACGTTATCCCAGTGGTGCTACCACTGTCAGTGATGGGCTTGGTCTTGGTCAGTAGCAGGTCCATCTTAGAGAGGTCTGGAACCAGCTCAGTCTGACATGGGGGAAGCTTCTAGCAGCTTCTCACAGAAGCCATCCATGCAGCCCACCCACTACCACAGCTTTGCCATGCAAGCACAATACAGGGGTCTATAAAAAAGACAAAAAGAGATGTTTTACCATGGACTACAACAATAGGACAGGGATAACAGTCTTAAACTGAAAGAGGACAAGTTTAGGTTAGATATAAGCAAGCATGTTTTTATTATGAGGATGGTAAGGCACAGGAACAGTCTGCCCAATAAGTTGGGGATGACTCATCTCTGGAAGTGTTCAAGGTCAGTTTGAATCAGCAACCTGATCTAGTGAAAGATGCCCCTGTCTACAGCAGAGAGGTGTAATTAGTTGATCTTTAAATGTCCATTCCAATCCAAACCATTCCATGGTGCCATGATTCTATGAATAAAAATTATCTGCGGCCAGGCTGGAATAGAGTTGCCCAGGTAACTAACAATTATGTAAAACACTAGTAACAGATGTTGATATAAGAACTTTTAGCCTCTTATTAGACTAAACTTTTCAGTTTTAAAGTATGGATTGACTCATGTCTCAGTCAAAGTATCCATATAGCCATATCAGATATCTAAAGCCACACAGTTTCTTAATTTAGAAATTAAAACTATTACAGCATGCCAATGGCTGACCTAAAACCATATCATGAAATGATTTCTCTAAATAAGTAGAGATTAGTTTCATGCCTGAAACCAAGATTTAAAATTACCTGTAGTATTAACAGAGCAAAAACTAATGTCAACTAGGATTAGAATGATTTCAACAATCTTCATATAAATGCTAAACAATACAGCAGAGAGTATTCAAATGTCCATTTGACACTTTTAGGCACCGCTGGTCTTTTATTCCTTTTATAAGAAACCTTAGTCACATCTTTCTTCTTCAGTTATTTCAACACGGCTCCCCTGAGATAGATGCACTTGTACAGATGTAAATCAGGTGAGAATTATGGAATGATGTAAATCAAAATATGCATTACCCTACTGAGATCACCATAGTGAGATCATCAGAAATATATTGGAGAGCAGCATTGGCTAAGACTTCAATTTTAAAATGCCCTGATAGATTCAAATAACTAATATTGTGGTCAATAATATCCTGCACTAAATGGTCATATTTTCACATTGAGAAAAAAATCATCTATGGCCAAATTTTACACAGTCTAAAACGTGTTTATACTGCAGTAAATTATACAGACCACAATACAAGTGCCACAGATTCACTAGCAAAGGAAACTGCAAAATGTTTGTTTCTTAAAAATTGTCAGATAATCTGGCTAGTCTAGGCAACTGCATTTAAACAAGAAAAGCAAGAACATTAGGCTTTAGTACTCATGCAGACAAACCAGTCTTTGGAAAACTCTAAATTGCCCTGAGACTGGATCTTACAGGACTTAAGCCAAGCTTAACAAAAATAACTAATACGCATGCAAAACTTCGGATTCATCTTGGGTTCTTATTAATGAATCATTTCACACACATTGAAGATGGAAAAGCAAAATGTATTACATTATGTATTACAATGAGCAGCCTTGGATTACAAGTATAGGGTTGCAGAGATGTTGCAGCTAATCAAGGAGCTTGATGTTGTAAAAACTCAGGTATATTTATAGCCTTGATCAAAGTTTCTCTTTTTACAAGGTAAATTTCACAACTCTTGTAAGATTGTTTAATTTTAAATAATAGATACTTGAGACGGAGAAAGAAAAATAAGCCCTGTGTTACATCAGGTAGTCCGTGTCAATGACAGCACAAGATGGCTTTCTACACTATATCCTTCAATGCTTGGATTCATTTTCTTTCCTTGTAAAGATTATTGCTAATAATAATAGATCTTATATTTGAAAAATATTTTCTGGAATTCTTTTAACTACTTTCTGTTGCTTTAGGCTTGATTGTCTTAAGAGGGGGAAAAAAAAAAAAAGAAAAAAGGACCTAAATTCAACCTGAATTGGCTAAAGATGTGTTGAATGACCTTAAACAACTCTGTAATTGCCTGTACCTTTTTAATCTGTCCTCACCGAGACACCGAGAAAGAGGAGCATCTTTCTATTTTTACTTTGTTGTGTTGATATCATAAAATTTAATTCACTATAAAGGTGTTTGTGTACAAAATACAGTCCTACTGCTTACTGTCTGGCATGGTAATTTTGATATCCTTTTTGTCAGCCTTAATCACTCCTTGCATATTTTCATGGTTATCCTGTTCAAGTACATGAAGACTTTTACTTTATCCTGCTAAGTTGTCAGGCCAAGTTATCAACCTTCTCCTTGAACAAATCCCTCTAAGTCAATCACTCTACCCCTCTATATTCTTTCCAGTTCCTGACCTTTGTTAGGCATCTGAGAGGACAGAATAGGGATTCAGAGGTTTGCTTTTATACATGCTTGAAAACATGTTCCATCTTTCTATTCAATCTTTATTCAACCATGAATTTCAGACTTAACCATAAATCTATCTTTAACTATCAAACCACATTATAACTCAAGTGGGAAGAAAGACTCACACTAACTCTGTGGTAATCAATGCCTTCATGTTTTAATTGCTGTTGACCTTACCAAACTATGCAAGTGATGCTTACCAACCTGCTGCTTCCTTTAAGCTGAGCTGCTAAGGAAAACATAGAATTCGAAGAAGGACAAAAACAGAGGTTCACATTTCCTTTCCAAGGATATTATCTGCTTCAGCTGCCCACTAAAAGCAAAGATTTGTTCTTTTTCTGTTTCTTTCAGTAAAAGCGGTGAGCTAATGTACTAGGTGATTTCACTGGGCATATGTTGAGTTACACCAGCAAAGGATGTGTCCTTATTGCTACTGACACAGCCCCTTGACAGATATCAAAGGAAGAGCTCTCACACTATTGCCAAAATGCATTCATAACTGAATGACCAATATGTGGGCCCTGCAAGAGAAAGAAAAGGTAATTTGGGGTGGAGAATGAATGTCAAGAAAGAAAGTGCTTCCCTACTAGTTTTGCACCATAAAGTGGTTCAAACACTTTGTCATTTAACTCATGAACTTTAGAATGTATTCATTTTGGAAGAGTGATGATAAAAGGAGATGGGTCTATCACCACCAAGTTCTTACAGCAGTACTCTGCCTTGCACATTTCCCTGTGAACAAAATTAGCTCCTCACTAATTTTCATAACTTAAGCAGCAAACCACCTTAGCAGAGGAAGAAGATTGGAAGTATATGGTCAGAAAATCTGAGATGAAACATTTGTCTAAAGGTAGTCATCCAGTGCCATTTGAGGTGCCCTAAGGCAAACAACCTGGCCAGCTGTTGCCAGTCCAGGAGGCACTGCTCCCACTAAGTCCTGTAACATATGTATGAGCTTTGTTTGAGTTCAGATACCATACAGAATTTTAAATGTCACTGGATGACAATGTGTAGGCAATTGAATCATCAAATGGATGGAAAACAGAGCTGCAAATGAGCTTGAAGCCTGCGAATATTCATGTTGCATAGAGGAACATACATTGCATTTGTTTAAGCAAACCATGCCATAAGTGCTCCTATTGGAGACAATGGCAATATTCCCATTGATTAAACCAGGGGAAAATCCTGCCCTTAGCTGTGCCATGAATATTTAATCAAACAAATTGGACCACAGTGAACACCATTGTTCCCTGTGATCCACTCAGGAAAGACCTTCTGCTAAAGGTAGCTTCCATTCTCTGTGAACTAGCAAAAGAAGACTGGATTCCTACCAAATCTATTTATCTTTATTGTCTTTTTTTTTTTCTCTTCAGCTCATGCAATTTCCTACTCTTACCCTTTCCATCAGTTTTACTGGCCCTTAAGATAAAAGGATATACTGTAGTTGTTCTGTCCCATTTCCTCAGTTGCCTACCAGGAAAATGGCAAAAAGATAAACCTCCCAGTCTTAACCTTTCCTGATGGTTCTAGTTAAGAAAAAGCCAGTATTTGGGAACAATGTGGGGTTTTTTTATTCCCTGTTATTTTCATCATCTCTGTTGTGGTGTATCTGGTGAATCTGGTGTATCTGGTGAATTAAAAATTCAAAAATAGTAATAATAATACTAACAATTAGCTGTAGAGTGGTAGTAATGCTAATGAAGTACTGTCTGTTTTTGTAAAGCTGAAAAGGAAACCTGGACACTGTATTTGGAGGAAGCAAAAGATGGCAAACAAAGTGAAGAGGGAGAAATTATAGTCTTCCTTTTTAAGGACTGCAGTGGAACAAATTAGAAACAATTTGGAAATACAGAGTTTGTTTCAGTGGCTAACACTGATAAATGGGACCCAGAGTCAAACTCAATCAAAGAGGATGTTCAAATTGGGGTTGCACTGACCTTTATTTTGATGTGTTATGCTCTGCTAACTTTGTGGATGAAGGGCATTTCAGCCTAAATTTTCAGCTGGTTCACTGATTCATATTTGTTTGCTGGGCTGATATATTACTGACTATATAAATTGTTTAGTGCCATAAATATTATTATTAGCAGCAAGAATAAGAGGGTGACCACACACAGATTGGCTAATCATTATTTATCTTGAAGCTTAGCAAAAGAAAATGCTAATTTCAGCTTTCACTTAGATCATCCTTATTTTGACCTGTGTCTCCTGTTATTCTGAAGACACAAAGCAGAGGGAATATTTGTTTTTCATAGAACAAAGCTACTGTTCATGCCTCAGACCAAAATGACAGCATATAACATTAGGAGCAATGCCATTATGGAGACAGTGTGATGGAACTGGCAGTACTCACTACATATGCATCAGCTGTCAGTGTCTGACAGTGGATATGCAGTGGGTTACTTTGTTATCATTACTCAAATTTGCCTTAGCCACTTTCCAATCTCTTGTCATTGGAAACTCATTCTTTAAATTTTTCTTAACCTTCCAAGTCTTTAAAACATAGCACGGAAACCTGCACAACTGCAAGAATTTTCTTGGGCTTGTTTTTCTTACAACAAAGTTGAATGAGGTTCTGCAATTTAACTTGGGCTGTGTGAATTGTGTGTGCTGTGAGCACAATAACTGCTAGAGACCCTTGTTTAAAACTCTAGAAGTAAATTAAATCAAAATCTTTTTAGGTTACAATTTGGCTAATGGTATCACAGAGGACAAAGTTAAGAGAAATCAGAAAAGGAAAACAGATATAAACTTGGCAGAAATCTTTAATCCTTTGTGTGCAGGACCATTCCTAAACAGATTTAAACTGCAGAATGAAGATCCTTTTGGCTTCCTGCCATGTTTGTTGTTTTTTTTTTTTTTTTCTGGGCTAAGCTTAGTCGGGATATCCAGAAGCTGTGATGTGAACCATACATTAAAGATCTTATTTCAAAGCTAGAAGATACATATACTGTAGCAGGATTATTTGTGATCAGCTTATAAAAGATCTATCCCCAAATGCAGTAACTCTAACCAAAGTATTTGTAGTCTGATCATGGATATTGCCTCAATGTAAAACTAATGTTCAAAGAGTAAATTACACTCCGTAAATTGCTTATCCACTTTCACTCTGTAAACAGGGTCACATGGATTTTTAAAAAGCTGGTTCAACTGACCTATTCTTCTATTAGCTGACAACAATTTTATGATAAGAAAATTCCCTTCTCAAGAGTACCTTCACCTTTCCTATCCTTCCTTTCTTTTTACTGTTTTTTCTCCTTTTTTTTTTTGCAAAAGCATGTTTTAAAAATAATAAGCAGATAAAGCTATTTTCCTTGTTTCCTTATTGTCCAAGAAGGCATTTTAATTTGTTCAACTGTTTATGCCAGCAGCCTAGTTTCAGAAATGAGATGAAAGCTTATACAATCTAATTAAATGAGGGCATCTAGCCCAACAGCCTGAGCTACAAGCAGCATTCCATCCCAACCAATTCTCATCCTACATCACAAACAGAGCAATACAGCAGCAGCAAGCTGTCTAAAGTGGAAAAAGCTACCTGTAAAAATATTCTTATAATATTGAGGACATATATTTTCATTTTGCCTGCATTTTCTTATCTCATCATACTATAGAAGTACTTCACTCTTTCTCTTGTAGAAGACAGATGGAATGAAAAGTCATTTTTAAAAAATAGAAAATGGTTTGTGTCCCTATCTAGAAAGAAATACTAAAGCTTACTTATATATAAAATTTTGGTATAAAAAAGGAAGATAGAAAAAAATAATTAAAGGTTTGTAACGTGTCATTAACATTTTGCATAATATTTTAATATCCTACTTAGAAAAATGCAGATAAGGGACAATTGTACTTAAAGCAAAGACTGTACAGGTCATCAGTTCTGAGTTTCATTTTTCTTTATTTTTTTCACACAAATCTATTTATTTTTAAAATTAGCATTGGAAAATTAAATACAGAGTAGTTTCTCCCATTCCTCACTATCCTAGTCTGCAACACAGATCATTCCTTTCCTGCACAATATTAAGATGGCCCTACTTAATCTGTAGGTCAATTCTTTAATCGTGTTTTGAGAGGCTCTTTGCTGTATTTGCATAATACACACTGCTAAGCCATAGCTAATGTGGCAGGCTGAGCTAGAGACCCCAGGGTTTCTTTAGATCCCAAACTTTTCTCATTTTTGCTTTCTGTGAAATTTTAAAAATATACTCATTTACAACTGCTTTTTTAAGAAAAATGAAACTTGCAAACCTGACAAAATTACTACATTTTGCTGCTTTTGCTTTTGAAGGAGAATTTTTTTCTGTATTCCTAATGCTTTTTTTTGTAGATTTTGCTGTGGAAGGAATCAATTTTCTGCAGAGATGGCAATGCCTTTCAATAAGAAATGAAACCTCTACATCTCCTTCTCAGCAGTTCCTTCATACAGTTTTACACAGTTTACTGTGACAGTCAACGTTATCTTGGCCATCACTGCTACAAGTATGTACAATTCATAATACAATAGAGATTAGCCTTAGAGCATTGGCACCACATAGAAAAACAAACAAAAAAATCGTCCTACTCATTTTACTTAAAAGCCCTGTCTCACTGCTTGTCCCAGCAGAGCTGGAAGGCATGAGGATTTCCTTTTCTTTTGAAACCTTCTCCATAGTGGAGAGCGCAGACTGGTTTATGGCTTACTGCTTGAGATAGAAGGACAGCACCACAGGCAAGAAGGTTGCAGTCCCTAATCCAAGTCCAGCTTCTAATTTTAGAAATGAAGCTCTGGGGGGAGTGGGAGGATGGCGGGGTGATGGAGACAAATTAAACATGTAAATTTGAAGAGGCAAAGGGAATCCTCAGTCTGAGAGGAAGTGGAGCTAGGCCCCTTTCCCTATTTCTGCTATGGAAAAGGCCAGCAGTGGCATCGCCACATGACACTGGTTGCTCTTAAGCAGGTGCTCATCTTTGAGCAGGGTCTCCTTCCTGCAGTGGACAGAAAGTTACCTTGGTGCTCAGTGTCAGAGTTTGAGGTTCACTCTCCAAGGCAAGTATTTCCTCTAGCCAGCTGCTGTAATTGTGTCACCCTTTGGAGGAGCTCAGACGGTCCTGTGGTGAGAGCACAGGGCACATAGGCTCCTTGCCCAGGATTCTGGATTGCAGTGTAGCAGCCATGTAAACCAGGGATCAGTTCTGCAATTCCCAAAGTATTTTGTGAGATATAGTCTTAATGTCTCCAGTCCCCATTTCCTCATTGCAAAATTGAAAGCATAATTGCTGGTATATTTGGATTATTTCCAACAGCACTTAGGAGAAGAAAGGAATAGGTCTTCAAGGTGAGCTGCTCTGATAGCTTTTTGTTATAAGGAAACAATTACTCTTTTATTTGTTTTTGGAGGGTCTAGCTGTAATATGTGGCAGTATTCTATAAAAAAATTCCACTTCTACTGTCCATGAAATTCAATTTATGATGTTACCCAGGAAAAGATGAAATTCAACAGTGATACTTCAAAAAAAAACACGTTTATATTACATCCTGCATTTCAGCAACTGGTTTTCAAACATGCAGAGAGTGGTTGCAAGCACAGCTCAGGGGAACTTTGTTAGCCTGCATTGCAAGTGATGTAATTGTTCTCTTGAACACAGGTAATAAGAATTTAGGTCACCCTTCTGGCCCTGAAGCAGATAATGTAGAATCTGGCTCACAGTCAGACCAAGCAAGGAGCTGTAAGAATTTGCTGCCTCCATCTGACCACTGTTCCTTTGTCAGATATCACAGCTCCCATTGCAGAGCTGCCTGAATAAACCTATTGAACCCTGACTTGCCACAAACATAGCTTTCTGTATTTCTAGAGTCCATTGAGGAGTTCAGTTTATTTGCAAACATCTCTAAGTTTAGCATGGGGAGGAAAGGACCTTGATTCACAGTTCTGTGATGGAGTTTGCTGAGACAGATGAAGAGATTACTTCCCTCCAAGATGGAGTGGGACAGCAAAAACTGAAGTCCATTGCAACTAAACTCAGAAGAGATTATGAATCCAGTCTGCTTCTCCATATCATGTGGTATTTAGCCTGAAATATTTTAAAGCAGACAAATGAGCAAAAGGATTAAATAGGTCACTGAAAATCTGACCCCTGAAACACCAGCAATTGTTCATCTAAAATATTTCATTTTTAGTTCAATTTACCCTGATTTACCTCAAAAGTATAAGTTGACTTAAGATCCTAGCAATGGTCCAAGTGCACTATGAAACCTATACATCTTGTTGCTTCAATATTTACAGAAAACTAGTCCCAAAATCACAGAGTCACAGAACTGGTTAGGTTGGAAAAGATCTCTAAAATCATCAAATTCACTCGCTAATGCAACACTGCCAAGTCCACCACTAAAGTATGTCACTAAGTGTCACATTTACACAACTTTTAAATATCACCAGTGATGATGACTCAACCACTTCCCAGGGCAGCCTGTTTCAATTCTAGATAGTCAAGTTATTTCAAAATTCCCAAGTGCAGAGGTGTTTGTGACTGAGCTCATCTGGTATTGAAGGAAACACATGATAACTGTGGTGCTTAGAATAGACACTTACAATACTATGCACAAATTGACCTGCATATGGACAACACTCCTGTGGAGCTTCATATGTGTAGGTGCAAGTGTAGGCCCCTGAACTTTGCCATGAATGCGGTTTCTCTGTGTTTGTAGCTATGCTCTGTTAGCTGTGATAATTGCCTCTGATTAATCAAAGCTAACATACCAAGGTGCTTTATAGAAAAACAATTTCTATCAATTTAGTACCTCTGCAAATTGCACTCCAGGGCCCACATTCAGCTGAAGTGGTTTGAGAGCTGTCTAATTCAAAGGATTCTGTTGAAACTCAGTGTACTTCAGTAGATTGATCTTTCAGAGTTTCTCTTCACCTTGGTCCTTGTTATTTATCCTATTCAATCTCTCCTTATACAACTTTTTATCAAGTTCTTTTAAGCTATCAGCAGATTCCATAGGAGCTTTTGAGTGAAACCAGCCAGAAAATTATTTACTTTAGTGTCCTCCTTTCCTCATTTCAAGGAATACACAGGAACAAAAAATATCTCCCACTGGTTACTGTGCAATACAAGAAATGCCATATTGGAAAATGCAAGCATACTGCCTGCAAGAATGTGAAGGTTGTTAGATTATGCACAGACCGTAAGCCATTTAATTTGAATTGTTATGATCTCAGAGTATAAATAATTATTGATAATTTCTGCCATTCTAACTAACTGAATCCTATCAGAAAAGCAATAGGTATATTCTAAAATTGGTCCCTTCTCTGACTACAAATGTAAACATTATTCATTTCATACTTGCAGTTAATGGCCTTTACACCATCTGAGACCTGCAGTATCTAATTTTCAGTTGTGAGGTAAAATGAATGCATAGAGGCTAAAAACACACAGGAGGCAGTTCTCTGCCTCCCGTGATTGAGTTGGCTTCACGTGGTAGAGCAACTGAGCATAGATCAAGGGATTACCTTCATATAGCATCTACAGCTGATTCTTATTTGGGTGGTCCATATCCTTGCTCTTAATATGGACTTTAAATAATATATCACTTTCCTATAATGGGAAAATGCATCATAGTGGAAAACATATGACTGCTTCTAGTGTTAACCATGAGAAGCTCATACTTTTTCTAACACGATCTCTTTTCATCATATATAAAAGAGATTCTTGCCATATAGGACCATACTGCTCCAGAAAAACTTAGACCATAGTATATTTTTAGTCCAAATTAACTCTTCCAAAATAATTGGATTTTACCATGGATAAACCATGGATACACCATGGATTTTACCATGGATTTTGGATTTTACCATGGATACACCATGTTAGGGAAAATGTGATGTGTGGTCATATAAAACCTCAAAACAGCTGAAGAGAACGCTATAGCTACAGTACCAATACACAATTGAAAGAGTTTTTGAGGGTGGAAACCGACTGTGGTTGAGGACTGAGATAATTATTGTGTTCATGCAATTTAAAAAAACTTGAGAGGTTAAAAGCAGGTGACAGGTATATTTTTAGTTGGATACAATTAGTGGTTTCTTGGATAAAGCATGGATTATATACAGCAGTAAGCTTCAATCTCTTTTGAGAGAACCATTTTGTTAGTCAAAATAACATAAAAGAGACTAAAGGAATTGTGAATTTTAAACCTACGTTTGCTCTGGGTGCATGTGCTTAACTATCTGTAAAGTTTGGGGGGTTGTTTTTCATGCTTTTGTAGAGCTTCATGACTCAAGCAGCAGTCTTCATCTTCAGGTTGATACATCATAAAATTCTTTTCCTAAAGTCTTAACATCTCACTTTTTAAACATCTTGCCATCTTCCAGACAGTTCATCATCAAGACCGCACAACTATTTGTGATTCTGTGTGCAGGGAAGTAGGATCTTTCACAGTAGCAATGGACGAGACAAGGCAAGAAGAGAAATATAGCTGAAAAAAAGTACAGCACTTTTCCAAGTAAATTTTGCTTAAAAATACAGAATATTTGCTAAAAAAATACAAAACTTGGAAAAATATTGTACCATCAAAAATCTTTTTTTTTTAAAAAGAAATTAAAATTTAACAAGTTATTGCATATTTTGATGCCTTGGATGAAGGAGAATATCAGAAGTATTGGGAAGCTGAAAGGACCCAGGACGTCATCTGACAAGGATTATTTTATTTCTGTTAATGTTATAGTTTCAAAATCTGTCATGGATTTTTTTTTTCCCTTGTCAACACAGTGGTTTTGGGGGTTGGGAGCCAGAAGGAGATGGCTTATTGTAGCCCAGATCTCTCACTACCTGCTCCCAGAGCCAGCTCTACAGCCTAAACAAAGGGATAGCCAATAGCTTTGCATTCCAACATGATGGCCGGGAAGAGGATTGAGGGAGGTGTTTTCTTTTTTAGGGGGAGTGTTTCACTCTTTCCCTGGCTTGGGAGGTGGTCAGAGAGAGGATTCTCAGTGTTTGTTTTTTGCTGGTGTGTTACACCTTTGTTCTCCCTCTGCTTTCATCCCCAGCCACCGCTTGCTGGGCTGGTGGCAGCAACTGGGAGGAGGATGCTGGCTCGCCCCTCTGGCTCCTCATGTCCTGTGCTGTTCTCCTGGGAGGACAACCTCCACAGCCTGGATTCACTACAGACTCATCAAGGGGCTGGCACCATCAGCAGAGATGTTTCTAACCACCCTGTCCCCAATGCTTTTGGACAAAAGCCAATGAAAGGGTCCTTGCACTGCTCACACGAAAGGTCCCAGCCCACCCCTGTGGCTGCCATTCCCATGGAAGCTCTGGAACCGGCGCCTCTTTCTGTGCCTCCCATTCCCACAGGGTCATATTTACAGTGAGTGAAGGAGACACCTACTCTTCTGTGTTAGTTGAATAAGAACCTTAAGTTCTTAAATACATGATACCAAAGCCAAAGGATTCTCATCTATGTTTTCCTGACCGGGTGAGACTAGGTGAGTTAGTTAGAGCATGGTGCTAATAATAATGCCAAGGCATGGGTTTGGTTCCCATAGAAGCCATTAAGTTAAGGGATGGACTTGATAATCCTTGTGGGTCCCTTCCAACTCAGAATACCCTGAGAGTGAATAAGATGTGACATCCCATCCTATGGGATGTTGCAGCTCATGGCAGGTTTCTTGTTATGTTTCCTCTTTGATGTCATAGAAATCAAAGTGATATAGATATTTGGAAAGGGACAGATATCTGGGTAGATATGAGGGGAATACCTGAAGCTCAGCTTTAGTTTCATTGGGACCACACAGAATCAGTTACAGTCCCTGGAAATGAGGAGTTCATGTCCTGACTTCCATTGCTCCCTTAAGTAACACAAAAACCAAGTCAACAGATCAGATAGATTTATGAAGAAAATATGTTAAATAATAATTCACGTAAGTTTAAAGCTTATATTAGAAAGACCAGATCCAAGAGTTTGATACTGTCATATATATTGTATAAACAAATGATATCGTGACGTTTTAATTGAATTTTTCAGCTCTCCAGAAATTTTTAAAACCCATGGGGGGCTTCATTTCTGTATTCTGTCAATCTTTCCAGCAAAACTTTTCATTTCTGTTGCCAAAGCAAGCAATAACACAATTCAAATATGAAGACTCAACTAAACAGTTTTATTACATTTTTTTGTGTTTTTAAAGGAAAACAACAGTTAGGTATATTAAAGATTTAAAAGGAGATAACAATGTTAAATTCTTGCAGATCTGCTTACAATTACCCTGCTGCAATGAGATAACCAAAATTTAGTCATGTGGAAAGAGCTGAAAAACTGTTTTATGAAGTACTAATACCTAGGAGGTTTGGGAATAGGAAAGCAGGAACAAACTCTCTAATCTGCATTCTATTGGTTTTCTGGGGGGTGTGTGTGCTTTATGTTTGCTTTCGTTTTGTGTCAGTAACCTGTCCTTGTAGAGTCCATTTTGATGATTATTATTCAGGGCTTGCTAAAGGATGAGCTTTCTTGGGTTTTATAGTTTTTTGTGTATATTCTTGTACTGCATGCCCTCCACACTGTTATTGATGCTGAGCTGATTTACCTGCTCAGATTAACATTGCACACAGCGTTTGAGATGCCAAACATTTAATTACATTCCGGCTCAGATGCTTCTCTTTATGGAGCAGCAGAAGCTATAAAGCATTTATTTTTCCAGTGTGGATTCTGACAGCAATAAACTGCTGCTTATGATACGCTGTGATAGCTATTTGAAAATGTCAGAAATCATTCCAGAGCTGGTCTTGCACTTCTAAGTCAAGCCCAGTATGGGTTCTGTTCCAGGAAACAGTTATAATCCAAACCCCATCTCAAGAAGCCAGTCTGAGGTGGTGACTCTCATGTTCAGTTCTTTTGTCTTTATTCTATTTGTTGCCAAGTAGGTAGTATTTGTTTGTGTCAAGAAGATTTTTTGGTTAGGTTAGCTTTTGTTTAAGTAGGGTGTTAAATATTTTTATTATGTAATAAATATATTAAATAATTTTTATGTCATTCAAGAAGTTTATGTAGGAGAATAAAGGAGGGAGGGGACTCTTCTTTTTCTCACATTCCTCTGCTTATAGGTTATGAGGCAATAAGCTTCTGAGTCACTGAAATTTGAAGAGCTCTTGTGAAGTTCATGTTGTCCTTTGATTTCCTAGCTCATTTGGTTCTTGCCCAGCTCTCAATCTCTTTTTTTTTTTTTTTTTTTTTTTTTAAGAGCAGTTCTTACCTTCATTCATCTCACATATAAATTTTTTTCATAGCAAACATTACCCTCCTACTCTGGATTTTATTTGAGTAAAGTTGGTCATGTCAGTGAGAAAGTAGCTAATCAATATATAAACTTTTATATATATATATGAAATAACTCAGCTTTGACAATATTTTTGAAGTTGTAATTGTTGATTTTTTGGTTTTTTTTATTAACTTACTACAGAATTACAGAATATTCTAAGCTGGGAGGGACTCACTAAGATCATCAAAATTCACCTTCTGGCCCTGCACAGGACAGCCTAAGAATCACACCATGTTCTTGAGAGCATTGTCGCAATGCTTCTTGAATTCTGTCAGGCTTGGTGCTCTGAACACTTCCTTGAGGACCCTGTTCCAGTGCACTACCACCCTCTGTGTGAACAACCTTTTTCTAATATCCAACCTAAACCTCCCACAACAAAGCTTCATACTTGGGGAATGAGCGCCTCACTATGAAAACACCTTAAAAAAACCCAAACCCTCCATATTTTTAACCTGAAAATAAAAAAGCCAAGCTCCCTTCAGCTTTGTAAATAATTTAGATTTCTTTTCTGATTGATAAAGACCACACAGGCAGTCATCAGTGTGGCAGGGGAAATTAAATACCTTTCACATTAATTTATTTTTGGTGACATTTTTGACAATATATTTTCTGATTCTTACACAAACCAGCAAGAATTAATAAGAATGAGGTGCCCATGGGTAAAAAGTTTCTTGCATTTCAGTTTTGTCAGGGAAAAAATATAAGTAATTTTTCCCGAACTAAATGAGAAATTCCATTTTCCTATCAGATAGGTATTAGGAAGGTACAGGAATGACAAGGTCACATTGTCTCCCAAAGTCCAAAATGGTTGCAACAGTTTCTTCATTTTATTAATTCAACTTAGCAAACATCACTCCTAGACTGCATATATTACTTCTAAGCATTGACTGAATCAATTTTTATTTCCATATTGTAAAATCCACATTGTCTAGCATATGGCTTGCCTATAGCTTCTTTGTCGATTGCTAGCAATATATCTGTATCATATTTCTCCAAACAGACTTAATATGCCCAAAAGTCTGCATAATAATATGCCCTTTACTATACTTTTAAATGCCTGTATCTTAGAAATAAACAGCCTCCAAACACACAATGCATGCCTCTCTGTATTTTGTGATATGCGGCACCCAGCCTAGGACTGTGGCATGCGTCACTAATAAACTCAGTGACAGACTGTACGTTTCCTAGGGTATCATCACCTACAGAAACATTCTGAAGCATATCACTTTAATAGGAAAATGTATAATTCAACCAGCATGCACATGTAGAAGGTAACCTTTGCCACAGGAAAGTATTAAACAGCACTATTTTCACAAAGTTTTCGCATCCTTCTGGTTGCAAAGACTTTCACCTGTTTCATGTGGTGTACTAAAAGATTATTTTTTCTTTACCTTCCAGGCAGAGCAGCAGGGTATGCAGAAAGTCTTTGTCAAGTCACTCCTGGCATCTGAAATGAAAATGATAGGTTTTTTACAATCCATTTACCTAAGAAGGAGTAATGTCAGAATAAAAATAATAATAAAAAGAAAAATATTAAAAAAAAAGAAACATTGATGCACACCTCACATCAGGAGAAAATGTTATTGCCAGAGCAGAAACAGAGAAAATATAGAATAATCAGATTTATAAGATCACAGCAAACAGTAAAAATGGGGCAACCCTTCTAGGAGAAATTATGATAAAGGCAGGAAGGAGAATTTCACAAAAGGAGAAAAACTGAAAAACCAATGGCTGTAAGCAAATGTTTTTACAGGTCTAAACACATAAAAGAATTAATATTCTCCAATTTTTCTTAACTGTGTCTGCATTTGTAAACTCACAGGAGACAGCAAGGAAAAAAGTAAGAAATGTCCTAGATACGTGGGGATATATACCAGTAAGAGATTTGCAGTTTAATCAGGTTTTGCTAACCTGGGACACTCAGATAATTCATAAATTATTTGAAAAAACCTTCTCACAAGTCCTTCCTTAACTGCTTCCAGTTGAAGGGCTGTCTTATCTTCTGTCCCCTTGCCATGGTCTTTCTGCAATGTCTTTTTCCCAATACCTGTAGAGCCTAAAGAAGTCAGGTTCTTGCTTGACAGCACCAGATTTTAGGTTCCCAATCTCATTACCAACTCCTTCAGGAACTTCCTCTCTCTTCCCATTCCCAGAAATCCAATTCCCGCAGAAGGAATATTTCTGTGCAACAGCTGTCATTGGAAAGGGAGTGCTGTCTTCCCGTCATGAGTAATGTCCACATCCCCAGGTCTTCAATATTTTCTAACTCCATTGAAATCTATATCCCAACTCCAACCCTCAAATACTTTCAACTTAGTTCTGGTTTAATTTATTCATTTATGAACCATACGATTCTCCCTTTCAATATATGTACATTGCTGAATAAAATCTAAGTTCTCATCTCTGTTTTCAGGTGAAGCCAGGTAGTATTTGTTGCACCTCATCAGCTGCTACACATGTGCTATAACTGGTCAAAGCTCATACTGTCTCATCTTACCCATCTTTGCTCTCTGATACTTGAAAAACTGGTGGTGTTTAGCAAGCATACCTTGCAGATAGGTGATAGCACTGGGACCAAAAGAAATCCTCTAGGACATGGTCTATATGCACTAAGACCTCACTTAGTGAAGTTGAACTGCTGCACTCACTAATATATACGTCAATATGCTTTCAGTTTATGTTAACTGTCAGTTCCAGCTCTGCCATAGCAAGTATGAAAAATACTTATTTTTTCAGGAATTTGGCATATTTTCATTGTATCTCATCTGGAGAACAACTCCATGACTTCAGGAATTTCAAATTAAGAAGTTAGTGAACTATCATCCTTTCTTGTTGAATATTCATCTTTCTTTCAGGGTGTGACCTAAATTTCAGTGACATACTTAGAAACTGCTAGATTTTCTTCCATGGATTTCCATTTCTCTTGGAAGTATCTGCCTAAAAGGTAAGAAACTACTGTAATCATTACTTAGGCTTATTCTGTAGTCAACCAAAACATCTAACATGTATACATAGCAGTTCACTAATATTGCCATCCGTCTCCATGGACACCCCCTTGTCATGGGGGAGAAGCTTGCGTGCCCTTATGAGGTTGCGAGCTGTGCTGGCGGTGGTT
>JAWWEW010000078.1:122594643-122644773 GCA_035583185.1 Anabacerthia variegaticeps | reverse complement strand
AGCCACCAACGTGCTTGTAGCAAGTGTGGGTAGAGCCCTTGTAAATCTTCGTTCGCGAAGCCTAGCCATGATGATGAATATTGCCACCAAACTCGAGTTTTGCTTCGTATTTCAAGTTTTCCGTCTCTCTTCCTTGATCTAGCGACAATGATTCATTTTGCTTAATTTTGAATTAATCAAGATTTCAGCATTTAACCTATGTCCACCTATGTCACACTTTTTAGCTAATCATACCACAAAGAAAGCTCATAGGGAAACTTCTGAGCTTTGTACAGAACAATTACAACATTCCTGTGGCATTTCTAACCAGTATAACCCAATATCATTCAAATAATAATGGGAGTTCGGAGTCAGTTTTCTGCCAGTATTTACTGTCTGAGGAAGTAATTCATGGAACAACATACAAAAGAGTTGAGCAATAGAGTATGTGACACATTTCCTATCTCTCAGAGTAAATTCAAAGGATCCTTCAGACAACAAAGTTACAATTCTTCAATCTCAAATCAATCCCAAACATCTTTGCCAGGAGACGCGTGTGTCACCAGGGTCTTCTCTGACCACAGTGAAGCATTTTGCCTACAGCAAGTGTAATTAGCTGAAATTGCTGTCTAGTGTAAGTACAGTCGATGGCTACTGTGCCTTAAAAGACAGTATGCAATCGTCATAACAAGCCTATCTGCTATACTTTCAAGTTCAAGCAGTCTTCTCAGAATAGTGATTTCCAGAGATATAAACACTCTTAACAATTGGAATATTGAATTACTTTTGCACTTAATGTTTTATATTAACAAGGGCAGTTTAGGGAATTATGGACTGAGGTTCTAGCCCACTAGAGATTTTCATTTAACAGGAAATCACATTTTTAAAAGAGTGAGTTCTCACACAAATGGAGTAGAAGAGAAAACATTGCAGGTAAAGTCATGGTACCAGTAGGTGTTTCAGAGTTGCGGTATCTGAAACACCTTGCTCTTACACTGTCCAAAAAGATGCAATAATATGAAGTAAAACTGGACTTAGAGAGGAATGATGTAAGGAACACAAAAACATAAGTAGTAATGATAAAAATATCTAAATAGTAGAAGCATGTTGGAGGGTCTCTCTCTCTAATAATTCTTTTTACCACCACTAAAATAGGGTAAATATACTCAAGACCATTTATCTGGGGTTTCAGAGACTCCAAAAATAGAAAGCAAAACTTAAAATTTGGAAGCCTTGAAAAATATGCCTTTTAAAAAAGATTATGGATTCAGCAGAACACTTACATTCATGATGAAATTTTTATGACCTTTGAAATAGCCCATTGATACTGAAATTTAGTATATATCTGAGTGACATAATAATCAGAAGCAGGGATGATACATCCATTTCTATACACAGCATTTACTTGCATTGCTGTTAATGCAGCCATTTGCCCTGATCACCTTGTTGCAGATTATTTTCAGCCAGTGAGGTGATTGTCCTTCAGAATTACACTCATATGCCACATTAGTTCCAAAGGATTTCACGATTATTGATGTTTTTATCATGGGAATGAGGAAAAAGCTGTTGTCACTGGAGTCTGGCATACATGCAGTGGTTGTACCACCATTATTTCTGTTAGGAATGTAATTTTCTGCTGAAATATTCATGCTACCACCTTTCTCAGTATGAGCACAGCTCTAATACATCTGTGCATGTGTACGTACTGGAGAACAGCACAGTCTCCTTCCCTGTGGGGAAATAGATACACTGAGATAAGACCTTTATCCCTTTGTATCTACATCCCCACAAGAATGTAATTAAGGAATGCAAGCTTTTTGCAATGAACTGTGAATCAATATCTGAACTTATTAACTATTGCAGAACTGGAAATGTGTTGCTATTTTACAAAACATTTTAATTGGCACAAATATATTTCAATTAGAATATGATTTAATAGTATATCACTCATGTATAAGAGCTTAGCATCAGAATTAGTAAGAATGTGGTATCTAATGGCATTTATTATATCATTTAGAAAGGGCTCCAAGGATTTAAATAAATAGGACTTGCATATAACACTCACTTTAATTATCCAATATAGCAGGGTAGGGAAAAAAAAAAAAGAAGTGCATATGGATCTTAATCTGTTTTCCTAATCTATCAGAGTGATTCATTCATTCATATGTATTTCCAGGTTTTCCATTGCTGCTATCAACAATAGGCAAATATGTTGCTCAGCATCTTAGTTTGCACCATTTGTTTTGTTTAAGGTATGCTGGCACTGCTGCCCCATGTCTCATTTAAGTGCACAGGCATTTATTTTGTGTAGAATATCTACATCAAGTGCATAAGTGCCCTTAACTAATAATTCATAGTGCAATTTTGTAGAGACACAGACAAAACGGAACAAATAACTATCAAATTTTCAATTCATCAGAAATGTTTGAGAAAAAGAAGAAATGCTCTTAACTGGACACACTGAGGCTTCAGACATTGGAGATCAGTTCCTGAGTGTGCCTCATCTGTTTTGTGTGACGTTCAGAAAACCATCAGATCAGTTTTTTGGGTTAGTGGTGAACCTTAGCACTATGTCCCCATTCATTGCGTGCTTCAATCAAAAAATCTACTGCAGACACAGAATCAGAATATCCTGAGCTGGAAGGGACCTACGAGGATCATCACATCCAACCACTTAACATCTGGGATTAATCACAAATCAGGCTGGTCACCAGGAAGAAACAGTCCTCAAGCCCTAAAACATGTTTTACCTATTCTGTCTGGGGGATGTGATGGTCGTTTTCCATTATTTTAATCTGTCACCTATAAAATAAGAGAAAAATACTTTTTCTCCTAACTTTTGCTTGCCGTCATTAGGCCCTGTTTACAGATTCAGAGGTTAAAGTACCAGTATGAGAGTTAATCCAAGCTAGTGGGAGTCAAAATTGTCTGAAGGCTTTGGCTATATATCACATCACTTCAAATTTTTATTTTCATGTACTTTTAGGTGTAAGGTAATCATTAACTAGTTATGTGTTGGTTAGTACATTTGGTAAAATGTACAGTGGCTACCTGGAAAGGGATTTCAAGCTTTGGATTTTCTGTACAAAAGCCACAGAGCTATTCAGCTCTTGCCTCTTCTAGAATCCATTTGCCCTTTTTGCGCCATTCAGAAATGGAGTAAAAAAATCAAAACTGTAATGTTTGAACCATTCTAAATTAGGGCAACAAATCTGCTCAGCCCTGATTATTCAGCTTTTATCCTCCAGCCAATCATGCTCCTCTGCTGACTGGTCAAGTCAGGACTTCATCATTTTCTTACAGAAATAAGTACTGTATGTCCTTTTACTCTTTTATATGACTGTGCAGGATTGACCACTCACTGGTCCTCAGTCTGCTTAAGTTTACAGGCAGAAGTACAGACTTTGACATGTGAGGCTACCAGTGTAGCAGCCCAGCCTGCTCCATAGTGCTTGGTTTTAAAAAAAAATAACTGAAACTAAGTGACACCTTTGTAGAATCTAAACCACGTGAAGCAGAGCTGATGAGAAAAGAAATTCTGGTTTGCAATAAACTTTCATTTTCCAGACAATATTCACTTCATAGGATATGCATGCACCCAAAAAAAAAAAAAAAAGTCTTTTCTGGGACCCAGAGCTGCTGGCTGCTATTAACATAGGAATATTAAATTTGGAACCACTGAACTTCAGCAATGCAATAGTACTGCCCCT
The DNA here is from genome assembly GCA_035583185.1 of Anabacerthia variegaticeps. Taxonomy (NCBI): domain Eukaryota; kingdom Metazoa; phylum Chordata; class Aves; order Passeriformes; family Furnariidae; genus Anabacerthia; species Anabacerthia variegaticeps. Next base: position 122,641,084 of record JAWWEW010000078.1, on the reverse strand, counting down.
CAAGCTGCCTGGCCCAAGACAGACCTGCCGCTCAAAAGGGCTGGGACTCTCTGGGTTATGAACACCCCTATCCTGTAGCAGTAAACAGCATTTAATTATGTACCCTTAAAGTTTCGTGGGTGATGCCTTTTGTATTTAATGGCAGTCAGGAAATCTTAAGATATAAACAAAAATGCAGTTAGCAGAACAGTACCTTGAAAATCCATAGTAATCCAACAGAGATATAATTTTGTGAGGAAAAAAATGCTGATTTAAAGTTATAGTTAAAGGATTACCATAATAATAGTGATCAAGATCTAAGATATCTCTTAGGCAGTTAGAAATCTGGCTACATTAACTAAATTTTCTTGCTGATCATAAGGCCATAAATCCTAGGTTGTTTGCTGTTTTTCCACATAAAATATCTGATGGATTTTCCAAATAAAGAGTGAAACAAAAATTGTCTGACGACTTTGTCCATCACATTGCTTTGTGGCTTTGACTTCTCACGGCTTGTAGCATAAGGCAGGCATTAAACTGCCTCACTTTGTATATGAATTTGAGATGACTGTGTAGTTAAGGATTATACAGTTCATATGGTCTTCAATAAGTATTTCCTACATTATAATGGTTATTTGGAATCCTCAAATAAATCAGGAATCTTATTAGTTGCACTGCAAGCGAAGACCTAAGTCCTGAGATCTGTTACATCTGAATGTACAAACTGACAATATATGTGGAATTTTCCATCCTACAGTAATCAGTAATTATGTATATATGGTCCTATATATATGGTACTGTACAGAATTTTGTGTGCAAGAGCTAAAATTATAGTCTCTTGTTGACTGGCAGAGATTTTTCTGTCACTGCTGGCTAATTAGTAAAGCCATTGATGAATTGCAAGATGTGATTGACATCAGATCAAATGGCTGTAGTAGAAGAATGTTGTAAAAAGGTCCTGATCCTGCAAATAATTAGACATAGCCCAGCTTTATGTGTGACAATAGTCAGCTGGTTGAAAGTTCAACAAGCGCCAAAGTGTTGGTCAAATCTGGAGCAAAATAGCAAAAATAAATGAACAAGGGACTGCTTACACAACTAAAATGTACTCAAAGAACTAATAAAAGGGATGAAAGAAACCAGCTTGGAAAAAAAGCAAGCATTTCTTGCATTTGAATCAGGATAGAGTTATCAAACAAAGTCTCTATTTTTTCTGTATTGTCCCCCTTTTTTCTCTCCTGGGTGCGTGGTGGATTCAGGCTGCAGCCCCTTCAGGCAGGTGACCTGTCTTCTCACTTGCAAGGCAGCAAATGTAATTTAGGCTACTATGTAAATAACAACAGCTGAAGGATTACGCAGCAGAGAAAAAGATAAATAATTCGATGGTGGCTGCCTCAGATTCACAGGGAAATGAAGCTAATTCAAATAGCAACATCTTCAGTACTGAACTGCCTGTGGAAGACTGCTATTATTATTAAAATTAGTAAATATTTCTCCTTCACTTTTGTGGTTGTTTTTGTTCTGCCATATTTACAAAACTTTTTTAATTCACTTTTTTCTTTTTTTTTTTTTTTAAGGAAAAAACTCTAGTCTGCTACCATAATAGCACATACACCTCAATCATTCTCAGAGGGCAGGCACACAGCTTTAGGAGAGTGCATGACAATCGATTTACAGAAAGTATTGAACTTAAATGCGATTTCAAGGAGGGACAAAGTTCACATCACAGTTACAGTGTCTCTTTTTCCTTGCCTTCCTTTCAAGCCACTGACTTAGCTTCTCATGTCTGTCTTGTTTTTTTATCACTTCTTCTGCTATCACAGGAGATTCTGAATAGAGATGAGGTTAAACTATTTTTAGATAGTAAGTAGATCTGTGCAAGAACTCTTGTTATTTCATGTTGAAGGGTTTCATGCAGTCTTTTGGCTTTTGATTACATCTCACACACTCTGAGTTTTGCTTTGAAATTTATGTTCAGATAAATTCAAAAATTCTAAGAAAATTTCATCTGAATGTGCCAACACCCTCTTGCCATTGCAGACAGGTCACATGAAAGAGGTATGTGTAATCAATTTCAGTATTTGAACAAAAAAGAATAGTCCAGAGCTGATTCACTATAAAATTTCACCAAGTGTTACCTTAATCTGAACTAAAATTCGAGGGTTTGGCTCCAGGACACATTGACCATTGGGGTCCAGACACGTTGTGTAATAATTTCTACTTACTAAACCCCACTGAATTTTATAATGAAAATCTTACATAATTTAGATTTTTAAATTAAGTGAAACAGATCAAAGTTTGCACTTTTTAAGGATAAGCAGATATTAAGCTGCATCCTGAGTCTTGAACCACAACCTGGCCTTGAACACCTCCAAGGATAGGACATCCACAGCTTTTCTAGGCAGCCTGTTCCAATGCCTCACCACCATCACAGTAACAAGTTTCTTCCTAATATCTAATCTAAATCTCTCCTCTTTCAGATTAAGGTTATTACTCCATGAATGATGAAAAGGTCATCGTTGTAGAATCCTGAAGATTTTCTCTGTGGTTTATGTGGAAACCTTCCCTGTATTCTTGTTGTTTTCTGCTTATTTTTTGAATTCTATTGTTATATTTTGTCTTCAGTCTCTAAGCTTTTAAAGAAGGGACCAGGTTTTTGCTAGTTTATCTGTTCAGCACAAAGGAATTGATGTGAAGGCAGCCTTTAGCTTCTGTACCATAACAAATAACAAATAACACAAATACATGGTGGGACTGGACCTGCTGAATGTGCCACGTTTAAAAGGAAAGTAGTCAAACCTGAAAAGAATTCTCCATTTCCATGTAGAGTTTTGCACTTACCTAAGATGTGGGAGAGCTTGTCTCCCTGTCTCCTGTAGCTGGCATGTCCAGTTGTGGTTCCTGACAATGCATTAAATTCAAACTCTGTCCATCACTATTCAGCCCTAAGGAAAACCCTGAAATAATGAATTTACTCTGCTTGATTTCTCTAAGCTGGGCTTTTAACTCAGTGCCACGTTTCCCTTCCAGACACCACAACTACTCTTTGTCCTCACGAAAAGTCCTTAGGGATTTTTTTCATGCATGATTGAAAGTGGGTCAGCTCCAGCTGGTCTAATGCCTTTCTGTCTCTTCTCCAGTACTGCAGCTCATACTTTGCTCTTCCCCATGCTGTATGCTGCCTCCTCAGACCTGTAGAGGTTAAATTCATGCCACACGGCAAGCTGTTTTGAACACTGATAAGTGCACATGGTCTCCATCATCCTGCAAAAATTCAGTGGCAGACTGATGCCAAGGGTCTCAAATGGTTCTGGAATTTACTCCTGGCTCTGAGGACATGTTTCTGACATGTCTAGTCTCACAAAGTCTGAATATGCTGTCACAGTGGGTCGCTTGTTCAGCATAGACTATGGTGAATAACAGCAGCAGTTATTAAGTACAGTTTTCAGAGTAACCTCCACTTACCAGGTCAGGGAACCAACAAATGAATAAAAATAACAGACACGGAATAAATGGTTTTGTTTGAAAGGTTGAGCTAATACTTACCCCAGCTTTCTTCTTTACAGTAGATACTGTCATTTAAGAGTACAATCCAATTTTACTTTGGAAGGATGTTATTTCTCCTTTCTGTTCCTGACAAGTAATGTTCTCTAGCTGTTGCATGGCAAACTACAGAATGGAATCCGGTGACTCCCAGTCCCCTCAAGCCTGTATAAATTTTCTGCAAATTACAGAGGAAATTTTTCCGGGATAAGGATTGATCTTATTGCACTTTTTCACAGAAGATATTAAGTTTACAGAACAAATTCTATGCATTTGAGAAGTTGAAATTTAAGACAAAGCATACAACCACTCAGTCTTCAGAAAGAAAAAGCCACAATCATGCACACTCCTCAGAAACTGAGTAATTTATCTCAAGCAGTAAAGATGCACTGGTCATCTGCTTATTTATTCTGCTGCAATTTTTTTCTGCTCAAGAAACAATGCCATATGAAGGGCCATAAAAATGTAGAAAATTCTATGCTAATATCAAAGCTGTGAACCTCTATTGCTTTCCAAAAGTTTAGAAATAGCATGATAGATTCCTTAAAAATAAAATCAGAAATAAAATAACCAAGCCTTTGAAAATATATATGCTTAGAGATAATGTGTCACTTTAACCTCTCACTTAGACAAATATCAGCCTTTTGGCTTCTACTTTTTGCATGGGGAAAACACTTACAGGAAAAGAGGTCCATTTCTCTTGCACATGAGTTAGCAGTCCTCTTGGCTTGCAAAGAAATTTCAGGACAAAACATTTCCAATAAAGTCTAAACCTCATGTATCAGGTAGTAAATAATACTATTATATCTATCATATTCTATGCATACATATTTAGGATTCGGGGGGGGATTTCTGTGTTTTGATTGCCAGTGGTCTAAGTAAAAAACCCATCTGCTGAAGCCTCCATATTCTGCATCTGACTGGAAATAACCATGGTTACAATGCCAAGTGCTAAGCATGAAATTGCAAGCTTTAGATGCAGCAAAAATGATATATTGGTGCTCTGGCATACACAGACACATCTGCACCAGATCCCATATTTGTGTACTATGAACAGACTGTTTACAAGATAAGGTGACTGACATTTTTAATTACAGATGCAGACCTCTAGATAAAAGAAGATTATTATTTGTATAACCTGATTGCTCACTTGAATATTACAGAGTGTTAGAGCTAATAAAAAGACTTTAATAACCTTGAGACCAAGAGGTCTTTTTTCTTTCTTTCTTTCTTTCTTTCTTTCTTTCTTTCTTTCTTTTCTTTCCTTCTTTCTTTCTTTCTTTTTTTTTCTTTTTGTGGAAGGCACATGATAGAGTTTCTTATAAAAGAGAACTCTCCCAGTCTCTCTATACATATATAATTTTAAATTAAGTGGATATACATAATTCATACATACATACCTACACTCTGCAAAAGGAGAACATGCAAGACATACTCGGGTATGCAACTTGAAACAGAAAGGATTTTCATAATTCTTCTCATCATTTTACAGAGTGACTGTCATGCTGTAATTTAACACAAGCTCGTTATGTTATCACTTATAAATTAATTCTTTAGATATGACAAATCTAGGGGAAAAAAATTTAGTAGAGAGATAGAACCACGATTGCTTTGGGTTCTTTTTCCTAATTCTTTCCTGCAGCATTTTGCTAATGAGATATGCAGTAAAATGACATCACTTATGAATTATTTAACAACATGCCCCCTGGAATTTCTACAGCTTGAGCTTAGATGACTCATGAGCTTGAAATCAGGCAGCTCTAGGCATTTTAGATTTCAGAACATACAGAATCCATGTACATATTTTTCTACATCCATTATTTTTCAATAACCAAACTATTTTCTTAACTTCAAATAGCTGGGGAAATTAACATGTCTTTGGAATGACGGTTACAGAAAAATGATCTGAACATGATGACTGATTTTTCACAAAGATCTGGTGTTCAGGTAAATTTTTGAACATGCGATGCAGAAATCCTCACATTGGAAAAAATTACTCTGATTTAATTAATAAGAAATCTGGCAATTTAAGACAAAAAATTTGCCCAGCTAGACTAGAAAATAACAGGCTCGAATATGTATGTAGCTGTGCTTACAGAGTCAAAAGTTCAATTACTAACTCCCATCCTCCAAAAATTTATCAATATTATGTTACTAGCAGCTAAGGTTCAAGAAGCAGCCAGTTTGCTATCACTAGCAGCCTCTAAGCTGTTGTTTTCTTGTTAGGTGTGTTCTCCGGGGCAAGCTTGAACGCTAAACTAACTATGAAGAACACATCCAAAGTAAATGGCAAATTGAAAGTCCCCAGCTGGCAATCTTTAAGTTTGGAATCTAACAAAACTGATGGAAAAATGAAGTATAACATTCAGTGAGGGCTCTGTCTCATAACTACATCTCAGATGATTCAGCCACAAGCAAGAGGGCAGCTTGATAAAAACTAGTGACACACAAAGAAAGCGAAAAAAACACTTGAAAAATTAAACCCTGCAGGTTGTCCTTGCAAAGTGCAATTCCAGAGAACATTTTAGGGCTATGTTTTCCATCCACAAAGTGGCTTGAAAAAAACGGTTGAACCACTATGATGAAATTTCCTTCCTATAGTTCTGATCATTGGGAAAGACTCCTCAAGAAACTGTCCAAATGCAGGCTGCCATTAACTTCCAAGAGCAAAGACCCCCACACAAGCAGAGCCAGTTTCTGCAGGACACAGCTTCTCTCAGCTCTCTGAAGTCTGAGCGTGCAGTGGGCAGGACTAGAGGAGTGATTGTCCCCCCATCTTTGGCACCATGAGGCCACACCTCGAATTCTGTGTTCAGTTCTGGGCCCCTCATTACAAGGACATTGAGGTGCTAGAGCAAGTCCAGGGAAGGGAAAGGAAGCAGGTGAAGAGTTTGGAGAACAAGTTTTCTGAAGAGAAGCTGAGGGAACTGGGGATGTATAACCTGGCAAAAAGGAGGCTTAGGGAGGACCTGATCATTCTCTACGACTACCTGACAGGGGGGGTGTATCAAGGTGAGTGTCAGGGGTTTTTTTCCAAGTAAAAAGTGATAATAAAAAAAATGGCTTCAAGTTGCAACAGGGGAGGTTTAGGTTGAATATTAGAAAAAAATTTTCACCATAAGGGTTGCCAAGTATTGGAACAAGCTGCCCAGAGAACCAGTTGAGTTCCTGGAGCTATTTGAAAGACATACAGATATGGCACCCAGGGACATGGTTTAGTGTTGACTTGACAGTGCCAGGGTAACAGTTGGACTCAATGATCTTAAAGGTCTTTTCCAACCTAAGTGATTCTATGATTCAATTAATTATGCAGCCTGATTCCCTCCATTAGCTGTTACTCATGTTCAGTAAAAATTGTCATGAACCAGATTGACAGTTTGTTCATCCTTCAGCTCAGCTGAGATTTCAAGCATGTCTTTTGGCTATGCCTTGAAATGAGGCATTATATGCATGTATATGCATGTTATATACATGTATATGCATGCATTTCTCTTTTGGTGAGCACATGCATATCCACACAGCAACACTATTTGTGGAATCAGAATCTGTGTAAAGCCCTTGACTTTCAGGCACACTGATATGATGTGAAATAATCTTGATCATAAGAGGAAACCAGTTATGTAGGTGAAGGTCAGATGCACAGTCAGATGGCTCCCTTGGCAGACTATCTCAATGGTCGTAGTATTGCACAGAGAAGAAAAGTGTCTTCTCAGATAACTAAGACCTAAATCAAAGAGATTTTTTCTCCTTGCTGATGAACTTCAAGTAAAAAGGAAATCAGAGAAGCCACAGAGCAGCAGAGTATAACATGTTTATGTTCTAAATCCCAGCTGACATGGGGAGCTGGGAGGTGCACATTTGGTTTTGGAGTAATCTTAAGTCATGGCACAGCAATGATGTAACTTAGAAGGCACCAAAGTACACATACAGGACTTCCATAGAGATATTTTTCTTCCTACAGAGAAAGACATATGTTTAGACTTCTCATGTGCTTTCATGTTTATTTAACAAAACACAAGATAGATGGGCCAAATCCAACAGTATGAGGTTCAACAAGACCAAGTGCTAGGTCCTGCACTTTGGCCACATCAACCACATGCAAGCACTAAAGGCTGGAGACAGAGTGGCTGGAAAGTGGCCAGGCAGAGAGGAACCTGGGGTTTCTGATTGATGGCAATGGAACATGAGCCAACAGTGTGCCCAGGTGGCCAAGCAGACCAATGTCATCCTGCCTGTATCAGGAATAGTGTGGCCAGCAGGACTGGGGAAGTGATTCTTCCCCTGTACTCACCACAGGTTAGGCTGCACATCAAGTACGGTGTCCAATTTTGGGCCCCTCAGTTTAGGAAGGATGTTGAAGTCCTGAAGCACATCCAAAGAAGGGCAAAGAGGCTTGTTAATGAGCACAATTCTTCGGAGGACTACATAATGGAGATGGGTTCATTTAGCCTGGAGAAGAAAGGTTCAGGGGAGACCTTATCACTCTCTACAGCTACCTGAAAGGAGGTTGCAGCCAGGTGGGGGTCAGTCTCTTCACCCAGATAATAAGGAATAGGGCAAGAGGGCACAGTCTTAAGCTACACTAGGTCTAGGTTAGACACTACAAAGAAGCTCTTTACAAGAAAGAGTGACTGGGCATTGGAAAGAGATGCCAGGGAGGTGGTGGAATCACCATCCCTGGGGGATTGTAAGAGACTGGATGTGACACTAAGTAGGATGGTCTAGTTGACAAGGTGGTTTTAGGTCACAGGTTGGACTCTGATCTCAGAGGTCTTTTCCAACATAACTGATTCTGTGATTCTGTGAAAGAAAGGTACCTCACATAGTCAAGGGGGTTACTGTGCCAAAGCTGACTTGACTGGGGCAACAGGAAGACATTCACAGGAACCAGACTCTGTGGTACAGCCAAGCCCTTCTGTGCTCTTTTAATGAGGCAAAGTTAAAATCTAGCTTATTTTCTTCCCTTAAGTTCATTAAAATCATTATCTTCTTAACCTCTCACCACTTCACTATGTCAGCACTGACTTGTCTTTATTATCATAAAACCGATGGGACTTTATTCTGCAATTTGTTTGTGTAGGATAATTCATCCTGTTTACCAGTTCTGGCTGTTGTTTTTCTGGAAGACTGTTCTTTCAGGGTTTATCCATTCAGCTGGACATTTGTCCAGGGTCCAATTCTCTGACTGAATTGTCATTGCCATGAGGTATTACTGCAATGTAAACAATACACAATCATTCATCCTACTCAAGGCCTATAGGAGGCTGCAATACAAAATCAATATGACAAAGAAGGCATAGTGGAGAGTAAAGTTGCACAGATACAGGTAAATGATCACCAGGCTCTTAAAGTTCAATGAGACGCTTTTTTATGATGCGCTGAACTTGTGTTTATAGAGGATGACAGAAGGCTGCAGACTCCAGAACAATAGAAACAAACCCCAGAGTACTGGCAGATCAACAAGCAATAATTAGAGATAAATATGCAAGTTAAATGAAAAAAATTTTCATATTACTTCAAGCTGTGCTTATAGAGAAATACATATGCTTTCTAAATTTTAAATAGACACATGAAAAAATGTGTTTTCCTATAGTAAATTGCAAAAACAGGGAAGAAGTTTCTATCTTCTCATGCTTCTGGACTCTGAGACAGTCAGTGACAGACTAGAGACACAACTGAATGGATACAAATACTGGAATTGACATTCTAGCCTTGCCTAGACTAACCCCAACTCAAAGTAATGGACAAGATTCACACTGTACCACAACCTTTCCCAAAGGCTACAACAGCCCAGCAAGATCACAGAGCAGAGTAGATGAGCTTTTCATGTAATTGTCACTGAGAAAGGCAAATTTCTGACAGAGGCAGAACCAGCACTACCAGTTCTGCAGTCCCCCTCAGGGAGGGCTGCCTTAGGCATGTCAGATGCAAGCCGCAGGCAGGAACACATTCAAGAATTAACATATTACCATTTGTCTTCTTTCAGTCCTTCTCCTGCAACACTTTCTGTTCTGATGACTCGACAATGTATTTCTTGACTTCTGGAGCCATTTTACATGACATAATAGCTAGTTAGACTCTCAGTAACCCAAGAGTAAGTTTTTTTTCATCAGGATTGCATTTCATAGATTTTCCATTAGAACAGAAGAAAGCACTAACATTATTCAGCATTATGCACATATAGACAAGTAGAATTTTACCAAATACCTCATTATCTGAGCTCCACCACTGCCTGCTCTCATCATCCCATGATCCTCACATCATTGACAACGGCCCAGGAACACAAACACAGGAATTTGCACATTCAGAGCCACCTTGAAAGGAAAGCCACATGTTAGGATTACCTGTAGATTGCTTTTTAGAAGTGGTGTTTTAAAGGGGCATATATAACACAAAAGTCTCAGGGGGTAGTACCTAGCAATTCTGTGGTACCAAAATATTCTTTCCTTAGTACAATTTAAGTAAGCAAAACATACAGCCTTTTGGATTGCAACATTGTTGTCCCTTTTTCTCTTACAATGACTATCTTACTTTACCACTTCTACATCCTCTGTCTCCTCTTCTAGATAACTTGACTCTGGGTAGCTCACAAATTTAACTCTGTTAGATCTTTCTGCCTTCTTTTTTTTCTTCCTCTCTTTTTTTCCTTCTTCTTCATCCTTAAAACTCACTGTTTTGTTTTTGTTTGTTTTTTTTTTAATTTTATTTTAATTTTTAATTTTCACAAAATACTAGACATGGACAAAACTGCTGGGAAAACATATAGCAAACCTGTAGTGCCTACTTTTAGAAGCTTATCATCTTCTTAAAGTTTCAAAGAAAAGAAGCCAATAGACACCAAAAAGCCAAGACATCTGCTGTCAACATTGTAAACAAAAGTCCCAGCACAGAAGCACAAACATTTTTTTTGCAATATTTGCCTGGACATCACTGACAACTAACATTTAAAGAGACATTTGAAAGACAACTTCTTTACCTATATTTATAAGAAGTTCTTTCAAATGACAAGTAAACTGGGAAGAAGCAGAAAAATGCTTGTCTGAAAATGTAATTGATCAATGACAGTAGCTGATATCCTAGGCCAGTGAAAGATAGGGGCTGACCTTCCAGTACTGCCTAGAAAATGATAGATTGGATGTGGATAGGCCAAGAAGGCTTTTTGTTTGAGGATTCCTGTCACATCCATCAACTAGTATTACAGCACCTTCTCTCTCAGCTCTGCCTGTATACTTGTTCATTTATACTGTTGAGTATTTTTTAATGTTTGTTACCTTCTGCAGATCCTTCCACACATTTGTATAACTTTATGGATATCTTTCACACCATAAAAGTTATAAATACTAATAAAATATCAAGCTGTTTAATTTTTTTATTACTGTAAGTGCTTACTCCTGGTCATAAGTACCTGTATTGTGCAATGCTTAATCATAGTTATATTGGATATCAATAAATAAAAATATTACCTGGAATAATTTTCGGTTGAGAAAGTTATCAACATCATTAAAAGCTGTAAGCTGACATTTTCTGGATCTTTCATGATACTGACAAGTGTTTCTTGAAAACAGACCTATTTTTCTAATAGAAAAAAAAAAAATTAAAACCCCAAACACACTACCCTCAAATTCATTTCTTTATTCCACATACATATGCATGTTTGAGGGGTTTTAAATAACTAGGTGGGAAAATAACCTTTCCTTCATTGAGGAAGTGAAGTTTTTGGCTTACTTTTAATACTTCCATTATTTAAGGGACATTTGTTGTCACTGACTTTTTAACAAAGTTCATGATTCATTTTAATGGATTTTGTTTTTCAGTGGTAAACTATGGCAAAGAGCCAGATACAGACTTTGGCAGAAAGCAGCTGAGCCAATTTTTCGCTTCCTCATGGTCAGCTCTGTTTTGTGGAGATTCACAACCTCTACCATTAAACTTGTTCATCCCGAAAAAAAAAGGATTTCTCCTCCTGCAGTAAATGAATCAATATTGTTTGGACTAAATGGCTACAACAAGGTTATTTTTCCTGCCCTTTCCTTTGAGGTGGGATTTCATATGCATCATTGCATTCTGAGCCGTGTCATATATATACTTACTCACTTTTCCTCTTCTGTTTTCCACAGGGAAATATGCATCATGCCCAAGTGAGTATGGAGACTTCTCCCATAGTTCAGAGAATTAGAGAAACACTGAAAAATGTTGTCTTTTTTTGTGTCCAGTCTTCTTGCACCACACAACTTGTTTAAGGATACTCTAAACAAAATGAAAATGAACTTATGAGAATGCAAATATTTTGCAGGCTTATTAAAAAAAAACAAACAAACAAAAAAAAAACAACAACAACAAAGGAAGCACTCCACACAAAAAAAGCATAAAAAAAAAAATCAGGAAATATCGCTGACCAAATTTCCACTGGATGTGCAAAACAAGAAGGAAAATGAAAGAAAAACTGTTTTGCACAAGCATTTGTTTCCCATCCCAAGTAACTGCTTGTTCATCATAAAATGCTGTTCTGAATTCAGCTATGGAGTTGAGACACTTTTTGTCCTTTAAAATAGTGGACAGAGCTTTTTTTCTCTTTTCCTCTCAGTATGCCCTAGTGGGCCTTATAGCTAACATATACCTACATGAAATATAAACACCTGAAAAGACTCGCAGTTGTTATGGGGAAAAGTTTGCTAACCAATCAATACAGGCTTTCAGGTTTATGAGTCTGTTTTACACAGTAATAGAATCTTTATGTTTGGGCTAGGTAGATTCCTCTATTGGTTCTCTATATCACACATTAAAGTCAACTAACAGGACAGATTTTTTACACATACATAGATAAAAAGGCTCATGACTTTGTATCCTTTGATCTTCTCCGATTTGAAGACTATTGTGAATAGAATTCTGTTGAGAGATTGAGTAAAATATGTTAACATACTATTCAAGAAGCATGTGTTATTCAAGTTGATATGTAGTTAAGCCCAAATTAGCTAAACACAAGTTGTTATAACAAACCAAAAATCATGGATTTTCAGTATTTCATTTTCAAGTAACCCTATCTACTTGTAATGTTTGGGGGTTTTTACATCAGTTACCAACTACCTAAGATTATTAAACATATATACGACCAGGAGAATTCTATACAGCATGTCTAAATATTTTGAACAGTGACACAAATGCATTTTCCTCTCAATTACAATGAATAAATCAAGAGAAAATCAAGAGCAGCCAGAATGAAATTACATGGAAATGTACATTATGTGTCACTTGCAAAGAATACTGAAACCTCAAAGAGATGGTCTGAAATTCTCTTGAGGAAAATTTAGTAGAAATATTTCAAAGAGACATATTCAAGAATGTTGTCTCTCTTCTTTTTCAAGTTGTTCAGACCAAAAACTGTAAGGCAGTCTAGGTTGTTTCAGCTAAGCCATACACTTCAAACATGATACACTTCACACAGACCAAACGATGAATGGACTGTTTTTGGAGGCACAAATACGCAGCTTTCTAACAGGCATCCTACAGGGTTCTGTCTCGGTAGGACGGTAATGCGTGATGGGATGTTCTGTTAGCACACTGCTGGCATTTGCAGCACAGCCTTCTTGAAACCACTAGGATTAAGTGATTTATTTCCAAGATCCATCTCTTTCTGAGCATGCAGACAAGACTGATACATCTTCTATGCTGGCAGACATTGATTGCAAGATACACAGCTGATGTTTCAATACTGGCCACTCTTGGTGGCACCTTTTTCCAGGCATGAAGGAACTCCAAAAAGAAGAATGTTTTTGTGAGGCTAAAGGAAAATGGCATGAAGCAGAAGAGCATACAAAGGACAGGTTAGCAAATATCTTTATACCTCTGCAGGAAAATCAGTTCTTCAGCTGGAGAATGTCCTGATCAGAGAGGACTCCAGGATGCAAGAAAGAGTTGTTCAGAAAGACTAAAGACAGGCCAGAAATTATCTGAAAATGAGCACTGCAGTAAGTTGAAAGAACAGATAAACTGTAATGCCTCTGTATTCATCATTCTGTTTTAGGAAACCAACTCCTATCAAGCAGTCTGAGCAAAACTTTTATTTATGTGTCCCTGTTATAAATACACCTGACCAGAACTACAGCTGGCATAAATCAGCTTGACTTCAATGGAGCAATACCACACTACAGTAAGTGAGGATCTGGCCCCATGAAAATATTGTATGTCCCTTTTGTGGCATTCTGCTGGTTCTGAAATCAATACTTCATTTATCATCTGTCCCTGGTACAATACCATTGCTGCCCTTATTGTGTTGCTTTAAGCCTGCTGGACATAGCAGTATTATGCAACTGAGGCACACTCTCTTTTGCCAGAAAGCACTCATTTTTCAAAGCAGTATCCATAAGCTTTTATTTGTTCCATGAGGCACTTAATATTCCTCCAGTTTCCTCCCACAAGCAAGTTGGTCCTATTAAAGGTAGCAGAGGTCTGAGTCCTGACCATGCCCTATTCCCTAGCTGACACATCTCCATTTTTACATGCACAGTGTCTAATTTCAAACAGCTGTTTATCCATTTCTGTGTCCTACCCTATGTCACTGTTTCAATAGGCAAAGTCAAATGCTGTCACTTAACTTTGCCATTTATTCCGTACTAATCAGAAAGGGGATACGCACAGGATTCAGCTTGCCATTAAATAAAAAGCAAAGACAATCACATACAAAATTAATGAATAATGTTTAAAGCCAGAAGCACACTTACTCTTTGAGCTACTCTGATATCACCAATGATGATACTGAGAATAGAATCCAGTGAAGAAAATTGGGAAGATAAAAGACCTTAGTAAATATTAGTACAGTTAAAAGCATAGGAAAAAAAATTAATACTAATGAACTGACAGTGTATATTAATGGAGGAAATCATAATATATCATTCATCTCAGGCAAAGTGTGCCAACTACCCCCTTTTGAAGACATTTTAACACTGAGTAAAGAATAATCTCTAATGTTTCGCTTACAAGCTCTGACCCATTTTCCATAATGCATCTACCTCCACCCATAATTTTTTAAGGGATTTTTGGAATCTGCATTTTTTCTCATGTCTGCACACAAGTTTAGGTGCCATGTGAATATCCCAGTTTAGTGCTGGACTTTTACCTATTGAGAGCCATTGAACAGTCTTGTTCCTCATTCAAATTTTCTAATTTTTCTTACCTTGAATGGGAATGGTAGGAGACATAAATAAGTCACAAAGTCAGGCTAGGGTATTGACACCAGTAAAGCCAAAAAGAACAATTATTTAGGCAAATCAGAAAAGAATAAGAGCTTTCGTTCACCAGTATATCTACCAAAGTACTAAATCTTGACTAGATAGATGAAATAAAATATAACCACCAAATACAGTTTTTCTAACTACTAGTTATACAAAAACCCTACCACAGATACAATTAAATTAACCAGAAAGGGATCTCAATGTCCAATTAACAGCTGCAACTACAGTGATGATCTATGGTGACACAAAATTACAGATGTATAAATCCAAAGTATTTCATGAGCTACAATACCATTAATGAAAGTTAGGGAAGTGTCTTCTATTCCATGAAATACCTAGAGGGAGTTCCTCTTAGCACTCTCAAGTGGTGTTATTAAGTCCAAGATATCCCAGTGCTCAGAAGCGTTCTTGCTGGGACATGTGGCTTCTTGGAGCATTCACTGATATGCTTTGCCTCTCAAAAAAGAAACCAAATCACTTCAGTTAGCTGAGTTATGATCAGAGTAAGGAGGGAACTTCATTGTTCTACTTTGTCTCATTTTATTCTGAGTAACTTCCTTTTCTCATCCTTGGGAGATTCTTTTCCTATCTGGAACAAGATGACACAAAGTTGTGAGCTCTATCCAAGACTTAGCTGAACAAGGCCCTGAACAAACTCATCCTCCATTGAAACTAACACTTGTTTGAGAAGGTGTTTGCATTAGAGGACAGCTACACACAAAAGGTCCCTTTCAAACAACATTTTTGAACCTGTGTGTTTTTCATATCAGTGTTATCAGTTTGTGAGTCACCAGCATAGATGAACATACTTTGCACAAAATACCTCTTCAGAGGATTTTTTTCACTCTATGCAAGCATGTCCTTTCTCTCCAGATCTCAGATAGAATTGTTAAGGTTGGAAAAAACCTCTAAGATCATTGAGTATTCCAGGCAATTTTAGGCTGAATTATCATAGCTACAAGTACTTTATAGTTTTGCCATACTGGCTTCCACAAGTGATTCATTTTTCAGTTAAGAATTTCAAACATGTATTTTTTGCAGACAGCAGATTCTATACACTCTACTACATGAATAGCTATATTAGTCTGCTTTTTCTATGGCCCAGCATTTCTGTTCAAGTAAGCCTTTGTTTAATAAAATTTTGATAGATGTGGCAAGTAGTATTGACTTTTTTTTAAAGTAAGACAGAGACTTGTTAAAATTCTGCAGATGCTACAAATTTGCACATTTTTACTGACCAATATAAATAACATCCTTTATTGTTTTGCTACTAAATATCTTGGGTATTCTATGCTTAAAAAAAAAACCAAACAAACAAAAAACACAAACCAAAAAAAACAAACAAAAACAAGAAAATAAAACAAAAAAACACCTAATTTTGCAGCAATCACTTAAAAATATACTTTTTCTGTTACATCTGCTTCCCTACAGTTCATATAACAAGTACTACAAAATGTCTTACTTCCTTGTAATTCCTCATTAGTCTATGCCAACATTTTTCCAAAGTCAAGCACTATTAATTCATTGAAAAGTTGCTATTGGTTCTGTCCTAGCTTATGGAATTTCACATATGCTAGAGAATGATTAAATATGGACCACGTTTTAGCATGTATATGGTTTGGAAATGTATTGCTTACCTTTTCAGGAACCATAGGTTTTGTTGGCATTTTTTTATATTTCTTCCTAAAAACGGTCTTTTAAATATTCATTCTTTGCCCGTGCACACCATATTCATAAGCAGAGCTGTTCAAAGTGTAATCTGAAGAAAAAAATTATGAAGACATAGCTTTGGAGCATAAAACTGTTGTTGATTTTATTTGATTAATAGTCTCAGGCAGAAAATAGAGGGACTAGAAGTGGAAAAAACAAAATGCCTCATTTCAGTTTTGTCAAACAAAAATATATAAGTGCATTTTAAAAAGAAAACAGGGATTGAGTATGTTCAGTAGACCTCAAGAAATTTTATGTATATACATTTATGAAAGGCCACTGAACCAAAATATCTATTATTTGCACAAGTCTACTCATGAATACTAAGTGCTAAACCTTTCTTTATATTTTACCCTTTTTTTCCTTTCAAATTCTTGAAGTAAGATATCTTCCTGGGTGCGTCTGTCAGCCACAGGTTTCTATATCAAAATTCTCCTGCCTGATATGTTCAAGTACCTGGTTTCCTGGTTTCTGTGCACTGAGGATTACATAAACAGGACTTTCATCAAGCACTGCTGCTCTAGACAAAGAGACTGCCACAGACGTCACATATCTTCATTTGTATTATGCAGCCAAGAGATGTTTGGGGATTTTCAACATCACAGAGCCATTTTGAACCTCAGAACAAATACATTTTGAAACCAGATTTGATAGACTTGCTGTCCATGTGAGCTGTAAGTCAGACCTGGTGGTTTTCAGAAAGGCTACATAAACAGTGACTGACTATAATGAAATACCTAAAGGCAACTGCTTAAGCCTCACTAGGTGGTAAAATATTGCTCTCACTTTGTATTCATCAGTTTTGCAGCTTCCTCATCTCAGTTGTGTTCAGTATTTCAGAACAAGGTAGCCAGACACTAATTTAGATTTCATGGAATTGTACACATGTTTGAGGACAAATTCCAGCAATCCTTTGCAGGGCTCCGTTGCCCTGAAGTGCAACATTCAGCTATGCATCACTGATCATTTTATTCCACAGAAAGAAAATGTCTAAAATCACTAAATTCTCTTAAACATCTCACTGAAGTACTCGTTTGTTAGATGCTAACTACTATAACACATCATATAGAGACAATGCCTTCTTTTGCTTTTTAACATTTGAAAGTACCTTGAGAGACTCTACTGAGCAGTAATATTGCATTTGATACAAGCTGCTTTTTGACGTGGTTAGAACCAAGAAGTTCAGTGAGATCTCCAATATTAAGGTGTTACCTGCAATTATCCTAGCAACTTCAAATACTTTGGATTGTTAATATTCTTCTGATTAGGAGAAAAAAATACCAAAAGCAACCTACACCTCCTTTTTTTTCATGTTCTATAACAGTGACAAGGTTTATTTCTTCAAATTTTAATGGTCAGATGCTTTTATGTCCTCAAATTTTTCTTTCATGTACCTGATGATACCAGACTTGGAGGTGCTGTTGACTTTCTTGAGAGACAGAATGCAATACAAAGGGATCTAGATAGTTTGGACCATTGGGCAGTGATTAATGGGATGAAACTTAACAAGACAAAATCCTGGATCCTGCACCTAAGACAGAGTAATGCCGGGCACAGGTAGAGGAGTAGCTAGAGGGATCTGAGGGTACTGGGTGACAGCAGGCTCCATAGAAGTCAGCAGTGTGTGCCCAGGCAGCCCAGAGGGAAAATCCCATCCTGGGGTGCATCAAACACAGCATCACCAGCTGCATAAATGAGAGGATCATCCCACTTTTGGGTTATTCAGTGTTGGTGCAGCCTGGCCTTGAGTGTTCTGTGCAGTTCTGTGCCCCAGAGTTTAAGAAGGATGTGAAGGTCCTTGAACATTTCCAGACAAGAACAACAAAGCTGGTTACAGGGTGGGAAGGAATGTCTTGGAAGGAATGGCTAACTTTGGGGTTGTCTAGTTTGGAGAAAGAGAGGCTAAGGTATGACCTCATTGCTCTCTGCAACTTCTTGTGGAGGGAACATGGAGAGAGAGATGCTGAGCTCTTCTCCCTGGTATCCAGTGACGGCACTCATGGGAGTGATTCAAAGCTGTGCCAGGAGAGACTTAGTCTGAATGACAGGAAGCATTTGACGGTGTCAAACCCTGGAACAGGCTTCCTAGAGAGGTGGTCAATGTCCCGAGCCTGTCAGTGTTTAAGAGACATTTGAACAATGCCATTAACAACATGCTTGAACTTTTGATCAGCCCTGAATTAATCTGGCAGTTGGATGAGATGATCATTGTAGGTCCCTTCTAACTGAAATGGTTTATTCTACTCTACCATACTTACTGAAAAACCTCTCAATTCATGGAATATTATGTTAGAAGCTTCAGTTGACCTTTTTTTCTTGTTTGCACACTGAGTAAAAACACCGCTCTTAATATTCATGGTAAATCCATAATAGTCAAGCAAAAAGCATGGAGGTTAAACATAAAGTATCAAGTATTTCAAGTGTTCCATTCCATGCACAGAATAACACATACATTGCAAATATTTGTTTGGAGGAAATCCAAACAACTTATAGTTAGGCCCCTGACAGTTGTCAGAGAAGCAAGTTGAATGTTTATATTCCCTCATATTTAACACGTTTGTTCATGAGTTTCAGTTCAGTGAGTTGGAGGGAAATCTGAGACCTATTACCTAAGAATAAAACTAAAATATTTCTGGGCTGCCTAATGCTTTAATGTTGCCTGCACTTAGAATGATTTCCATCTCCCCAGTGAATACGAGTTTTCTCAACCCTCCTTAAGAACATCGTTGACTATTCAGAGGAGCCTTGTTGCGTGCAATAGAAACCTCCACAATCCTGTGTCAGAATTTCATGAGAAAACTTGTTAAAGGATGTTAGGCTAAGCAGATGCTTCAAATTACTTGCTTAGGAAGAAAATCTCAAGTGAAGCAAAGGTTCAATCAGAAATGCATATAAGCACAGTGAAATGGAAATGAAAAACAGAACCATTTTAAATTGCCAGTGAATTAGAGAAGTCAAAAGAATTATCCTAGTATTCTTTATAGAACATCTGTTGTCCCTGGGAAGTTTAGGTTTGCCAGAATAACACTTTTAAGGGTATGTGTGGAAGTGCAACTGGATACAGATAAAAAAAATTGGTGAACCACTCCAGCTGAGATAAGGGAGACTGTCCTTTCCATTTTTTACAATCTGACACCTGAGGACATTCCGATGCACTGCATTTTGGGTAACTTCCTAAACTGACAATTTGGAACAGGTTAACATTACACTGAGGCAACTGCCATATTACAGAGTAAATCCCATGCCTTTCCCCGGAGAATAATAGTCTGAAATTAATTTTTTGAGGCTCAGCAGACAGCATGCTGAGGGAGATGACTGACAAAAGTAAAGTGCATGGACTAAGAGGCCACTTAACTAGCCTGACGTTGCAATGAGCCAGTACCAGTGGATGTGAACGGGGATGAGGCTGAAGACAACCCCCTTTAAACAGGGCATAAGGAGTGAAAAGGGCAGAATAACCTATACTGGACAAGTACTGCCAGATAATTCCCAAATGAATGAAATTAGTAAAGTTTTGGGCTAATTAAACCATATCCCCTGTGCTTTGTCATTCTTTCTACATGTCCAGCACAATAAATAAATTGAGACTCCAAAAAAGAGCTGTTTAAATAGCCTTTTAATTCTTTCTCAAATTAGCAGCACCAATAGCTCTTTTATTTCTTTTTGTTTCCCTTCTAACATTATTTAAAGCAAATTTGTGTTTTTCGGGTAGGTTGCAGCTGATGCCCAAAGGGGACTGCCATTTCAACAATTATAGTATTAGGATCTCTTCCTAGCAGTCTGTCTTTTGATATGTGTAGTCAGCAGGACACTCATTGGGGAGCATATTTGAATGAATGCTGTTCCACTATATATATATATATATATATGTATCAAGCTATATTCATCCTGTTGATTTTTTTTATACTGTGTAGAATTGCCACCATTCATTATACATGTTTCTATTTCTAATGGATAACCAGATGCACTAACAGAACATAAAAGCAATCATCTTACTGAAAATGTGGTTTAAAGGTGGAAATATTTAAGCAGGTTGAACATCCAGGAAGAAGAGGTCTCTACAGAAATCTCCTTTTTGTCTCCAGAACTCGTACAATGCAGATAAGAGCAATGAAAACCTCATGTCTGCAGAGAGTTGAGTCAGAAAATTTAGTGTCTATAAAATTGTTTTAACCTGTGGCCCAGAGAACTCTGCAAGATTGTGAACCATTTTTAATGGGTTCATAAAGGGTAAGCGAAAAAGAGAAAGTTCCTCTTGTCAAAAGGCTTTGGTTCAGTCCACATATCTTTATTTCTACTGGAAAATGTTTGGGTATCTGCAAATCCACGAAATAAAAGACCTGCTGTAGACCAATTTAATGTGTCACTTGCCTGCCAGGATGATCAAGAAAGGTGATGCTTATGACTGTTATTGAAAAAATGACACATTGTCTGAGAAAAAGACAAAGCCCACTGATTCATCTCGCCTGCTGCACAAAATTGAAATTGACTCTGAATAATCACAGTCTTTGTTACCAGTCATTACCAATATTAATGAGTCTGAGTTAGAGGAAATAATATTAGCTTCATTACTACAAATGAGAAGACGTAGAACAGAGGAAGAGAATGCAAACTGTGAACTAGGTCATGATTTTTCAAAGCAATTTATTATTATATAGGATGTTTAAATGTTCAAACTGCAGTTCACCTTACTTTCAATTTCACTGGAGACACTTGGCCATTGTGCAGATAAACCCTTGGGATACAGAGTCAAACATTCAGAAACCAAAGACTACACAGTAAATGAAAAGGAGTTTTTTTAGTGTCAATTGGGAAAGCCAGGAATAAACCCCCCAGTTTTTAGAGCACTAATCCATTGATTTAACTGAGTGTGATGCTTTTTCTTCCTATGTTTCTTTGAAGAGTTAAATGGCCTAAATGGTCAAAGGTGTCAAATGACTATATAAAAGGACAGCATTAGATTGTTGAATAATGCTCAAGTAATGAATACGGAGGCTTTAGAGTACTTGTTTACCAAGAGTTTTCTTTTTAATAGTATCTCTCTTTCCCTTATTTTTAATGTAAAGAGTATTTAGAATGAAAATTTACTGCTTGATAAATTTACAGAAATACCATTTTTTATTGGGGAAAAAAAATAATTCTGTTATTTCTAGATGGAATGATGAGAAAAATGCACACTGAAGAGGACAGAAAAGAGAAAAAGATCTTTTCTGTTGGAACTGCAGTTACCTGCTTGCAAACTCACTGCTAAAGAAAGGCAAACACATCACACACCCTTATCAGTCCCTTCAAGACCCGGCAGATGCCAGAGTCAAGTTCTTTAAGCCAGTGCTGTTAGGTGCCCTTCTTGTCACAGGTCATAGTACTGTTACAAAACATGAAATCTTAGCTAGTTAAATCAGCCTCTGTATTTAAATAAGAGGCAAAAGAATAATATAGGAAAGTGGAAAACATCCCTGTGAAGGCAAAGGAAGTATGAGAGAATTGTGAAAAGAAAAAAAAAATCTCTTCTGTTCTTGTTTTGATAATGAATTCTAATCAGAACCTTACAATTCCTTTAGGTTGATTTCTAGCATCACCTTCCTTTTGAACAGCAGTTCTAATGTTACCTCAGGCTCTGGATGACATTAGGAGGCAGAACTTGCTTTCACTGTTTTTATATTAACTTGTTTGTACTGCAGAAAATTTGGATTGTAAGATTCTGCACAATTTGTGTGGCATTTGTATTTCCAGCTTATGCAAAATAAATGCATAAATAAATTAGGGAGATTAGCATCCTTTAAACAAGACTCTCCTTTACTTAACAGTGTAGATTGCACAGAGCGATGCCTTCTGTGCAATAAATTACACAGGGATGCTATGGAAAAGTAGCAAGTGATCATGCAGTGAAACCCCACAAGACACTGCTTGCGCTGAATCCCAGCTGCTGTGATCCCAGCCCCACAATGAGTCTCCCAGGACTCCGGAGGCTGTTCACCTCTCACTACCCTTGCCTAAATACCCTGCTTCTCCCATATGCCTGGCTACAAATACTCCCTTGGACAATAGATCTATTTGTTCCAGGTCACTCCCTGATCTGTCACATTTTGCCCCTTCTTGTTCCTGGGTCCAGCTTCACACACGCACTTCTTGGCCATTTCCATCACAGCTTGATATACCTTCCCAGGATTCTATCTTGCAAAATCTGAGTTTCTATCCTTAATTTTCAATCCAGCATATTTTTGCAAAGCAAAAGACATATCTCATATTTTGCAGCGTTTCTGCTTATTCCTCATCCTTTCCCATTCCTCCAAATAAAAGATATTTGAGTACTTCGAAGCAAAGCTTCTGAATCATATGGACAAAACAACCTATTTTCCCTAGCATCATTCTCAGAAAAGCTTGAAACATTATGATGCAAAGATTCAGCTGGAGGCAGAAATTGGTATGGAAAAATTCATCACAAACAGCTAGAGTCTGGCTGAGTTATAAGTAACTGAAAAAAGGTGTGTATCACGGAGATTGCTTGGCAACCTCAGGAACAAGCAATGCTATTTAGTTTTGCCCGAGATATGAATGCTTCTGACAAAAAAAAAAAAAAAAAAAAGTAAAAGATTAATAAGACATTCTAAAGATGTTACCATACAAATACAGAGGGGAAACTGCTGTACCTTAATATTCAAAAGTCACTTTTACAATATAGAACACAGACAAAAAAAAAAAAAAAGCCCACCTGTGGGGACTGTAGTGAGTGTTTTCCAATGCAGATGCCAGAGGCCCGCAGATCATGGGTGTTAGGTGTGACCCCTAATATCGGGCTCTACCTAATGACCCCTGAACTGTTCCCAGTTTCAGTAGTAGGTTCTGTCACAAGCAAATTTCAAGGGCAGGTGGTAGGAAGGAAGATTAGAGCCAACACCTGCCAATGACCTGTATGTTTCCTTGGCAGTTTCCCTTTCCAGTGTTCATCTCTCTGTCATCCAAGGCCTGTTCTGGTGTGGCCCTGCTGTGCAGCCTTGGCTCTGACCTCTGAGAAGCCTGCCACCTTGTAAGGGAGAGCTGTGGAGGTGCCTGATACCTGGACTGGGGCTGCCCTGGCAGCCCCCCAGTTGGCCTTCTCTTCATTGGGGCTGTGGGAGTCACACAACACCATGACAAGCCCAAGGGAACAAGAGGCAAAAAAGAGATGTGAAAATGCCAAAAAATTATAAAGCAGAATCAGAGAATTGTAGATGATGGCTCAACACAGACATTTCGAGGAGCCGTAGGCAGGGACTTGTCTGCACCTGACTGATGACCTGGTCAGTAAACATATCATACCCCTTATGCAGGGTGGCGATGCGCAGCCTAACAGCTCACTAACTCCAGCTCTCCATTAGGTGTGTTATAGAAATATCTGTTCTAGTCTTAGAAACTGGACAGAATCTCTCCATAGGTGACAAAAAGATCCTAGATAAAGCAATCCAAGGAGAAACAGTGATAGGACAGGTATGAAAGCAGTCATATTAGCATAAAATGTTTTGATGGTGTAGGCAAAACTTATAATATTCATGTAAAAAATGGTTAAGTGACCAGAGTTTAGGTTACTCTTCTTTTCCCCCTCTTTTTTTTCCAGCATGACTTATTAACTTGGTCTTCAAAAGAAGTCATGCCAAAGAACCCTTGACAAAACTGCATTGTAGTATTAGAGCTGAAAGAAAGAAAGAAAACAATGCAATGTGTAAGTCAGAAAATTGCAGAGCTAACCAGTTAAGCCTCATGATTTTTCCAGGTTAAATTAAATCAACAGTCTGTTCGTAGCGCTGAAAACAGTAGCAAGATCCAACAGGGTATAATCATTTCAGGTCTGATTGTGCATTCTCTGCACATGCATTGTACAGAAATCATTAGACATTTTGGTGCATAAAGAAATTAGGATTATGTCTTCTATAAGCTCCATAGGAGCCAGAGTAATTAAAATTTATGACTTTATAGTCTGACCATCCAGTCAGCTGATCCAAAGACTCGTATTTCAAGCAGAAACTTTTTGTTCAATCTCTGCACCAATTAACCTTGCCAATTCCTCTGTATTTCTGCAACAGCAATGGTATATTTAGGGAATCAAAAACTGTAATTGGATCCTCTGCATGTATTTAATTTCCTATTCAATTTATGTTAACTTACACATATCCTCCAAAATTCCTCACTTGTCTGTTAATACTTGCCCATAAGCACTGTAGGTACACAATGCATTACTCAAAATCATGAAAACACCCTCTAGACCACAAGTCGTTTTCCCTGAGAAACAAACCCTAAGAGACTAAACTTTTCTGAACCTCTCTTCATTTTGATCTGCATTAAGGTCTATTTAAATTATCCCTATCATATTATATAGGCCAAATTAATTGCCAGATAATCAAGAATGTCTTTTTCGCTGACAGAGCAATTGTTACACTTTCTATTCTAACCTGTGGCAAAACATTGCGGAGCTGTGTTGTTCAAACAGCTGAAACAAGAAGCCTCTGAATGCCTCACTTGCAATCATTCATCACTGCTCTCTTACTAGACATGACAGTATGCCTGAATAAACCTTCACACTTCATCTAAAGATGACCAGGACTGCCATGAAATTTATAGCATTCCCATGGTGACTGACTCCATTGCATGAGGGGCAATTCTTATGTTACACGCTTTTAGGTTATACAGTTTTCACTTATTCACTCCCCAAATGCTTATATTTCCAATATTGGTCCAGAAGCACATAAACCATGACAACATGAAGCTTTAGGAATGAAATGAAAACCTCTCCAAACTATAATTTCACAATGTACAAAGGAAACCCTTTCAAAACCTGTCAGTAAAGAAAAGGCATTTCACAGTAGCTGCAGTTTCAATTCTCTTAATTTTTTATTTTTTTTGATGGATCAAAGTATCTTCCATCATTTAAATAATTAGTGATCCTCTTATTTTATTTATGTGCTATCCCTGCAGCAATTTGTCTGCATTTGTAACATGTCCAAATTACCTACACTTTTCCATATACTTTGACACAAAACTTACTTTCAGAATTCGCTGCCTTTGTCTCTGATTCAGAGATACTGCCCCCTGAACAACAAACTTGCATTTTACTGCTTTTGCTAACACACTGCATTCTGACTGGTGTTATATAGCAGACATTTTAATTCACAACAGAATATCAATAACAGATCACAATATAAACAGAAGAGACCAAAGGAAATCTTAGCTTCTGCCTCATATGAGGCAGAACATAAAAATAAAGAAGCTGCTCAGAGATAATTCCATAAGAATGTTTATGGGATTTTTATAGTTTTTGAAATCAGCCCCTTTATTATACAGAAGAAATATTTTAAGTGCAGTGCATTTGTCACAGACAATACAGGTTTATATCCATATATCACAGACAGTTCATAATACATCATTAGACACACGTAAATGAGATACAAGATGAAGCTTGTCCAAATGCAAGTATTGGCAACAGCTATAATAATGACATTGACATTGCTTTAGACAAATTCCTTTGCTATCATTGCTAAAAACTGAACACAAAACAAGGAAGTAGCAGAACATACAGTATTTGTGGTGTGGAATTAAATACTTCATTTAATTTTAAGGAAGCTTTAAATTATGGTTTTCAATAGCCTTAATTAGAATGCCTTTTAGATGGGAATGGAAATGTCTGTTTAAAATATAGCTGAAACCTAAACACTGAGTGAAGTGTAAACTTTTCTTTAACAAACTGCTGTTGAGATTATTTATAGAAAATCTTATAATTGTTTATATTTGGTTGCAGAGAAAGGCACAGCAATGTCAGAAATAGATTAAGATAGGAGATATCTTAACATAGATTGAAATATCTAGAATTTGGTTGATAATCATTTTGAGCTTTTGGCTAAGGACAGTCCCACAACAGCATGGAGGTACCTGAAAATTGCTCATGGTTGCATCAGTCATGGGATCTGCTTTTCCTCCTCAGCTCAGCTTGAAAATAGCATAATGGTAATGGAGATGGGTCTAAATCCATTATCAGCACTCTGAAAGAATTGCAATATGTGTTGTATTCCACCAAACCTTCAATAAATTTTCTCGGGTAGGGTGGAAAGTGGTCTATTCCAGTTTCCACTGGAGCAAATTTCATTTCAGTACTAGCTGACTTGGCTCAAAGAAGAATTTCTGACAAACATCATCATCAGTCATATTTTTAGTATATTTTTTTCAATGTTTTCCACTGGTTCTTTATATTTCCAGTGTCCTGGTACTGAGATCTCTTCAATCCATCAGATTTGTCTTCATCACTTCTGTTTTCCTTCTGCTTTGTTAAGATCAGATGCTGTTTGAAGACCCTTACTTTCCCAGACTTTCTGGGAGAATCAGAATATTAATAGGATGCAATAAAAGCAAATCAGATATCAAAAAAGACAGTTCC
The DNA here is from genome assembly GCA_035583185.1 of Anabacerthia variegaticeps. Lineage (NCBI taxonomy): Eukaryota > Metazoa > Chordata > Aves > Passeriformes > Furnariidae > Anabacerthia > Anabacerthia variegaticeps. The sequence continues at coordinate 122,614,222 of JAWWEW010000078.1, read as the reverse complement.
AATAAAGAATCAGAAAGATACAAGGAGAAAAAAGTAGAGAGCAAAAGAAATCTGAAAAAAAAAAAAAAAGATGATAGTTGGCAGATAAAATTTGGAACCTGAATATGAAAAGAGTATTTATTAATCTTAAGTCTTTGGGTTGCAGGAGTGAAACGTGACAGGATTTTCAGCACTGTCAAAACAGTAGCAGTCAGTTATGGGAATGGGAAAAGACAATGAGGGAGATGCTATGAGGCCAGCAAGGACTGGAGTCCTCAGTTTAGGAAGTATGGGCTTCCAAAGCCAGGTCTGAGCAAAATTGAAAGGGAGGAAGACTTATGCCGAAGGACACTCCTGGGAGTAACTCATAAAGTGCATCATTCCCAAAAGCTGTCCACATTCACAGGGAATGAGACTTTCTGGTGGCAACTTTTAATGGTTTCAAATGGCTTCACCTAAGAATGACGAGGAGCAGAGCAGAAATAGAAGAGGAAGAAATAACTGTTATCCTTGAAAAAAGAAATGTCAAAGCATGAGAAGTAAGTAAAAATGTGGGGGGAAAACATTCAGCTTTGAAGAGCTCATTTGATCTCACAACCTTCTGGTACATCATCTTACTTTTAAAGAGGTCTGTCTGCTGTCTATCCCTTGACACTGACCAGTAACACTTATTGAAAATGTCAACTGAATATTATTTCAATTATTGCTGAGTGAATCTACATTTTCTACACATATCTTAATTACAGAAATATTAAAGGGTTCCTGTAGGCATACTGCTTATTTAAGTAGTCACCATTTACAGATGAACTGTCCAGTTTTTTGTGGAACCCTTATTTCCCATTTAAGACTGAGGTTTGAAATGCTACTATTAGTTTTACCATTTAATCTATTTGATAAATTTCTGTTTGGCTTTGGGCCATACAACAACAAAATTACTTTGGGAAACTACTCCAAGAACCTACTTAATGCATCTTGCCCTTGCTATTAGTATTTGAGGCCACATCTATAGGGATCAACTGCTTAGATTTAAAAATGATGCAAACCCAATTTTTTGCCAGAATTCCTTATTTACTCAAGCCTGTTTCTAGGTAGAATTTATTTTCTAATAATATGGAATGAAAAAAGAAAACAAACTAGAAAACCTAATACTTCTTTGTTGTTTTTGGTTTTTTTTTGCTTAACAGCCCATTTTTACTTTTAAAACATTTACTTTAAAGAAACATGTCAAAAATAGCAGTGTTCTATAAAGTTGCATTTCTTGGCAATTCCAAATTAAAGGAAACACAATATTAATATTTTACTACTACAGTTCCAAATGAATTTCCCAAAGCTTTTCTTTTTTTAATGGAAAATGTTCTGGCATCATACAGTTAGATATGACCATGTGATGCAACTTAGTCCAGTTGCCCCTCATTTTCTGTAACCAAAAGTCACTGCTGCTGCTTTCTTTTCTTAGCTCAAGCCTGTCTGTTGTACCACAATGTCAGTGTCTACCTGTCCCTTAGGGCCACTATGGTCTTTGTGCTCCCCCTCCCTCCCCAAGCATTACTGTAGGATGACCTAACTGAAAACTGTAAAGACCAGTGAAAAACCAAACCAGACCAAGCTGCATCTGCTGCAGTTTGGTCTGGCACAAAATCTCACAGTTTTTCAGCTTGAGCTCTACTTCTTAACCTCTATGTCATTTTTGGGGAGCAAATTACTATTTCATAATTCTTTCCCCCAGATATACACCAGAGGGATATCTATCAAGTTTGTCCTTTAAAACCTTTAGTGGCAGAAGCTTCCACAACCTTCACAGTCATATTGTTTTAGTATTTAACTGGTTTTATAATTTCTTAGTTTATTATCTATATTTTGGGTTTTTTTAATTGAGTATTCTATGTCCAACATTCTTCATATGGAAAGCACTTTTTTAATTTAATTTATTCCATAGCAACACTTGGAAATTGGTTACTCTGCCTTCCTAACTTACTCTCTGAAATGAACAATCTCATTTCTTCTAATATTTCTTTGCACACAGGATTTGAGACCTCTGATCATTCTTTTGTGACTTTCCTAAATGGCTCATGCCTCATGGAAAAATGTGCTAAAACTCTACACAGTATTCCAGCTGTGCTTGTACTAAGGCTGTCAAAAGCAGAAGAGTTGTTGTTTGAGCTTTACACACACACATGCCTACTCCTGTGCCCCCACGTGAAGTAGAATGATTGATATCTTGTACTTGCCAATGGAGGTAGAATGGTTTTTCATGTGAACTGCTGGAGTGCTGCAAGCTTAACCTTAAAACCATATACTTATGCCTTGAGGCTCTGAAGCCTTGACACGTATAAATTTGTCCCAAATCAAGATTCCAGTGCTGCATGATTTCAGAGTAGTTTTGAATAAATGTGCACTGAGGCCTTGATTCTGTATGATAGAGTTGTGAATTTTGAAAGGTAAACATGTAGTTACATGCTTTGCTAGACAAGGCATGTTGTATTTAACATAACAATGACTGGAGCAGGACTCCCCTTGTTTATAAGAAAAAGTCTTAACAGACACAGTGATTTGCTAGTGATCAGCTGCTGAATTTATGTGAAGAGGGATTTTTCCATTTTATCTCAGCAATATTTGGTGACACATGGAATAAAAACACTTACAAAGCCTCGTTACTGTAACTCCTCTCAACAAATTCTACACACCTTACCTACCATGAAAAATTCTAATTTTGAACTTCACTTTCATCTATCCTTCATTACTATACTTGAGCAGTCCCAAGATGCTCAAAACTGTTGAAGTCAGAGACACCAAGTCCTAGATAATCTGTCACCATTGAGTGCAATTTAGCAGTCTCAGTAAAAATCCTAAGACGCTGGTTTCATTCATCTTTAATTCAAATCCTAAAAATTACTATGATAACAGTTTCCCATCTCCTCCATTTAAAACTGGGACATCATGCTGATCTTTGAGCTCTAATTTAGAACAAATTTTGTTCTGCCTATAGTGTAATTTTCTTTTATTAAGGTCACATGAAGGCTACCGATAAAAAATGTTCTAGTCTGTGATTACTTTTCAGGATAACTTTAATCTCTATGGGGTTATAATGTACATCTCATTTTCTGAACTTCTGCCTACATTGTAGATTTTCATCATGATGGAACATGAATGTGAATGTGAGGAACAGTATAACTTGATGTAAGTCTAAATACTGTGGTCAGCACAGACCATTTACATCATCATGACAGATAATTACAATAACATTTTCTGTGGTTTACAAACTTATCCCTGTCTCTGTGTTGAGCACAATGAAAACCATTTCACAATTTCACTTCTATTTCTGCTTTACTTTACTCACAATATTTACTATACTTTGCTTTAAACACTGACACAAATCTCACACAGTCTCCTGAAAATATCAGCTTTTGCTTAACAATATTATTCTAACATTGTTCATTATCCTAAGCCAACTGAACTGTGTCAGTTACATCAGCTTTAGGGTTCCCTGTTGTTGCACATTGAAGCTTCAGATGTTTGTGGCGTTCAGGAAGTGCCATTCCTCAGACATCCAATGCAGTGGTTCTGAGAGGCCCTAATCAAAATGGGTGAAACAATGCAAACACTAATCCTCAACACTGAGAAAAATCTATATTAAATGTTGCCTTCTAACCTTGAAGTCATGACTTCTTTTAATATTCATTTTCTCCCTGAACACTGCAAAATATGTGAGGAAGATGATGAGGACAGAGCAGAGCCCTGTTCCAACTGGACAGATGGGAGTTGGCATACTTCTTCACAGATTCCATGAGGCCTCAGAAACCAGTGTTTCCATCTAGTCAGTGATCTACTATTCATCAGGAATGTGGAAGTACAGTTTGTCAAAAAGAAGGGAAATAAAAATATTGTAAGGATACTACATAATACATGTTTTTGCTTTAAAGACTGAAGTTCAAAAAGTTGTCTTGGTTTTTATCTTGTTCCTGAGAAGCTCTAAAAAAAGCTGTGGTGACCAGCTCTTTCCTCTGTGTACTGAATTATGTATGTATCTTTAGGATCAGAAATTGTATTACGAAAAAATTACTTTTCTCTAGTACTTCAGAAAAAGATCAGAGTGATCTGGTGGAAGTCTGTGTGACCTCTCAGGGTAAGGATGTAGGCTTCTCAGTCATAGCCTCGATTTATTGAGCATTCCTTAAAAAGCATCCTCAGGCTGACTAGAATTAGGGAGGGGAAATAAAATGTGAGATCTGTTGTTTCTATTTAAAATGTTCTTAAAAAGTCCATGAAGCATGAGGCAGAAAAATCATTAAAAGTGCTTTAGACAAAATAAACAAGGATTTCCTATGTAGTATCAAAGAAAATAAAGTAGGGTATAAGCAGCTCAATAAAAGCTGATGTATATTGTATAGTAAATGTAGTACCCATTTCAAATTTTATGTAATGAAGTCTTTGAGAGGCAGGAAAAGATGAAAGCAAAGGAAAACATAAAGTTTGAAGTTAGAAAGAATACAAAATAAAAATACTAGAACTTATTGCTTTACCAAAAATGCGAATACCTGAGAAAAACAACTGTTCTGTTTTAATAAATATTGAGCAATATAAAAAGATTTTATGCAGTTTCTGGTAAAGTTTTCAGTATCATTAACATAAATATAACAAAAAGAGTAAAGGCTAAGATAGAATATGATATCTGTGCTCCTACAAGCTAAATAGCAGAGAATGTAAATCTCTACTAAAAGTAGAAAAAAATGCAAAATCCAGTCTAGTTGTGTTTAACGTCTGGTATCTGCATCATCATCAAGGCTAACTCCCTGGTGCACTTACATATCTTCATCGTGTATACTGAGCCTTTATCATCAATCAATCAATCACTTTCCAAAATGATAAAGAATTTATTTCTAAAATCAATCAGAAAAATTGATATGGGAAAGCTTTGTGAGGAGGGGATTCTTATTCTATACCTAATGGTGGAAACATGCATGTAGACACCAAATCTGAGTGCAATTAATACACAGGGAAGTATTTGCTGCACGATACTGAGAAACAGTCTAGTCATGATAAGATACATTTAAATTTAATAAACTAAAGCTATCATACTATGGAAATTTTAAATTACTAAATATTACAGGCCAGGAGAGGTTCAGAGGCACTGATTCTGAGGGCATTCTAGTTTTCCTCTCAACATGTGTTTTGCCATGTTCCCAGGTTCCTTTTCTATTAGCTCAGCAATCTTCATGTATAACTGAGCTGCAGAGTTCTCAAATTGATATGTACAAGAGGAAGGACTACAGCAGGAGAATCAGGACATAAAATAGGACTGTTCAAGAGCTAATATTGCCACCCAGATGTTGTTGGAATGTAGCATGATGTTTCCTGACATTTAATAAACTAATAAAGGAAAAAAATCCAAGCAAACAAAAAAAACCCCACAGCACCAAAATACCAAACCCAAGAGAAAAAAATAATTAACATAGCCTTTGTACAAAAATAAAATACAAAAATAAAGAGCATTACAAAAATAAAGAGCATTACAAAAATTTCTTACAAAAAACAAACCTTTGGATTTAGACATTTTTGTGAGTAGCAGCTGAAACCTTGAAGTGCTGTTTCATTTTGAACACAATCAATGCAGCTTTGTCCACTGATGAGTATTGGATCATAACTTCTTGTGTACCAGGGCAAAATAATGTCCTTATAGAAAATTAATGAACAAAATCTCATTAATTTCATTGGGACTGAGACTGACAGCATTCTTTGTGCCTACTACCAAATTCAGATTGAAAGCCCTGTTTTTTTGGTGTATCTTTTGAGAGGTGCATTCAATACTACAAAGCTCTTTGAAGAGGCAGAGCAGATCTAGTGAATTCATCGTCAGGAAAATAGATTCAGGTTTTTTTCTTGGTAGACCTGCAAAGGAAATTGAGAAAGGGTAGAAAGTCCAACACCGAAGAGAAATATCCTGATATTCATTTTAGACAGGAGCAGAATGAAAAGGAAATCAGAAAGAAAAGCTTTGATGGACTTTTAAGAATCTATCAAAAAAAACCCAAGGAAGTGAAAAAGCAGTCAGAAATATTACATATAAATTCTGTGTGCTATATATTAATACCAAATGGCAAGATAGAAACTTTTTATTAAAGGATACGAGTAACATAATATGTGAAGATGGAAATGCAAGTGATTTCATTCATAATAATTGTTCAGTGACTTACAAGACACTCCTCTTGCTGGTAGAAACGCCATCTCTTTCTCCGGAAAGCATGTTCCTGGGAATCTCCTCTTGAGGACTTACATAGATCAAAACACTCCCCTGCTCCATTTCCTTAGTCCTTCTTTGGTGTTATATCTGGAAAGAACACACCACTGTATTGAGTGGCATAGTAAGGCACTGACAAAGGGTAAAGGAAACAGGATGAGTGCAAAGGCAAGAAAATTGCTGGAGAATTAGATGGATAGGTGTCATGGTTTAGGAATGGTACTCTCCAATTTAGTACTCCCACTAAAACCATACGCCTCTCCCACTCATCCCTCCAATTGGCACAAAAGAAAAAGATCACAGGTTGAGATAAGAAAAATTAAGAGCAATTTACTGAAAATGAGACAAGAAAATGAACAGTAACAGCAAAAATATTAATAACAAAAGGTATAAGAAAAGATATTATTCACATGGAAAAATTCCCTGATGACAGACAACACCAGACAGCTCCCTCTGCCATGTTGTCTCAATCAGAAATAACCAATTCTTCCCAGAAGAGATTCCCTTTCCCCCATCCCTGGCAATGATCACCTCCAGGTTCTAGCTGTGCTCCCTCCCAGCTACTGCTAAAATTTAGCCCTGCCCTGGCTGGAACCAGGAGATGAGAGTAGAATCGTTAGCTGACACAAAGTAGAATCTAATTATCCCTTATAAATTATGGGGCCCTTAGGAATCCTTGTGTGGTGGTTTAGTTTTCTTGGTTTTGGTTTAGGCCTTCCTTGTTAACCTGGTTATAACTAAAGAAGTATTCCACACCATCCCTTCACATAATCAGGTGTATATAAAGACAGGAGGAAGGTTTCCTCTCTCTCTCTTCCTTTCGTGTGCTTGGAGGACATCAGGTCTCTGTCAGCTCAGCTCTTATCTCTTGAGCCAAGGCCTATTGGAGAAGCTGCTGTCCCAGCCGTACAGAGGGGAAGGACCTGCTTCTCTTAAGGGGAGTGTTGGTGAGAATTGATTGTATTAGTTACTTATTGAGCTTTTCCCTGAGTTTACAAGTGTGTGTGTCTGTTTTGTTTGGTTTTACCCGTTTTTGTCCCACTTCCCTTTCCCTTTCTCCCATTTCCCTTTTGGGGTTGCTTTGGGTTTTGTTCTGTAGATTCATAATGTTTGATTGTATATAATTGTAATATATGTGAATATATATATATATATATCTTTAATACAATTGTCTTTTTGGTACATTTTTTTCCTTCTCTCTTGGGGGTGGGGGGGGAAATCTCTGTGGACAGCAGTTGGGTTTGGTAGGGAACCTACTCAAACCACCACACCCTGGCATTTGGGACACTGGTTTATGTTAGGCTCAGGTATAGAGAGAGAGAGTGAGATATAACCCTCAAAGGCTGACAAAGCCTTGCCATGTGAAGGGCAATCTACCACAGCCAATATGCAATACCCCTTCTCTCTCAAATGGGTTTGCCTTTCCCCAAGGAATAGGAAAAGCTAATGAACATTTCTTAAGGTGTAGATGTTTTAATCCTTCGATTCCAGTTCATCATATTCCAGTTTCACAAGGCTACAAATGTGCTGTTGTGGCTGAAGTGGTTCAGAAGCAGCAGCACAGCATTGACAGTGAGCTGCAAAGCTGACAAAAGGTATGGTAAATCCTCTGCAAGCTGTTTGTCTTCCATGGCTCATCTACTATCAGAGCTGAAGACTGCAGTCAGAGAGTATTAGGAAGAGAGGTGAAACACAAATTAGATGTACATCATCTAGGAATTATGTTACATAAGTTTTTGTAAACTCTATGGAAAGAATAAACTTACTATATTTTTTGAACTTACAGATTCAGACAAAATGTTTCTTTGATTACAGAGGAAAATAAAAAAAATAAAAAAGAGAAAAAACTATAAAGACAAAAAAATAATTTAAAATTAATGCATTGGTTCCCATGAGTTCACTGGGAAAATGTTATAGTACTTCTAGATCTTCAACTATTCTGAAGTTATCAAAAAGGCTGATCAATTCTACCTTATGTTCATTCTGCCCATACTGTATTTCTATAGCACTAACCAAAGCACAGCACTTTTCCACTAGCCAGAATTTCCCTACAGTTTATTTGAAATGTTTGAAAAGAATAAGGATTGAAACTCAAAGTATACTTATTGCATTATAATTTATGAGTAATACATTACCCAGGTGTTTTGGACAAGATAGTGAAAGGGTAAATCAGGAAATATGACACACAGCTTTCTATTAACCCCCTGGCACTTGCAATTTGAAGCTCCCCTTACCAAAGGCTAATCCATTTTGCTGTAGTGCTTAGCATTTTAAAATCTCAGCTCCTCGTGTCAAAATATTTATACACATTTAGACATTAGAAAGGCAGGTAGCAATTTTGATCCTCTTCCTGTTTTGCACATTGTCGTACCCAATCAAAACAAACAGCAATGCAAAGCATACCTACTGAAAAACACAGCTCCATAGTATATAAGAATGAACTACTTCAACACTTATTTTCAGACAAATACTTTTGTCCAATCTCCAAAATTCTATAACAAATCAAAGCTGAAGTTTAATACATCAAGGTTCTAGCAAACACAAACAATGTGTTTGTGTACTTGTGACAATGGCTTTTCATTGTTGTTTAGAAAGTAGATTTGGTTAAAGCAGAAACAGCCTATCTATTCCTTGGTGCTGAAAGGATAGGAAACATTTTGCACATGTCATTTTGTATATGCATTCTTGTCCTGGATGAAACTTAAGTGCTTTAACAAATGAATTATTCTGTTAGGAAAATGCCTATTAGCTCAGTCAGATCAATAGGTCTTATGTTTCTGCAAGAAGAATATAAACATCTGGAGTGATATAAGCTTTCTCTAGAGTGATTAGTTTAGCAATCTATACCATGATGACATGCATTTGTTTCCCTTGATTTGAAAGCTTTGACATCTCTCATTTAAGTTTAGAACTTTTTTATCACCAAAATTTCTCCAGTTAATATGGATGACTATCACCTGCTTAGGACGGAGCTATTTTTATGATGAATTTAGATTGGATCCTACAGAAATAACATTAATTATTAGAAAATGAAGTGTCATTTTAGTCACTGATACAGAGAGCAGATGCTGCCTTCAAGTGACTGCAAACATGCTTGGAGCTGAAACAGAACTTACTGGTATTTGTCTTTTTCCTCTTGTGGGAGCCTTTCATGCCCAATGCTGCAGAATTACCTTCTGTCAGTTAACATCTGTATGACTTCCAGGTAGAACAGAGGGAAATGAGAGTTTCTGTGATTATGTCTATGTAAAGCATATAACTTGCAAGCTCTCTTTTGGCAGGCAGAATGCTATATTGCTATCAAAAATGAATATACTGCATGTGGAGCAGGTCTACATGGCTGGTAATTCTATAGCACTGTCAGCAGTCCCATGTCTAATTAACACACTCACTGTCCTATAAAATATAACCAAAGCTTTCTGAGAAGCATTAAAAATGTTGCATGTTTATTGTGTGTTAGATTTCCTAAGGATGAAGCAATTCAAATTTTGGAGAAGTATACATTAAATACACCTACTCATTTGTATCTTGAGCTGGTTTTTACATCATGCTCTCAGAGAACACTGGCACCATTGGAAAGCAGCAGAAAAACTGGAGAGCAACTGACATCTTCAAGATGCCCTCAAAGGATTTCACTTTTGCCTGGTCTATGTCAACAAATTTACACAACCACTTACAGAGAACAGAAGACCAAAATATAGCCAAGTGTCAGACTTTATGAAACCTCTTTGCCAAAATAACATGGTGAAAATGGCTGATATCTTCAGATTTCTTTTTGAGAAGATTGTTGAGAAAATCTCGAAGTTGGCAGCTCAAAAACAAGCATGAAAACTATTTGTCTGAGAAAATAGATGAGAGTCCATGCATCAGGAGACCCACAACAAGGTTTACAATACCTTCTCTGTGACACAAACAGCAGATCTAATGCTCTTCAACATCACATTGCAAATATGGCATGGTATGAAGTTCTCATACTGTATTTTCCATTGAATATACAAATCAAGAAAATTTAATGAGGGCTGAGGGGACAACAGGAAGACTAGAAAGAATCAAAGAATCAAACCAGCAATGAGAACATGATAAAAGAGGTCACTCAAACCTTTATGACAGACCAGATTAAAAATAGAAATGTATGCACAGAGAGTATATATATTGATTATTATACCTAAATATACAAGCCAATCTGATCAGTGCTGCAAACCATGATTATTTTTGGAACTCAAAAATAAGATGCAATATATGCTGAACAGCTGTGTTGAAAAATATGTTGCTTCTGTGGATGTATGTTTGGCTTCTTTTTACATTGTTTATCCTCATATATTACATTAAGGTAATTGGGAGATAATGCACCTACTAAACTTCAAAGGAAATAAAGATGGGCCAAATGTAATTGCTCAAGCTAGAATACATATTTTTCTTTAAGTAAACAAAAGAGTGGTATTGCATTATTTAAAAATACTATTTATTCATTAATTTATTTATTCACTGTGTAAGAAGCAGTTTCTCAACACATTTAAATTAAAGAAGCATCAGAAAATTGTTTAACAGAATATTAAGAAGAGATTTCAGAAGGAAATTTCACAGTTGGACACAGTTTTCACAAGAATCTATACATGTGATAATTTAAATTTGATCACTGAATTTATTTACATTTATAACTTTGACCCTATACCAAACTAGGAGCTTTGCTTCAAGAACAGTAAGAAAAGGAAGGCATGGAGGGAGGGAGGGAGGCAGGCAGGCAGGCAGGCAGGAAGGAAGGAAGGAAGGAAGGAAGGAAGGAAGGAAGGAAGGGTCTTTTGCTAAAGATATGGAATTATTGTGCTTCTAATTTAATATGTCCATTTCCATGAGTAAAATGTTAAAAAAATTTTGAATGCATTACTTTTTCTTTTTATGCAGGTTTTGGCTTTTAAAATATTTTTACACTCTCCGTGTTTTAGGTCTTTTCTTTTTTCACTCTTACCTCAATATTTAAATATGATTGTAAAGGCAAACATAAGTGTAAAGGGAGTGCACCTGAGAGAGAAAGAGAAAGATTTGTGGGCGTCAAGAAAACAGGCAAATTTTTCAGAAAGATCAAATAGGACATAGAATATTTTTCCCAGAGAAACAGTTTATGCATTCTATCAACGGGAACCCTCAAAATTATATTTGGAAAAACCCTTGTAACTGCCAGCTTAAAAATATTATCTTGCTCTCATGAAAAGATAGAATAGATCACTCAAAGGCATTTTTCTTCTTTGATGTCTATATTTTGTAATTATGCAGATACTGAATATTTCACTCCATGTTCAAAATGTTAATCAGAAACTCAGTCAGGGATTCTGGTCCTTAATCAGTTTCTGAACCTTAGTTTTAAAACTGTATCTAGAATTCAAGAGCTCTCTGCAGTGGGTGATATTAGCCAAAGCTTTTCTTGCCTCTCAGCTTCACTGAGAAATACTTGGCTACATTTTCCTAGGGAAAATGTAACCACTTAAATTATCTCAGAAGATGTTTTTTTTTTAAAAAAAAAAAAAAAAGTTTTTTACAAATCAGATTTTTGATCCTTTTTCAAAGGAATTTGGTTAATATCATTTAAATAAGCTGGCCCATCATTTTCTCTTGGCTATATTTTCAGTTTTTAATTATGTATGCATTTCTACATTTATACATAGGTATACATATGTCAATTAAATATAAATCAATCTTTTACAACTTACTGAAACTGAGAATGTTCATTTGCAAGCATTTAACTGTAGCTTGTCTAAATCCTTATGATCCAATCTTGTTTTCCTCAAGTACTTGGCAAAAGTAGCTATTGTCAGACAAAAGTAATTGCAAGCTTGATCTAATCCTCTCTCCATTTTATTTCAGAGCTTTTACTCACATTAAGTATGTGTTTTATTCCTTGCTGCATATGACATCCCATTAATATAAATCCCTTACAATAACATCTCTAGTGCCAGCACTTATAAGGAGGTCTCATGTAAATAATTTCGCCATCCCTTCTCTGACTCTTACCATTAATCTACCATTAATCCACCAGAAAATAACATTTTTTTCCCCAAACAAATAAACAAACAAAACACTACCTTATATTCTACTTGAACAGAATGTTGGGGAAGATATGCGATATGGTAAAGATATGACCGGCTTCATTTAAAAAGTTAATAATTCCCCGGTCTTTTTTTCCTAAAACATATATTATTTTCAAAGGCAGAGCTAATATCTTTGGGGGTTTTTTAAAGATTTTTTTTTAACATTAATTTGAAAACAGAAGCTTAGGCAATAAAATCCTTGGAGATAATTTTATTATTCGATTGATTTTTTTTTTCCATTACGAAAGCAAGTATTTCTTAGAAACCATCATTTTTCAGTTGGTGTTTAGTCAGAAAGAGAAATTTACTCCTTGCTTCATGTAAAAAGTCGCTACTGTAACGGTGTGATGCAACTGAAATATTAGTCTGGTTGAATTTAAAAATATATTAATGCCCCACATTTCATTAAAGTTTGCTTAATTATGAAGTTTCTTGGAAATAGGTTGTCTTGCTTCAGAGCTGTCAAAAAATCAGTTCATTTTTACAATTTAGGGATAAAATTTTCCCTTTAAGAAAACTAGGACTGGCCAGACTCCAGTGTTCTCTTTGCAGACTTTCCTTTCATTGATTTCTTGCTGATTTATGTGACTGAGAAAAGCTCTGATTTATTCAGTTCTCGAAACAAAAATGTATTGAAGAGAATCATCAAAATATGTGCTTGAAACAGCAAAGTCCTTTTCTGATGACACAAGTCAGATTAGTACCTGGAGATCAGAACCATGGTCCTCTAAGATCCCTGCAGTCCTTGAAGCAGGGAAGAACAAAGGGGAGGGACAGGCAGGATCACAAAGAGTTGGGAAAACAAAGGAACAAAAAAGTTTGCTGAGAGAAAAATCAGACTGAGAATTTGAAATCTGAATTGACAGAGACAGGGGACAAACAGTATGTCTCACTTAACTTACAGGAAGAGATAGGCATTGTTCCCATGAGTTTGCTACCTATGTAACTAAGACATAAAAACAGGTAGGAAGAGTAGCCAATAAATGACACGCTCAGGACCACAAAGACAACAAACAGCAGGATTCACCACAGACCCTAAGATTTTTAAGTACTTTTTCAATGCCCAGTTTACGAAACAGACCATCTCTCCAATGAGAACATGTTAACAGGAATCACCGCTTGCTGCGCTGTTGTCTTGCACTAAGTTGTTATTATTTTTAACATTATGATGAGTTATGCTTTCACCAGCTTGATCATAGAATTCAAAATAGACTCTGCTTTCCTAAAGAAATTAATACCCACTTTTGGCAACAGTCCATTTAGCTCAAGCTTGCTACGTACTATATCAAATCTGCTTCAGTACATTTCAATTTTAGACTTTTTGCACTTTTTTTTCTTAATTTGAGGATATCAATTTTTCTCCCCTTCAGTTCCAGTAATTTTCAGTTACACCATCTTCTGGAAACAATGAAAAAGTGATTATTCATCCACTGAGGCCTGGTTTAACAACTTCAAAGACTAGATTCAAAGAAAAATTAGGAGAGAATTTCTAGGTAGTGTAAGATGAATTATGACAAGCAATGATTTTAAAGTTACCATAGACCTAAGAAATCCCATGGTTTCTTTAAAAATGAAAGAGAGGGTATTTGTACTTAACTGGAGTTGGATTCCACTTGGTTGCAGCTCCAAACATTGGAGTTATTCAACAGAAAAAAGATATAAAGCAATTTAAAGAATGTCTGCAAACACAACATTGAATTTCCTTCATTTATATTTTCTTAAATTATTTACTAAATATCACAGCAACCTATGTTAGGTATATTCTACAATGCAGCTCCATGTAGATTTATCCACACTGACTCCATGAGCTCTACATTGGCACAGCTAATCCACCTGATTATGGTGTAATACTAACGTAACTGTATCACCTCCAGACACACGGTGCAAGGAGATATTTCAGCACGTCAAACTCCCTCTCAGATACCTTTGCATGGTGCTGTGGCTTAAATATACATACTCCATGAGATCCCTAGCCCTGTAGCAGAACCTTAAAATATAACTTTTCTCCTATTATCATATCATGTTCTGAAAGTGTGTGTGTACATAAGGAAGATTACTTTCCCTCTCTTTGCAGTTTGATATCGCTTAAGGGTACAGGTAGTCTGCCTGAATAATCACTCCCTTTAGCACGTATATGATATTTAGTACCTAGCTCATTTCATGTATTCTTCATGGGTTGGAAATAAGCTATCAAAGTCTTTGCACTTAGCATGATGGGTGCCTCAGTTCTGATAGGCAGATTGGGTACTTTCACCAAACAAAACAATAACAATAGACCACCAGACTTTACAGTTATACTGAGTTGCAATATCAGATTTTCTTAGAGAAACGAAAGTGCAATGGGACTTTCTGAAGTGGGGATTTTGAAGTGATCTTACATTCTTCCCATCAAACTCTTGACATAGGCTTTTATGTAAACTATAATTCAGAACATTAAAACACAGTCTTCTAAAACAAAGAGAAATCACATCTCTGCATGCAAAAGGACAAGACATTAACACAAAAGCAAAATGTGTAGCAGAGAGAGTAATTCAAATTGAAAACAAATTCAAAAATTTTAATTCAAAACACATTAATAGAGGAAAGATACAAAATTCAAAATATGGTGTGTATTTAACCTGACAGGGTCCTTTAACCTGAAAAGGTCACACAGTGTTTTAAGATAGTAATGTAAATTATACAGCATGCAATCCCCATGACTGCTTCTCTAAGAAAGAACCAGCTGACAACTCAGAGTAACAACTACTCCCATGCTTAAACACTGACTAAGGATATACGCCTGTGCTGCGTACTGTCATGCAGCATGTACATCCTCAGGCCAGTCATAAATACAGGAGCAGAAGTGCCAAAAGCTGCCAAGCAGCCCGAAAGCAGGATAAATTAATTCACATAGTGTTCAATTCTACTGCAGCTAGACTCCTAAGGGAGTGCAAACAAGTTCACTTACAGCTAGCCTCATCAGCCTCTTCATGGGCAGAACAGGTACGTGTTGTTGCCATATACAGAGGTTTTTAATACCTATTTGCATAAGCTAAAAGCTGTTCCTTTTCATCTATTTATGGATGTTAAATATGTATAGTGTTTTCCAAAACAATCAAGGGGGATATGAAGTGTTTTAGTAATTGAAGTTACACAGAAGGTGGGCATGAGAAGTCTAGACTTAATCATTATAATTTCATATCAACATTTTGAGATAAATATTGGGTTTGGTTAGATTGGTTTGGTTAGATTATTTTTAGATAAAAATGTGAAACTGAATGAAGATTGCCATTTAATTTCCAAGTGTCAGTTCAAAACCAAACTATTTTTTACATTTCTTATATTTTCACTGGATTTCACATATTCCTTTAAGACTTTTACTATCAGCAAAGTATTACTCTTCAGCACACAAAGTCAGCCTAACAGCTGTAGAAACACCAATGGGACCAGTTCTATTCTGAGGAATCACTAATGTGATGATTTACTAAATGGCATCGGAGATGAATTAGGCTGTACCAATATCTAAGGTCATTATAAAGCCTTTATAGTTCTAGTAATTACTCAGCCAAAATTATATACAGAAAAATTTATAAAACATAATTTGTTCATAACCTTATCTGATGGTTTCTCTTAGTGGTTTTTTGCGACATTGATTCTACCTTGAGCAATATAATGGGTTAAGATTTAACACGAATGTTGAAAGCTACAGTCTAAATGTGCTTGCAAATATCATTACATCTGAAATACCACTTTACTAGAGAATGTAATGATAACTAATATGTATGAAAGAGAAATCTTACTGCTTAATTTTCTAACTGCAAAATACGTAGAAAAATGAGGAATGCAGCTGATACATTAACATTCAGAAAACCATTTAGGGATATAATTGGTACTTACCAAAACAATTAGTATAAAGTAATCAAGTGTCAGTGAACGTAAATGATTCTATGAATCTACAATATATAATTTACTGTTCTACTTAGTGCCCAAATTTTTTGTTATTCCCAGTAAATGAGTACAAACAATTGAAAGCAAACACACTGATGTTTAGGACAGAGTTTCATTGGAAGGGTTTGTTACTTGATGTTCTGTCTGTACAAAGTCTGTCAGAGGTACACAAGCAAACGCCCATGTTGAGTTTCAAATTAGCTTAGCTTTTAGCCTATACTTTTCTTTTTTTTTTTTTTTTTCCATTACCAGTCATATATACACTCTTTGAGCAGATGATAATTTTTGCTTTGAACGTGGGCTTTTTAGAACCGCCACCTGTGAAGTTTAAAGAAGAAGCTGTCTCACTCAGGTTCAAAATCATCCTCTTTCTAAGGAACACATTGAGATCTATGAATGCAGAACACAGCAGGAGGTTTGGGCATCTGTACATAACAGACCATGAGAAAACCTTTTGCTGATCTCTTGAAAAAGAGTGGATTTTACTTGGCATGGGATGGAGTTCCAGATCTTCAAATAAGTGGACATGAGCTGCTTTGTCACAGAAATGCTGTGGAGTTGGTTCATTTTTAGGCTTCTTTCAATTAGGTAAAGGAGGGATAAATGTTTCAAAAACAGTTCATATGGAAATTACTATTTCCTTATCTGTTTATTCAAGCAAAAAATTGTTTGTGGGTTTAGTGATCTGAAAGGAAGCAAAACTTATTATCCTTAATTATTTTTTTAGAGCCTCACATGTCTTTTGCATAGCAGTCATGTGTTTAGAAATGTCTTAGATTAATGGAGACACTGATTTTGTTCCTTCCTCAGACACAGAAAGTTCAAAACCTGTAATGAAGGTTGCTAGACAACAGGCTAGGGAACACACCTTGTAGGGTAGCAAGCAGTTAGTCCTCTTGCTCAGACAGAACAGACACATATTATTTCTCTGGAAGGTCTAGTCTGGTCTGCTAGCAGAATGTAAAACACCATTGCAATTGTAAAAGTAGACTAAAACTCAGAATTCTCTTTTCCTAGAAGACAGCAAAACACCACATCAATCTCCACACTTCACTCACGTTTCCCTCCTTGTGCTTATGCTTCTGTTGAGTCCCATTTGACCCATTATAGTCCCCACAGACATGGCTACAAGCATCAGGGAGGGGACACAGCCTCCACACAGACACTGGTTAATGACCTCATGAAGTCTGCAGGACATTCCAGCAACAGCCCCAGGTGTTTGAGCTGTGGAGGTGTTTTGAGCTGTTGGTGGGGTTTTTTTAACTGCTTCAGTGTTAAAGGAATAAACAACTCAGAAAGCACTGGTTTAAATTAGACATTCACTTCCATCTTGAAAGACTCTTAGCCACAAATGTTTAATTCTTTCTCTTTTACTGAACTCTGGGAACCTGTGAAAGGAAGGATGTCCATATCTTTCCAATTCATCATGATGCTAAGCTTAACAAGATCCAGTGATTTGAGGAAATTCTAAACTGTGGAGAACTATAAATCCTGACATCTTTGATTAAGTCTTTTGAGACATTTCTATTCAGGCAAGACTTACAGTAGAAGAGCCTGGCTTACTACTTTAACTAAGTACTGAAGTTTTCCCTGGAAAAGTGGCACATCTTCCTTCTCATATACCATCTTACTCTTCATGCCCTCTCTCAAGCAACCCTAAAGCACACCACAGGTTGGAGAAGAGCAGCAAAAACAGTGTTTTTGAATTATTCCTACCTTCAAAAAAGAGTAAGGATGGTTCATGCTTAAGTAAAACATAGAACAGATTAGAAGTAGAATATATTCAGTCTGAAATTGTTTGTCTATTACAGGCATTCTGGGCAATTAAATATCTGCTTTTTGAGGTCACTGCCAAAAGAACAGATTCAATTAAAAGAATTGCAATGACTCCTAACAACAGCTAGCTGGCCCACCTAATCCATTTAAATAGCACATCTGGTCTTGTACTCTCACCTATTCATGGTTCACTCGTACGGAATTTGCTAACGTAAATGGCTTGAAGTAATCATTTTTTTCTTGGTTTATTGTTGAATTCTAGCCACTGAATTACTAGATCTAACTTGGTTTGGGGCCTCCAATTTTGCCATTTACTGTGAGGCCATTTCATGGAAAAATGTGGATCCAAAAAAACACTAGCTTAAAAAATTAATATCCAATCATTTTTTCAAGAAATATGAGCAATGTCAGAACAGAATGTGTAGCCTCTAAGGGGAAGGAGAATCTTTCATCACTTTATCTGAATGAAGTGGCATCAACCAGTTAAGAAAATTTATTGAGTGTAACATGTTTATTCAACTTCAGTATCTGAAACAAAGACATGTAAGAAAATCATCAAAAATCAAATGTATGAATATTGTAATAAAAAGAAATGCAATTTGAGAATTCTCAACTGCTGACCTTGAATGATGAAACAGAAAATATAGTCCATAGTTTCTCAAAGCTAATGAACTAAAAGATAAAATATGTATATGGAAAAAATAAAACATAATCCAAAATCCGGAAACTTATTTTGGATTGTTGATTATGGAGAGTTTTTCAAAATCTACTTCTTTTTATAGTTTAACCAGTCATGAAAATAGAAACCAGGGAAAAATGATTCCTAAATAGGCAAAAAAACCCACCCTAATTCTAAAACTACTAATGCTGAAAATAAATGAGGTTTTTTCTTCCATATGTGAGTGATTGTGTGAAATTATATTTCATACACTACAATTTATATAATATGCCTAGAATTTGTTCTGTGCAGCCAGATCTTACATACAATCTTGCAAATTCCTGGTGGCTCCAGGCTCTGGGCTCCACAATGTACTGGGAGCCTGCCTGTCGACTGCAGCTGGCCACGGTTCTCCTCTTGTGCTGTGTTTCTGCCTTGAAAAAAATGCCAGTGGAACCTGATTAAATCGTAAAAGTTGATACCATTAGCTAAAGTGCATATGGGAATTTGCACAGAGAAACAAACAGAAAGGTTGTGAAAACCCTCAAAGCTACTGAGTAATACTATATTTGCCAGCCTTTCTCAAGCACTTTTTCTTTGCAGAATAAATTGAAGTGGAAAGTTATAAATGATAAAAGTACTCACCTTTATAGTTCACAATGTGTTATCTTTGTGGAAATGCCCTCACATTTTATTTATATAATTTTCAGTCTAGTGTATATTGGTTTATGTGAATTGCTTGTCAGTAAGTACAGTCTAGGTAAAAAGAAAAACTAAAATTTCCATCAAAGGTACAATCAGACAATTGCCATTCAAAATTACTGCATAAAACCCTCATAGATACATGTGGTGGTTTAGTTTTCTTGGTTCTGGTTCAGGCCTTCCTTGGTAACCAGGTTATAACTAAGGAAGTATTCCACA
>JAWWEW010000078.1:122523528-122594543 GCA_035583185.1 Anabacerthia variegaticeps | reverse complement strand
CCCTTTTCTCTTTGGGGGGGGGGGAATCCGTGTGGCCGGCAGTTGGGTTTGGCACGGAGCCAACTCAACCCTCCACAATACAATCACAAACAATTAACATACAATTACAACATGAAAACCTACCAACTACAGATACAATCACAAAGACAAGTACAGCTGATAGCAAATCTAGAAGCAATTACACAAAGCCTTTGAAGAATTACACATATTTATCTAAACTTGATAAATGTATACGTCTTGGCAGTAACATAATTGAGTAGGATTATTATAGCCAGTGAGATGAGACAATTTCATTTGCATAAGTAGTTTTTCAAATTTCTAATATTTAAAATTTGATTTAAAAAATGAAGTTGCAGTTATTAGCATTCAGGTTATTCACTTTTCTATCTTATAATCATTAATTATGTAAGAGCCAAAAGAATTTTGAAAAATATTTCACAGACATGAGAAACTATAATCCTTCCACAAAAGCTCTTGCTTCGTAATCTTGGCCACAATTTGCAACTGAGATGTAACAAGGCAGGCAATAAAAAGATAAGAAGTTGTAGTAACTGTTGGGTCCTTGAATCTGCACACTTATACCATGATCCAAAATTCTTCAAGTCAAAAGACACATTGCAGTAACTTGCAGGGAGGTTGGATCAAGACTGTGCCTAAGGAATGATTCTTTTATTTTGCTGTTCATAGTCACCATTAAAAAATGAGTGTTATTTTGTCTTGCAGTGTTTGGTATGGAAATAAATCTGAGACTGATTTGAATGACAGGAGGATAATCATGAAGTTTATTCCTCAGCAAGCTACTAAAACAAATTAAGTTTGCTCAAAGTGATACTCTGAGAAATTCAATCAGAATAGCTAGCAGCTCATCTTGAAATAAATAATTACCAATAAGGCATCTTTGAAATCATAATGATAAGCATTTTAAATTGCTAGAAACAGAATCAAATACACAGAAGAAAGGTAAATGAAGGTAATGATATCCCAGTATTGGCAAAAGGGGCACACTGAAACACACAATTTCACTTTTACTTGACAAGGACTTGACAGTCTTTGTGATAAATATCAGAACAAAGATTGTCCTGGCATCAAAATTAAATCAAAGACTTATGGATAATTTTAGTCTGCTGCGTCCAAACTATGCTTGACACTCTTTCATGGATTCTGCTCCCGCATCAAGGACATTTCTCAGTACATGCAACAGTTTTCTAGACAAAAGAGTCATCCTCCGAAGTTGTTAAGTTGCTAAATATTAGATTGCTTAAAATCAAAACCGAGTATGCCAAATTATTCCTTAAACTTATGTTTTGCCCAGCAGCAGTTCTGCAGCCAGATCTTGCTTTTGATGAAATCAGTGACAATAGCATTTTGCTACTGTATAATAAAAGGTATTAAAATATATTTAACAATATTACTACAAACTTTTAAAGTCACATACTTTCATGTTTTCACTGGAATTAATGCTCTAAGAATCACTTTTCCATGAGAGGTATTACATGTAAAAAAGGTTTGCATCTTTACTTTTGAAACATATTTTAATTCTGTTCTAAATATACACCTTAAACTTTTCATTTCTGTGCACTGCTTTTTAATTTCAGTTTTAAATGAAAAAATCTGAAGGGTCATGTTCTTTTATACTTGGCCAAAGCTAAGTTTATAATTGATGGTTCACTGGGTTTAAAGGGACCTGCTCAGTCTGATGTCTGTCTAGTGTTTGTGAAAATCTGTCCAGAACTTAATGCTGATTGGTGGGATTAAGCTTTAAAGATGCTTTATCCCTGTTTCTGCTCAAAAATAAAACAAGAGGTGAGGAAAATTGCTCAGCTGGAAAGTGAGGCAGGAATATTGGTATTTTGGGGGTTGTCTTTGGCTTTTGGTTCTAAGAAAAAAATTTTGAAGACCTCAATTGAATCATATGTTAATTGACAAGTTATATTTCCTGGGAAAGACACATCTTGATCGACAGAAAAATACTTTAAGATATTAGTAGTTTAATCATGCAACTAGGAACCTTGTTGAGTCATTTGTTCTCACCTCAGCCTCTTCATTACAGTTTACCTGAACCTGCAAGATTGAATTCTGAAAAATTAATTTATTTTCTTGTTGCTACAGAAGAAAACCTTAACTTCATGGAATTAGTAAATATCAGTTTTCCTTGGTGTGTAATTGTAGTTCTTCCACTTTCAGTAGAGATTGCAAAGTAAACAACATAATGAAACAAAGCAGAGAACTCAACAGTTGGTAAATCTACATAATGCACTCTGCTTGGTATGCACATTACAGCTGGAGAATGAACAGAAAAGAAACTGAAACCAAATTGCTTGACCTATTTTAATATTTGATGAAGAAATACTAAGCCCAGAAATATCATGTCTTCAGGGACCTTGTAGTTGATATTATTAAAAAACATTTTAAAATGAGGCTACTATAGTCTATCATAATAAGCTTTGGGTAATGCTTTAAGAGTCCATTAACTTATGCTCAACTAATCTTGAATAACAATAGAAATCCTTTGAAAGCATGTATGATAGTTACACAAATACCACATAAATTCATTCCCACTCTTTTGTGAATGTTTTCCCCTAGACAACACTAGAGTTTTTAATCCCCTTGTGCAGTGGTCCAGAACTTGCTATTTTAACATTAATGGGAGGAAGTCAGATCGGCTCTAACCCTAACAGAAACCAAAATCTGTGTACTTTTGACGAATCCAAATCAAAACTGCTTGTGAAACAAATTTAAGGATTTTTTTTTAAAGTTACTTTGAAACTACAATAGAGTAAAAAACATGTTTTTCTCATACAAGACATACAATTGTAATATTTATTTTTTCCAATTTATATTATTCTTGTGTTTAAATTAGCTGAGTTATCAAAACAAGCTAATTTTTTTCCAAACATAATTTTTTTAAAAAATCACACATTTTTGTAAAGTCTAAATATTTGTAGTGGCATCTTGCGATTGACAGTGTCCAGCCATTTCAAAGGAAACACAGACCTGAGAAGCCAGATGGTTTAAAGACCTGCAAATAAATACTTCAAATAATTCCCCTTGTAAGTGTCTTTTAATATATTTGAATACAAACAAATGCTGAAGTCACAGTCATTGCAAGATTGAACTTTTTCTTCAGTGGCTTTACTCTAACCACTCTCTTTTTGTTACTGCTGAGATTTTAATTTTATTGAAGGGAGAGATTCCTACTGTAGGTTAGTTCCCTACCAAGAGCCAAACTTAACCCATAATCTGCTGAGGCCCCATATACTACAGTGGTATAAGTATCTGTGACATGTTCCTTTGCACTGGAATCTTGTGGTGTTTTGCCCAGTTAGTGAGCACAGATACCATACTAGGGAGAACCACAGACCAGAAATGGAGATTCACACCAGCCTGGATCCAAAACCACACCCTGCAGAAGATCTTGAATAGAGCAACTGGAAGTACTGGAGATGTCTAGCCACAGGCACCAGCAGGGACTGGCCCAGGCACAGAGACACTCTCCCCAGTAAACACATTCATTAATATTCCTACTGCCATCACTACTTTTAAAATTGACTGTTCCATCTTTTGCAGTGTTCAAGGATTCCATCGTCACTTACATTTGAGAGAATAAACCGCAACATCAAGGAAGAGAGATCATCCCATCAGCCTGTAATATGCAGCCAGCACTTAGCAGTTTAAGCTACCCTCTATGCACCTGGCAGGCCAGAACTTTGACTTATCTCTATGGTAAGAGCTCATGATGACATTGTTAATTTGAAAATAAATATCTTCATGTAATGTTATAGAATTACTGTAGCAATCAGGCACATAAAGATAAAAGCTCATATAGATAAAAGCATATTAATTAGCTCATAAAACCTTATTAATCAGCCTTGTAATGGTAGCAGTTTAAAACCATAAAAGAAATGTGTCAGATATTTGTCTGCAGGCTTAAAATAGAGAAAATAATGAATACTCACCCTCACAGCATGATGTGACATTAGCACCCTGGTACTGGGAAAAGGAATTTGCAGTCTAAAGATAACACCTTCTTTACAGTATATGAGTGATTTAATACATTTGCTCAGGTCTAGCTGACGTATGATAGCAAAGAGTACTTTGGATCTACTTGGTCACATTAAAACACTTTGAAATAGCTTTAATAACTTTAATTCATTGCTGTCCTGGTTTTGGCTGGGATAGAGTTAATTTTCTTCCTAATATCTCATGCAGTACTGTGTTTTGGACTTAGGAGAGAATAATGGTGATAACACAATGATGCTTTAGTTGATGCTGAGCAGTGCTTACTCTAAGTCAAGGACTTTTCAGTTTCCTGTGCTCTGACAGTGAGAAGGGGCACAAGATGCCAGAAGAGAGAAAAGCCAGGACAGCTGAGCTGGACTGGCCAAAGGGATATTCAATACCATGGAATGCCATGTTCAGTATATAAACTAGGAAGAGTTGGCTGGGAACCATCAATTGCTCCTTAGGGATGGGCTAGGCATCAGTCAGTGGATCATGAGCAATTATGTTCCTTGGGTTTTATTCCCCTCTCTCAATTCATTGCTATTATTATTGTCATTATTATCAATAATAAGTATTATTATATTTCATTTGTTTCGGTTATTAAATTGTTCTTATCTCAACCCACAAACTTTACCTTTTTATCTAATCTTCCTGTCTACCATGGGACCCAGAGCAGGGGAGAGTGAGCAAGCAGCTGCTTTGCACTTAGTTGCCAGAGCAGGATCCTATGAGATCAATTTTTAAAAGAAATACTATGTAAACTGAAGTCCCTGGCTACTGACTTCAAAACAGAGGATTCCAATATGTTTCCTGATCTATGTCCTAGACCTCTTTCAGGCAAAAATTCCTATTCAGATTTAGATCAAATGAAATTCAAGGATTGTAAAAATAATGAAATATGTCCTGTTTTTTAACAGAAGTGATATATTTCCATCTTTAGTTGATATTTTGTACTTCTGACCAAAGGTAGCCATACTCATCCATTGAATTTTCATCAAAAACTAAAGATCAGAGACATTTAAAAAATTGTATACTCTTCTATGTGTTTTGTTGTCATAACCCACTTGCCCTACAAGTTTTCTGCCTTGTTCCCAGGAAGACTTTTTTGCACATAGTGCATCCCATTTTATTGTAAATAACTGAGGCAATTGCAGTAATTTATGAATCAGAAAAATACCCTTCTTAATCACTAAATCTCCATTAATTTTATATTTCTTTCCATAAGGTAGAACTGTTTGCTGTGCAAGAGACTATAAAAGAAGAAATGTATGATTTTTCCCTTCCTTCCTTCCTTCTTTCCTTCCTTCCTTCCTTCCTTTCTTTCTTTCTTCCAAATTCCTTCCTTCCTTCAGAATTCCTTCCGAATTCCTTCCGAATTACAAATTCCTTCCTTCCGAATTCCGAATTCCTTCCATCTGAATTCCTTCTGAATTCCTTCCTTCCTTCTGAATTCCTTCCTTCCTTACGAATTCCTTCCTTCCTTCCAAATTCCGAGTTCCGAATTCTGAATTCCTTCTGAATTTCTTCCGAATTCCTTCTTTCCTTCCGAATTCCTTCCTTCTGAATTCCTTCCTTCCTTCCAAATTCCTTCCTTCTCTCCTGTCCCAATTGCATAGCAGATTTATTTGGGAAAAGAAATCTCCACTCCTCTCTTGAGCAGCCCTGAGCAGCAATGGTAGTGCAAGGTTCTTGACACTTACCCACCTCCTCCTCATAAGTATCACCACTGCTTCTGACTCACAGAAACCATTATTTTTCCTGGACACTTTCTGACAGGACCACATCAGGGTGATGAAGGCTCATGCTCTATTGTAAGTCCTTCCAAAGAGATGCATTTTGGGAGATCAGATAATTTGATAAGGTATTTTTACCTTTTCATCACTAAACTGAAGTTAAGCACTAGTTTACATATTCAGCTGTTCATCCCTTTATAGTGAATTAATGGTAGAACTTAGACTGCCAGTGTGATAAGCCTTGTAGTTTCTAACAAATATAAGATGATGACTATTATACCATCTTCGTTTGTTGCTTTGACATATAACGTTGTTTATATTATTGACAAACAGCAGTGACATCCAGAAGAAAAAAAAAAAAGCCTAATCAGAAGTGTTCATTATCCATGACCAAGTGTTCAAAAACTGACTTACTCAGGATTTCAACAACTTTGATTCTATTAATTTGACAAGCATGTACAGTACATAAGCAACACCTGTAAACTTTTTATTTTAAATCTCTCCACAACACAGCCTTACACTGTTGAACATTCATTGGAATACAGTTGACTGAGACAATATTGGGATACTGGCATAGAGAACCATCATGTCCTGTCATTGATAGTTGTCATTGATAAGGCTCTGTGTGAAACATTTTGGCTCCAGATATGCTTTTTCTTGAAAAGAGGCAAGATCAAAAGAAATTCGGGTACTTCCAACTGAGATGTAAGAATAGTTTAAAATTACATACAGCTAGACCTTCCAGGAGAAGCAAAGCTCTTAATGTACAGCATGTTGCTAAAAGCACGCCTACGAGGTCAGTGTGTGATAGGGTATTTCTGAATCATGAAAGTGAAATTGTGAACTCAGTCCAGCCCACTAGCAAGACTAACCAGCTCCAGCATGCATTTACATGCACAGTAAATGGCTCCTTTCTACACAGAGTGTGTTTGTAATGAGGCTGAAAGCTTACTGAAGTCTGAGTGCTGAAATCTTTGTCTGAAAAAAGGACTGACAGATTAGAAACTTTGAGGTTATTTTTCTATTTTTTTATATTATAAGATGCCAACTGGGTTGCAGAAGAAATAGATACATATGTAGACCTGAGGGGGAAAATGAAGCATCCACAGCACTTAAAATTACCATAATCTTAGACAAGTTCAAGTCTCAAAGGAATGCACTCATTGACCATTTCCTCTGCTGGTCTGAGTCATAATTGCTCTACTATAGCCATTTCAGTGGAGCTATGTCAGGTTACATCAGTGGAGGACTCCCATCCTTCTTAACATTCCTGTCATTTCCAAATGGATGTAAGTGCTATATCATTTTTGAGCTTTTCAGCTCCTCACATATGTTGAACTCATGCTTGCAGTATGAAGATAAATGCATATATTCACTGCTTCTGTTCACAACACTGAAGGAAAATGCAGGTCTGTTTAACTCTACACACTCATTTCTTTGTCAGGGAAGAGTATTTTACAAGATGTCTCTTAAGCAATCCTTTTCTGTACTGAAGGAAATGGCTATTGTAATAACCACAGTATCATTTTTGCTTTCAGCAAAAATTTTCTCCTAGAGTAGCTTCTGGTTGTAAATAATGCCTGTGAGTAATTTATTTTAGGGGGTTATCTTCCTTCCTACCAATACAGTTCCCATATAACATTTTTCCCAGGTTTTCACTCAAGGGAATAAAATTTTTGAGGAAAACGCTGTTCATTTCCCTCTATATCAGACAAGCAGTTGGCATACAGGTGAACTGCTTACCAAAACATAATGATGCTTCTTGCATCTAGATGACAGGTTCCTACAATTGGTAATTTATAGATTATTCTTGTTATGAAAGAATATGTACATAATCTCTTGATTGCATTTATATTTGTATAAAAGACAGAATAATTACAGTTCTTTTATTTGTGATCACTCAACTGCCAGTTCTAGTCATATAATTAAAAATAATTTACTGATAACTATGTGTGAAATGGTACTGTATAAATAAGAATCTTTCCCTTTGATGACTAAATGATGATCAGTTGGCCTAAATTAATCCTTTTTTTCTTCCTATTTATGACAATATGCCTGTTTCTGAAATCAGAAATTTTGAATTTCTAGAACATGCAGGAAATAATTTATAAAAAATAAATATGGACTTACAGTATTAGTTATATATCTTAGTTGAAAGGAAGAAAAACCTGGAGTAGAAAAATCCTTGAATACATTTAGCAGTGATTAAGGAAAAGTTTTCTCAGATAAAAATTTTCTACCTCAGGAAATAGATGTTCAGCTAGTATACATTATCAATGGCCTATCCCTTATTTTCCTGATCTAAGGATCTAGCCCTTAAATTCTGCTGTGGCATAAAAATGTTTTTCATCTGGTTAAAAGAAAGAAACAATATCTGAACTCATTTTATAAACTGCAATAATGGTGGGGTGTGTTGAGAAGGATGGTAAATAATATGGCCAGGGTTCCATAAGAAAGTATGTATCCAGGCCAAGGCTGTCAGCACAGCCTGCTTGTCTCTATAACATTATAGTATTTTCCAAAGTCCCTGTATTTAAAAGTTCAAAATAGGATGACCTTGAATTAGGCACCAAAGATTAATGTCTTATTATAACTAGTAAGTACCTACATCCCACTAATTATATCTAGAGCAAGTAAAAATTAAGGAAATATATCTCACCATATTTGGGGATATGAATCACAGAGTCACAGAATATGCCGACTTGAAAGAGATCCACAATCACCATCAAGCCCAAGAACCACAGAACCACAGAATGGTTTGTGTTGGAAGAGACCTTAAAGACCACCAAGTTTCAAATCCTCTGCCATGGGCAGGGTCACCCTTCACTAGACCAGGTTGCTCAGGGTTCCATCCAGCCTGGCCTTGAACACTTCCAGGGATGGGGCATCCACAGCTTCTCTGGGCAACCTGTTCCAGTGCCTCACCACCCTCACAGAAAATAACATCTTTCTAATATCTGATCTAAACATCTTTCTGCTTAAGGTCATTTTCTGTTGTCCTATTACTACACGCCCTTGTGAAAAGTCCCTCTCCAGTTCTCCTCTAGGCCCCCCTTAGGTACTGGAAGGCTGCTAGAAGGTCACCCTGAACCCTTCTCTTCTCTCGGCTGAACAATCCCAATGCTCTTAGCCTTTTCCTCACAGGAGAGTTGCTCCAGCCCTCTGATCATCTTCGTGGCCTCCCCTGGACTAGCTCCAGCAGGTTTCCTTGAAAAATATTAAGTTGAACTTAGCCTCTGATTACCATGATGTCACGGATCAGCAGAGAGGGCACAAAGAAGTGAAGCAATTTTTTTCAAAATTGTACAACAGATCATTTATCATCAAGGTTCTTTCTGCTTAAAGGTCTGTATCCCTGTGAATTCATGGCAGAGACAATATTATAAAGAGGAGTCTGCATGATGTTGTGCACAATTGCAGTCCATACTTGTACTAGTAATCATCAGCTGTCTTCTGTGCATGTTAATAATGAAATAAATAAAGTTGATTCTTTGTGAATACAACATTTTATTCTGACTTCTGTCCCTAAATGGATATCAGAATAGGGAGGCACAGCTTATCCCTAGAGATAACGTGTGCTTGGCAAGGACATGATCATCCACTCCCAGACAGAGCAAGTTCATCAAAGTTTCAGACCATCATGGCCTGGGCAACTGGATGCACAATACATCCCACTTCAGTCATGGCCCCCAAAATCTTGCAAGCTCTTCTAGACCCTACTGTGCAAGTTATCTTTGGAAATGCATTTTAACCTTCTCCAGCACATCTCCTATAAGTGGAAGATGTGTATGTAACAAAGTCCCTAACTTTGTAAATAGTTCTGTGGATCTCAGAAGCAGAGAAGTTGAGGCTTCTTTGGTTTATCTTGCCAGTTCTGAGGCCTTCTTTTTAAGAATGATTCACACTAAGAGATTAATGTGGAATTAAAATTGAAGATACATGAAGGTATATTTCTCATGTGCACTGAAGTCAGTTGTAATCTTCTAATCTCCAATTTGCATGTGATTAAGCTTCAAGAGTGTTCCCTGTCTGCCTATGCTATATCTTCTGCTTCAGTGCCTATTGCCAGGCATTTTTCAGAACTGATAGTAGCTTATCAATATTGAAAAGCAGCTCAAAGTCCTTAGGAAAATCTTCAGCTTAGCAACCATCCTTTTAAAGTTGTAAATGGTGCCTGTTTTCCTTCATCTTGATAGCTATTAATAGTCATACTTTTCATGACAACAGGATTGTTTGTGGGGTTATGAGATATCATTTGCTCCTTCTCTTTCCTCCTCTCTTAAGCTATAATTTTCTGTCATATCATAATAGGTTGGCCTGGAAATAGCTTGTCACAAAATGAAAGATTTGTTGCTACTAAAAGAGCAGAAACAGCTGTAAAAGAGCAAAAGTCAGATTTCAGTTAAATGTTCTTTAAACAAACAAATAGGAAAAGAGCAGACCCTAAACAATGCTTCCTTCAGACGTTTTGTTTCTCCAGCCTTTGTAAAGTCTGGGAAGATAAGGAGAGTCCTACAAATGGTTGTATCTTCAAGTAGATTGTGTGGGTGGATAAATACGGGGAGCAGAGTGAGGGATGGAAACAGGATGGGCTTGGGTGTGTACTCAGAAGGAAAACAAATTTATTTTCTAGCAGAAAGCAATAAATAAATAGGATGGCTCATCATTACCTGCTTTGAGCTTGATTAAGCTAAATATACTTCTAGCAATCAATACTTCAGATCAAGACAACTAAGTTTTCCTTTTCTCTGAGAAGGCTCTGCTGCCCTCACTTGGTCAGGCATGAGGATGGGAGGGAGCTAGAGTCCAGCTACCACTCTCTGACTGACATTCAGTCTGGTTTTGGTCTTCTCTTGGTAGAGAGAAATGTGATAGCTCTTTCCATGAGTGCTGTAATCCCAAGGGTTATTCTACCACCAGAATACACCAGAAGGTTCCACATTATAGGCGTGGTATGTGATTAAACATCCCAGTGTGTGCCTTTTATTGGTCCCTGTAAGAGGAGTAGGCAGACCCACAGCCCACCAGCTCTGTGTTAGTGTGTACATGTGTGTGCCCGACTCCCATGTGCTAGGGACATCCCCAAAACAGCAGTGACACACAGATCCTCTTTCTTTTGTACATGAGCAGAGCATTGGGCCTAAACTAGAGCTTTGTACACACAGCACACAGACTTCAAATCTTTTCAGATTTTTGCAACTGAACAACCAAGGGAGCAAACCAATACAATTTCCTTAGTTACCCAAAAGCTGAGTAATTATAGCCAGTGAATTTAGAGCATGGTCAAATCCTTCTAGAAGAAAGACAACAGAAGTCCATAAATATTCCCAAGATGGTACATTTTTAATCAATATACTGTATCAGGCAGTATTTGGTTTCCCAATAATATCTAGTCAATTTTATACAAGAATGAAAACTCAATCAACATTGATAAAAAAATTGTCTGAAACTTCAACCTGCAAGGCCAGGTTGCATGGAGCTCCGAGCAACCTAACCTAGTGACAGATTCCCTGCCCACGGTAGGGGTCTTGTAGCTAGATGACCTTTAAAGTCCTTTCCAATCCAAAACATTCAATGATTCTACGGTGTTTCAGTTATACTTAGTGCGTACAAACAGAAATAATCTTCTTATACTCCCTCTAGGCTTAAAACATGGTCTTATTCATTACCTTCAGTATGAGGCTATAGTTTTAAATCCTCTGAATAATTATTATTGTGGCTATGCTGATAATTTCTGGCAGTCTCACCCATAAAAGCCATTGTTATGTGCCACATATATATGCCAAAATATTCCACTAGATGGTGAGAAGAAAATTACTATAATTTTGATTTACTTGTTCTAAAGTAAACATCTGTAAACACATTACAAGATACACCTATTTTACAGATTCTGTGAATGGAAAAGATTCCCTGATTACCAGTTTTGTCTTCAGTTCTATTTGATGAATCACATTTAATTACAACATAATTAGGTAGCACCTCTGGAAAAATATGCTATGTGATGGTTATAAAGAATGAAAAGAAGTGATCACACTGCAATTTTGAAATCATAACAATTCTTTTCATTAAACTTCTGTGCAAAGGATGTTTTTTATCTTAATTTTCAGTATCAATACCAGAGTCCTAATATTATAGTTTCCAAAAAACTAATTTCAATCACAAAGTAAAGTCTGTGTTTACTTAAATCATCCCAGACCCCTTTAACTTCAAACACTCAAGAAATCCCATTAGACTACTCAATATAAGAAAGTACAGAACTCTGTGCTTTCTAGAAGCCTTAGACATCATTGGAGTCCTCTAGCATAATTCTGACTTAAAACAATATAGTATGTGGATTAACAGATATGTTTTAGTCTCTAGTGAACACTGTTAAAAAACATCTGCATTTACATTATTGCTTCCAGTGACTTGAGGCACAATCAGGGCCCCATGTGATTGAAATGCATCAGCATAAAAGAAAAACAAAACCAAAAAAAGTCCTTCCTGGGTTTATGTAGAAATAAGACAAACAAGCAGAGAGAATTTATGAGGCAGAAATCTCAATGTAGCTCTTTTATCTTGGCCTGATGACTACACAGTGAAAGCAATGACAATACTTGTGGATAGTCCAGTAACCCCAAGTCCACAGGAGCAAGCATCTCTGGAGTGGCTAGGTCCACCCCTAGCTAGAAAACGTCTTCCCTATTGGCAGTGCATGTTTTTTGCTGACAAGTGAGCTGCCTTTTCCTCAGGGATGCATTAGGCAGCCCAGCCACCCTCAGTATGGTGCCAGCATGCTGAGAGATCTGCTGTAGGGACTCACATTACACAGGTTGTCTGGATTGCTGTGGTCATACTGAACAGGCTAAGTGTGGGCCTGAGTCATTGCTTTGTTACTCAGACTTTACCTGGTTCTATCTTCAAAAAACTTATTAGGAGCTAAGGCTCTCTATAAGCTTTCTGTGTTCTGCTGTATCTTTCAGTAACATCCAAGATGCTGGGTCAGGCTGAGGAAGTCATCAAGAAAATATTCTCAGAAATCAGAACAGATTTTGGTATTATTTTGCACACTGTTGAAATGGTCCTATTATTTGTCTACCTGACCACAGCTAACTTTAGAGAGGACTAGTCAGCTCTAAAAATGTCATTGGTTGGCTTAAAAGACACTGGGTCTTAAAATTACATGTTGAGTCTCAGTTAATTTATGCAAAGTATTTTTAACCCATGGAATTAGCAACTTGGCATGTTTCTCTACCCCAAAAGGCTAAACATATGGGAAGTTTTGTTGTCTTTTTCTTCTGATTTCTGGGATTCTTTAGTACAAACTTGATTTCTTCCATATCACAGGATACCATGGAGTACATTTCCAGCTTAAAATGGCAGATACTGTAAAGTGCAGTAGAAGTCATGAAGGTTACCAGTGTTACAGACTGAACAACAAGGAAGATAAGCAAGCTGGCTAAACACTCATCCTACCTAGCATGACATATTTTCTTCTGTGATCTTTTCTATACACGAGCAATTGGGATACTAGAGGAGGCTGCACTATGTTGTTGCCAGTGCAGTTATGGGACAACCAAGAACCTTTCGAGACAGCTCCTGTGAAAAGCTCCTGTACCAAAAATGAGCTGTCTTGTCCACCCAGTTACAGTTCTAGAGAAGAAAAGAGTCATAACAAAGCTTTTTCAGCTAAGGACTGTTTCCAGGTTTCTGGGATGCTTTGGATTGCTGCAGTGAAGACAGTTTTTAAGCCCACAGGACTTTCAGAAGATCAAAGAGCTGTGCACCTGAAACAAGCCTCCAGGGCAGTTAGTCAAAGAAACAAACCCGAGGCCAGATATTCCACCTAAATGTGAAAATTCTCTTCAAGTTGTAACCTAAAGGAAAAGTAACTCAAGAAATCCAAGGATATTTTTTTTTTCTCTTCTCACTGTGCAATTCGCAGTATGAGCCAGTGTTAGGAGGTCACCCAGTGCCAAAGGCCTCAGCCAACCAAGCTATGCATGTCTCAGAAGGGTTGGTGCACAGCATTATTTTCAATAAACTCACAGGTGCTGAAAAAAGGCCTAAATATTGCCTACATTTCACAAGGAGCATAAAGATATGCTTTTATGGACTTCTGTATAATTTTAAACAGATTAAAATTGTAAAGGTTCTTAGAGATAAAAACAGTAAGAGGAAAATGAGGCATGTGTAATACTAAAATTTTTATTGCATTACAAGAAACTCAGTAGTAGGTTGACTTTAAGTATCTTGAGCTCAAGTGAACATAAATGTGTTGTTTATCTTTTGCAATTACCTGTTTTTACTACTGTTTTGCTTAAAACATCTTATTGTTAAACTCCTGTCGGAGAAATGTTACCCAAAAATTCAAAAATGTTTAAGTTAGGTATGATAGTCAACTGAGACCATCACAGAATCAGTTATGAATGTGAAATTGTATTTTTCAAATTTTAACAGAAATTAATAATGTCAACAGGGAAGAGAGAATATAGAAATTTTTTTTTTAATCTTTTTTTTTTCTTTTTCATGTTTGAAATTATTGAAAATTTTCTGACATGATCACAGAAATACTTCTGGAAAAACAGTATTGACAATTTTATTCTGGAGAATGACTCCAAGATTAAATGCTGAGATCTATAGTGTGGAATATAATTATGGTAGAGGAAGGAAATTATCACAGCCATGAAAAAGAAATATAAGCTGCTTTGATGAATTTAATAACTTCATCCCCAGTAAGTTGATGGTATTTCTCATCAGCATTAGCAGGAGTTATGCTCACAGTGTGAGTAAATTTAAACAAGTTAATTTTATACCTCTCAGTCCAGGAAGATGATTTTAGGATGAGGGATGAAGATTGCTAAGATATTTGTCTTCAGATGAAGACAAATCTATCTTGTCCTTGTGTAAAACCCACTAGTTCCTTTCCTTTGTAGCCTTTCTGCCAAGCCAAATATTTGTAAATAGCTACTCCTTATTCCAGCATAAGACTCAGAATATTGTATCATAGACTTGAGTCTACATAAGAAGAAGGTAGTAAGGTTTTGGTCTGAAACAAAACAAGACTTGAATGAACAAAGTTATTTTAGAAGGTAACATGCCACCACTTTGGAAAGACCAGCCCCACTGACCTTACAAGAATGGCCTGAGGAATGATCTTGCACCACCTCCAAATCTATACATTCAATAGGCCTCTGTCCTTCACTAGCAGCTTTTCAGTATCTTGATCTGAGTTCTCTTTTTGTTTGTTACCATAGCACACATAATTCTGGTCAGATTTACTGCAGCTGGGAAAACAACAGTTATTCAGAGTTCATAATCACACTGGTGACACATTAGTCTTTCATTACGTTTAAATGGCACCTATCTTTCTCATGATTACTTCTGCCAATAGCTTAAAAAAAATAATTTCTTTAACTGAAAAAAGTTCCACAAATCATAAAAGTCTCAAACTACACTACAACAGGCTTCTACCCTCTCTTCAATTTTAGCAACTTCAACACAATAGATATTCAAGAACACCATACCCAAGAACTCAGAGGTAAATACAGAGTTCTGGGCCAGATTTCTCCCAGGTGGAAGAAAAGCAGTGCCAGTGTTTTAGCTTTGTGGCTGTGTTCTTCAAAAGATTCTTTTCTGAAATGTTAGCTCTTTATGAGTCATGTTAATCCCTGCTGCAACTTCTGTTAAGATACAAAGAAAAACCCTGCCTTACATCATGCAAAAATCACACTCAATATTCTGCAGGTGTTAAATATACTATATGACATAAGCCAGCAGCGATCTATGTAGAGCAATACCTGGTCCCAAGGCAAGAAAAGATATCGTGGTTTAGGTTCAGATAAGTAGCAAATATACCAGGAAATAAAATGACCAGACATTGCTTAACTGCTTAAAACCTAGAATGAAATTTTAACGAGGTAAAGGTTAATTGGAAAACATACCTTTTCTATCTAACCTTCCAAATTTAATTAAATATCACAAAACCAGCAAAGACTCAGTATGCATTGTTAAAGCAACACCAGTCTGATTAAAAGGAATCATTCTTGAGCTCAGTTCTGCTTTCATTTTTTTGAAGCAACTCCTCTGTAGCCAGCGGTCTTTCACTACCAATAAAATCTCTTCCTTTTTCTGAAAGCTCCCAGGTTTATCACCCAATCTGTCTCTACAAGAAAAGAGCGGAGCCTGATCCAAGCTGGGAGTTCAAACCTCCTTATTTGCATCTGGATGTCAAATGGAACAGGAATAGCCTTTGCAGCATGCCTTGGGTCCTAAGAGGGAAGAAATAAGAACAGTATTTTTCATCAGCAAAGCTGCAGTGTTCCTAGTCTTTGTAAGATGAGTGAAATGAAAGAACTTGCAGCAGCTAGGAGAAAAATCTTTCTTTCAGTCTTTCTTTGGTGTTTAATAATGCCATACTGGAGACTGAAGTTCTGTGATTTGGGGAATTTAGAGATTTTATTCTATCTGTTTTAAATTACCACATTAAAGTACAAAATCATAAAACATAGAAGTTGCAATAAAAATCACATCAAAATAAAAAAATAAAAATAAAAAACCACACAACAACAACAACAGAAAAAAAGCTACATTAATTCCATAAAGAGTGAATAGAAGATGTTACAACATTGCATGAATATTTGTTTGTTCAGTTTTCCAAAACCAAATATCTGGTATTCTAATGTGTTCCACAGAGATTTTTAATTTGCTAGAGCTTTGTTTTTCCACAAAGAAGTT
This sequence comes from Anabacerthia variegaticeps, assembly GCA_035583185.1. Lineage (NCBI taxonomy): Eukaryota > Metazoa > Chordata > Aves > Passeriformes > Furnariidae > Anabacerthia > Anabacerthia variegaticeps. The sequence goes on along the minus strand of JAWWEW010000078.1, from coordinate 122,578,092 downwards.
TCCACCAAAGAATTTACCACCCAGCTTTAGTACCATCTTAGAGATAAATTATAATTTTTCTATGACCAAATAAACTACATCAGAATTTGTACTTGCCTCTAGCATTAACCTTGAAAATACTTTTGAACGTCTTTTACAGTCACATTCCAATTTCCATCTCTGTCCTTTTCAAAGGTCTGCAGAAGAAGTAACTTACAGTAACTATTTACACCAGGGCAGGGTGATGTCCATATTACTGTGACCACTGTGAAGTTAATGAAGGACTGAGCCAAAGGTCTGCTCCAATCCTCAGTATATTTTAACTGCTTCTAAACTACCAGATTGTGAGAGAAACCGTGCAGCACAAACTACCATCACTTGCACTATAGACAATTACCAAATGTGGCCTATACCCTGTATTTCTCTTTTCTGTTCCTCTGAACATGAGCAAGAGACATGCTTTGATTCCCAAAGCTGAGGTGGAGAAATTGAAGGAGTCAGAGCAGCAGCTTAGCAGTACGTACAGAAAAACTTGATATGTACAGACAAGTAAATTAAATATGGCAGTACCACTATGACACCAAAACAGAATGCCATGGAACAGTCCATGTCCATACTACTAAATTCCCTTCCCTTCCCAAACAGGACAACTGTATCAAGACTGCCTGTTAGGACAGGTCCCTTTTGCTAATACTTGAACAAGGCCCCAGCGTGGGTTCAGACTCGACTGACAAGGGCAAAACCACCCCATGGACCACCATGAGATGTTACCAGCATATCTGGTTAGTTTCCAAGCCCCAGGAACATTCCTTGCCACCGCTTGATTTACTAGTATGGTTACAGCGATAGCAGCATTCAACAAGGCTTGGAGAGTTTCAAACAGGCAAGAAGGCAGGCAGGTATCAGTTTAGATAAAATACTCAGCAAAATGCAGTAGCATTTTGAAAGGAAGCTCTGGAACCACTAGGCTAGGCTGCTGCAGGTCCACAGCCAAGTCACAGCATAGGACAAATTTTTCACAAGTTGTCACGAAAGGAAGTTTAGCTGAATTCATCCTGTTTTGGTTTTATCTGTGTTCTATATATACACGCATCCTTTAAATGAATCAGGAACTACCTTTTTCACTTTAGAAAAAAAAGTTATGTTTAGCTGTTCACTCATTTCACTAAGCTTCTCACCAGTGAAAAACTGCAGAGAATTTTTTTTTTTTTTAAATTTCCGGTACAAGGAGTTTTTTAAGTATGTCAGAGCCTTTCTCTCTGTCATCCCATCTCTATTCATGATTTTAACAACACACCTAATGAGATTGAGTTTCACCTCAAAAATTCTCCTGGCAGCTGTCAAGCGTTCCTTGCTCCTTTTCTCTTAGCTCATCTGAATTCTCCAAGCTGCACCATTCCTGCAGTGAAGTTCCCTCATGACATGCTGACTCTCTGATTGACAGGCAGCATACACACACCAAGCAGAATGTCAAAGAACACGACATGATAAAACCAAACACAGCTTAATACAGTTATGATAATGCCAAACTGATTAAAATTCTCTGAACCTTTGACAGACTAGCCAGGTACTATATGTCTTTCAAAACTGTGCATCTGTCCAGAAAAAGCTAGTTTCTTTGGCGCTTGAAGGAGATAAACACCATTGGCATTTTAGACCAGGTCTAAACTAAAGCTAAGCAGATTGATTTTTGTTGATGAGAGATGCTTATTGCGATCTTTCAGACATACAAATTTGTATTTCATTGCATTTCTAGTGTGTGATGTGAAGGCTACACAACTTAAATAGCAGGGGTTTTTTAGAGGCCTGTTAAATGATAAAGACCTGACATATTTTTACAGTTGAAATCTGCAAGATAAGGTTATCTGTAGCCATATTTGCAGAAAATAACTGTGGAAAATAATATTTTCTGGAAGATAATTCTTCAAAACTTAATTGTAGAAGCAATTATTCCAGATTTTCTTGTTCTTCAACCAAAGAGAAGGCAACTAAAAGATTACTTCAGCAGGCAACACAAAACACTGAAAAAAATAGTTGAGCAAACTATTCCTAAACAACTCACAGACTAAAAATTATTCACTCAAGCAATAGTATTTGTTTCCAAATACAAGTATTATGGCATAACCACAGCTTTGAACCCTGCTACATAAGTGGTTTTCCTACATAGAAAGCCATCATGCATCACAAAGGATGTTTGCTATTTCTGCCACTCTTCTGCGGACACATCTGGGTTGACATTATTGGGCCACAGCTCTATTTAGCAACTTTATGGCCCAAAGATGCACTTAATGTGGTGGTAGGGGAGCTTTCTCATTCCAAAGTGTCTGAAATAAGGCTGTGTTACAGCCTGTCTCAGAGGTGCTTTGCAGCATGGAACTATGAGGCATGTCCAGCAATGTGCCACAAAGACACCTGAGAGATTTGGGAAGGCATAGCCTGCTGAGGGAACCATGGAGGCATGTGTGGTGGCACCCAAACCCAATGCCGGGCATGGTGTTTTCTGTCCTCTGAGCCATACCCAAAAGATATCTCAGAAAGGGCCAGCCAGCACAGAACAAAATATTTAGGGGTGTCTGCAGGGGTCATAACCAGTCTGAATCATACGTAGAAAAGTGTTTGAACTAACACCCTATCTCTAGCAGCACAGAAAGAGGTTGAGAACTCAAAAGTTCACTGGCCTTTGAAGGAAAAGTGAGCACAAAGGCCACTTTGTGCTACCCGTGCACAATAGCAACAGGAGCAACCAGCCTACTATCAGCACTGTGATAAGGTTTGAGCTTTAGGTGCTTGTGCCTTTTAAAATAGCCCATCATCAATTTCATTGTTGCCAACACCGCCTTTTATGCCAAAATTACTCTTGCATCCTCTCTCTCTGTTTTCCTTTGAAAATCTGAGAAAGCATTTGTGTGCCCAAAGCTTTTTAAATCCTACTGGCTACATGACAGTTATTAGTTAATAATAAACTAAATTACCTCCATCTACATTCTAGTTCTGACTTTTATCCATAGACTGTCATGGCTAGAGCAAATTGTCAAGTCCAGCTAAGCTTATGCCTTTGCTAATGAACTCTCTTGCAATAAACACTGGCTTTTGCACTGTTGAAAAACGACGCCTCTGAAACAAAAATTTAAAGGGAAAAATAAAAAGAAATTAAAAAAAAAAGCCAAAAACCTCATAGCCTACTACTTGAGGATTAATTTTTCATCCAAAATCAGAATCTTTTTCTTGAAAAGTTGAATATAACAGTTTTCAATCAAGCCAAACTGAGCTAACCCCCTTATATCATTTAGTGAAATATAAACTTTCTGTTATGAGACAGTTCACACTTCCACTATTTTTGCTATGATATCTCAAGGGAAGTCTCCAAAATTCTCTGTCATCCAAACTGTCTGGCAGGACAACCTAATCCACATGGGAGCACAGCAATGACCTTCACTGTCTTCTCACAGCATTTCATCCAACATAAAATCTGAGTTAGTCACTCCCCAAAAAGCCACTAAGAGGCTCTGTACGAGTTTCAGTAAACTATTAAAGGACTGTTTAAATACTGAGACAAGCCAAAAGGAAGTAGTGTACTTGAGAATTAAAAAATATAACTTTCTTGATATATAAAACTACTTGTTAATCTAGACTTTTCTAGATTAAATAAATCTGCTAAATGAAAACCACATGTGAATTTTTTAACTTGTAGGTATTTATTTGCTTGTTTTACTAAACATGAATTTTACCATATGTGACAATACTAAGGATGACTTTTATCCTAAAAAATTCCACTGGATGAAAAAAAGAAAAAACAACAAACAAGTCTTTGTTGCTAACACTGTATGAAAAATTGGTCACACCAATACACAGCTGTCTGCAGTATTGCTTAGATACCATCCATCTCCCTACCCCTGAGTCTGTGGTTAGTTTCTCATTCTTCCCATCATACTTGCTCATTACTGCTGCTTTTACCTTAGAAACATTTAGAAGATTCATCTTTATTCTTTACCATGCTGAGCCAGTTACTCAGAACACAGCAGTTTCCAGACCTATTCCTTAATTACGCTCATTGCAAAAATAATGGCTTAATTTGATAAATACCTTTAATTTGGAACTTTCATGTCTCAATATCTGCACCAAGAGTAAAATGCAGAAATCCCACCGACAACCATGGAAGTAACACATTTAACAACACACCTCTGCAATGAGGAGATTTTTTTATTTTCTTTGTTCATTACTGTGTCTTAATTTCTCCTTTGGGATCTGGTGAAAGAAAAGAAAAATAATGCTGAAAGAGGTTCAATACACAGGCGTGGTATTAAGTCACAGACTGTGCTTGCTATATAAAAGGAAATTTTCAAGATAAAGAAGTAAAACAATGGGGACAATGAGAGCATCCCTTACAGATTCATTGTAGAAATTGCAACCAGAATCCTATTCAAATGAAGACCAAGTTCAGCATGAGGAAATTGCTGCCTAAGAGACCTAGAAAAGATTAAAGCAGATTAGCTAATACTAGCTGAAATGGCAGTATTTTGAAATCAGTTTGGTTATTCTTGACTTCTGCCTTTAATAGGTAATGTTCACATTTGTTCTTTCTTGCAATCTGAGTTACACAAATTGCTATGCAAGCACAAGATAATGTTTTCAAATAGACTCATTGGCACATTAATCTATAAGACTGTAATCATCCTGAAGATCAGATTTTTATTTTTTTCATTAAGCAGTGAATGTCTGCTCCTTTGAGCATAGAAGGTGTCATCAACTTTATGTGAGCTTTGCTGACTCATATAAACATCTACACTTGTAAGTATTCATTTTCTTACAACTACAGCACATTATGTACTAAAGGAGGACAGAAGTAAGCAAAATTATTTGGAAAACATATTTTAAATTTATATTACTTCTGCTGAGAGGATTAATTTAACTTGCTAGAGATAGAATATATATTAAAGCATTAATGTTTATAACTCTAGAGACACAAAATAACTCATTTTACACCACCTATCATTACCACACTTGTTTTGTATGTATTTGCTCAAAACATTCTGTTACCTGACTGCTGAGAGCACCCTGAAATCATTAAGCAGCTTTATGTTCAAGGGCAAAAATATTTTGTGAGGTTGAACTTCTTCAACATTTGATAAAAATTGATGTTTTGTTTATTAGTTGCACAGCACACGCTTACTGAAAACAAAAAGCAACTTCCTTTTCTTACCTGTTTTGATGGCAAGGTATGTAGATAGTATTGTCTGAACTTAAGCTACTCTTTCAAAGTCTCAGCTGCTCAAGCATCAAATCTGAAGCAGCTCCCTCATTTACTCAATGCCTCCCAAGGGTAGAACAGGAGGACAGCTCTCCTTTTTCTGCAGTGTAACATCAAGGGCAGACATCATGGGTCATTTTGGTAGCTCCCCTTTTCTTCCCAAGACATGTGGGCAGCAAAGAAACATAGTAAAAGAGAGAAAAACTGTATTGTACTGGAAGGATCAGGAAAAAAACATGGGATTAAGTATGGGGAGAGCTTTAAAATGTTGAAATAGAATATTTTATAAAGAGACTTATCCCTTGGTAAATAATTACTCTATTTCTTTGTCCTTGGAAATGGACATAGACAAAACCTACCCCTCTGTAGGACACAGGATAGACTGAATTCCATGTAAATTGATAGATGGCTGGGTTTAGCATGTATGCATAGATCTATTGATGTGGCTTTATGATGTTTCCAATACTTCTTAAATCAATTTTCACTAAGTCTCGAAAGTAAAGCTTTGGAATTACATACTGTCACCTTCTGCACAAAAGGTGATTCGTGGTCCTGGTTAAGGACTGAAGACAAGGAGTTACTCAGCTGACCTTGTCAGAGGCAGAATAGGTCCCGTTTTTTTGTTTGGTTTTTGTTTTTTTTTTAATGGTATTGACCTCATTCATATTTATCTTTTTTAAAAAATCTTCAAGTGCATGTAGGTGGTTCAGGCAAATGGTAGTGGAATACTGAGACACCTCTTTTTAAGATCATCAGAACAAAATTAGCATGGGTGAGCCTTTATTCCTCACAGCTACACAAATTAAGCTGACAGCCTCCATCTTTTACAAGTGGGCTCCCTTCTGTGAGCACTGGTAGTGAATAGAAACATCTGGTAACTATGAACATTGTCTCACCTGAATTCCAGCTTTTATGCTATTATTTCAACAGTTCTTGATGTGACAGTGCACTGTATTTTTTTATATTTTCATAGCTTTATGGTTATAATACAATAAAAATATCTAGATTTTCACTGCCAAGAACATTTAAACTGATATTAGTGTTTGTTCTTTGCACACTCCTAATTATAAGCTCACTGGGCAAGAATTCAGCACTTGTGTGCCTAAAAAAACAGTTATTTTAGCAGGAAACTATTTATTAAACTGGTTAAATGCAATTTTAACTATTTTCTGAGGAAGGGTTCTTAATATTACACAAGTTCAATAAACTGTCATCAAGTATGAGAAGTACATTTAAACTTTCAGCAGTAATTTCACTGCATTTGCACACCAGTCAAATAAAATGAAATTATAAACACTGCAGAAACAACTTTCCAATTTTCTCATTTGAACAGCAACTTTAATAATTTTGTTTGTATCAATTTATTCAAGTGTTTGTAAATCTATACAGTAAGGAAGGTAATAGAATAACATTAGAATCCCAATGTTTGCTCTGAGAAAAATCAACTCAGCCTTGCAAACTGTCTGTTAGGAACTTGGCAAAACAGTATGCTGGGATTCAGTGAATAACAGGAGTTATTCACCTTGAAACTGAGGTGTTATGTCCATGCTGTTACCAATAACATGTTTGCTGGTCTAAATGAAGCAGGGACCAAAAGGAAATCTGTGTAACACTAAAAACAGAGCAAAAACTGAATTGTCTTTCAGTCTCAGTTCAACAAGTAAGCAAGGGTAAATGCTGTCTTGAGGCCCAATACTACCCTATTGCTGTCTTAAGAGCTAAGCAAACCTTTCAAAAGTCAGATGAGGGGCACTCAATGTAAATTCCTGTAGCCACATTAAAAGTTTCCATCTTAAGACGAGACACACACAGGAACCTGAGGGCCACAAACTCAGCTTCTTAATATTCTCAGCTGAGTTGCTTTGACCATGTAGAGCACCTCAGGAGCCTGTTCAACACAGAAGCCTGTAAGATGGAGAAAAAAAGGCTGATGCCTACAATTTATGATTTGACAGAAGGATTTGACAGAGGACTCCAGTTGTTGAAATATCTTGTGCATTTTCTTAAAGTGTAAGGCTGTGGGATGACGGAAGGAAAACACCACTTCCTCCTTCTTTAGGATGAAAAGCCACACTGCAACCTGTCAGCTTGTCAGGGTACACCAACAAGACAGGAAAGTGGATGCACAGTTAGTGAACTCCAATACAGAGCCGCCAGGGTACAAACTCTCATGATTTAGGTTGCCAGGGAACAGTGCTGGCAGGAATGGAGCTAGAGCCCCCAGATGCTCTGAGGATTAGGCAGTGACTGACCAAGGCTTTTAAAGGTCTACCTGTGAGACTACAATTACCACTGTAGCAATTAAATACTGAATGTCTTTTTATCACTCTTTAGATCTGCCACTGGCGGTAGGCCAACTAGGAACTTTATGGACTGCAAATCCCAAAAACCTGTAATGTTGACTACCTGGATGAACAGGATTGAAAATAATCTTCCAGAGTCACAAGCAAATGCAGCAGACATGTGCCTATTTTTCCTTCATATGCTCATTTCATTGAGGAACATTATCTAATTTACAACAAAGTCTGCAAATCAGGGACCATATCAAAGACCAGTACAAGAGACTGAATCTATCTGAGCTAAACTTAGGGATAGACTGAGTTCATTCTGATAATAACAGTACACTTGAAAGAGGGTTAGATTTCCACAATATCTGTGTTTACCTCAAATACACATTATCTAGAGGAAGCAGAACACTGTAATAAGAAATTTTGAAGGAAAAGAGAGAACATTTCTCCAGGCAGTTTGCTGATGGTCTGTGAAATTTTTTCTGACTTTGAAGGGAAGTGATCATTTTCAGAAAAAAAAATAAAATTTATTTCTGGTGGGACAAATGTGCATAATGGGCGAGAGTTGACACAGGATTAAAAATGAAATTTTCCCCTTATTGAAACCCTCATACTATTGACAAGATACATTACGTCTGTCTTCTCCCTTCTGCTGAAGCATTAGACAAAGCAACTGCTGGAAGTAGAATAATGGACCTGAAGGACCAAAAACCCAATCTGGTGGAGCAGATTGTGTTTTTGTATTCAGATGTATTTACAAACCACATTGTGAATCATGTCTGTAAAATCAGTACCTTGACAACCTTTAAACAGGATTTTATACTGGCCTGATGAACCATGGTAAAGCCTAGACAAGACTGGGGTCTTGTTTTGGTAGGTAATCAATAAAATGAGAAATTAAGGCTTGGAGGGAAGACAAACATGGCACTTACAGTGTGCTATTAAGCACAGTGCAGAAGCACCTGAACAAGCAGAAAGAAATGATCTCTACAGCTTGAACCAGAGCAGCCACCTCTGCAACCTAATGAGAACGTATGCCTACAAATTTCAGTCCATAAGGTCCAGCTGCCCCCTGGGCTCTCGAACCACTATTACAATAAAATACAATGCTATGGTACACAAGAGGTTGACAAAGCTTATATATTTGCTTAGCCAGCTAGCAAGCATCTATCACAAACAATTTTTCTTAATGCTTTCATGCCCTTGTTTCCTTCTTTATTGGGTATCTAATGCCGTTCTTCTAAGACTTTTCTAGAGCAAGTTCCTGGAGCAGCCAGCCAGATGCTCTATTAGCCCTGGCCAACAACTTGCAGCTCCATTTGTAATGTGTTTGCTCTCTATTCATTTGGATGGAGACATTACTATGGTCTCTGCTTAGTTGCTTGCTATGGCCAACACATCTAAACAAAAAAAATGCTAAATGGAATATCAGAAGGATTTGCCACTGCAAACATAAAAAAATCATCATAATAAAATATGAATAGCATTTTGAACCAGCATCAGAGGAAGAAACTTTAGCAATAAAAATTAAGTGTATCAGCTTACTGCCTTATGGTCCATTGCTTATTGAGTTAGCTCAGTTCCCTCTTCGATAGAATCATAACGGCTTCCAGTGGAGAAACAATTTGAAACACATATTTGTTTATGATCTTTCACTACCAAGAGAGAGATCAAACCCATGATTCTGAAACCAGCTTTAAGAGAGAATTGCAGTGCAGAAGACAAGCTGCCTTCACTCAGCAGGGAGTGTTGAGTGTACAGGAGTGCTGAGAAGAAACTCCTCAGGACATTCAGGTTTTCAAGGTGAAAGAAAATTCTTGTCAAATCCTGGCAGTGAATGAAAATGAGAAAGTATGATTAATAGCATCATTAAAAGGAACAAAATAAACTATGAAAACTAAACAGTCTAACATCATGCAGGGAGCCTATGAATATGAAGGATCCATTTAATTTATGTATGTTTTATTGGTTTACTACATTTCTAAACTCTAAAGGGTATGCAAATGTATTCCCTTTTTGAGGAGCAAAGTTTCCATCACTGGATTACACAAATATCCTCTATGTCCCTGTACATTCCCACTGGTACAAATAACACATTCCATGGTTATTTAAAAGTTGTCAATCCCTTTTAGGTTTTTTTCACTCAAATTGCAGACCACCAATGGACTAAGTTGACCAGAGAGGTGGTGGAGTCACTGTCTCTGGAACTGTTCAAGAGGTGTCTGAATGTGGCATTTTGGGATATGGTTTAGGGAAATTAGGTTGACTGTAGGACTAGATGATCTTGAAGATCCCTTCCAATCTTGATGATTCTGTGATTCTGTGAAATATGTGGGAATTTTGGCTCCAGTTCGCATGAGTGAACAATGTTGTTTTCAGGCTCCTGAAGGAAATATACATAATTTAAAGAAGAGAAAACCTACAAAGTTTCTACATGTGTTAAGGACCTGTCGTATTTGGTCCATGGTTGCGTTTGTCAATGTAGTTTCCATAGTTTCACGGTGGAAAACTCAACCTTGAAGAAAGAAACATTAGTGCAACATTAAACTACTGGGAACTTAGCTTTTGACAAAGGAACAATAAATAATAGAGTCATTGTTAGCCCAGAGTCAGCATCTCAAGCTGTTGCAGCTTCAGCTGGTGCCCTGGCCACACATGGGCTGATGCAGTAGCTGGCAAAATTCCACTCCAGAGAGAGGAGATATAAGGTGTGGTTCTGGGCTGACAGAGGGAGGAGGACCAGATGTACATTGTTTTGATCCAGGGGACACCCTGAAGGTATGCTGCCTGCCCCTCCTTCAGAGTACCATGCTCAATCTCCTTCTGCTCATCCACTTGATAAGATTCCAGGGGTCAGTATGTGTTGTTTTCTATCACAAGTAACAGAAGACATTTGCTTTGCTACCTCAGTTGTCTTTTAGTGTCTTTTATTTTGTGTGTGGGAATTTTCCTGAACCCATAACATTAAATAGAAAACTTTTTTGTCTTGTTTAAATCAAACCAGAAGTTTCTTCTAGTATTTTCTTTTAGAAATAGCAACACATAGGTTTACAAAGAAAATAAAAATAAAGCCCTTGAGTAATACGTTTATTCCCTGATCCAAAACACTGATAAAACCCCTTAAGAATGTGACCCTTTTTTTGCTGGAACTTTGAACAAGAACATATTTTTATTATTAAATATTCATTTCATATGGAGGAAGCTGCTTGAATTGCAGCTTATTAAAGAGAGACAAATGGGACTCACTGGTTCTTCTACATTACTTTGACACATTTAGTTGGAAAAACCTCATAAAGGATTTTCAGTTTGTTGCTTTATTACAAAAAAAAGCAATAAGTCTGACTAAACATCTAAACAAGCATATTCTATAGAGCTACATAACTGTTAGATCAACGCAACTTTGTTCTGAAACTACAACCAGTATTTCCAAATTTCTAGCCAAAACACTATATATCTATAACTAGACTTCTGCAAGCATGCATTCTTCTACATCTGGCTCAGATCCATTTTCCCATCATAACATTCTTCTTTTAAATTTCTTTTCATTTACACAAAGTAAGAAGGGACCCAAAGCACTGTTTTATAAATTATCTCTGCCAAGGAAGGACACTTTCTAGTTCTACAGAATGGAAAAAGAAGTAGGGCCAGGCAATCAAAGCAGTCACATTAAGATTCTGTTCTCTTAAAATTCATTTCCTGACACACAAATTTGTGCCAGTTCTTACCCTCAACAACCCAACCACTTCTGAGGAGGGAATGTTTGACTCCCTGATGGACCTTCTCACTTGGGGAAGACCAGACATTCCACCAACTCTCATTTAAATTTCACACCTTTTTCATTTCCTGATTCTCAGAGTATCACATATTTCTCTTACAACTGACTAATAAGTCACTTGTTTTTAACATCAGACTGTCATGAACAGTCATTTTCCTCTGCCTAAAAACTGTGTGCAGTACTTACCCTCTCCACCATCCATTCTTTTTCACCTTTTATTTTCTGTTGGTTTCTCCACTAATTCCCTGAAATTTATTGCTACCTTTCAGCATCCCTTCTGCTTACCTCTGAAATGACTGACATTACTGTAATTCACAAGTGTCTCTTTTATAATTAATGATAAAATAGACAAAAAAAAAACAAAAACAAAAAAAGAGATTTTAATAAAGCAATCTCTGTAACCTTATTGTTACAGAATGAAAGTGTTTGGGGTTTATGATATTGTTTTTATCCCTGAGGCTGACAGTGTTTGTGCTGTCTACATGGTGGTTATTGAAGATGATCAGGTCATGTTCCCCCCTAGATCAGCAGATCAAGTAACTGGAAGCTTCAGAGCATGTTTCGACTAAACAATGAAGTCAGCATTTTAGCAACAAAATGGGGCATTTTTTCATACTTCAAAGTATTGTCATAATGAGACTTCTTTTCTCAGTTAGGTCTTAACTTCATGTAGATTAGCAATAATTACATAATATGACTTAGAGCACTTTGAGTGTAAATACACAAACCTTGTCCCAGCTAGATGTTTATCTGATTACCAGAATTAAGGAACTAAGAGGCATGATTTCTTTGGGGGTTTGTTGCTTTTATCTTTTTGCTATAAGCACCTTGCAAGAAAATAGATCTTCTAACCATATAACCTTGGCTTGTGCTGCATCTCAAGAGACTTGTATTTGAAAGACTAGCATGTTTTTTCAGTCTACAGACTATCCTCACACCCCTTAGGTTAACCAGCTACAGCATTTCTCTTGTGTACCTTATTATGTGTTTATCTCTAAATTTTTGAAAGTACATAATTTTATAGATAGATATCATCTCTGAAACATACCTTGCAACAGCTGATAGCAAACTGCTGATAGGTAGGTCTGTTATCCCAGGCATTTCTGTATGCTCTGTACTCCTGTAAAGGTCAGTTTCCTACTGGTTAAAAAATGTAAAGGTTGCTAAAGAGCACAGTATATAGAATCATAGAATGGTTAGGGTTGGAAGGGAATATATAAACTGAATGCAAATCAGACACAGCATTGTATTCTGGCACAGAAGATTTATATCGTTTTTCTCTTAGTACAAGCTTAATCGGCTATTTTAATACCCCAAGGCTGAAAATTAATAGTTCATGTTTGTCCTTATCAAATCCATCCTATGACACTACACAAGATAATTAAGATGTACAAGAGGATTTTAGAAAAAAATTAAAGGAATTATGTCAGGGATGGCAGGCTTAAAAATTAAGCATACTTGCTTGGCTGTTGTAAGCAATTGTGCTTCCTTGCCCCACCACTCTGCCTACCAGCAACATTCTTTGTGAATTAGTCAGGCACAGAAACAGTGTGAATATTTTGTCAGTGTCTCTCTGCCTTTAAAATTTATAAAAGGTGGATGAAATTATAAATCCTTACAGTATTATTAAGTTGATTAGGATATCATTTAAATAACTGACACCTTATACATAACTTGAAAATTGAGCTTTTCATTTAAGTCTCATGAATCAGACTTTCATGACAGGTTGGGTACACAGGCTGTCTCTCGTGGGGTTCTCCAAAGGCTGGCTTCAGGACATCTCAACTGCACTTCTGCTGAATTTAATGGGAATTTAATCATGAAATTCCCATGACAGTGAGTTTACCTAGCTGTCCGTGAACACCATAAATAATACTACTTTAGCTTCTGAAACTAAAACAGCTATTAACAGTGCTCCCGAAGCTGTAGTTAATGTTTTGTAACAAATATTTAGACAGCTTCAGCCTGTTCCCTGGCAGAATATCATACACCACTAATGCCACATTCTGGCAGTGGAAAGTACTGCCTAGGCTGAATGAAAGCAATTGATCCTTTGTCAAATCATCACAAAGCAAATGAATTCACCAGTCTTGTGCCCAAACCTACAGAAAGGGTGTCACACAGTGCCTGCAGATAGAGACCCATGTCTGCTGATCTTACTTCAAAACCACTGTAACAAGGTGGCTTGATCCCAGTCTCCTGAGTAATACCTGAACCAGTTTAGCTATCCCAGCCAGACTTGCTGGTCAGGCAGCACAGCTAGGCCTCCTCTGGGACAGGAAAAATGGCTTTCTGTAGTCCTCTCCCTTATGCCCAGCATGTGCACTTGACATCTCACAGGATCTGCACGCCTCAGGATGTGCAGACGCAGTTCCATCATGTCTCTCCCAAGGTTGCACCTAACCTGAGGAGACAACATATGACAGATGTAGGCCACTAAATGGTTCTGTGCATGCATCTGACTAGAAGAAATTCATGTGTATATAATACTACAGAATGAGACGAACTACTGCATGTCAGATCTGCTTCTTCCTGTAAAGAAACCTCCTCTTTTAAACCAAACTGCAATGTTTTGTTTTAAACTGCTGCAAAGACTATGCAGATTTCACCAAGATAACCCCCCATCTGTATTCAACCAGGTGTTCCCACATCTTACACTTACCCCCTACCCCTCATTGTGCCCATTTGTGGAAGGCACACACAGTTTATCAGTGTGATTAAATAAATACTGGAAGTGGCATGTAGTAGTTCCTTTGGTCTGAAATGCACGAATTTATTAAACATAGAGTTTGAAAGTGAAATTAGAGGTAATTTTCTAACATCTAAAGAAGAGTAAAAGAAGCAAATCAGTCTATAAGTATTTATTTTATTTCAAAAAAAATTAACACTTTTTTAGGATTCATAATAAACACTTTAAACTACTGTTTCTACAGAGTAAATCTGCATTTGAGAAGTTCTGAATAAATGTACTTGTACAACACAAACTGATAACTGTGATTTTCATCTGTTGGAGATGCCAGTATCAACCACTTGTATTGATTCATCAGGTGCTGGCTGAATGAAGTCATCAATTAAAGCTGTTAAACTCAGAAAAAATATATTTGAAATCCATAAAATCCTAAATTCACTATCAGACAATAGACAAATAGATAACTGAAGAACACATCCTATTACACTCAAAGATACTGTTGACTTTCAAATGGAGGATAGAAATTTGTGTCACTTTTAAGGCACAGGCCATTATTGTGCTAACAGCCCATTAAATCACATCATCATCATTTGTACTACTACAGCAATAAACATAAATGTACCTTAAATATAAAAGCTTCTTTGTAAAATTTGTGTTTGTTAGGCTATACGCCTTATTTTTGGTAGTTCTTTCTTCATTTGCAGGTGAATTCTAGAGGTTTGGTTGAAAAAAAATGTGATCCTCTTTCTTAATTAACTGGCAGAACATATTATTCAGATAAGGTACAAGGACTTAACCTGAAATGGTAGAAATGCTTATAGAGGGAACAATGGTGCAGCACCAGGTGGTTTATAACTTGGAGTAAAGAGGATTCTCCCTTCTCAGCTTTAATACTCAGAGCCCAGAAGCTCCATGTGCTGAGACAAAGGTTCTTTCAGACTCCCGAGCTGGTCCCACCCTAAATCAGAACATCTGCATGGCAGCATTGCAGGTTGTCTCTTCCTCTGTGACAGACTATGTGCTTAAACTGTGCGTTCTATGACTGTGCAGCTTCCAGCCTTTAAGTCAGGTGGGTCACCTGGGTCATTCAGAACCCGCTGCATCACTTTCTTCTGCTGTCTAAATGTCCTACAGGGAATAAATTCACACTATCCACATAAAAAATGGAAGGACAGTAGTGCAAGAGGCACTTAGGGAGAAAGAGGCTGAAGAGCTCTTGCAGAGTCAGCAGAGGACCGCTGGGTCATGAAGATAGAGTCAGGAAAGTCCGCCACTATTACAGACTACCCCAACTACTAAACTAGTTACCATTAGAACGTTTACTATTCCCTACAGGGCTGTTAATTTCATTTCCTTTAGGTTTCCGCTTGAGGTTTTTAGAGTACTCTCAGGTTTTTGTGCTATTGAAACACAACAGCTCTGGCATTAGTAAATGAAAGGTAAGAACTTCTTATGCACACTAGATGTGGCTCCCTTCTATCTGAATTTGAAGGTTCATCCAGCAGCAGAGAAAAGCTAAAAGCATCTGCTGTCTGGCCAGCACCAGATTTCTGGCCTTTAGCACTTCTGGTTTTTACTGGTAGGTGAAAGCTGTTAATCTACAGCTTTCCCTGCTGCTGTGGGAAGTTTGTAAGAGGAGGTTAAATAAGAACTCAAAACAATTCAGAGTGTGCTAACAGAGCCCCAGCAGACACACTATATAGATGACTTCTCTGAGGCCCTTCTGGGGCTATTTTCTGTAACATGTGATTGTTTCTGGCTATTGCCTTACAGATTCAGCTTAGCACAGCCATAAGCTCCTATAATCATCCCAGTCTTTTAATGTCCCATCTATTGTAATGGAAACAAAATCTATTGCATAACTTGGTAACAGAAAATTGATTCAGCTGAAACCTTCAAAACCACAAAGAAATCAAGGAATATAGTGTTCAAAAGAATACTCTCCTTCATGTCCATGCTTTAGGTGAGTTTTGATGTAATGCTGTATATGTATCTAATAGAGAGAGTGCGAAAAAAATCAGCTTTAAATCACAAATACCAAAGCATTGAAGTACTTCTGAAAAAGCTGCTCAACAATTTCTTGATCAGAAGGAATAAACCCAATCTCTCCCTGATTCAGAGAGATATAACATGACCTAATTTTACAGACTGTATCAAAGCAGATTTCACAGGATTAGCCTGGGCTGTACTTCAGATGCAATGTTGATGTCCCTCTGGACAGATTATTTATCACAATATATTGCAGCTGATTCATGAGTACTGAATGTTAAAGATGCTGCAAAGCTAATAATGATAGCTATGAATCCTAGTTTACCATCAATGCTCTGCAAGCATGTAATTCATTTCAGGAAAGTGAGAAAGCTATTAAAAAGTAGCATAATGTGACTCATTCTGTCAAACAGTATAAATAGCATAGGAGAATCGGCATTTGTCAGCATCTCTCCTAGTTTTGGACGTCTCTGAAGGGTAGTTCTCTTCCCCTCTAGGCTGTATGGATGTCTTGCTGCCTGTTCCTTCATTACCTGTAAGAGAAAACTTAATTACCTATAAGACAAACCATATGTTACATGTTAGTGACAGAAAGTTTTGGTTTTTTTCAACTAGTATTTTACTATTTCATGGCAGAGATACCAAAATTGAAAGCTGCTTCACTACTAAAAAACCCCACACCTGACTTGTCTGATAAGGATTTGGTCACAAGAACAGCAAGGAGGACTAAATCTCTAAGTTAATACATGGAATAAATTATTTACTCAACTTGAGGATTCCATGCAAGTTTTATGTGCCATTTGCTCTGAAACTGCACTCCATACAGATTACAATTAAAAGGTAGAAAAGCTGCCTTTTTAAAACATGCAGAAGTGGATTAAGGCAAAGGCACTATAGGTCTGCTGGTGGCGTTTACAAGATCTGCCAATCATGCTCAACAGTCCCAAACTGTTTGAACTTCCCACACTTTGTCATAAACTGTGGCTCATATTGTACTTCTCACTGGGAAGCACCCCTGAAAATACTTTCCTCTTCTGGATTAGTCTGCATTTTTGGGCATAGTAGAAACCCATCATTAGCCCAGCTCTGAACACAGTAACATTAAATCACAGTTTCAGTTTCCATTAGAGAAAATATTTATAGCCTGCAAGTAGGCAAAAAAGTATTGAATATGTGAGTCTAGGGTCATAAATATGTAAACCTGCCTGAAATAATAATTTTCATCTGAACCCTAAAGTCCAGTGTTGTCAAAAGGAGTAAAAAGGATATAAAGAAGGGGGAATCCACCTAGGAGCCTCTTTTGCCTTAAGCCTGACCAAAGCCCAGTGTCGATCCACTTCTGTGCAGTCTTCTAAATTCTGAGTTGGTAATTCCCACTAACTTGCTCAAAATCTTGTAAATGGATCACAGAAATCATAAAAAAAATATAGTGCACATACTCTTCCATAGTGTCCCATACTCCTTAGCTGGAGTACTCCAGTATGTACTTCAGGCTGTCCTCCCCCATTCAGAGATTACAGAAAGATGGATTTCTCCCCCATTTTAAATAAGTTTTGTCAGTTCTTAGAGAATGCAAACAATAGTCAGACAGGAGGAGAAGAAATGATGGCAGATGATAACATTCTGCCATAAAAAGTGTGAAATTAAATTTAAATTAATTTTAGTATATTCATTTCAGGTAAGAAATAATTATTTCCAGTGGTTAAAAAGTTCTTCAACATTTCAGACACAATAGTTATTAAATCTTTTCAGAAATTGCCAGTAGACTTTTAAAGCTATAATATAAGGGGTCTTTACCTTAGAAAGTATATTCAGTCTGTAATAGAACCTGTAAATGGATTTTTCTTATCATCCGTGAAGAAGTGTAAACTTAATCTAGTTGCTGGTTCTTTATCTCAATTCCTTTTTAATTGACATTCTGCTTAAACTAATGAAAAACCACCCTCTCTAAAGTCACTGCCATTAGTACCTTATTCTGGCCTTGTCAGGAATGACTGACAGAGAGGTGAAGCTTAAACACTGATAGTTTGAAATCTTCGTGTTAATCCAAAGTCACTAAAATCTTAAAACTCTTCAGACTGAACATACAGTTATTATTCATTGTAACTAACTTCAAGAGGATTTAAAATGGCACATAACAGGATTCAATAAGACCTTGGTACACTCTTAAAACTCCACTCAAAAAGACTCATTGGCTTACCAGATATTGTGATTTATTCCAGGAAATTCTTCTAAAGAAAGCTCAGGAGAAAAAAACGCAACAACAACAACAAACACCACCAAACAGAAACAGACAAACAAGAAGAAAGCTCTATATTTGAAACATAATCTTTCCTACCTTCTTGTAATTCAAGCTGCCAATTCTTCTTGAACACAGCTGTTAGTCAGAGCCCAGATCCAGCAGATAAAACCACAACTGAGGAAGTGAGGATGAGCCAAACAAGCCCAATCTACAGTAAATCGCTGCCAATTCCCTTGACCTATGGTAAATGTGTGTTTCCTGAACAGAGAAGCAACTTGGTGCCACAGAGCATTATATCTGTCAGAAGCATGTTGTGCAGTTTATGTACCACATTATTACTCTACAAGTTAATTGATTTGGAGGAATATTTTCCAGTGCAACAGACTGGTGTAGAAGAGTGATCCCTTCTAATGATAGCCAAGGGCACTTGAGTTCTCAAAGGAAATACTTCTATTTTTCAAAATTTTGGGGTAAGAAGGAAGTAAAACAAAATGCATTAAATCTTTATACTGAGCTTCTAATTTGGGGGGAAAAAGGGTACATTTTTTGTTGTAACCTAGCCATTCTTTAGCCAATTATATTCACCATTTAACTCAATATGTTCAACATTGTTCATGAATTAAATACTAGCTGAGCATAATATTAACATTTTTATTTTCTTGAAAGTTCAAGGAATACTTACATGCATTTATGTCTTCTATATGAATATTTTGCTTTTCAAGCCATCCTGGTGGGTTTTTTCATTGTATTTTTTTTGTTTGTTTTTTTTGGGTTTTGCTGTAATCATTTGAGCTACAACTATCAATGCATTTCTTGGAAACCAGGGCTGTAATTTACTCTCGTCGGAAACAGATGGCTGAGAAAATGAAAGCAACAACAGCAGTGAAAGACAAGGCCACCTGGGTCCATCAAGTTGATGAGAAAAGCCTGTGAAGCTAATGCCAGTGATACCTGGAGCCAGCACAAGTAGGCTTTCAAAACAAGAGCTAGGAATCAGTCAATAATAAACGGGGAGTGGGGCAGGGAAGAAAACATGAAAAAAACTCTATGAAAAAAAACCCTATGAAGCTGCAGGAAAAGCAGTCCTGGAAACTTCAAGTTACCTATAAAACCACATGCATTCATAGGGAAATTGGCTGATCAGGACTTGTTACTGCTGCTATTTCTGCTTACAGATATAACATGTAGCATGATGCTGAGTGGAATACATGCATAGCAACCTACAGAGATTTGAGTCCCCGTGCTTTGCTTAGCAAAACTCACAAGGATGCCCGTAGTTCTCATGTAAATGACAGCTCTGTGAGACTTAAAGGAACAGTACTTTTGAAAGACATGAAGGCACAATCATAAACCACAATATTAAGTATGGTGAAACAAATGCCTTGTTCAAATAGCATTGCAAGTCATGGGTTGCAGTAGCAGTTATCTGCAACTACAGCCACTTGGAGCTTTTGGGTTTTATTTAAAAAGCTTAATTGGAATTTTATTACTCCCAATTAAGCTTTTTAATTAAAAAGAAAGTTGAAAGAGGCTGGAGGCAAGTATTGCTGAAACTCATATCTGCATAGACTCTGAAGGGGAAAAAAGGAGTTCTGTAAAATTGCAACTGTCAGCCTGCTGCAGCTTTCAGTTTCAGCTTATTGCTGATCCCATTTACCTTGCCAGTGGCATGCTGCAAATGCAGATACACATTTCTAACTGGAAAAACAGGCTTTCAGCTTTAAATAGCACTATAAAAATACGAAATGTGCTTCTTTCCTGCAAAGGACACATCACCTGAGTAAGAAATACAACTTACTGCACCATCTCTGCTTATTTTATTCCATTAGAAATTTGAGTCTGGTAGATATTTTCCTTTTCCGAGACCAGGGTAGATTCACCACAAAATGAATTTAATGACATTCCAGCAGATATGGGACTAGCCTCATATTTCTCTCCAGACCTCTACATGTACAGATAGAACTGACAATATGTTCACAGAACAGGGACCCTTCCAACCCTTCCTTATAGAACCCAATGACTATTATCACCCAAAATGTATTTAAACTTTTCCTTCAAACTCAGATTTTCTGTATAGCCTTTAACACTTTACATGGTTTAAAGAAGGAGTAAAAACTAATATGGAGAGATCCACAATATTCAGCTGGCAAAGCAGAGACTGGAAAACGTTCCCACATCCCAACAAATGAAACTTTTTTTAGATAATTAATATCTTGGACCAAATAATAAAAAAATTAATATCATTCATTCTTGTACATTAAATTCTCCACTTTTCAGAAGCAAAGATACTTCATATCTAACTTGATATTTGTTCAGACAGTAAGATAGTATTCTATCTTGCTGCATTAGCCCTTGGAATTTACTTTATTGTTCCCAGAGAATATCTGGTGAAAATACTTTCAAAATATACCCAGTGACAAAGAATTCATTTTGACTATATATTATTAAAATGCAACTGTTAGACAATGGGTTGCTTGTGAAGTGATATTTAAAATTTAAGTTTAGATATGTTCTTTCCAGATATGGATCTCAACAGAATTGCTTTTTATCCCAAATTTGCCTTAAGTAAATATCTTACTGTGAATTACTCTTAGAGAATAGACGTGTTTTACATAGGGCTTAGAGGACAAAGTAGTAGAGGGGAATGAAGATTAGCATTGTATGCTCTTTTTTTAACATAGTTAAAGAGCGTAAAGTGAAGGGATTACCCAACCTACAAGCTGAAACATTTTTCTCTAGAGAAAGAGGCATTTAATTCCATGGGAAATTAAGGATTCAAGAAAGATTGATTTCCTCCCTGTTATTGCAGCTAAAGCTGTGCTTTGAGTGAAGACTAGACAGTGAAGTGCATGGGTAAATATGTACTGTTTTTCTTAGAATGACATAAAACAAAGATTGAGGGATGTTCACTTGCTTAGATACAGTCCAGACAGTGTTTTGATATTTTTAATAGAAATTATAAATCATGTTTTATAACTCTTGAAACACATAATAGAATCATCTAAGTACATCAATCTAAGATCTTCTGTGTTTTCTGTGTTCTTTCTCTTTCTATTCCATTCAATATTTAATTCTGAATACTTGTCTGTTTGCTTGTATGTCAAGATCACTACCAAACAGCTTATCTTTCACAGATACAGGTAGTCCAAGGACCAGAGAGTAAATTGCAATGCACAGTCTTAAATTAGGGCAGATCTTATTTACATTAGAGCATAGCGATAAACCCCATAGAACACAGATATCAAAATCTTTGTCATGAAAATACACTGCCTTTTTGTTTTCCCTGTGACTTCTTAAGCCAAAATGTCTATTGACTGAAAAATATAAAGGGTTTCTTCTAGCCAGTGAACAACCATGTTAGAAAGGGCAAAACTGGTACCTCCCATGTGGTGAATTATGAATGATGGTGAATTTTGCAGGCTGCTTGCCCCGGGGTCCCCATGGAAGCCATAAGAGAAAGGAACCACCTCTAAGCATGGTTCTCCCCCACTCTCTTTCTCACACATCTAAGGTCCAAAAGCAAGAAATGAGGAGAGCTTTGGCTCCACCTCCCAAGCATAGTTTAGTACAGCTGATATATAGGATGATATCCACAGAGAAAAAGAGCTCTGCTACTGGTCTGCACTAGAGATAGTCATCTAAGCTGTGTTTGACCCAGGAGCTGTACGGCTGTAATACTGATTATACCTCAGGAGAGACTATGATATTGCAATTTACATTAAATGCTCTAATAGTAGCTATTCCAGACTCCGTAAAGATGCCGTAAATCATTTTACAGATCCTAATCTTTTAAAAAAGAGGCCAACACATAGCATCATTTCTCCATCATTCAGTGCTTCATTATAAAGCTTTTCTTTTAAAAATACACTGTTGGCAACATTGTGAAGACATTTGCTCTGGCTCATTGTTGAGTCCAGGGACATTTTTTCATGTTTATGAATATGAATTTATTTTCTCATTATTATGTCTCCTAGATATGTTAAAATTTAAATATTAATTATTAAATAATTTTCAGCAAAGATTACAATGACTTTGTTTTCATATAAAAATGAGGTTATACTGGGGAGTTGTTTGCTGCAAATCTGCTCTGGCCAGACTGATAAGATGGGGACAAAGGTTTCAAAACCAATTTCATTTGTTTTAAATGGATTGTGTCATCTGATATATACTGGAAAATGTCTTTAGCAAGTGAGAAACCAAGGCAAATAAATCAGGTATAAATCTTAATAACTGGCTTTATTGTAAGAAAAATTACTTTATGTTCTCTGAGAAACTTGGTAGAATTTCTTCTTTAAGAAGTTAGCACTCCTGCAGGGTGTGATACCAGCTGTGCAAGCACTACCAGCAGGGCTCCAGCACCATTCAGGAGTGACTGGAGGGATGCTCATTTCTGTTCC
Organism: Anabacerthia variegaticeps; assembly: GCA_035583185.1. NCBI lineage: Eukaryota > Metazoa > Chordata > Aves > Passeriformes > Furnariidae > Anabacerthia > Anabacerthia variegaticeps. The sequence continues at coordinate 122,555,485 of JAWWEW010000078.1, read as the reverse complement.
AACCAAGCAAGCTTGGTTCCAACCTAAATACATGACTTTGGATAACATTCATGATGTGTCCTCAATACAGGGGAAGGAGAAATTAAAAAAAGAAAACAACAAAACAAAACAATAGCAAAAAACCCATCCTATTTAAATGAGTCTACTTTTTCCTCTCTTCTTACTAGGCTGGCTATAAATCTCTGCCTTGCCTAATCTTTCCATCAGTCAATCTCAGTCAGGGAAGTCAGGGCACTTAAGAGCTGCTTTTGGTTCCGAGTAATTACCTGAACAAAAGACCGTCTGGGATTGGACTAACTATTGGCTCATCTTTATTCAGCAGCACTTTCAGATCATGAAAGGAGAAACCTGGAAAGTACAAGGGAGGAGGTGCTAAAAACAGGGAAAATTAAAAGGGAAAAAAATATACTGTAAATGTATACCCTAAGAAAAAAAGGTAGAGATATATATGTATTGTTAAACCAAAGCAAACATTTATGTGAGACTAGAGAAGCTGCAGAAAAAAAAAAAAATTAAAAAGGCTTCGGCACAAATCTCTGCTAAAAATAACACATAAAGAGACAATGAACATTTCAGCTGCAAAAAACAAAGACTTATTTGGACTATCTGAAACCCAGAGTTAGATGCTATTTCAAATCATGATGGAAATTTAATCTTTGGTCTCTCACATAGCTCTCCTGATCGACAAGCCATTTCATAACTTCTTCTCTTCCCTCAACCACTTTGAAAAGTCTCTGACACCCTGATGTGAGGTGGAAAATATTCTAAGATAAACTCAGAAAATTTTGTATGGTAAGAAAATGGTTTGCTACTCAACTGTAGTTGAAGCTGAGCCTTGAGACAAACTGTTTTTACACACATGCAGTTTAGTGCTCCACTCAGAAAAACTCTAGTGGGCAATGACCTTGTTTTAAATGTTTTGATAAGGACTTCAAGGTCAATGATTGTTGACAATATTCTCAGGTGGAAACTTTTCCACTTTATGATACAACTATAGGCAACTTCATATAGCAATGAACTTCTTTAGGGAGACATTTTATGCAAAGATTCATAAAATTTACTGCTAGATTACGTAACCTAAAAATTTACATAGCCCAGAGAAGCTGTTCCAATTATGCTGAGCTTTAGCTTCATCTCTCTCCTGCCTTTTTCTTTAGGTTGACTCACTTTTTATTACTTTCAGAACTCCATTCCAAGCTCCTAGATTTGTTAATGGTCTCATGATGGGCAGTAACTGAAAGCCTTATGCACAGCCTCAGTCTATAGCCTGGTTGAAGGCGGAGCCAGAGCTCGCACTCCTTCACTAGCCAGCACATGGTCTTCCCAGAAGAAGGAGATTTGCAAAGGGTGTCTCAGAAGCTACAACCACACAAATGTGAATTACCAGTTTTTTGGACTTATCTGTCTAAGCTTTAGGTAAAGTTAACCTTGTACTAAAAAGCAAGAGCTCTTGCTACTTTCACATAGCTTCAGCCTGGCTTTCTGTTCAGGAGATTAAGACCTTCATATGACGCCAATCTCCACCTTTCCTCGTCTTGTAACTCTTTGATGATGTTGCCTAAACAGATTTTAACTCTACGGAAGTCCAAATGTCAAAAAAGTAGAGTTCCACAGCAGTGAGGCAGTGTGCAGAATTGGAGGTTATCAGCACAGTGAGTAGCCTAAAACTTTCCTGCAGTTGAAAAGTCTGTCAAAGCAGCAGTGGTATCACTTGGGATCTCCTGGCAATTATGACAGATGTTTTATGCACACAAGTGTAGCACTGCATAACATGCAAAGAGGTCAAAATTCTATAGATAGACAAAGCCAGGCTCCGAATAATAATGAAAAAATATTGCTTTAAAATTACAATAAATAATAACCATAAGAAAAAGAAAGAGCAACAGTGGTGACCAACAGCCCCTCTCATAGTACATGGTGTAGAGTGACGCAGAAAGGTTGCTGGCAGATTCATGAAAACTCTGGCAGCAACCTTTGGAGAAAAAACAGACAGATAGAGAATGACAGACAGTACGAGAAGAATATATTAATTACTAATAATAAATATTAATAAACAGGAAATGTCCTAGAAATCACCTGTGGTACTCAGGAAATCACCATGACGATGACCTTTTCTTGGCTAAACTGTGCTTTGTATTTCTGTATTTAAAATATTTAAATATATCTGTGGGGCCTAGACATTGTGTTAGATTATATTATTTTCATGTTCAAACCAAGGGATTATCAGTCTTAAATGCTAGGAAAAATTGCAGCCCCTAACACAAGTATGGCCAGTGGTTCCAACACAGCTTTGGAAACCTGGGGCAGGGTGGAGGCTGTCCAGTTCTCTCATGTTGTAGTGAAAGTATGTGTGTCTCTAAAATCAATAAATACTTGCTGAAAGTTACAAAGATTTCTGCTGGCTGTGGATTTACTTTGATACTATTCTGAAAATCACCTTAATTGAGGCCACAAATGGACCAGAACTGCCTATAGCTCTCAGATGACATGTATGCCCATCACCATAGAGGGTGTTTAGTTATCTCTTTATAGTATTATGACACTTGCTAACGCAGATTAAGATTCTTCTTTTCACAGTAACATGCACATTACTTTTTCTGCCTTCCTTTTAATTCTTCTCAAAAATTAAGGCTATGAAGAGCTTAGGCAGGTCCACTGATACCTTGAATCTGGGTTCACATTTCAAAGACTCTGATTTTCTAGGAAAAAGTAACACAGGACATGAAGCAGGAAAATCATTCTTCTTGTTACAGCAGGTGAATATCACCAGAGGCAGGACAAACAGAGGACAGACTACTGCAACACCTCAATCATAGCAAAACAGAAAAGGGAACTGTATTCTCAATAACAGACAAAATAGCTAGGGATAAGCTGTGTTCAGTGCTGCAAACAAACTAGAGTATTCAGGATTTGCAGGATTCTAGCACAGACTGAGATTGTAAAGGAAGGAGAACCTTCAAAATCACTCTTTCTCTTTATTTGTCCTGTAAAAATCAAGGGATGATGATTTCCTATGAAGCAGACACTGAAATAATTGGAAATGTAAGCATAACCCTCAACCCCACCCAACTCCACAGACTCATAGATCTTTACCAGTTGTGGCATATTGCAGGGTAAAAATACGTCAGTCAGGAAATCTGTGTTAGATTCACCACTGCTGGCACGGAGGATTGCAAATAATTTGAATAATTGCTGCAGAGAGCAGATGGTAGAAATACTCCACTAGAAGAGTTTTGAATATAGCTTAATTCAGCAAGGGGAGTGAGAAAAGTAGAGAAAAAGTTCAAAGAAAATCTTGCATAATAATGTAATTAATAACAATAATAATAATAATAAATAGAAAATGAAAATGAATTGGTGGAAAAAAATATAACAAAACTGCTATTTGGGGCTATTGCACTCTAATGGACCCCAACAGATGAAAGCAGTCTGGTTTGCATCACCACCATCTCTGAGAGTGCCACTACAGCTAGATGCCATCAGTCTGGTGTCACATTGTACTACTTCTGGCTTTAGCCAGAACGCTGAATCAAATAGATCTCCTGAGTTTCCCAGCTCTTTTCTGCCTTTGCACATCATTATCAGAGCTTGGTGCCTCTCAAGGATGAGAAATGTTCAGCTCCTTGCAATGCAGTAACCTCCTGGCCCAGTGCCTTGCCCCAGGGCACAGACCTATGAAACTCAGGGTTGAACTGAGTTGCTCATCTTTACATTCCTCTATTTCCAATGGCAAAACTGTGAGAAGGTGTGCCCTGCAATGCCTGGGAACCATAGACAGATCACAGTAGCAGCAATGGATCACAGAATCAGTGCTGCAGAACAATCAATCACCAAAGATGTAATTCTCTGGTGGAACTTTGGTGTTGTAAAGTCAGGGATCTGAAACTGAACAAACTTTGCTGAATGCCCTTCTTCAGCACTGCCATGAACGTTCATCATATTTGTCAGATTAATAAATTGTGGTGCCAGAACAGAAGAACACATATCTGAGAAGGACACCATAAATACATTTTGATACAGGTGATAAAAACACGCTGCAGGAATAAGAGTAACTTGGTTAAATTCTTTATAGACTACTAATGACTAATTTGAATTTCTTTCCCCTACTCTAAAAGGAAATATGAAAAAGAGAGATACATAGTTGAGTCAAATCATTAATCACCTCCGATGATCTTGATAAAAAGCACAAATCAGATCCAAATCTGGCAAAAAAAGTTGACAGTGGCTAAAATATGTGACTTATTGCAAAAGTAAAAAGTCAACAAACACAAGACTTGTACCTTGAAATAAAGGGAAAGACATAAAATTATAAAAAACCCATGCATCTTGCCTCAAATTCTGGGGTTCACCATCCAAAGTATAATATAATGTAAAACTTTTAAATAACTCCCTACAATTTACATTGCAGCCTGTGTTACATACATATTGTGAATAATGGCTGTACATACATTTGGAGGGAAATAAAAACCAATAAATCATAAATGTTGGCAACTATATCAGAAAACATTTGAACCTTCTATTTATATCTGCAAAATTTAAGTCACACTCCTTTGCTTTTCACCCAGATGTGCAAATTACATCATTTATAGTAGCAAATCCACCTTATTGTCATTTGTTTCTCTTTGGAAAAAATAAGTTTGTGGCCTTTGCATTTGTGTACAGAAATGGTTGCACAAGGCATCATTTTAGAGACTGTACTACAAGAGCCATGTGTATCCATTGCCACAGTGCTCACACACTGATGCCATTTGCCTTACAAATGTTTCTAAGATCTATAGACAGAAACCAGCACAAAACAATACAGGCTAAAAAAAAATTGAATGGTTTTCTGTATTTCCTTAAGCACTGAAGAAGGCTTAAAGAAGATCAAGCACTTCAAATATTGCAGCCTGCTTCACTGGAAACATTTTTAATCAAATCAAGCACGAGCAGAATAAAATTAAATTAAAAGTAAGAAAGTCTGGAATAAAGACTGCTAGATTTCAGTGAGTGGTCCCACAAACCCTGTGGGAAAGGATTTGGGAGTGATGGTTTACGAAAATCTCAACATGAGCCCAGTGTGCACTTGCAGCCCAGAAAGCCAATGGAATCCTGGGCCGCAACAAAAAGAATGTGGCCAGCACACTCTTTTTCTCTCCCTCTACTCTATTCTTGTGATATCTTGCCTGGAGTACTGCATAAAGTTCTGGTGTCCTCAATGTAAGAAGCACATGGAACTGTTGGATCAAGTCCAGAGAAGGGCCATGAAATTGATAAGAGGACTGGAGCACCATCTCTACAAAGACAAGGTGAGAAAGTTGGGGCTGTTCAGCCTGGAGAAGGGAAGGTTGCTTGGACACCTAATAGCAACATTCTAGTATCTGAAGGGGTGTCTACAGGGAAGCCAGAGGGAGACTGTTTCTCAGGAACTGTAGTGATAGGACAAGGACTAACGGGTACAAACCAAAAGAGGGGAAATTTAGGCTAGATATTAGGAATAAATTCTTTATGGTGAGGGTAGTGAGATACTGGAACAGGTTGCCTGGGGGAGTTGTGACTGCCCCAACCCTGATAATGTTCAAGGCCAGGTTGGATAAGGCCTTAAACAATCTGGTTTAGTGGGAAGTGTCCCTGCCCATGGATCTCTAATATCCCTTCCAGACCTTAAGAGTCTACAATTCTATGATAAATGTGTACCTGTACTGCTGAGAAGAGGTAACACTGGTACCTCCCAGTCTAACAAACCACAGGAAGCAAGTGCTTAAGGTCAATAAACTTTGTAATGCTGGCAGATCCCAGGCAATGCCAGGCACATAAACTCCTTTAGAAATTAAAATTCTCCCTTTTGTTTAATGACAGGGAAGAAAGGAAGATGAGATATTTGTATTTAAAGAAGGATAAAGGAAATACAGGATTTAAAGGAAATACTGTATTAATTGTCTTTCGGAGTCTAATTTGCCAGGATGACTTAACTAACTCTATCAATCAGGTGTATGTCACCTGCAGACACCAAATACTTTTTCAATGCTTGCTTAAGACAGGGGGAATGAACAACAGGGAATACAAAAAATGTATTTTATGATATACCATATGGAATCATCATAGAATCACAGAATATGCTGAGTTGGAAGGAAGACATCAGAATCAGTGAGTCCAGCTCCTGGCTCTGCACAGGACACCCCAAGAATCACACCACGTGCCTGAGAGCATTGTCCAAATGTTTCTTGAACTTAGGCTTGGTGCTCTGACCACTTCCCAGGGAAGCCTATTTCAGTGCTTAACCACACACTGCGAGAAAAATTTTCTCCTGATAGCCAACCTAAACCTCCTCTGACTCAGCTTCATGCCATTTCCTCAAGTCCTGTCACTGGTCACAAGAGTAGAGACCATCACTTGCCCCTCTGCTTCCCCTCAGGAGGAAGTGATAACTGCAATGAGGTCTCCCCTCAGTCTCTTTTCTCCTGGCTGAACCAACAAAGTGTCCACAGCTGCTTCTGTAAGGCTTCTCCTCCAGACCCTTCACCATCATGGCTCTCCTTTGGATGCTCTCTAATAGCTTTCACTGATCCATATGACTATCCTGCTAAATCCACAGTCTGGATAATGACTATGTGAGATTTTTCCTAATTGAGGCTTTGTAAATACCAAGGGCAAAAATCAATGTTGCAGAAAGCAACTCCAACAGTCTGACGCTGCACACAGGTGACAAGTGCTACTTTCTGAGAACATGCTGGATAAAAACAGCAGCAGTTTCCTTGTTACAAGGAAGAACTATCTGCACATTTTCTCCAGAGAATGGCTGCTTTCAGCTAACTTGCTAACTACTAGAAACAGAAGGAGGTTTAGTACAATCCATTCAAATAATGAGGAAGTTAAGTTGTAGATATGACTCAGAGTTTGAGCTGAGCTGAATAAGCTATGAGCAGTGCACAGCAAAGAAATGCCCCATTTTCCTAAGGAGAACAGCACTTATGGCAGTGCAAGGAGGCAGAGGGGTCTGTCTGGAGGCAGAGCTGTCTGGTGTGCTCTAGTCATACAGCACCAGAGGTACCTCACACCCACCATCATCAATAACAATTGGCAAAAAAAAAAACAAATGCTCTAGCAAAAGAAGACTGAGATGTTATAAATTGCACTGGAGCAACTTGTGCAATGCTGATGCAAAAAGGCAAATGCAAATCTTGGATGTACAGGTGTGGGTTCAGTTCATCAGACATGGAGGTGGCAATTTAGGAAATCAAGTTCAGCAGAAATCAACAAGATTGATAAACATTATATGCAGGGAGAGTATAGAGCAATAATACTGGCTTAGTTTCAAACAGAGAAGACACCTAACGAGATTATGTGAAATACTGTCATAAACATGTCAGTGATTAATTTTTTTCTGTGTACCCTCTGTATACAAGAGGTGAAAAAAAGAAGGCTTCTGTAAGGCGTAGGAAAAATCTGTTTGTTTATAAGAAGAGTTAATTGCTGAAGCAGCTGAGGAAGTGAAGAAATCCTTGCATTCAGAGTTCTTTAAGAATAAATGCAGCACTATTTGGACTCTTGCCATTTGAACTTGTTCTTATAGTGTCAATTCAAGAGATTCAATGATGTTGCAGATTCCTCTTGATTCTTTTTTATCAGTATCCCTTTAGTCATGGGCAGATTAAAAAGCCATGACAATGTTGCAACTATAATATGATACATATGAATGTATGTATATGAATATAGAATGAAAACACACATACATTATTCCTTTTTCACATTTCATGAAGCCAAAGCTATTTCTACAACTTCTAGTTTGACTCATAACTTTTAACAGTGAGAGAATAACCACACTGGAATCAAGATAAATAATAAAGATCAGCAAGAAATACTCAACCATCTCCTTTTTAAGACCTACATACTTTTAATTATATGTAGTAATTTACATTGATATATTTCAAATCTGACTAACACAATAATGTCATTTTATAAATTCTCAAAAACATCCAGAGAACTAGATACATACAATGTAATACAATCATATAGATTGAAACAGAGAATTTTATACAAAATAAATTATTTATCACAAGATGAAACACTAGCAGTCAGTGAAGGTATCAAAAATAGTGAAGGTATCAACATATCAGCATTCATTCTGAATTGTGTACAGCAGCTCATGGAAATCTTTCACATTGGAGGCCTTAAGTTTCACATGACTATAGAAAACAGATGTGCCACATGTTTAAATAATGAAATCCAGTGTTTTGTGCTATTTGGAAATCTCAGACAGTGGGCTTCAGGGCATTGAAAAGGTACTAGGAATTATGTGGATATGGACAGAATCACAGAAGGGTTGCTGTTGCAAGGGATTTATGCAGATAATCTAGCCCAACCCCCCTGCTAAAGCAGGTTCACCTGGAGCAGGTTACACAGGATCATACACCAGGTTGGTTGTGAAAACCTCCAGGGAAAGAACATTCAATTGCCTCTCTGAGCAGCCTGTTCCAGTGCTCTGCCATCCTCAAAGGAAAGAAGTTATTCCTCATGTTCAGATGAAATTTCCTATGTTTCTGTCTGTGCCTGTTGCCTCTGGTCCTGTCACTGACCACCACTGAAATGGGTCTGGCCGCATCCTCGTGACACCTGCCCTTAAGATATATGTATGCATCAGTAACATCCCCTCTCAGTCATCTCTTCTTGAGATTCAACAGTACTCCAAGTGAGGCCTCCCCACTGCTGAGTAGAAGGTCAGGAACACCTCCCTCAACCTGCCAGCAATGCTCTTCATAATGCAACCCAGGATATCATTTTGTCTTCTTGGCCAGTTTGTTGTCCTTCAGGACCCCCAGGTGCTTTATAAGCTCAGCAGATCTGCTTTCCAGAAGGTCAGCCCCCAGCTTGTACTAGTGCCTGGGATTATTCTTCCCCAAGTGCAGGACCCTCCCTGCATTTGCCTTTGTCAAACTTCATTATGTTCCTCTCCACCCAGCTCTCCAGACTGTCCAGGTCCTTCTGAATGGCAGCACAGCATGCTGGGGTATCAGCCACTCACCCAGTTTTGTAACATCAGCAAACCTGCTGAGGGTACACTCTGTCCCTTCTTTCAGGTTAAATAAGACTGGATCCAGTACTGACCCATGGGGAACATCACGAGCTATGGGTCTCCAACCAGACTCTGTGCCACTGATGACCACCCTCTGAGCTCTACCATTCAGCCAGTTCTCAACCCACAACACCTCCACTCATCCAGCCCACACTTCGTGAGCTTACCTACAAGGGTATATTAGATGTATATGATTTTAGAAGCACCACAAGAAGGACTGCAGTTCCAGCTCATCCCTGCTCCTACACAAGCAGCTGGTTGAAATGCCTAAAATTTTCTGTGTGTCTGTTTCCTGGACACAATAGCATGAGGTATTTAGACATCCTGACAGAGAACTTCTGTCCCTTCAGGAATATACATCCTCTTCATTGCTTTCCTACAGAACTGAATGTTTGGAAAATGAAAGACACATTTCTGATTTGCAAGCTTATTATTTAGGGCCTGATGTGGTGGTGCACATTTGAATACAATAGTGTCACTTGAGACACACTAGAGTATCTGGCAAATCCCTGCAGAACTTGTATATATTTCACCAAATCTCTGTGAGACCAATTCACTTCTGGAGACTGCTGGAGAAATGCCCTCAATAGCTCAGATGGCACTAGATGTTCAAGCATAAGCAAATGAATCAAGCCCAGGGACACTAAATTTGGATTTCAGCCCTCTCAGCTTATCCACCAGTCTGAAATGTTCAAACCATAAGAGGAGATGCTGACAGAAATAGCTCTGAACCTCCTTCTTAACTCCTCTGTTGGAGTGGGAAGAGGCATGAAAAGAGGTCAGGGATGGTGGAAGCAAGTCAGCATTGCTCAGCTCCAGGGACAGGCAGCACAGAATCTGTCAGTTTGGGTAGAATTACGCAGTCTGAATGACAAAACACAACATAACATGAACCTCTTCCTGTGAAGCCTCTTGAGAATAATAATGTGATCACCTTTTTCTTATTATTATAAATAGATTATTACACAGTCCTGACTTGCCTAACCTCCACAGAAGTATTACTTCACTAAGACAATAATAACCCAGTGGTAAATTATATTAATTCTACAAATAGTGTGAAAAATTGTGGCTAGCCAAAGAGGTTAATCCTTGTTTAATCTTCAGTTGCTGTGCTAGTGTGGTATAAATCTGATGGTAAAGGGGGGGAACAGGATAGCAGAATAAAGCCCTGCATACAAAATGTATTAATTTGAAAGTTTGCTTTAGCACTATAATGTTCCATAAAAGGCTAGTCAACTGACAATAATTGGAAAATAAGTACTAAAAATAATAGCATTTATGTGCCCTTTCTGGCATGCTCTCTTTGGATGCAAGAGCCTAGGGAAAGACAGAAATACTGCAGCTGAAATGCACAAACCATTTGTTTTCAGTACAAGAAAAAGGCTCCTCAAGGGGCAGCTAAAATACTCAAAGGATGTATTTTCTATACATCCAAACAACCCTTAGATTACTCTGTCCACAGAGCTGCAATGCCAGGTAAAGCAGATACTGAAAACAAGTATTTATTCTCTGCATAGTATTGTTTGCCTTTCCCTCCTGCTAATCTTATTCTTATGACACCAGACACTGCACAATTTGACATTTCAAATGTATGGCACCGTCACAATGATACATGAGGAAACATTTACAGAGCCTGGCACAAGAAGCAAAATTAATACTGAAAAGCAAATGATTTGCTCAGATTGTCTGCTAGTCCTCAGTTTGTAGGGTAAATATTCAGTGTAACAGTAAAACTTTGGAATACAAATAATTGATAGCTTTGAAGCAATGACTGTAGATATTTATCACCTACCTGTTTACTTGTTTTTTGCCAGCACCAATGTTACTTTGCTGCAGGCATATCTGGCTATATGATCAAATGAGGCTAAAAATAATCATACACTGTGAATTCATTATGTTCTTTATGTAAAGAAATTATCTTTAAGATTTCAAATATAAAAATTGCACAAATACCATGGAAGAAAATAACCCTTGGAGGTCACTCAAGAGAAATTAAAAAATTATATGGAAAATTAATAGAGTAATGCTTCCCATGCAAAGTATTTGGTCTTCTTTTGGACAATTTTAAAAACAATTTGTGAAAGAATAATTAAGAAATACACTGAATGTTTCTGTTAGGCTGCCTTCCCTCTCTGCCCTCCCTTGGTAGCACCTCCTGCTCATTCAGGACACATCTTCATGCTCCGTTTGCCTTAAGCTCAATCATCTTGAGCTTTTCTGAAGGTCAAGAAGAAACAAAAAACATATATCAACATTAAAGGAAGAGGAATAACGTAAGTGTGAGTGCCAAGAAGGAATCAGAGAGAAACCAATCATGTCCTGGGTAGCAGAAGGAGGACAGTAAAAAGAAAAGCTTCCCTCCCTAAATTCCAACACTCCAACCAATCATTTCTTATAATATAAATCAGCAGAATAGATTATGCAAAAATTATAAAAACACCAGCAATAAATCCAGTGATCTCATCACAGCTAGTGATAGTGCAAGGAATACTTTAGACTACATTTTCAAATATGTAGCTAAAATGCTTAGCTACATTGCCAAGAACTGAGTACCAAATGGGTCTTTCCCACATCAGTATTCTAAGGTGACATGAAAAAAGCTAGACTTCTATGGCCTCGAGCACTGCTAGATTAACATTTTGCAGGTGATAAAAGGTCTGTAATCTCCACCGAGCGCAGCTGACTCAGCACTACTACAACACATTGCTGCCTTATACACTCACAGCTAGCACTTGGAAATGGCTAGAAGGTTATCAGCCAAGATCTTCCTAATGTCAGATTGAGACTCTATATACCTCCAGCCTTCTGGATATAAAATTCTATTTGTTCAAAGGTGTTAGTATATATACTTGCTTGTAATAAGCTTTGAGAAGCTTTTGCTCATGTGTGACTGGATAAATGACTTTGTGAGCTTTTGCTTGTGACTCACCTCCAAGTGAAGGATATCAGAGAACAAGGACTACATGCTCTGTTCCTATTTATCTCATATTCAATCCCAAATTAACAAAATCCTGATGTCATGTCTGGGTTAATGCTAATTTATATTGCCCTTCACTGTACTTAGGTTTTCCTTAGTTTAAACAAACAAACAAAAAAAACCAACAAACACTGGTATAAACAATTTTTCTCATTCTCTAGACACTAGGATCTGCCATCAAGTATCAGACTGTGTTTTGAAATTTTGGTAATATAGAAAATAATCTTTCCTTTAAATCAAGCTTTTTAATGTCCCTTAATAAGTTCTTTAAGGTTTTAATTTATATTTTGAGTAACTGCTAGAGAGCTCATCAATTGATCAATTCATTTTATAATGACAATAACATAATTTATTTCTAAAGTGGAAACTAGAAGCAGAGTAAATCTCAGCCACAAATTCCTATTAAGCCCTAACCCTGAAAATGAAACCACATGGAGAAAAACTGATTTTAGATGAAGAAGAAAAAAGATAAGTCAGCTTACGTTCCATAGAAGAACAAAGCCACTTTACCTGATCCCATGTTGAAGGGCCTTTTGTGAAGACTCTACACAAAGTCTTTTTCCTCCTGTAAAAGGAATGATCAATAAATATCAATTTGCTTTAGAAAAAAATCTCTGTCTATAAGCAATTTCTCATCATGTTGACAGCCCGTTTTTTCAGTCCTAAATCAGAGTTATCAGGCTGCATTGTGGTGAGAGTTGTGTCCTTCAGGAACAGTTTCAAAGTCAAGTCATCTCTCACCTGTAAGTTGCATCTAGGACTGGCATCAAAGGGATTTAAACTAGTAATAATGACTTGCATTCCCAGTTAGGTCTTGCATCTTGGATGACTCCCATGAGGTCCTGCTCCAGCCCTTTACTGAGGTGAAGCATCGAGACAGCATCTGTTTTCTTCTTAACTCAGATGACTTCCGCATCATCTTATCAGCAGGCCAGACTCCAGCTCAGGAGCTCAAGACTGACATGTCTTTTGAGATAATCAGGAGAAGCAGATGAATAAATGTATTATATATATATATGCTCATTTTTGGAAGGTTGACAGTGTTTGGCACTGAATAACAGAATTGTTGTGGGAGGGAAAAATAAGGCTTGTTTTCCTATGATGCCTTGTGGGAACTCATCAGGTGTTATGATTCATTAGACTAAAAAGATTACCCAAGATAAGTAAGATTAATTAGTAACAATGCCAATTATGCACCTATCTGGACCAAATAATGAGACTGAAACAATTACACTAAGTTTTACATTATTATACATAAAACACTTTATACATCCTGTCACTGGATGTGTGACAGTCCACACTGCAGTCCTATCCAGAGCCAAGTAGCAGCACAGTGTTCAATCTGGCAGTCGTGTTGCCCAACAGCAGAGTCAATAACATCCCCATACCACTAAGAACTATGTTGGAGCATGCTGGAAGTACAGAGAAAGAGACTGAAAAAGGAATCTATTCAAGACAGGGAGAGGATAAGATTGAGAGTGAGAACATGGACCAAGATAGTGTGTAGTGTATGACATATTCTAAAAAATTTGACACAATTCAAACTTATGTTTTTTATACAAAATTGTCGGGTCTAAGTGAACACCTTGTATTTTCTGAGGGATAGATCATCCCATCGTAACAGTCTCTTCTGTACATCGAAAGCAGAACCAGCAGTCAGCAAGAGAAGAAATTGGTACTGTTTACATTGAAAGAATACTGAAGCTGTCAGGAGAGAAGTAATGTGCCCCATTCCTAGAACTGAAATAAGAAGGGGAAACTGTAGTTTCCAAGGTAATATTGAAGGCCTAATATTTTGCACGTCTCTTGCAATCAATCACTTCCTTAAAACAATGCAAAATAACTGCCTAAGTGAATATAGGCAAAACTATGCACTTGGAATTCTAACAATTAATAGCTTTCATCATAATCTGAAAGAATAATAAGCTCTTTAACAACAGACATGAAGTAAGACTGATTTGTTCAGCATAACTTGCTTGATGCTCTTAAAGCCAAGCTGCATGAAAAAAAAAGATAGATTTATGTATTCCCTAGTATGAAAAATGTCAAATAGTATTGGGAGAAAAAGCTATATTCAGTCTTGCAGGAAGATGATTCACCATCCACACCTTGTAGTCACTGAAGTCAGACAATTCATTACCCATTATGCCGAGGACTTTTATTTTTCCCCTTTTGGTGAATAAGCTCTGAATTAGCCATATCACTAAGCCAGCTCACTAAAAGCAATGGCTGCTACTTGCCAAAATAGTCATAAAAAGTTTTTCTGTGAGGAACTCCAGACATTTAAATACATGGAAGCTGCCTCTGCTAATTTATATTCTGTTCTTAGATTAGTGTACACAAATTCTAAAAATCACTAGTTAATACCATATGCAAGCAGACACACTCAGTGAATCCTTATGGTTTAAGATTTTTCCTTTCATAAGAGAGAAGCATTTAGCAGTCTTCAGGGGTAGGGTCAATGAAAATGTGAAAATCACTAGATAACGACTTAAGATCTTCTAAATTCTCAGGGTCCTATATTCCATCTGGATTGGACTTTGAATTGATAGTCAGATGCTGTCTAAACATTAAATTTACTATAGTTATATAAAATTTAGTTTCACTTTTTCTCCAGCTTCACTTTATTCCTAACTTTCTCCTTTTAATCAATTTACTCCACAGCAGTAGAATGCAACCAGTAGGCTGTATTTTTACCAGTCTATGTCTTCTAATCTAGCTTAATGCTACCTATGTATTATTGTGTTCCTATAATGAAATGTACTTAAAAGAAATAATAATCACTTAAAATGTATTGCTGCAGTTGCCAAAGAGTATACTCCACTGTGCCAAACAGAGATCTGCTCATTAATGTATCAGTGGATCTTGAGAATAAGCCAATTTACATTGAGAATATATTTTTATTGATAATAAACTAATTGTGCAAGTGTTACAGAATTGTATAGAAGAATCCTCCAAGCTAGTATATTAAAAGTTATTTCACGTATTTTATTCACTGCTTGATGTGGAGTTAACTGCTTAAGTGTTAGCAGAAACAGGAACAATGAGGCAGGTTCAGGTGTTCTACTAAAAACAATGGAAGAAACAATCAGTTACTGTAACCAAAAATTAAAAATTTAAAATTTCAATTACTGGATGTGCAATTGCTTACCATTCTATCTTTGAACAATAATTTTTATTAAACATGTGTGGTTAAGCTTTGATAAACACAGCCAAGAAAGACACACATCAATTCAAAGTGTTTTCAGTTGTCCTTCACATTTTTTGATAACTATTTTAAATGCTTAAGCGGCTTTTACTCTGCTCTGCTTAAAACCAGAGCTCGACGCACTAGTCCAAAGCGTGCTGGGGTACCTGCACAGGCAGTGGTTGAGGCAGGCTTTCCAGAGCTCAATGGTAGCTGGCCAACGTAGTTTCAAGCACTGATAAAATCAGTGTTTCACTACTGCACATGAAACAAGTAGTTCATATTTTCCTAAAATTTTAATACAGCTGATTAATACAAATAAGCTACAGAGTCATGTATTCAGTGTTTTCAAAAAGAGGAAAAAAAAAAAATGCAGGCCCAACTAATTAATCCATTTTCTTGGTAACTGGAATGAGGACAGGCCACAGAGGCAGGTCAGATCTTCAAAATACGAATTTCAGTCCCGGCTCAGTCCTGAGCATGCTGCAAATTAAGCTGCTGTTTGCTTTGGCCTTCAGACCAAATGCAGATTTCAGTCATTTTTCAGCCTCTTGTACTGAACTTCATCAATTGTGAATTTTGCAGAATTCAAAATAACTCAATCATTTCCACTCAGTCAGATTTTTTCATCCTTTAATCCTTTATGTCGGTGGAACTGTTTGCCAAGTAAAGGATTCCATCATACATGGTATCTTTCTCCTCACAACTCATGTACAGTTTGAAGACAAAAAAAAACATTAACAGTTAAGCTATAGATATAACATCACAGCTTTCAATGCACTGATGCAATAAACATATAACAAGGAGTGCAACAATAGCTAAATGTATAATATATATAAAAAAAAATAGCACTAAGGAATTGACCTTTATTTTAAATATTTTCATCTGCCACTATTCTACTGAATGTTTTGCCTACTTTCAGAACACAAACTCAGATTAAGATTCACAAAATTGTATCACAAGATATAAAAAAAAACTGACTTCTATGCAACTGACTTTGGTTATTGGAAGTGAGGTGCTTGTACACAGCATGCTGCTTCTGTCGAACCGAGCTGCAGCTGATTTTACAGAGGAAAAACGCTGGGCAGGAATGTCAGACAATTACAAGTGAGGGGCAATTGTAATTCTGAATATATTGAAAGACTTACAGCAGATAAAATGATCTATACAAATGGCAAGACTGAAGAAATTATTTATATCAAAATATGTTAAGTATATTTAAAAGGTTAGGTGGAATAAATGTACAGTGTGACATAAGAATGATAATACTCACTTTTCTGTGTCATAATCTATTTTCCTGCCCTCTAGGGATCTGTTTATAGATCCAGTCTTGTAATAATGCATTTTTATCAGCATTTCCCAAAAATACGCTCTCAATCTACTCAAGAAAAATGTTCAAAAATGGTCTGTTTGATGGCTGAAGCCAAACAGAATCAATCTCTGTGAGAGCACACCTTTGTGTATTTCCACCTGGTCCATACAGTCACTTCAAGAGATATCTGATAGGTCCATGATGACATAGCCATTCCCATTCAGTAGCTTGAAACTATTCCTTTGTCACAGACAGGTTGTGCACCAAACTCAAGAACTCTGAACAACTTGGTTCAAGTCAGATTTGGACTGTGGGGACATTTCAAGCCCTTGATGCTTCTAGCTCCTAAAAAAACCTTCTGATTTTAATTAAGTTTCTGAGGAAAATACACTTTATAATACTCTCTTTAAACTAATGAATGTAATGTAACTTTAATGTACAAAAATTGAAAGCCCTGATTTCATCTTCTTTTCCTTTTATTCCTTGATGTTCTGAATAAAAGTGTTTTTAACTGGCTCAGTCTCAAGGTAAATTCAATATTTCAACAATACTCTCAGAAATTAGCTATGGTGAAAAAATCAGCATGCACTGCATGTATTAAAATGCTGCTGAACTTTCTGAGTGGAAAGGAAACATTTTAAGATCTTCATTGATTCACAAGTACATTCACTGGGAAAAAAAAAAAAAGAAAAAATACTTTCTGTGAACTGCTGCTATCTACTGGAAATTAAATAGAAAAGCATTTGTTATATATATACAGCTGGATTAAGAGGCAAACCAAGGAAAATAAAGCAGCATACTTCCTACAATACTACCCATGAAATATGCCCTGCTAACTTGTATAAGGAGCTAGTTTTAGTTACTTATGCAATTGCTTCAGCTAGATTCATATACTGATTTGCTTGAACACTTAGGTTTTGTGGCTTTTTGAAATTGTCTTTTTCTTCAATGGTCTCAGATGGTTTACTCCCACATATCATCTTCTCATTTCCTTAATAAACAAGCTCTTATTTATACTAGGTAGTTCAGATCCCCAGACTTGGAATATATCTCTTCTTTTATAATACCCTGAATATTAAACGCTCCAGCACAAGGCTGAGGTGTTGTTTCAAATACCAAAAGATGCACCTCACCAAACTTAGCTGTCTAGAAGACCAGCATCAAGTTCAGTGTAACCATTGAGGCTGCTTCTACACAGTCAATGGAGGGAGACACTTCCAGAGTGTGATTCATCTCATCTATTCCAGAAGAGATAAAGCATTCACTGGAAGTACCTGCCTCTCTACTTTTGAGGCAACCCACACAACCAGCCCAGAACTGATAGCTAACCTTCCAACACTTTCAGTTAAACAAGATGAATCCCACCCTTACTGCCTAAGGCTGTATGTAATTACCAAGAGACAAACAGAGCCTGCTCCAGAATTTTGATCACTGAGTGTAGCAATGAGTCTCTGAAGAAGAGGAGAAAACTAGCCATAATGCTTTGAAAACAGGCTTTTACTCTGTTGTAAAATGGATTCTACCCTGTCTGTGTGATACCTTTCCTCTTTCTAGAACCCCCTGGGAACACCCTTATTAGTGTTCAAGAATGTACCTGGGCAGGTTTATGTCAAAAGCCCCCTCATTGGTCTTTTGTTAACCCCTTCCCTATTTGGTGTTAACCCTCGGTTTTCATTGGTGTGAGTCACTTCCCCTAAAAATCCCTTAAGAACCCTGACCGTCGGAGTAAACTCTCTCTCTGCTTCCTCTCCTGCAGCCTGTGTGTGTGTCTCTGTCCTGGGACATCTTGGAGACCACGTGGCAAGGAGGGAGCGGGGTAGGGGGACCGATCCAACCATGCTGTCACAACTGAACTAAGATCCTCTTGGACATTGCTTGGTTTTCCTTTCTACAGAAATCAGAGCAATGGGATGCAAGGAGGAAACAGCCTCACCCACTCCAGGGTCACAGCCTGACCAGTAGCCAGGATGCAGTCTCTGACAGCACCTCAGTTAGATTAGTAATGGCAGCCAACAGCTGTATAACCTTTCACTGCTGGAGAGGTGCCTGCTCAGCAGTGCTGCAGAGACAACACCAAGGCTCCTTGGAACAAGCCAGCCCAGAAGCAAGGCAGCTGCCTTGACCCAGCCCTGTGTATCAGCTTTTCATCACAGCTAATTAGTTACTTGAATTCAGCACACTGTCCTTGTTATGCACATTACATGCTTCAAAGCCAGCTTGGTTATACCTTCATTTTAGATATAGCCAGGATGCCTGGGAACTCAAATAGACTTTACTTGTTTGTAATTTAAAAGTTGCCTCTGCAACTAAAGGATTGGAAACACATTTTGCCCACACAAAAACTTACTTTCTGGAGCATAGTTCAAATTCAGGGAAGATAAAAGAGAAGACCAGTACAAGGACAAACTGTGAACTGCAGGGCTAGACAATCCACCAAACCACAACAACCAAAAAATATTTCCATGTTTAGGAATCTACATGTCTCCAAGGTCAAACTGTTCCCAGTGCTTATATACTCAGTTAAGCTTATAAAGTAGAAGTGGAAAACAAGTGTCCCTTTCTATTCCTTCAAAAACATTGAATGCTAAAACTATGTTATAACTGGATATTATGCAAACATTTGTCCTTTTTCATCTACGTTTCAGTGAAGGGCTTTTGACAGGGTAGTCCCTTTGTCCCAGCAAAGACAGAGCTGCCCTCGGAACAGCTCCACCGTTAGGTCTGGGGTAGCCTCATTCTGCACTCCTTGATTTTTTCTTAAAGCTGGTATAAATAGTAAAATTAACTAGGGGCCATCCAACAGTCAGTGAATACAGTGCTCAGTGGCGAGCAGACTGAAGTCTTCACCAAAGACTGATCCAACATCAGTGAGAGGCCACCTGAAACTATCTGGAAGATTACACTTTAACTTGGTAAAAATATCATTTGTCTACAACTACCTAGAACCTTATTTACCCCAGGCCCCAAGATTAAAGCAAAAAGTAAGCAAGGACCTGGGGGTTTTTTTCGTTGTTTTTTTTTTTTTTTTTGCTTCATTTTACCTACTTTTTTTGGGTCCACAACCTGCTCATACGTGCACTGGAGAGCAATAGTATTGACTTCCCCACAGGACTAAGGTCAATATGGGGAGCTAGTGTGGCAAAGCCCTTTCCTTCCAGCCATATCTCCAGTGCAGCCTTCAGTCTTGACACAAAACAAAAACACCAGGCTCACACCTGTGCCGCAGCAACATTTTGGAGTAACAAGATGCAAACAGCCAAAAGCCTCAGTGAGACAACGGGCAAAGAAGACTCTCCAGCCACAAAGAAGGAACTGAGCAATGTGTTTCCACACCACACACACTCACTGGAAGAAATGGAAATCTGCGACAGTGTAGTGGAACACTCCCCCTTCCCGTTCCCTCCCAGCCATGTGGTCCCTGAGATGTCCCAGGAAAGAGACACACAGAGACCACAGGAGGGGAAAGCAGAGAGAGAGTTTATTCACATGGTCAGGGATATTTAAAGGGCTTTAGGGGATTTTGGTTGCAACCAATAGAAATCAAGGGCTAAAAACCAATGGGGTGAACAAAGGACCAATAGGGGGGCTTCACATAATCCTGCCAAGGCAAATTCTTGCATGCTAAGCTAGGGAGATAAGAGATTTCTCAAGGGGTCTTGGGAAGGAGAAAGGTGACTCAAGAAAAAAAAAAGGCAAAGAATCCATTTTGCAATACAGTAAAAGCCTCAGTTTTTAAGGCATTATGGCTGGTTTCTTCATTTTCTTCAGAGACCCATTGCCATAGAAATCAGCTGCCATTTGGTTTCTGGATGTCTGAAGACAGGGAAGTTTAAAGTGATTCATATTTATTCAAGCAATATCTATGAAGAGTGGGAACTAATATCAGCACATCTATCATTGACCTGTTTGGTATATATACTGTATGCCTGTCCCACACTCTTTATCTCTTTCTTTTCTTGGATTTAGCCTGTATGTTTTTTGGGAAAGCAGACTTCTGCCTCACACTTTACACTGAAAGCCAACAGTGCAGTGACTTTTTGTACTGGTTTTGTCTGGGGTAGAGTTAAATTTCTTCACAGTATGGGGCTATGTTTAGCATTTGTGCTGTAAACAGCATTGATAATTCAGGGCTGGTTTTGTTATTGCTGATCAGTGCTTACACTGTGTCAAGGCCTTTTCTGCCTCTCACACCATACCAGCAGTGAGCAGGCTGAGGGTGCACGAGTTGTTGAGAGGGCAAATAGCCAGGACAGCTGACTCAACTGGCCAAAGGGATATCCCATACCGTATGCCATCAGGCTCAGCATAAAAAGCTGAGGGAAGAAGAAGGAAGGGAGGAAACATTCAGAGTGAAGATGTTTGTCTTTCTAAGTCACCATTATGTGTGATGGAGCCCTGCTTTCCCGGAGATGGCTGAATATCTGCCTGCCCATGGGAAGTGGGAAATTAATTCCTTGGTTTGCTTTTCTTGTGTGCACATCTTTTGCTTTACCTATTAGACTGTCTTTATCTCAATGCACAAGTTTTCTCACTTTTACCCTTTTGATTCTCTGCCTCATCCCACCAGGGGTGAGTGAGTGAGAAACTGTGTGGGGTTTTGTTGCCAGCAAACCATAGCACCTTTTTCAGGATATTCATGAGCAGACATCAGAATGACATGGAACTTAACTTTGAGATATATATATATATATCAATAGTTTCTGAGGGCAAGGAGCAGATTAATACATCTATGTTGCATAAGGCCAAATGCTCTACTTCCACAGTCCTGTTCACAGTGTGCAGAAACAACACCTACATTCCTCCTTCTCAAAATCCCCCAAGTACAGGGAGCTCTCAGAAGAAACAGACCCTCAGCATCACCTTTACAAAAAGCTCTAGAAACAGTGATGGCGATTGACAGGAGCACACTTTCTGGCAGTCTCCAGCTGGCACGGGAGCTATTGCAAACTCATAAAACACTCATCTTAGCTTTAACCTTCATATTGCACTACTGCCAATAACGACAGCTGAGCAATCCTTCTTTTTACTCTTTCCACACAGCAGAAGAGAATCCAGACCAGAAAGATTTGATCCTTTGTCCATCAGGGAAAAAAAAAAAATTGCTAGAGATAGATGTGGGCTTTTGATGGTTCACTGAAGTTATATCTGTGCAATAAAACTACCTACCTTTGAATTCTGTATTCCAAAGGTGATTTGGTATGATATGAAAAAGAACCAGTATTTTCTATGGGTTTCTGAGCACAGTAACTCCACAACACATGCTGAAAGCATCCATTCTCACAGTCACAATAAATATATTGGTTCCCTCATTGACATTCACTACTGAATATGCATAAGTCCTGAACAAAATTTACCTTGCTGAAGCCTGATATGCTATGTCAATGAAATCCCAACACAGTTTCTCTAGGACCTGTAAGAAAGGATTCTGAGGTATATTAGCATGCTGCTGACTCTCAGCACAAACACAAAACTCACTCACTGAATAGAGTATCTCTGTCTCCCAGTACAGTCTTGGAAATAAATGTCAGGCATGCTTTCATCTGTACTCAAATCTGAACCAAGTTGTCTAAAGGGACAACATACCCTTTCACATACCCACTCATCTAGAATGAAACACTTTCTACATGGTACATGAGACTGGGGAAAAAAATACAATAAGAAATTAATTCCAGCTCTGAGAGGAACTCTCTTTTGTTTTTAATTCATGGATTTGCACACATTAATCTCTTTGCCTTGTTTAAAATGTCTGCTGAAAACTGGCTTCACAGTTGATGCCACATCTTGATCTCATGGGACATAAGGAAAGAACAGCTTGAGCTACAAACAAAAGTGCAATTAAAGTTAGTTACATCATGCTTCAATTTTTAGTCACCAAGTAGGATCAATCAGACACAGTTTATACTGGAAAAGAAATGCCAAGGAACACAGGTAAAAAAATGATGTAACTAAAAAGAAATAAAGGGAAGCTTCAGAACCTTTCTAACCAGTTTGGGGTGGGATGGGGAGGTGATTCTCCATAAGAATGGTAAAAGTAGACATGTTTATTGTCTTCCAGAAGGATGCCTAGCTGCACACACATAGTTGATCCAAATCAGAGTCAACATACACAGTCCCTGAAGAAAACACTCCACTGAAAACACCTACTGGCACTCAGAAATTTTAAAATACAAATACTATTGAGATTTTTTTTCAGAAGGAATACAGAGTTTGTTACAACCTCTTCTGTGAATAACTAAAATATTGCAGATTTTTCTCTTTAATTCTTTTGCTATTCGGATAATTCTAATCCTCACTATCCTCACATGGCTCCTACTAATCACGTATTGAGGAAAAATGTGTGTTTATCCTTCCTATTTCTTACAGAATAATATGAATCCTAGCTCCTCACCATTCCAGAGAATTGCCTAAGAGCAAGCATTTTGTTTATACACAACTTGATTAAAACTAAACATAATGCAACAGCTCATAGGTGATGAGCCAGCTAAAACAATCTCTAGCACCCTTCTGAGTACTGGGGGGGGAAAGGGGCTTCAAAATGCAAAATTAGTTTCAGACTTAAAAATAGAATTATGTGAGCCATAAAACACAAAGTGTAAATGCCACTGAATATTAAGCCAAACAGATAATCTTCTCCCCAGGGGGAAAAAAAAAAGTTTTAAATTAATCTTCATGCATGGGACTAAGTCAGAAAAATTACAGTCTAACCACCGTTCCATGAACTGCAATCACACACAGTGCAATTCTGCAAAGGAACAAGTTATCCTCCTTTCACGCTGGTGACCAGTAAAGCCAATAATGCTTGCCAGAACTGCATCAAGGGTTGTTATTTATACCATGTTTGTAATAAGCAAGCATTCATACTCATAGCCAAATACAGAATGAAAATACACTTTTTTTATTGTATTTCAGGGTCAAACATGGTAAAAATCTCTTTTCAGCAGAGCTTTTTCTACTACAGTAAAAATTTTAGTTAAACAATGGCAGTCCTCACAGCATTCACAGTCAGCACTGACTGTCAAAGAGACCAGAGCAGACCTGACTCCTAACTGGGCTGTTCAGCTTACCATTAGTTTAGCAAGACAGGAATAGACAAGAAAATACTGTTTCAATTTCTCAGACAGTCTGACAGTTGGTGATGGCTCCTCCTTTGTGGGACAGTGGGACAAAGTCATTCCCAATTTAATAGGATTGCTGAGAGGTTTCACATGCAAGCCTTGTGCAACCAAAAAAAACAGACCTTAAATGAATCCTTTAGTGTGAGAAACAGCAACCTCAGCCCATCCTTCAGCCACACTGTGGCAGCAGAACTGATGTAGGTTCCAAGTATAAGGGAACAGTCTGAACAGGTCATTTAGCATGTAACTGGACAGAAGAATGGACAGCAAGGTGAAAGCTATGCAATAATCTAAAAACAAGAAAGCATGCCTCCGTCACTGAAAAAAAAAAACATAAAAGCCAGTGTAAATGTTTTACTGTAGAATCCATGTTTTATAATGTTTGGCCCACCGATCACATAGAAAAAAACTACTATGAAATCTTTCAACAGACCAAGACTACACGAATTCAAAATGATCATTAGGATCTGAAAAATGTGACTAAAAATATTACTACTAAAAAATTTCTGAAGTGTGATATTAAACATCTGTACTTTTGTTGTGTCAAACTGTATAGTGCCTCAAGTAAATGGAGAATATCATCAAAGGAAACTGACAAAACCTTTCAAGTATACAATTTAGTCCAGAGAAATGCTTTTATTATTTTTTTTTATTCCTTGCAACCTGTAAGGTTTTGATTTTAAAACAAAGTGCTTCTGGACTTGACTTCATCCTTTCACTTCAAGAAAAATGGACAAGAACAGTCCAACAAAAAATCCTCTATGTTTGTAAAGTATACTTTCCTCTTCAGCTACAAGCCATAAGAGGGCATTTTCCTTATGCCAAATTTTGTCACAAAAAATCTAATTCTGGCTCAGCTATTTTAATTTCTCTCCGCACCTACTTGACCAGTTCAAATTATACAACTGAGAAAACTGAGAGTCTTGTTAACTGAGCTGCAGGTTAATTAGTTCAAAGGGACCTAGGAACAACAGGCATCTTTCAGGACATGCCCAGAGGAGAGAAACCTTCACATTTTGTTGGGGAAAGTCAGACTGCAAAAGTTTTAGAGAGAATCAAAACAAGCAGGAATAATGTTCCATTTCATCAATTGCATTCAACATTTTTAAACTGAATGGCAGAGATGCAAGCTAAGGATTTCTTCCTTGCTTCCTGCCAAGGAAGTCAGACCTTCAGCCCTTTCTTTTTACTTCAGTCTACTCAATGAATGGCAACACAAAACAAAATCTCTGATTCAGCTCTGAGCCTATTTACAATCCATCAGTCCAAGAGAGTCCAAGATCCTGAGTTTTTTGCTAATCAGCTAAGCTCAAAATAAACCCATCCTTGTCTTCAACATAGAGACATTAGCAGAGGCATCATTTTCCCAGGGCAAATACAATGGAAAGTGCTTTTACATAACTGGTGAAGCTGCAATAACTCCTACATATCATATCAGCAAGCCTAATCATCCATATTAAAACTTCCAACTTTCAAAATTACAAGTTGTAACTCTTTTTCACCTCCAAACAGTCACTAGATGCCTAACACAAAATTCAGTCAATTTGAAGACACAGGTCAGAGGTCATATTCTCAGCTAGGTGAATAAGATATTAAGCTTGACATAATTTCTGACAAAAGCTCATTTCATGCAAGGATTTCCAGAATGAGGCATTTGTACTTTTGTGCTGAAAACATATCTTAGATTTGTTTGTCCCTTCAGAGGACAGGTGAAGAATGAGCTAAGAGAAGAGCCAAATGGCAAATTTTGTTGTGCTGACCTCAGAAAAGAGGGACAACTATGCTTAAATCCTCATTCTAGGCCAAGGAAAGCAGAGATTCAGACTTTTATTTACCATGATGTACTTTGAGTGTTCTAAGTAGTTGAATAGTTTCTGTTCCAATATAGCAGGTTTCCATCTTTGAACTCATTTTCTTGCAAATTTCAAAGTATCTGAAGTTTTCCCTGTGTTAATCCAATACTAACAAGAAAAGCTCATTTCAGATAGTGTTCTGTGTACCCAGAAGCTTTGCAAATCCAGCTCATAGCTCGCTATGCCACACTCAGCTCTGGCATAAGCAATTCCGTTGACTTGCACAGATTTGTGCCTGATTTCTCAAGTTCTGATTTAATGCTGATCTTGAACAGATCTCAGAGATGCTTCCATTTATTATTTTGTACCACAGGCAACTATTCCACTATTCAGCATCAATTTAAAATCAATTGTACAGCACCACAGTCAGCTAGTTATCTAAATATGCCTCAGCTAGGTAAGGCTCAATTACACTGGACAAGTGAAAAATACACAGAAGAGATTTTTCGTCAACTCAGATGAATATCAATAAAAAATGTGATCAGCAAGGGACTGCATGAAATGCATGAATGTGGACACATTTTGTGAGTTAGTTCTCTTGTATTCCATTAAAACCAACCTTTAATTATTTTTTTCTCATATGGATGAATTAGGTGAAATGAACAAGACTAAACTTTTAAAATAGTTTAAGTCTGTGCACAGAGCTGATGATCCAGTCCATAAAAATCAGTGAATGTTTTTGCCTTACTCTTGACAGAATTATTCCAATGACAGACTCTAGCCAACAACCTGCCCGTTTGGTCTTGGCCAGGGTCTACATGTGCATTTCACAGGTGAACTTCTGCACATGGATTTTTCTTACCCTCTCCCTGGCCCATCAGAGCAGTCCCTGCAACACCACAGGCTCTGGGCACAGGCTGCATGCAGATTGCATGGCAGGCACAGCAGACCCAGACCTGGCATGCAGCTTCCTGCAGAGCAGACCTTGGCAGAACCACCCAACGCGTCACCAAGAATGGATTGAGGAGCACCAGAATAAGGAGAGTTCAGTGTGACTGAAAAATGGGGTGAAAACTGTGATTTTGTTCCCAGCCAGGCACTCTGACAGCATGCTTAGAGATGTTGTGCAACAGACCAGGAATCTTGAATGAATCTTGAGAACTCACTGGCTATATGATATACTTAGTATCTAATAAGAGTAGTTCAGGAGCAGTGGGAGAAACGTGCTGAATCCCTAATGATGAAGAGCAAGCCAATGGAAACTAAAGGAAGATGAATGGGACTTTTTTTCTCTTATTTCAACTTCCTCCCATGAGAATTTTCTTGGGTTTTAGAAGTGTTTTCATATTTATTCTCCTTATTTGATAGATGCAAAGACAGCTGGAGTTATAAATTCTGCTTATATGATGTGATTTCAATTTTGTGCCACACATGAATGTAGAAAAGCAAGTAAAAATGAAAGACTTAAAGACTTTGGGTCATCTTTTGTCAGTCAAAGCCTCAAATCAACCGCATGTGTACAGTGGCTTGGTTTTGTTGTTTCTAGATACAATAATATGCAAACCTTTAGAGCTCTGCATCCAAACAAGTTTTTAGCAGTGTAAGCATACATTCATCTTTTATTATTGTTACTACCACTATTGCTATTATGTGATTTTCTTTCCCAAAGCTTTCTTACCTGGGTGTGCTCTATCTTTATCTATCATTGAAATAATTTATCAGTCCCTTACCCACAGGAAAACAAAAGGTTTCCTTTTCTTCTTCCTTGAATGTTATCTGCTCCAAGACAAAATATAACACCTGCTGTTTTCTATCACACATTATGAATAGAAAAAAATAACACTACATTTGATATTGTATTTTGTTGTGAATAAGTCAACCAGTTATATTTTTCCATGGAATATACAATTAGCATACACACAAGAGAAAAAAACCAAAATAATGATTGAGCTAAATCTGATTTTATAAGCAAAAGCAGTAGCAAATGTGAAAATGGGTCACTTCACAGAGTGTCGCTACCAATCTGTAGACAGGCTTCTGATAGGTGCTGGGAGCTCTGCTGGGGGTGACAGGCAGAGGCAGGAGCTCCTGGTGTGATGTAGTGCCCAGCCCAACCCATGGTGGACACCTCAACCCCACAGCACCTCCATGAGCCAGCCTTTGGGCTAACACACCCTCATGAGCGCTCACTGCTTGGGATGCTCACCTCTCTCCATGGGTGGATTCCATGATCTTACAGAAATTTTCCAACTTAAGGGCTCTGTGAGTCTATGATTATGCAGTATCCAGCACCCTCTGTAACAAGAAAGAGGAGAAGCAATTTAACAGACACTTAATAAGCAAAAGAACTTTGACACAATCTGCATCCCATTTTGTCAGATGAAACACTCTGGACCCACCTGGGGATGCACACCTGTGCCTCTGTGAGCATCTCACCTTCTTCAACATACACAGACACATGCAGGTGTCCTACAAACATTTGCTGGCACTAAGAGTCTTTGTGTCTGACATACCAGTGCCATTGATGTTCTTGCACAGATGCATTTATTCCAGAAAAACTACAATTTTGCAGAGAATGTTGAAAGCATCCCACAATTTTTCTGTTACAAATTGTACCTTCAGCAAGACCATTTTGATGGCAGAGATCAGGACAACCACAGCAGCATATCCGTACCAGCATTGTCTGGCCTCAGGTTCTGCAGCTTGACCCCTCTTTCCTCTTCAGCTTTTACTGGTCTGGATTACATTTCACTTTCTCTTACAGCTTTGATCATCAATTTCCCTGCTCCACAAAGGATGCTGAGGCAGATTTACAAAGATATACTAGCAGGTTCCACTGCTCATGACATGCAGCAATTCTAATAAAGTAATCTGAAGGGAAAAACAAAAACAAAAGCAGAGGACAGAGAAAAGAGAACAGGAGAGGGGAAAATGCAGAGAGGAGGATGAAAAACTCCCTGAAGGCCATTCAGTAAAGCCAGCCATGGAGTCCCAGGTGAGCCTCATCCTCTGGACAGTGTCTCCAGCAATGATGACAACAGTGGAGGACTTTTCCCCTATTCTAAATGTTTCATTGAAACCCAGTCAAATTCCCTATAGATTGCTCCTGCTTACGAAGGTGTTAACACCAACCAGAGTACCCACACTGATTGTTAAGCTTTTTCTCACATATATTATTGGAGAATGTTTATTTGGATGACTATAATTTACTTCCTGTATGAAGTGTTTGGTTTCTCTAACACAAATTAAAATCTATTCATATTTTAGTGATTGTAATTATTTCACAGTCTTTCCTAATGTAGCTCTCCATTCGTACAGAGGTAGCAAGGTCAGAACTAGGCATGTGTCTGCAGATTAAAACAGAATGGAGCTTTCTGATTTCCAAAGACTAAAACCAGAATCTGTACCATCCTATCCTTGAATTTAACTAGTAGGCTCGCTGCATTTCTGGTTATCACGGGTAGGGCGGGTTTATGTCAGAAAACAGAATCCAAACCAGCAGGGGAATCTCAGCAAGGAGGCTGAGGACTGAATGCACATGGTGAGTAAATTGTCCTCTCATCTTCTAAACTGCTCCCTCCGGATCGCATTAATGACATACATTAGTTGTGTGCACCACCACAGGAAAAAACTGAGGCATGTTTCTGAACAATAAATGATCACTTTATCAGGAAGGGATAGGTGGACTATATAGGATGGCAGCAGCTAGACAAATAAACTAAATTGTCAAATAAACAGTTTGTGAACTTCATTTTACTTCCAAGGATTAATTCTAATCCCTTCTTTTGTATTCTGTCCACAGCTTCCATTACAGCAAGGTAAACTCACAAGTGTTTGTGATACGTGCAGCCTTCCTGGGCTGCTGCTCATGTTTCTCTGAATAAAGAGAGGATTCAATTACTAGCATTCACAGGTTAGTAGGAGAAAAAAAGAGGACAGATTATTCACAAAGTTCCAGAAAACCTACTGAATGTCCAAAACAGCAATCCAAGCAGTTACTTTCTAACATAACCTATGATTATGTGATTAAGTCCATCTATCAACATTGTAGGCAGCTAAATGTGCTGAGAACCCACCACTGAATCTGAAAGCAAAGATTCAGGGCAAGACAAAAAAGGCAGATAAGCATGAGGGCTCCACTTTGGTCCCTGAAAAAGTTACAAGTGATTTACTCCTGTTGGCATGAGAGGGAAGACAGGCCCACTGCCCTGCCTCCAGGCGGTGGGCCAGCCCATGGAACACTGTGTCGGGAAAGGTGAGCCCTGGTCACAGACAGTGGGGCTTTCAAGATGGCCACTTCTCCCACAGAAGAAGGGAACAGGGGTCAGTGAAGTTCATTCATTGGTAATCCCGCTATGCAAAGCACATGCCACTCCCCAGGAGCAGGGGCTGTAATGTCAGTTTTCCCATGGGGTACTCCTTGACTGCTGTGTAGAAGATGAGTGGCAATGCCAACACCAGAGGATGACCCTCTGTGTCCTATGGGTTTCCTATATTCCCAGATGAAGGGGCCCAGCATAACTGAACACACTGTGGATGCTAGATTCCCTATGCTGCCAGTGGAGAAAAGACATATTTAGGAAGGTTAGATTGTCACTCGGTGCTGGTGGCTCTTCTTTTGCCAATTTCCAGACTTACTTAAAATACTCAACAGTCATTTCCTAAGTAAATATTGTTCTCCTGGCTTTCTTCTAAACAGCCCAAATGAAATGTGCTAAATCAGTATTCTAGAAACTAAAAATGTTTAACAGCAGATTTCTTTCATGAACAATATATGAACTTCATTTGGAAAAGGAATGAAAACAAGACAAAAAATTTGGCAGCAGAATAATTTCAGAAAGGTTGTAACAAGAAGCAAGTCTTTCAGCTCCCACCTCCGTACATAACAAAAGCACTAGATCACATACCACGGCAATAGAATAATTTTCCCTCTCAGTTTTTACTAGCAGTCAATAGCTTATTTCAAGCACTTCAAAAAACTAAATTTTGAAAAAATATAGTTAATTCAGAAGATGACTTGTGTAACATCTTTTACAAAAAGCAGTCATTCATTTGAAAAATAATATAGAGAATGGGAAAACAGATTCATATTCCATGAGGATGTAGTTGCAGTTGCAGACAGGACAATCATCCTGCATTTTAAATTTCACCATTATAAAAGTTTGTTATACCCTAGAAAGTGTCACCCAGTTAGAAACTTCTGTGAAGTCTTGAGAAAGACTAAACATAAACCATTTGCAGCAAGCCTCCAGGTCTTAGATGTGCACTAACCTTTGAAGAATCAACCTACCCATATTCCTTGGCCAAACTGTACTAGTGCTTAAAACTAACAGACTCTCGCTAAAACTGTGTGATTTAAATTGTCCTGGGTTATCTTAAACTTTTCAGAGGACCTCCCACTGCACAGCACCACAGGAGTGAATTGGTTTAAAGCACATGACATCCTCCAAATACAAAGTTACTACCAGAGCCCTGTTTCTGACCCAGAAACCGAGACTGCCTTTTTGTTACAGAACAGATGGTAGCAGGAAATCAGCATTAAAGCATGCATCTTACAATTTCCATTTAGCATTGTTTCTAGTTTTTTAACGTGGTTTTCCTCTAAAAAAAAAAAAAAAGAAAAAAAAGCAATCAAAGCATTGTGAGAATTGCATTTTTGCCTTTTCTTATGGATTTGCAGGTTAAATATCTCAATGTACTAGCAAAAGTGCTTTTTCTTCTAAATCTCTGGCCTACAAATTCACTCTGGGGAACAGGAAGTCAAGCTGGGTTGTTTCCACCTTAAACATTAGTACAAGAAATAAAGGCTTCACAAGCCAAATTTAACTCTCAGTTGTACTTCTGTAAATTCCCCACTTTTAAATCAAGCTTTTAGTTTTGAACATTGCATCAGGTTAATTGTTTTAAATGGTACTCAGCACAAATATTTAAAGTTTTTGAAGCTGAGTTTGGAGGGCAAGAGGTTTATCAGAGCACTGCAGAGACATGGGACCCTGGTGACTTGTCAAACATCGCCTCCTAAGAGCACAGCAGCAGGCAATTCCCAAATGCTGGAAGGCAAACAGGCAAGGCAGAAGGCTGGCTAGGCTGAACAGGAATCTTCTCTTAATAATAGAAGGCAAAAAAGGAAGGTGTATGCCCAGTGGAATGAAGGTCAGGTGACATGGGAAGAATTCAGAGATGCCATTTACCACTATAGGGAGAAAATTCATAAAGCTCAGTGGGAATTGATGCTGGCCAGAAATGTGGGAGACAACAAAAAGAGTCTTTTCAACTATATTAATGGCAATTAGCAGTATAGAAATGTCATCGGCCTGTTCCAGGATGAGGATGGTCACCTCACAAACAGGGACAGAGAAAAAGCATAGGTGTTTAATGCTTTCTTTGCCTCTGTCTTCAATATGGATGATGGATCAAGGGGGTTTCAGTGCCCCAAGCTGAAGGACTGTCTTAGTTTGAAGGGAAACTAAGATATTTTATTGGCCAAGAAATAAAATAATCCCTCTTCTTAAATTTAGAAA
>JAWWEW010000078.1:122446730-122515212 GCA_035583185.1 Anabacerthia variegaticeps | reverse complement strand
GATGGGTTACCTTGTCTTAAAAGAAAATCAGATTGGATTAGCAGGACTTTCCTCTCATGCAGCCATGCTGGCTGTGAGTCAGCACACAAAAAAGCTTGTCTTCTAATTTCACACAGCTTTTTGAAAGCATTATTCTTTCACTGTTGGAAAGCAGAAGGAAACAGTACCCACACTGTATTACTCCTGAAAAGGGTGCTGAGGTATATGTAGGCATTTATGCAATGAGACTGATGCTGCAAATTAGGAAACAGTACCTCACTAAAAAAATATAATGAGGTATTTCAGGAAGCCAAAGAGAGAAGTCTTTCAGTGCATTTATCTAAGCAATCATAATTCACACTTCAAGGAAACCGAAGCAGTAAAATAAGTCTAACGAAAGAAACTCGCTTGTCTAGATACATTTAATAAATAAGGAAATGTGTTGTCCTAAAGAAAGAGTGCTAATCTGTTGGTCTTCACTAGCACTTTTTTTTTCCATAAGTCCTGGTACTGGACAGGCTACATAATGGTTTTTGCAATACAGAAAATGTGAATTCTCTGCAATAAAGTACATACACCTGCTAGGGGTAGAGGCAAAAATAGACCTTCACCCAGAAATCAGTCATGTTATGGTTAGTTACCTCTTTCCTCATTAGCAGCACTGGCTGTAGAGCAAACATCTGGTCCAGACACATGGCTCCTTAATAAAACATGGCAATAATTTGTTTTTCAATTTTGCATAACATCCCAATATATAACCAAGAGCACAGCTTAGAGTAACCCTTCTGCTCTGTATTTTCCCTCTGAAAATGAAGAAAAAAAAAATAAGTCCACAAAGGACGCACAAGGGAGGGCTTAAGAGCTGAAACTGAAAAAATTTCTGATAACTGTTTGCTGAAAAAAATGTGATAGTTATATACCATTTGAAGTGACCTTGATGCTAGTCTGGGCCTTTGAGCATATACAGCACATACCTTCCACTGCTGACCTGTAATTCAACACTGAATTCTTAATTCTTTTGAGGGAGATAGAAAGCACTGTTATCCCCATTTTATTGGCTTCAAAACTGAAATAGACAGCTCAGTAACTAATTTGAGGCCTGAGAAAGTTACTAGACAAGCTTACACTGCAGGAAGTCATGGAAAGTTCGTGCACTTAAGTAACAGGAAACACTGCTTTATGCCTTCAGAGTAAGTTTCATCACGTACATTTTCATCATGAATATTTAAAACTCACTAAAATTCTCCTCTCTTGGTTTTTTGGTTTGGGGGAGGTGCTTTGGTTTTTGGGTTTTTTAATAGGAAAAGTAAACCAGAATACATAGTACATATTCTGTTCATCTCTGCTCTTAATCTTGTAGCTGTCATGGAAAAGTTTAACCCACATATGATTTTACTTAAGGAGTCCTTGCATGAATTTCCTCTCTGGCCATATGAATAAAACCAGGATGCAGCCACATCTCCAGGAAGGGATGGCCTGGAGTTCAACATTTCTGTATATGGATGACCTGTGCAAAGTGATTCAAAAAAATCTCAGAAAAGGTTATCTCAAAGAAACCAAAGTTCTCTGAAAACGCTTTTTTTTTTAATATGGGCTATGAGGATTCTAGACAACCACTTCAAACATAAATTTAGACAGCTAAACATAAGCAAAAAGAACCCTTGTTCCTGAGTGGGTGGGAAAGACATTCCACTGATATGAGACTAGACCAGATGGCACAAGAGTCTAGTTAGCAAAAAAGACAAGTTTCCCAACCACTCTACATCACTCATTCAACTCTTTTGTAAAAGGAATGTCTGCCATGTTAACTGCAATTTTCTCTCTGCAATGAATCCTCAGCCACTGCTTTTTCTTTGGCATCAGTTTGGTGGTATCAATCCTGACAATCTTTTTTTGTGAAGTAAGAATCTAACAAGAATAAGAACAAAACAATCAACTCATATCACATAGACCACTGAATCATGGCAATGACAACTTCAAACCACTATTGACATGGCTGGAAAAGGACTAATGACTTAGATAAGAAAGATGTTTTGTGACACTGGCAATCCTTTTGCTCTCTACTTGCCCTCACTTCAATTTTCTACGACTTTCATTGTGAAAGGAGGTTAAGGAAAGATGGCTTGTAATGCAGCATCAGATACAGTGCTTCAAAAACTTCAGCTTTTAATCACATTTCATTTTTAATAGTCATCTCACAGATTACTTATTTTTCAGACAGAAGCTTAAGTCATTTGAACAACTTTGAGCAATTTCCTTTACCCTATTTCTCCAGACATTTGCAGTAATTTCATAGGTACCAGCTCTTTACATTATTTTCTAGCTCATCACTTTTACTATCATTTAGACTCAGAGCTCATTTCTTTGATGTACCATAATTTGTTGTGAGAGCACAGGATATCAAAGGACAAAATATCTTCATCATCTAATGTGCAGCATGATCTACATGTCAGAAAGAAATAGTAAGGTTATTATTTATGCTTCCTCTCAACCATCTCTCTTGCACAATAGTCAGATTGCTACATTCAAATTACAGCACACAATTCATTTCACACCAAAGAAGCTCCATTTAATACCAGGCAAGGGGAATTCAAACACTGAGCCTTGTGGTGTAAAATCCTGTATTCTACATTGTACAGAGTAAGAGAAGTCCAGGTCCCTTTGCCTCATGGTTGTTCACTGCTCTTTAGATTAATCTGCAACACCATACAGAAGATAGGATTTGGGTCCTACATGTAATATTTCTTCTACTTCTCTTTTTCTTGCTCTGGATTATTTTTGTTCTTTCCTATTTCACTTTTCCTCTTTGGTGGAAATCTGATTTAGCCAAACAAGGCAGAACCTCTTTTCATTTCATTTTCAACCCAATGCCCTGAAAGGTGGCTGATGCAGGTTTGCATCCTTGGCTAGATGCTAAGATAGCATAGTGTGCCTGTCATTCTAAATCAAGAAGCTGCAAGCTAAAAATCAGCATCAACAATAAAAAGTGTGATGTTAGCTTTTGTTGTTCTCTCCATTTTTATATCTATTGCTGTTCTTTGGCTCCCAACGAAGTGATATCAGAGCATAAACTTATGAAAAACAATAGCTTGAATTCACTCCAAATATGTTTTTCAAAAACAGACATTTGATAAAGTCTTTAATACTACCTATAAAACAGGTTAACGTGAACTCCCTTCCAAAACCTTTTTATATACAAAGGAAAGCAAATAGAGGATGCTGGTTATTATTGTATTATATATTTTTATAATGTATAAAAATGTATATTTAAAACCCCCAATTAATTACACTTCAAATTTTCTGTCTTCTTTTTTACTGTATCATTATTAAAAGATTAAAATAATTGTCAGTGGCAATTGTGGACTTAATAAGGAAAGGTCCTCATGCCAAAACTTCATGTTCTTACATGTTCTTATTATGAAAGCAACACCATCAAAAATAAGGTTCAGGGATTTTTTTTTTAAATTATGCAGATAGTATGCATTTGTGGAGATGCGGGTATAAATGCCTGTAGTGGTGAAAGGCAATGTTGATTTCTGATTAAAACTTGACCATTTTAATATCGACTTTGTTCTATTGCATACAAAATCTTCTTTGAAATACCCACAACAGTTCTGACAGCAAACCTCCATCCAGGATCACTTACCTTTCTTACAAACATCTTCGCGGTTTTTTACTATCTCACCCTACACTTGCAACACTTGCCATTTCCGCTACATCCAGCCACAGCAATGTTTTCATTCAAAAGACATCCTAAAGATTGCCTTCCTTGTGAACACATAAAAGGATATTATTCAATCATATAGTGGTCTAATTTTCCCCTTAAATTTATTGAGTTTTGGGGAATGCTGCAATATGCTAGTGATCAGTTATGTCTATGTTTCTACGTGAAACTACCACTACTATCTCTAAGCTGTGGTACTTGTGGCTCTTCCCCAAACTTGGTTTGAGACGTGGCTGTATCCTACCAACATGCTGAGACCACCCTACCTTCTGCTTTCCCTCCCACACTCTCACATGCACTGGGAAATAAGACATGGGGGCAGTTCAGAAGGAAGGGATTGGCATTCCAGACACTGGAACCATGTCCAGATGACAACAAAAACAGTAGTGCAGAACACTGTGCAGTGGACTTGACTCTGAGTTTCTGTGATTTAGCTCAAATCTTCTAAGGTATTCCCACTAGAGCTCATCTCATAAAAAAAGTCTTTGCTCCATGTAATCATCCATCACGATAAATACTGCCTAATAAAAAATTCTATGTCAAGGCCTCAGATGAGTAAGTGATTGATCTTCCTGTGATAACCCTTGTTCTCTCTTATCAACTTCTGTCTGAAATGTTTCTTATCATCACTTGTTTCATCCTGTTCAATATAAAGTTACAAACCCAGCCAGAAAATAACGACGCTTTACTACGTGTCTGAAAACGTTTAGCACATTTCTGGGCTCTGCAAGATAACAATAATAATAACCACTAAACAGTAGCCTCCAGCCCTACAATATCCTGCAAATGTTAATGCTTAATTAACATGTCAGTGTGCAACATACCCTTGAATTGCAATTCACAAGGTAAAGTTGAAATAGAAAGAGACCAAAAGGCTAAATAAACAGAAAACAATGGAGAGAGTCCTTCTGAAGGACAGAGAATTTGTTCTTCAAACCAAAAGTCCATATTATCTGCAGGGATTATTACCATAAATTAAGTACACTATCGTATTATATGCATTTTAAACTAACTCCATTTTGCTACTTCACAAGAAAAGGGTAACAATATGATTTTATCCGACTTTACATGCATGGATGTCAGGTATAGCAGTAGTTCAAAGTCTGCTTCTAACAATGAAGGAAAAACCACTAGAATTTTGGCTAGCTCAACACAAGTTGAGCACAATGCAGAAGCTCACTTAAGTGTGGCAGTACTGAACATTGCCACCTTGGCACTTACTGAAGCACAGGGTGTGCTCATTTCCATATCAATGCGACACATGTTTCTCCAAGACAAAGCTGTTTCACCCCACTGCAGCTATTTGAACTTTGGAAATAAATGGAAAGGTTTCTGTGTGATTGTTAAAAAACAATGAAACTCATATCCTTTGTGCACAGGATACAGTTAATGAACACTGCCCTTTATAGGGCTGTATTAGTGATTGTGGGCAGAAGGAATGCATTGTAACAGAGCGGTGCTGTGCAGGAAAGACAAGCATCACTTTAAATTCAGAACACAGGGTTGCCAAAGTAATAGTGATGCTTTTCAGATTTAGAAGATTATATTCACTGCAACTTTGTTAGCTTGCTTAATGAGCCTATAGCAAATCGTGGGAATAGACAATAAAGTGAAATTTAAGTGATTTTTCCAAGGTCACACAGAAACCCGTGAAACTATAAACAGTCTATCCCACTTGTGTATTCACTCATGTTTTAACGAGACCAAGTTTCTTCTTTGCCCCACTTTTAAGACCTCTCACAAATCAATAATAAAATACATTGTGCCATATGAAACAGCAAGATGTAGAGCATTAGGAGGGAAATACAAAACCTTCAAGAAAGGCTGAATCAAAGGACCAAAAGCTTTGTCACGTCACATTATAACCTAGGGTACCATCATGTCCAAAAAGGGTATTACTGGGAAAGAACCACCTCTTCCCTGCAAGGAAAGCAAGTGAATGCTTCAATGATGTAAAACAAAGACTATTTAAAATCACTACCTTTAGCTAAGAGCAAACTAACCATTTTTAAACTTGAAGCTTCCCAGGCACGTAAAGAAGTCATTATTGTACATGAACATGACGCCTCAACCAAAATGCCTGAAATCCCTGCCACAATAATTTTATTGAGATTGAAAAGAAACCATGTAGTCTACTGCTCAATTAACAATAATTCCTTATTCACTGCTCCCTGGGTTTTCCTTACAATGTTCTTTCCATAATGATTACATGGAAGAAAAAAGAAGGCAATAAAAAAACTTACTCAGAAAAGAAGTATCAGAAAGCACATTCAAAGATTACCTGTCAACTTGCCACAAGTCAAATTTTATTTCATCACAAAACAGCAAATGAGGAGAAAAATTTTTGCTCCCGTACTCTTTGAAGAGGAGCTGCTTTTAGATGGTTATAAGAAAACAGAAATAGAAACAGTGCCTGGTACCTTTTTGTTCTGCAGCAACAGCAGGATGGCGGGCTGTAAGCTCACAAAATCACAGCCACAAGATCATCTATCCCAGCCCATGCTTGAAAGCAGGGTCAGCTACAGCAAGGTGCTCACAGTTGTGTCCAGTCAGGTTTTAAATATCATCAAGCAACTACTTCTCTGGCCAATCTATTCCAGTGTTTGATCACCCTCAAAGTAAAATGTGCAGATGGAATCTTCTGTATTTCCACTTGTGCCCTCTGACTCTTGTCCTGTCACTGGGCACCACCAAGAAAAGCCTGGCTCCAACTTCTTTGTACACTCCCATGAGGTATTTCTGCACATGGGTAAAACACCACCAAACCTTCTCTTCTCCAGGATGAACAATCCCAGCTTTCCCAGCTTCTCCTCACTGTCAGATGCTCCAAGGCAACAATCATAATCCTGACCCTCTGCTGTACTTGCTTCAGTGCATCTTCATCTCTCCTGTACTGGGAAGCCCAGACCTAGACACAGCTCTCAGATATTATTCACCAGTGCTAAGCAGAAGGGACGGATCACCTCTTTCAGCCTCCCAGCAACATTCCTCTTAATGCAGCCCAGGATACCCTGAGACACCTTTGCCACAAGGGCTCATTGCTGGTTACTCTTCAGTTCCACCAGGATCCCCAGGACTGCAAAGCTGTTTTCCAGCTGCGTAGTTCTCAGCCTGTACTTGTTATCCCATGAAGTTATGCCTCCCTAAGGTTTCCATTTCCTGTTTTTGAATTTCATGAGATTCTTAACAGCCTGTATCTCCAGCCTGCTGAGGTCCCTCTGAATGGCATCACAATTACCTGGCGTATCAACTATTCCTCACAGTTTTCTGTTGCCCACCAACTTGATGAGGGTGTATTCCGTGCCAGCATCAAGATTATTAATGAAGATATTAAACAAGATCAGACTCAGTATCAAGCCTGGGATACACCTCTAGTGACTGCACTCCAACTTGACTTTGCACCACTGATCATAATCCTCTGGACCCAGCTGTTCAGCCAGTTTTCAGTCCACCTTATTGTCCACTTACCTAGTCCCATCAGTTTATCTATGAGAATGTTACGTGAGACCATGTGTAAAGCCTTCATCAAGTCAAGATAAACAACTTCCACTGCTCTTCCCTCACCCAGCAAGCTACTCATCTCATCACAAGAAGTTATCAGGTTGGTCAGGTATTTCCCCCTTTCTAAAAGTATGCTGACTCCTCTTAATTGCCTTGTTATTCTTCGTTTTCAGAAACGGTTTCCCAAATTATTTGCTCCATTCTCTTCTCAGGGATTAAATGCTGGCCCATAGCTAGCTCCCCAGATCCACCTTCTCAGCATCCTCTTGAAATAGGATGTGACATTTTCTTTCTGCCAGTCCTCAGGAACCTCTCCCAGTGACCTTTCAAAGGTGATCAAGAGCGGCCTTGCAGAGACCTCAGCCCACTCCCTCAACAGTCATGGACACAAATGTTCTTCAACATAATCCTCTTCCACCAAAGTAAATCTGACTTGCTCTAAACTTTCTCACTAACCACAGGAGACCAAAAATACCTGCAAGTTGATTTTACCAGTATAGACCAAGGCAAAGAAGGCAATGAAAGCAGGACCCCAGTGGAATATCACAAAATCTATCCATCATCAATGTTAAGTGTTTTGTTCTTACTCCAGAAGGGTAGACAGATGTCAACAAATTTTCAGTTGTCAATTTTGCCCAAGCATCAACACAATGAATTATCAGAATACTTCCACATATTCTTATTTATTAATGATATATCATTGTTAACAGTTGGCAATCATAACTACTTGTGTATTTTAAAACTCAAGCAAGATATATACAGCTTGGAAAGGAGCTGAAAATGCTGATGGTGAGGGAAAAAAGGAAGGAAGAAGAAAAAAAATTTCCTAGGGATCTCAGTACCTACTACAGGACAGAAGCACATATTGCAACCCACATATTGTTCATTCATCTGCAAATTCTGGCCATAACACCCATGAGATTCCCTACCCAAAAGCAATTCTTGAGAGAAATATTCCTTATAATTTAAAGTAGACCTAGCCTCTGGAAGGCAGAAATTTCTTAACTCCTTAGAGGCTGATGCTTCTGCTTTCCTACTTGAGAACTCCCATCTAAGAGAAAAGCACAACAGGTATAACTTAATAGAAAACTGTTAAGTCCCATTCATAGCTCAGTGACTCACCAGAACAGCTGAACTTCACATGTGAACCTAGTATTCCACAAAAAGCCTCTCAAGTCTACTTTTATTCCAAAGAGAGACTATTATCAGGATACCACCTTGAAATCCATTTAGGTGTAACATATTATGAGTAAGGTTTACATCAGAAGATACCATACAGATGTCACCAGGCCGAGAGCAATTAGTTAGGTGACAAAGGGGCAATCAGTATCCCACACCTCAGAGTCTTGGTCAAGGGTCAAGTCTGAAATTCAAAACCTGAGCTAGAAACCATAAAGACCCAGAGCTAAGAAAGAATTGGACTTTGGGAGAGCCTAGTCCTCAGTATGCTACTTCAAACTCCGAACAAGGAGTGCAGGCTCCCAGGAGCCTGTACTGTACAAGCGAGGTGCCTCGCAATGATTTCAAAGGAAACTTGAACACGGTCAACCACAGAGCAGTGACTCACAGGAAGTCAGACCAAACCTGCAAAGAGCCAGACCACAGTGGAATTTAAATCCCATCTGTTATCTCTCCCTCAGTCCTTTTTGACCACTGGATATCTGAAACGGAGTAGTACAACCTCCCAAGGAGAGGAGCTCTCAAAAGCTATATTAAAAAGGACATTGGTATTTTAGGCTTTCACAAGCCAAGGTCCTTCTGAATATGTGCAGAAATAGCATCACGCAGACATAGGAAGTATTAAGATACAACACAGACACACACTGATACAATATCTATGAAGTGGAGACACATTAGAATGACATGGCAACTGCAATTACAGGATTTGGATGGCCACATTTTATGAAATTCCAAGTTTCAATGCTTATGTGTACTCGCAAAATATCCAGCTGTACTTCTTTAAAGTTGTGTGGTTTTGACACCTGGATGGAATTAAACACAGAATTGCCTTTAGGAGAAACTTCTAACACTGAAGACTCCACAGCTGAGAAAGAAAACTGGCTGTTTTATCATAAAATATTCTCCAACTCATAAATTTCACAGTATCCTGAGACACACCCAAATCCCATTGGAATATAATGGGATTGAACACATGGATTGTAAAATACAATGGAATTTGAGTGCCTGCATCCAATTGAAATGCAGTGATATTTGAGTACCTAAATCCCATTACCTGATTGAAAGTCTACCATCAGTGTTTCACATGATCATGGGGGCAGGTGGGATTTTGGAAACATACAACATTATGACTCAGCTATCACAAAAGAAGCTCCATTTAATTCAATAACATTATCTCAGAGTTCTCACATGTAGGATTATTTTTGGGTGTTGTTTTGCTATACCACTGGTGTTACACAATTAGCAGTTTCTGCATTCTTCTTCCCAGCAGAGAAAGTGCTGGGAAGTCCACAGAGGTTGCATAAAGTTCTTTTACGTTAATAGGCTTTTCTGGTTCTGCAAGCACTTGCCCCTAAACAAGGTTAAATTAAGCTAGCAAACCAGCCAGCATTAGCAAAAAATCCACATCTTTGGCACAAAGGATTACAACAGCCAGACAGATTTTGATCAGATCTATAATATATATATGCCAATCCTCTGGAAAACCAAATAACTAGCAGATGAAGGCAGAACACGGATGACATCTGGTACCAATATGTACAGAAAAATACCCAGCAAATACTTTCTACTCTTTCATGCATTTAGCAACTAGTTTTGTTGAACTTTCGCCTCAATGAAGGTGAATTGCAGGGTATTGCCACAGGGTGGCTCATCTCGCCTGCAATGAGAGTAACAGATGTGCTTACACAAGCAGCCAAAGTAAGCTGTTCTTTCTCAAAGTCTTACGGATTGATACAGCCGGAGAACACAGGGAGGAACTAGTACGAAGAGAAAGCCAGGAAGGCCACAGACCCTATTTTATTTCACCTTAACGCTGCAGAGTTTCTCTTCTGCCAGTGAAGCAGCAGTCGTTCCTGATGATTTTTTTGGGTGGATAGGCCCTTAGGATGTGAGGACCCTAAACACACATTCCTCAGCAGCCAAAAGTCCTACAGACTTTTTTTTGAATTTCTAAATGACCAAAGAAATGCAACCTCATGCCTTGTTCCTATACCTGGTGACAAAATACATCTTATTCTCTTCAAAGGATTTGGGATGGGACTTTTGTTCAGACAACAGTGCGATAATGAAAACTGACCTCACTACCATTGGGGAGGCTGTTAAAAATTTTATGTTAACCTGTACAATAAAATCATGTCACACCTGTTATGATAGCAGACTAGCAAAGTGAAAACATGCATTTATAACTATTAAATGCTTCTAGATGTGAAAACATCTCATTTTTTTCAAAAAGTAGCTTGGTGTAGGTAGCAAACTTTATAAACAACTATAGTGAAAAAATTCAAACATAGAATATACAATTAATTTATTATAATGGTCAGACATCATCAACTACTATAGAAAAAAAGTGTTCTGAACAACTGGAAATTAGAATTCTCTTGTTTCTAACATCCTTTTTTCTTTGCTGCTGCTCTATGTTAAAGAACATTTTCATCTTGAACAAGATAAAGTTTGAAGTTCATAATAGTTATATGCTCAGCATATCTAGTTCAGCAGTGCAATTTTCAAAATACAATTGATTAAATTTCCACAGATTTAATATAATGCATTGTCTCTTCTGAGCACTATATATTTAAAACAGAATTGAAAAGTTAAAGAGAGAATTAGATTCAAAAAAGCTCCCCATAGCATGGCTTCTGAACTACTCATTCACAAATGCTTTTCAAATCTATTCATTCTACTCATGATGAGCACTAGCTACCCTACCAAACCTGAGGAAATTGAAAGATCAGTATCCATAAAACCCACTAAGTTTAAAAAAAAAATCCAGACAATCCAGCGTACTGCTGAAACAGTAGGGCACAGAAGAAATACAAAAACAAAACAAAAACAAAAAACAAAACCACACACACAAAAACCCCCAAACCAAAGCAAACCTCCCTAATACCCTAGGAATATAAATCCAGCAGCAGGACTGCGCTACTGACACGGGCGATGCCACAGACCCACACTCCTGGCTCCAGTCACAGCCCAGGTCACCCCGGGGCGTAGTTTTGCTCCAATATTTGTGTGCCCGCGCCCTGACCACGTTTCCGACGGAGGGGCAGCGGAGCAGCACAGCCGTACAGGAGGGGCCGTGTTTGCAGGGCCGTGGGGCGGGCACAGCAGGGCCATGGGGCGGGCAGCGGGCACAGCCCCAGCACCCCCAGCCCCTCCAGCGCCCCCAGCCCCTCCAGCGCCCCCAGCCCCTCCAGCGCCCGGGCGGCTGCGGGGCAGGATCCGACGGGGAGAGGCGATCCCAGGGAAACCTGTGCCTGGGGACCTCCGGGTGAAAACGCGGCGGGCTCTCCCAGGAACTGTAGGTGCCGTGTTTTCACGTGATGTATAAAACACACACACATGAAGAAAACGTGCTTCTTAACACAAACTGTGTTCACTTTCTGCACTTTCACGCTGCTGTTCACGTGTCCGAGGGTGCTACAGGATACCGAGACGCCGCTTTATTCCCACTACTATTTAAAAACAGCGATTTCCTCCCCTTCTCCACGCCCACGCCCTCAGTACCCCGGGAAATTCCCTGGAGAGCTTTATCCGCGTCATTTCACACAGCACACCCCCGTCACACCCGCGCCGCTGCCCGGCGAACACCCCGCAGTACAGCGCTCCTACGGGACACCTCGCTAACACCTCGCAGCAGTAGGAGCGGCTGAGGGTCTCCCTGTTCCCGGGATCCCGGGCAGCGGGACCGCAGGGCCCGCCCCTCCCTGCCGCTCCTTCCCGCCCGGCCCGCAGAGGGCGGCCCCGCCGCGCCCCGCCGGAACCTCGCCAAGGGCCGGGAACTACAACTCCCGCCATGCACCGCGCGCCGCCGACACGGGGCAGGGCGGAGCCCACAAAGGGCCGGGAACTACAACTCCCGCCATGCACCGCGCGCCGCCGCACCGCTCACATGCGGCAGGGCGGAGCCCACCAACACCGCCGCGCCCCTCCCCTCCCGCCCCGCCCCGCCGCTCCTCCCTCCCGCCCCGCCGCTCCCTCCCCACAGCTCCTCCCCCGCGGGGCGGGACGGGCGGGGCCGGCGGCGGCGCGGCGGAGCGGGGCGCGCGCGCGGCGGCGGGAGCAGGTGAGCGGGGGTGCGCGGCGGGAGCGGCGGGAAAGAGGGAGGCGGCGGGAATGAGGGAGGCACGGGCGGGGGCGGTGAGGCTCCGTGCCGCCCGTGCCGCCCCCGCCCGTCCCACGCCGAGCAAGGACGGCCCCCGCCGCCCCCGCGC
Organism: Anabacerthia variegaticeps; assembly: GCA_035583185.1. NCBI lineage: Eukaryota > Metazoa > Chordata > Aves > Passeriformes > Furnariidae > Anabacerthia > Anabacerthia variegaticeps. Next base: position 122,502,618 of record JAWWEW010000078.1, on the reverse strand, counting down.
CGCGGCTCCCCCGCACCTGTGCGGAGGCGGCCGGGGGCGGAGGGACCGCCGGGTGCGGTTCCGCTCGGTCGGGACGGCGGGGACGGACCCCGCGCTGCCCGGGCCGGGGGCGGGGCGAGGCGGAGGTGAGGAGCGGAGCGGCGCCTCGCCGCACCTCGGCGCGGTTCCTGCCCGCAGCCCCCGCCGGGTTCCCGCAGCCCCGCGCGAAGGGCCGGGCCGGGCCCCGGCGGTGCCGCCGCTCCCCCCCGTTATGTAAAGCGGCGCTGCCGCTCCCCGAGCGCGGCCCCTCGGCCGGGCCGGGCCGGGGTCCCCCGGGCGGTGCCGGCACCGCTGCCCTGGGGCTCCCGGGAGAGGTCTTGGGGCAGGCAGGGAGCGCTCCCCGAGGGGCAGGTGCTGGGACAGGGTGCCTTGTGTTGTTTGTGGTTCCGGGACAGACCCTCTGGAGCGGGAATCGCTCTCCTCTGTGTGAGCACGTGTGTGCGGAGCGCGATAAATAGCCCGCCAGTTTCCAGTTCATAACCAGGTGGAAAATGTTGTTAAGTAACTTGGCTGAAATCGGCACTAAATAATATTTTTTTTTAATGTAAAACCTAACTCAGCAAGGTGTTTCTTTAAATATTCCACTTGTTCTTCAGCTGACATTCCACAGTAGCACTTAAACCCTAAACATCAGAGGTCAGCTCGTCTGCGTTGTCCAAACAGAGGCATAATATATGTAACCAGATCACAAATAGTATTGCATAGCTAAAAGTCTTCTAAATCCAATTACAGCTGTTAAGTAAGGATTGTTTTGTTTCTAATCTATTATCCTTGAATCGCGTGGCTTACATGTTTCTCACTTAACATACAAACCATTAGCTTAAAAGGGTTTGGAATTGCGATAGCTGCAAGCTGGAGGCGAACCCTTTTTAAGTGGTTTTATTACAGCCTATTTGCTTCACCGTCCGAAAGGGAGGTGGCTGCTGTAAACACCGGGATAAGTCGGTGTCATGCTGCTCTGTGGCATGTGACGGCTGCGTTCCCGGGACTGTCCTATCCTGTCTCAGATCGAGCAGTCCAGCGCTTCCAGCAAATGTTCTCTTCCTTTCATTTCGTTCTTAACTTAGAGCTGGAAATCAAGCTAAACAAAGTACAGCTTCTGAACAGGAAGCAAATTTCCTGCGAAAAGTAGTATAGATATCTAGACGAGAAGGTGAAGTCTGGGTTATCTCATAGGTGTCGTTGTGAAAGTTGGTGTGGTGCAATGATTCCACTGGTTCTGTGCAGTAACATGAGACCACTCCACAGTGAAGCCTGGGGAGTAGCAGTGTGCACCTAAATCCTCCCTCCTTGCTGCACCAACATAAGCAGGGGGTGACCTGGCTTGTCTAAAAGGGGTTTTTTTTTAATGACATTATTTTCTATTTCTTTTATTGCATGAATTGGCAGTAAGCTATAGTCATAGGAAAGGCTTGATTCCTAAGATTGTGACCCTCATTTGAGCATTCTATTTTTTCTAGCGTTTAGCCTCAGTGCAAATGAATGTAATTTTAAACCCTGCTGTAATTCATAGCATGTGAATATTTTACATATTTGGAAATTGTGATGCTTTTGCAGTTCAAGATGGATTTACGTATTTATGCATATATATGTATATTTGAGTCTGGTAAGTTTTAATACTTTTGTATTGTTTTTTTCTCTGGGTGTTTTTTTATTGGTTTGGATTTCCATTTGGTTTTGACTAAAAAAAAAAAAATTAAATTAAGTGACATGATGTGCTTTTTTCTCACTAGACCTGACTTTTCTGTTGCTCTTCAGTTACAGGAATCTGCATGTGACACTGGTAGTATCAGATCCTTCTGTTTTCCTGTGGGTCTGTTTACTGTGTCAGATTGAGTCAAGAACATCCTTCAGAAGAAAATATTGTTATCATTACCATTTAATATGCGCCAGCTCACAATTTGGGGTGGCCTTTCAGAGTGTGAGAGAAACTAAACCAGAAAACATACCCTGGGAGTAGGCTTAGTGCAGTCCAGCTGCTAATAAGTATTCAGGCAGTGGTACCAAATTACAGCTGGTGTGACATGAACGCTGCTGAAGCACGTACAGGGTAGGTGCTGGCTTCTTAACACCAAGTGCTTTATTCTCAGGGTTGTCCATGTTATGTTGCTTGCTAGTATTTAGTACAGCTGTTCAGAAATGCATGTGCACTGAAGAGTAATATGTAGTAAGTAAATTTCAAGGTAGTAAGTTCTTGACTGGCATTTCAGTTTAAAGAAAGCAGTTCTTCTAGAAGACACACTGCTCGCATGTATTGAAACTGGCAAAAATGTCCTTGTAGGGTTTTGGAGATTTTTTTTGTGTTGTTGTTTGGGTTTTTTCTTTTCATAAAGTGCTGAAAAGCACAAGTGTTTGGTTTGGTTTGGTTTTGCTTTTTGCTTCTCAAAATTCCACAGACTCCTAAGTGGACTTGAGCAGATTTCCTGAGATGTGTGCTTACTTTCCTCTCCTGGCTCATAGTCATGCAGCACAGGATAATCACTTTTTATTTACAAATCCTTTGATTTATTGGTATCTGGACTCATTTGGGTTCTTCTGTTTATAGGGATTTAATCCCACACCTCCCAGTAACTTAGATGTGTGGGACATTCTTTAAGGCATGCTCTCAATTCCTTATGCTTGTAATATGGAAGAGCCTCTGAAGTGGCAAGTGAAAAAGGAGTTGTCTTTTTCAGTGTTTCTTTAGATATTTATTTATTTAGAGAACATTGCTAGAAAAAATTGAGCAGACTGTACTTCATGCCTTGATGTTTCTATTTATAGTAAAGAAAAATTATTGCAAAGCTTACTGTTCAAGGCAAAAAATAGATTCGCTTACTGAAATACAGGTGGAAAAGGGCATTTAGATCTTGATGTCGCTCCAGGAGAACATCTTGTCTCAGAAACAGGTGTGACTTGCTTCTCTCATACTAAGTGAGGCTGAAGCAGGTCAGCTGCCTGACACGTGGCTTCAGTCACACAACCAAGCACAGGACTGTGCTGCAACAGAAGCTGCTGAATCTTCCAAAGCCTGTTCCTGACCAGCAGAATCAGGCAGCAGGGATTTATGATACTGACGTTTCAGCTCCTCAGGTGCTGCTGAGCATCCAGCCTCATCCACAGTGAAGTAGAGGTGTTCCTAAGGAATCACTGCCAGTTTGAAATTGTTTTTGCTGGTCAGATTACGTGAGGTTCTGACAGAGTGCGTGAAGACTTCCCAGGACAGCTGAATGGATGACTGAGTTTGTTTTTGACTTCACTCAAGGAATTTGTTCAAGAGCATTTTTCAGTCTTGCTGATGCTGGTTCATTTAAAATTTATTTCCTTATTCATGTTCTCTAAGGTTTATTTAGAGCAAGAGGATGAAAGCATCACTTCACTCTTGCAATTTGGAAACTTTTTTTGATTTTTGCTGAAGTAAATGTTTGACAATATGATGTGAATCAGGTTGATGGTTTCCCATTTCACAGTCTCCTGCGGCTGTGTGGTTGGTGAAATGGGTGGTGGCTCAAATCCTATTAGTCCAAAAACTTGGCATTTAATTTACATCTTGTAGGAGTTCTTCTTTGAGTACTTTGATAAAATGAGAAGATGATGTTTTTTTGGATGTTTGATACTGCTGTCTTAATTTTGTTTTGCTTTTTTTAGAAATGTACACACATGCACGCAAAAGATTGGTTTGAAATGGTTTTGTTGAAGCAAAAATATGAAATAATTGATCTTTTTTGCCCTGCATTTGTTTTTTCCATTTTAATCTGCTAGAATGGAAAAGTAGCTGCTGTTAAAACCCTGCTTTTGATGTGCATGCTTGTAAAACTTAATTGCTCTAATTCAGACTCCAGAAAGTATGCCCATTTAACAATGTGACAAATGTCTGCAGCATTACATGCAACAGAGTTGTTTTGAAAAAATACTTGGCAAAAAGATCCATTATACTTCAGTGAATGTGTAATATGCAAATATGTTTTTCACCTAATTTGTTTACTGTCATGCCTTTTGATTCATGTAATGTATATTGGTGCGTGTGTTTGGCTCACGTAGTCTGCTCTGGATGTCTTACAGAAGCAATTCTGAGAAAACCTCTTGGACTGTTTAAATTAAACAGTCACTAAATCCATACTAGCTCCTTATATGCCCAAAAATTGCTGACACTTTGGATAAAACAAAATAGCACTTAAAACATAAAGGACAAAAATACTTTTCTCTTTTGTAGTCTTGCTTTAACTTTTTGTCATTTTAATAGCTGTGAAAGAACTGTAAAGCTGTCTTTCAAATGGTAATGATAAAATCTAAAAGCAGCCTTTTATATGAAGCTTAATTCCTTGTTAAAATGTTGTGCTATCAGTACTGCTAGATACCATCTCAAAGCTCATACAGGGTTTTTTCCAAATCAGTATCTTAGTGTTGCTTTGACTTAGAAATGACAGCAATATTTTCTGTCCTTCACTGCAGGTATTGTTCCTGAAAACGAGAGGAAACATGGCTTATACAGTGAATGAAGTGTAAATTCCTGGACCAAAAACAGGGTTTTTCTCATGAAGGATGGCAACACCATATGTTCCTGTTCCTATTTCTATTGGAAGTTCATCTTCCGGCTTTACAAACAGAAACCAAAGAAGTTCTTCCTTTGGGAGCATCTCGACAAGTTCAAGCTCCTCAAAAGGACAGCTGGAGGACTCTGCAATCGGTAGTTTTAAAAAGATGAGCGTGCCTGACCAGACTGGTTCTACGTCATCTGCGTGTAGTAGTCCACTTGTTAGGACTAAATTTACGGGTCTGGATACATCCATAGAATACTGTACTCAGCCTGTAGAAGAAATAGAGCAGAATACAGATTCCAGGAGCTGGGAAGATCGACCGTCCACACCCACAATACTGGGCTATGAAGTGATGGAGGAAAGGGCAAAATTCACTGTAAGTTTTGGGGATAGCATAGGTGATTCTGTAATGACAAGATAACAATTGAAGGTGCTTTGCGTTCTCTTTTAATAGTTTATCCTACAGTTCAGGGATGTTGGAGTGTTTTACTAGTTTAACAGCTTACCTTCAAAGTACTGCCTGGCAAGAAAATATCATTCCTGTTACACAGGTCTGAAAACTGGGACTCAGGAGCAGTCTTCCCTGTAGTAGTGCATGTGGAATAGCAGGAATTCATTCTAATTCAGGTACCAAGTTCTGCTGGAAAAGTTAGGAATTCCTTGCAGAGTTACAATTCGTTGTGAAACTGAACTTGTAGAAGTTCTAGGTAGTTAAACATCTTAAATAAAATGCACTTTTAATTTGAAATGAATGATAAGAAACCCTAATATTTGCGTTTTACAGTTATTAGTAACTGAAAACATTTGCATTAAAGTGCAAACATGTAGGTTTAACTTCTTGCCTTGTTGAGTTTAGTTTCTAGTAAGGGGAAGTGTGTTCTGCAAACATCAGTGAGAAGTGACTTGTGCCATATCTCATGCCAGAACACCAGCCCAACTGGTTTGTATTGATTTTTGTCAAAGTGTACTGTGGCTGGCAGTTGGTTTTATTTTTTTTTTTTTTTTACACGCCATAAATATATCAATGCACTTCTACATTTGTTTTTGTCTTTGTGGATGAGGTTGAAGCGTTTCTTTGAGATAATTCAGTAATGTTTGTGGGACTGGCGGAAGCTGTTTGTTACTGTTAATTATATTACTTCAGATGAACAACATTCAGAAATAAGGAGAAGGAAATAGACAAACTTTTGTTTCCTCCTGTTTTATATTAGAGAAGTGTGTAATCTAATGCCTTTATGACAGTTAAAGTACTAATGAAGTCAAGTTCTTTCTGCAAAATATTAAATAATGCTGCTTTTTAATTATTTGAGAATGGTAGTCTGTCTCTTCTTAAGATTTTCAGTTACTAATATCTTCATGAATGGTAGCATAAGAGAAGAGGAGAATTTTTTTGACACGTAGATTAAAAAATTCCTTTTAGATAGCAAGCTTCAAAACTAAAACAGCAGGTAATATTGTTATATTGACAGAGATTAATCTGAAAATATCACAGACTCATTTAGATTGAAAATGATCTCCAAGATCCTCAGGTCCAACCTTTGAGCACAACTGTGAAAACTAGACCATGGCATTAAGTGCCATGTCCAGTTGTTTCTCGAACACCTCCAGGGCTGGTGACTCCACCACCTCTCTGAGCAGTTCATTGCAATGTTGAACAACCTTTTCCATGAAGGATTTCCTCCTGATGTCGTACCTGAACCTCCCCTGACACAACTGGAAACTGTGTCCTCTCATCCTGTCACTAGTTGCCTGGGAGAAGAGGTCAACCTGCACTCTGCTGCAATGTCTTTTCAGGTAGTTGTAGAGAGCAGTAAGGTCACCCCTGAGCTTCCTTTTCTCCAGGTTAAACACACCAAGCTCCCTCAGCTGCTCATCATCAGACTTGTGCTCCAGCCCTTTCACCAACACCATTGTCCTTCTCTGGACACACTCCAGTACCTTCCATCTCTTCCTTGAAGAAGGAATATTCCAAAAATATGCCAAAGCATATTCCATTCTGCATGTAGATACAATGACAACTTTGACTCCATATTTTATGTAGAAGGCCAGGTTACAGTACAAAAGAAACATTCTTCCATTGTTTAAATGCTTGGATGCATTTCTGCTCCTCCAGAATTCACTTCTATTACTGTGTTTGTTTCTGAAAGCACATAATTAACTGTTTATTTTCAGTTGCATGTTGAAAATAAGCTTGCTGTTGTGCTTGAAAGCCAGCAAGTAATTAGTCCTAGAAATCTGGGTTGCTTTTGCAGTTCTAAATCAATGAGTTGGAAGACAAGGGAAGTTAAATTGAAATCACCTGTAAAAGAGAGGAGACTGAGTTGATGGGGGTTTTTTTGTTGGTGGTTGGTTGGTTGGTTTTTACTCTTGGTAGCATCTCATAGCTGCCAAAATATAAATCTGAATTACTTAAGATGGATGATGTCCTAACTTCAAGAGTTAGATGTTAGTGGATGTTGGAGTGTATGGCTGCTGAAACTTATGGGAGAGAAAACATAGGCTGAAAAACATTCCTGTGATAGCAGCTGGTCTCAAGTGAATTACCAGTCCTGGAATGTTCAATTCACACTTTTTTTTTTTCTTTTTTTTAAGCCAAGTAGAAATGATAATGAGATGCTGAATTAACCGGAGATTGTTACTAAATATTGGCATATTTTCATTGAATATTTCGTATTTGTGAAATAAAGCCATTCATGATTGACTGGAATTAATTAAATTTGTTGAATTCATTTGTAATTTTTCCAAAACGTTGTGTGAAGGAACTGAGAGTTGAGGTTTTTAATACTCTGGTTCTTGTTTATTAATTAGGAATCATAGAAATAAAATTTTAAAAGAAAAATAACAAAACCCAAACAAACAAAAAATCCAAACAATCATCCTTTTCTTCACCTTGTGCAGGAAAGCCAAGCTTTTTTGTTTAGGATTGACTATATTTTGGGGGCTATTAATCACAAGCTCAGTGCAGTCCTTATTACACTGAAGTTGACCATAATTTGTGAAGACTTCAGAAAACCCCAAAAAGTAGTCTAATGTTTACTTGGAAACCATTTGAAGTGGGAGTCAGACTAAGTGAAATTTTTTTTCATGTGTGCATTTTTAAGCAATGCCTTGGCAAAACCCTCAGTAGAATAAAAGACTATAATAGAATACTGATTAGTGAATAAATCTGCAAGCATATTCCAAAGTTCCTTGTTCTGTGCTTTACTGTGTACTAGCAAAGTCTTCACCGTTTTGTATTTATTTATGAAAATTAAACTGTTTATGCTTTTAGTATGACAGGAAAGCTAAAATATTTGGACAAGCATTTATACATAAAATGCAAGACAGAAGAATTACATATTAATGATGGCTTTGTAGGCATATCTTGCAGCTTGAATTTTAAAAGCAAATAGCTTTCTCCTCAGTCACAATCCGTGCCTTCAACAGATGATGCTACTTAAAAGTGAAATTTTTTGCTTGCTTAGTACTTGCTTAGAAATGGCTTTTAATTTGCATCATAGTTATCTGTAGTTTCTGTAACTGCCTGCAACTTAATATATAATACAAAATTGCTAAACCAGTCTCACACTTGTACAGAGGTTGGCAAGCAAAGAGGTTATCATATGTTGGGACTGCAACAAGAAGAAAACATTTATAGTTTATCAGCTAAGAAAACCTGCTGTGAAAGCATGAAATACTGGAAAATATTTTACTATGTAACAGATTGGGGGAAATGTTTTAAATAGAATGTGATTAAGTGCTTGTTTACTGTTATAATTCTAAAAATATCTTTTCTGTGTTGTATTTTATTTTTTTTTAACTAGAGACACAGACTGGGAAAGCTAAAACCCAGTACAATTGTATAACCTTTCTTTCCTTACATTGGAGAAAGTAAGCTTATGACATTAGGCACTGTTTAATGTTTTCTAGTTGAAGTTATTGTGTTCAGGCATTTGAGTATCAATCCTCCTAAAAAATAATTGTTTGATTTTTTTTTAATTATTATTATTATTGCTTTGTTTATTTATCCATTTGCTTTTAAATAGGAGTATGGTATTGTGCTGTTGTCTTGTTAAGTCTGATTCAAGGGGTCCATTACTTCCATTATACAGTGCTAGTATAATCAATCTGATGCAATTATCTAGTGAAGTGGTCATACTTTGCCTGGAAAAACAAAACCTAATTTTCAAGACAAATCAAACAAAGGAGGATGTAAAGCAAGTCAGATGAGACCTTTTGAAACAGTATCACATTCACTACCTGATTATTGACAATCATCGTTAAACCAGATTGATCTCAAGGATCAATGAGTAAAACCATAATTTAGCAAAGGTTAAAGTAGATCACTAAAACATACTTCCCTTACCTCTTTGATAGGTGAGACTTGGGTTCTTTTGAGGAAGAAATTTGGGTACAGTTTCATAGTCCCTTTCTTCTAGACAGAAATTGTTAAATGTATTTAGGAATTACAGTAACTTGTTCCTTAAATTCTGAAATTAATTTGTAGTGTTTGTACTGATAATTGAGTTTCTTTTCATCTAATTAAGATTTTTTTAATCCATGAGTTCTGTTTTGTTGAGAAATAAAGGATAATTTCTGCCTTCCAGACAACGCAATGTGAAGTTTTGCACATTTTTCTGATATTCTTGTCTTTTTACACAGGTGTACAAAATACTGGTAAAAAGGAGTCCAGAGGAAAGTTGGGTAGTTTTCAGACGGTACACTGACTTCTCCAGGCTTAATGACAAGGTGAGAATTATACATTGGTAAATTCTCAGCTGTCCTGCCTCACTCTTCTTTCATGTCTCATTTTCTTTGTGTCTCACATTTTTGTCACTTATTTTCTTGGTTTTTCACTTTGCTAATTTTTTTCCAAGATACGTGAAATAACTGCAGCTGATGTAAAGAAGGTGTAACAACTTCATCTGAAGCTTAATGTGCTTCAGACTTTGTATTTATTCCTAATTATGTGGTAAAGGAAAGTAACTTTATTATTTATCCCCTCCATGGAAATAGAAATAGGGGCTTGTATTCTCTTGCAGAAATGATCCAGTTATTATTCAGTCCATTTCTGTGTAACAAACTGCTTTTTTCATGATAAACCTAAAGTTTCATGAAGTTCTGTGTATGTTGGTCAGTCTTCAGTTTTTTCGATGTCTTCAAAGTTAATTGTGAAATACTGTATCAGATCTTTAAAGATGGAGAACTGCCAACTGAACAGGAATTCTGAGTCAGCAACTCAATGTTTTTAGAACACTTAAGAGCCAAAAATTCTTGTCTGAAAAACTCACGCTTTTATTATCTGTAAATAGTACTCGGCTACTGAAAGTAGAAAACCAGTTTTCTTTGCCCACTCCTAAGAATAATCTTTTATTGCCAGTTTAACACATTCTCTTCTATTATGTTCTTTCATGTTTCAATTTGTAACTTTATAACACTTCCTCTTTTTTTACCAGCAGTAAGGGGTGTTTTTTTTTTTTATACCTTATCTCCTTGGATTGATGTGTCTGATCAACTAAGAACTTAATTGAGCTCAAATTTTGAGTATGGACTTGAACTTACACATTTCTCTCTGTTCTTGGTTTAACCTATTTGTATATCTTGTAGGCTACCTTTAAAGCATCAGTGCAGTCTGAAACTAGATTGTTGAATGGGAATTAGTTTAGAGATTTCTTTCGGAAGCAATGTCTGTCTTTAAGACAGTTCTAAATTAAGGAATGTCTTGGTACTGGCAAAAGCCTGACTTCTCCTGAGATGATGATATTGGTATTTCAACTCAAATTTTGGAAGTCAGGTCACAGACAAGTTTGTATCTTAATCAGCTATGTCAAGTACAGGTCAAGAATTGGCTTACCTGCATTGACTTTTAGTGTGCTATCTGTGGTTTGAAAAATTGAAATGCTGCGGGTATTAATTTTAGAGTAGATATTTAGATTTTACAAGTGAAGTCCTTAGTCTTTGCTGTTATATCTTTAACAAAAATGATTGGCTTCCAGTATGATTTCTAGGTATTAGGATTTATGTTTAAAGGGAAAATACTTATTTTCCTTGTGTCACTGCCTGAAGCTTTTTCATCTTTCAGTATACATCTGAACTTTTATTGTGTTGCTTTTCTGTAATTCTCTAGAATTTTCAGAATGATGGAATGTTTCAGTTCCCAGAGCTGGCATTTCTGTGTTATAAAAAGTATAATGTCTTACAGAGCAAAGAGTAAATGGTTCTATGCAAACATCAGTCATTGAAAAGGCACAGAGCAACACTTGGAATTTTTTTGTTCTCTAATGGCAAATACAGATGTGCAGTTAGTTACATGCATGCAAACTTTCAAGATTTTTTGTACCCTTTACGCTAGAAATCCAATGTAAGCTGAAAAAATATACTATCATGTAAGCTCTCTTTCTCATCACCCTTCTTGAGGTTGGTGGGAAGGTATTAATTCCCTGAAGTGGTACTAGGAACTTGGCATTAAATGCCAACTGGCTGAATAATCAATGATTGTGATTGCTCTGTGAATCAGTTTGAGGTATTAACAGAATGGGAATGGCCTCACCAGAAAACCAGGTAAAGGCAAAGAGCAGGAAGGTTTGTGTGTCAAGCATATACTTATTTTTATGATTCCTGTCTGAACTGAGAGTTGGATTTCAGCAGTGGCTAAAAATGGAGAAAATGTGAGAGTAGGAACAGTGTCACAACGGGGACATGTGTAGATAAAATTGGACTAGATGAATAAATAAAGCTCAGCTTACTAATAGAAGCAGCTATTGAGCTTAATAATAGCATTTTTTATTTGCCCTGATCTCTTAAAGAACATAAAGAAGGCAAAATAACCATAAGATCCTAGAAAGCGTTTTGTACTTCCACTATTTTCTGAAGTATTTTTAATAAGGAACAGCTAATGAAATAGAAATGAATGAAGGTAAAAGAGCTCAAAACCATGAAATCCCCTTTTATGAATGAAATAAATGCAGCAACGGGTTAAAACCTGAACAGATTGCGAGTGAGGCACAAGTTGTTTGAATGCCAAAGCTATCTACTTTCCAGGCAATGAAAAGGTTATGAAAACTCCGTAACTAGTGAAAGAAGACAAGTAGAAGATGATGGTGAAGTAATCCAGCGTAAAGGAAAGATAAGATATTTCCAGTATGTGTACACAAGAAGCCACATAATGATCTCAAAGGCAAAAGTAATGAAAAAAATGCAAAGACAGGTTAGCACATGGAGAGTAGTACGGACTTCTAAAGGTCAAAGTGCTGAGATGCAAGGTGGACTCACATGGGATGCTAAGAGCAATGGGTAAAGTATTATAAATCATTAGAGAAAGAAGGGAAGGAAGCGATAAAGTAAGAGAGCCATTACTTGAGGTCAGACTATGGGAAACAAGTAGTGAATGTTACAGCAAAGACTGAAATAGTATCTTTTGCTGTAATAGTAACAAAAATTTGATCTTGGTGGATGTTGGAACATGCTAGAATGAGAAGTTAGAAGCAAAGACTAAAATTTGGCTAGATGCATAGGTTTTGCTTGTTTATAGCACCTACTGGGTTGGAGAAGTAGGAAAAGTACTTTGATCCCAAAGAACAGTGGGGGAAGAATTTTCTGACGTTTGCTTGTAGAAGTGTTAAACAGATAATGAAATGACCAGTCTTAACAACCAGAAAGTAAACCATTTTTCCCCAAGACTGTGTTTCATGTGACATGCATAATCTATCACATGATGATGTTGGAGAGAGACATGTAGAAAAGGTGCTGGGTACAAAGCAAGCAATCATGGCCAGAATAACTTGTCTCATCCACAGTTTTTCCTGCCATGTCAGAGGAGTCTTTAAGAAAGAACATCCCAGGACTGTGCTGTTGAAAATTAGTCTGCTGCCAGCAGCTGGCTTTCTCATACTCTTCGTTCACAAAAGGAGTAATCTGTGGGTAGGCATACTCTTCTCATTAGAAATAAATTACATGATCTATGTGACCGGACAAGTGAAATTACCATTAAGCTGAAATCTTTGTGGTTGAAAAACTTTCCCAGCAATGATTGTTTGTGGTCTTCTGTACAACTAACACAGGAACTCATTTTGTTGTATTCTCTGGGTTCAGTTCTATTCAGTATTTTATCAACTAAAGAACAGTTATGGAGCATAGAGGATTCTTATATATGTTGTGTTAATGATTACTTGGTAAGAGATGAAGGAACCTTGGATGAGCAAAGATAAACTTAAAAATATCAAGAGGAGTCTAATATCAAGGTGAAATTCAGTAAGAGGAAAACGTAAATTAAATGCAGAAATAAATAGCAAGGCTTTGACAATTAAGCACTCTATAAATAAGAAACTAGTAATTATTGTGGGATATTTGAATATACAATACTTGTGATGTTTAAATAGCACCCTTCTCATGCTGCGAAGTGGTACTTCTGTGAGTAGAGGTGATCCATTAATGTGGTTCTTCCTTTAAACTGTGTAGAGAGATTCTGTCTGGAATCCAACTTTTTAAAAACTTAATCTGCTGAAAGAGCTACCCATTAGCATTTTCTGAGAGTCCATAAAGAGTAGTTAAATAGATAAACTTTACTGTCAGAAGGGTTAAATTTTGCTGACCATGAATTGGGAAACCCGCTGAAAAAGTACATTCCATCTTTGTGAGCACTGAGTGCTAAACTGTCTTCAAGGGAGATTCTAGAATCTCTGTCACTGCAACATTTGTGAGTCTATTAGGTGTATGCAGAACATCTCTGACAAAAGTTGGCTTGATTTTGTATTCAAAAAAAAAAAAAGATTAAAGAATTCTTGTGGCAGTTGGAATATTAGATTTTGTAAAACTAGTTTGCTTTTTCCTGTTGGTTGCAAATCTAAGATTTTTCTGTGTCAAGCATCCCTGCTAAGAAAAGGCTTCCAAAAACTTTTTTATTAAAGTGTTAATTTTTTTTGATTGTTATGCATGTTCTCTGGACAAGTCCATTGTTGTCTAGTTTTATGCTTCCATTCACTTGCATATTTCATTTCTGAATTAAAAAAATATTCTAGATATTTCTGATGTTGACTATACCCATTACTATTTAAGTAACTCAATACAACATTGTGTGTTACAACTAGAGTTGGAGCCATATATGCATATTGAAATTTTAATATTCTGGGCATACAAAGAGCTACTCTTTACTAGAAGTGCCTCATGCATATGTTGTAATTTAGTCTGCTAGGCCCCAAAAGACAAGTTGCTTACTCATCTGATACTTTTTACTTACAGTTTTCTTAGTTTATCAACTCAAAGGCATTAAATAGCAGATTCAGACATTAAATAACAAAGCAGAGATTTTCATTCCTGTTTTTATCTGGTAAATTTAAGAGGTCATTGGATTGTATAAGGCAGTACAGCAAGTGATAGAACTGTGTCCACAATTTATGCTATAATTTGGATTATATTTATGATTGAGGCTTACCTTGTGCTTGAACTTAAGAGAAGTCAGAAAGATCTCATCATTCTGAGTGAAGTCAGTGCCTGTGTCAAAATTAGTATTTTTACAAGACTTCTTCCTTTTTTCGCTTTGATTTCCATTTCAGCTAAAAGATATGTTTCCGGGCTTTCGGTTGGCCCTTCCACCAAAGCGATGGTTCAAGGATAATTACAATCCTGATTTCTTGGAAGATCGACAATTGGGGCTGCAAGCATTCCTTCAGAACCTAGTAGCCCACAAAGATATTGCTAACTGGTACGTGAATAAAGTTTGCTTTTGCATGTATGGATTTTTTTTCTGTCCAAACTCCTCTTATCAACTCCTAGACTCTTAGCAGTGTGTCTTTGAGCAATGTGGTAAGGGATTTCATTAGCATGCATGTTGTGCTTTTGGTCAGTATGTGAATTATTTAGTGTCCTTTTAAATTAATCCTATTTTAACAAAAGTAAAAAAGAGGAATTGCAATATTTTGAGTTGTACATGGATAACTACTAAAAGTTGTACTATTTAAAATGTTAGAGTAATCCCCATGGTTACTCCTAAAACATTACTTCTCTGTGCTTAATGTGGAATTGATATATTGTTAATTTATACTAGGATTAAATGTTAGGCTTTCATAGTGGAAAATACTTACACTGTTACGGAATCAGTTCTTAAAATGTATATTAAACTACAGGTTTTTAATTTACTTGACACGATAGTAACAGGAGTACCTTTAAAGGTTGCTATATGTAAATAAATTTAAACCACAAGTCAAAAAATTCCTAACAGTTTAAAAAACATGTGTTTAAAGTGAGGAAATCTCTTTGAATAGTATCTTTTTTCATACAAAGTGGGGGATTCTTCCAAACCTAAAGGATGAATAGAGCATAATTCTGGCAAATGAAATGTAAAATTATTTTAATATAGAGCAGAAGACAATTTCAGTAAGCAGATTGTTAGAGGCAGAGCAGTTAGTTCTGAAAACCTTTTCCAGCAAAAAAATAAAAAAGTTGAGTTTACTATACCAGGGATTCTTTGAGGAGTGAGTCTGAGGACCTATCATCATCTGAAACTTCATTCAACACAAAGAATAAGAAATTTTCTAAAGCAAATATCATTGCCTCAAGAATTTTAAAGGAACTAAAGTGTAAAATTGCCAAGCTGTGGTGGGAGACCATATAATGCTTATATCTACTTTACTTTTTAGTTAGAAGGGCTATTACTTTTGGCACATTTTTATGAGGCCTTTGTGCCATTTGGAAACTAGAGATTCATATATCAGTCTGACTTTTGGTACTGCTTGTAATAAAAAACCGAAAGTAGTAGGCAGGTGAATAAAAATAATACTTGAAAAAGTAATGTTTTTTGTAGAGGGAAATCTAACAAGCAACTAGATAAAACAAGGCTTGGATAGAATGGTTAAAAGACAAAGGGAAAAGGATTGATGGAAGTTTAGGGGTATTACATATGGAATGTTAGATCACAATTATGGACACCAATGTTCAGAACTGGCAAATGGAATGTACAAAGAGATCGTGAACTACTGTAGAAGGATCCTGAGGCATTGAGTGACTCATACCAGTTTTCTTGTCTTAAAGTACAAAATGACAGCAAGTACATCCATACAGATTTGTAAACTCTGTTGCAACTTGATATTACCAGTTTTCTGAATCAGTTCAGCATTCAGCAATAGTCAAAGTTTCATTAAAATTGTTAGAGGAACATAAAGGGAAAAAAAAGTTACTGCTGTGGGAATCTGAATTGTACTTCCACCTAGTCTGCAGCATTCAGTTTCAAGTTTCAAAGGAGGTGTCTGCTAGAGGTACAGAGAAAGCAAGCAACAATAGATGAAGCTCCAGCAAAACTTCCCTGCAAGAAGAGTTCATTTCTCCTTAGTCTATTTTCTTGGGTGAGGACAGGCTAAACAGGGCATATGAAATCATCGAAGGGGATAGGGAAGGTGAGTAAAGAATGTTAATATTTTGATGATTCATGATCATCTTGCAGTATGTCACACTGAGTGGTGAAGCTTTGTTGTGAGATGTCAAAGACAAAGCTTTAATGGTTTCCAAAAAAATGAAGATCAACCTGTGAGTTTCTGTGTCAGTGGCTATTAAATATTATTATATGGGTAAAGTATTCATCTGAGAAGTTTAAGAACTTCCTGATTGTTAAATCACACAATAATAGGTGTGCCAAAAGCAAAGGAATTATTCTCTAATATACTCTAAATATCACTTTTGTTATGCTGCTGGAGACAGACTAGTGAGCACAATGGAGTCTGCTTAAATGGATCTGAAGGCTTTCTGCTTCATGTTCTTGCAGCTAGTTTGACATTTCAGCTAGCTTGTATCTACCTTAATGATGGAACATATCGGATAAAATACTGTGTCATAATTTAAGGCAAAAAAACCCCAAACCATAGCTTTTAGACTGCATTGCTCCTCAGATAGAAAAAGAAATACAATGTTTGTGGAATCAGTTTGTATTTTCATTAATGAACAGATAGTTGACTGAAATGTGATTTCCAGGAACTCTGATCTTGGCTGTATAATAGTCTTCATGAAGTTTATTAAAAAACTTTATAACCTATTGATATGGTTTATATTCTAATATTTGGATCTGTGAAAGGTCTGAATTCTTCATCAAGTGCTAATAACTAGGGAGATTTGATCCATCTTAATATTTTTACCCACTTACCAGAGAATAAAAGTTACCATTAATGAAAATTAATATTTGTACCTCACATGAGCAATGGTGAGTTTGTGACCCTGCTTAAAAGCTCACCTTCTACAGTTTTGCAAATAAGCCAAAGGGCTTCGGTCACACTAAAACCAAACGAGCCTTTTCTCTTTGTAAAATCCCCTGTGCATTTTATGTATTTTACTATTATTGAGACACTGACAGTGGGAAAATTGCCATTCAGCGATAGGAGACCTCATTTGGTTATACCTATTTTTTAATAAAACTAGATTCACAAAGTACTTTAAGAATAAAATATAGGATCTTGTGAAGGTAACTAAATTTAGCACCTCTGTTTTATGGATTTCTTCTCTTATTTTGCATTGTATTGAAGTTTCAGTGAAAGATCAAATTGAAATTCTCCCACAGAGTTTAATGTGTCCAAGAAAATTTCATATAACTCACAAAGTGGGAGAAAGAAGTTTAACCTGCTAAACAGAAGTGTCATCTGGCTTTATAGAGATGACACAGCTCTCCTGCCTCCACCCTATATAAGAAGCTTAGTCAGCCTTGAGTCAGGGATCCCACGTGCCGCACTGTCTCTTGCTGCCGTTCCTAGTGCTGGCACTGCCGCCTCTCTGGAGAAGGATGTCAGCCAGCACACCAGCAAAGAAAGAAGCCCTGCACAGCAATCTGCCACATGATACAAAATATTTCTGTGGTACTTTAAAGGCAGGATCTTCAGTTTGTTACCTGAAAGGAAGAGGTGAACACTTGTAGGGGAGGGCAGAGGCAGAGCAGACTGAGTAAAGCTGGGGTGCAGTTAAATGCATGTGCTATCAGATGCATATTTAGGTAAAGAAACAATGTTTTTTGGTGACCTGTGGCTTTAGGTTTCTTGTCCTTCTTATGTAAAATAATGAATGAGCTTTCAATTTCTAGTTTTGAAAACTGTAGAAAAAGACACAATTTTCTACCAGCAGCTGCAGAGAAAACAAAACAAAAAAAAGTTTGACCTGATATAAGTAGATGATATATGTAGAATAGATTTTTTTACATTTATTTTTCTGTATATTTTGTTTTTCATTCACAAGCATTACTGTGTGTTATGCCATGCTAATGTTACCCTTTAATGACACAGTGCAATTACTGAGTATTTTTAAAATGTTTGAACTGCATATCTGAATAAGGATTAAGACGCTGAAGAAAAATGGTGAGCAGAAATGTTTCCACATGATGAGTTCTTCTGAAATAGGCATATGTCAGTTCCTTCAGCATCTTAGTGGTTGACTTGTTCTTTTCATTAAAAAAATGAACTTGAGCATCATATCAGAAAAGGGTCATCTCAAACAGATTAAATTAATTGGTGGGGGGGGGGGGGGAAACCCTGCTCTTCTCCTTGAAATGTACTTCATATGCCTGAATAACTTTTCATTTGGTTTCAGGTTATGTTTCCTGATCATTTCACTGATGAATTGTTACTAGCTATCACTTTTTTGCCAATTGGCTTGATAGTCTTTGTTTAGGTAGCAGAATTTTTTTTCTTATTTGAGTACATGAGAGTTGCTGTTTTAATAGTACAGGTTTAGGCTTATGGTTTGCACAGAGGACAGACTGATTATTGTAAAATATTTTTCACATAAATTAAGTTGGAAAAGGAATGATTACAGAAAAAGAATTTTCAGTTTGATGCGAAGGCTGATGAGGTAAAGTAGATATAAAGACAAAATTTCTCACCAGCCTTTGGCCATCTGTCCAACAACAAAATAAATGTTCAGTGTACTTTAGATAAATATTCTTAGGAGCGTTTTTAGAACTAAAAGTCAGAAGAACTAAAATCAAAAAAAAAGAACTAAAAATCCATGATTAGTGTTTGGAGAAATTTCTCCTCATTTTGCTTGCCAAACCTGAAGCTGTTTGATTAGATTGGTAGCTGGGTTAAAGTTTCCTTTCTTTATATTTTTTGTCTACCTCAAATGCAGAGAATGAGTGGAAGGCAGAAAATTACTGCCTTTTGCCTTTAGCTTTCCGTGGGACCTAGGTGGGAGGAGGAGACAGTAAATTAAGTTTAGATTCACAGCTTCCATTTTTGTGCATTCATTGCAGTAGTAGATGATTTAAAGATTTATAGTAATGAGTATAAGCACAGCCTTGCTCATAAGTTAGT
This sequence comes from Anabacerthia variegaticeps, assembly GCA_035583185.1. Classification (NCBI taxonomy): domain Eukaryota; kingdom Metazoa; phylum Chordata; class Aves; order Passeriformes; family Furnariidae; genus Anabacerthia; species Anabacerthia variegaticeps. The sequence goes on along the minus strand of JAWWEW010000078.1, from coordinate 122,483,807 downwards.
ACTTGCTAATTAATTGTGAATTCAGTGTTCTGATTGGAGGTTATTTGTAGAAGAATGATTACAACCGAGCAGGAAAGTTTTAGAAGGGTGGCTAAAGGGGTGTGTTGGGAGATGTTTAAGAGTTCTCTGAAAAGTAATCTGAACTTGGAAGGTAGAATGAGCAAGATGTTTGAAACCTATAGTAAACCACAGGATTACACATGCTTTCTCCTTCTGGCCTTTGCAAGACAATGCACAGGGGGTGATGACAGCTGTTATATATTCTAGGTGGAATACATTAGTTTGAAATGTATTTTTGGAGGTGGCTGTGTAGTATATCCATGGTACATTAACTTTGTTTCTTATTATTTTATAACCTATTAATTCTTTATATAAAAATTATGTACTGTATGTGTAAAAGTTATATGCTGTATATGTAAAAACTATATACTATGTATACCTCAATGGATTATGATCTTAGCAAAATGGAGATAGGTGGATATATTTCGGTACTCATGCTTAGTTCCCCTGATACTACCCAAAAGGATCTGCATATGGGTATTAAAAGCTTACTTTTTTACCCATCTTACAATATTTATTTTTCACCAGGGGAATTTTTCAAACATCTTCAATACCACAGTGATAACCTTGTCAGTTGTCCTGTAGCAATGAATTGTATTAAAATTTTTAAAAATCCATGAAAAATCATGTTCTAAAATTGCTTCTCATCTTCATAAGTTACATTTTAAATAATGTCCCTGGTGAACACATACAACTGAGACTTTATAGTTCGTTATTATTTAGAATACTGGGGAGTAAATCTGAGGATAGGTGTTTGTGTCCCTTAAAGAAATACTGCCACTGATCATATTTAAGTGTTGTTGCTGTTTTTGTGCTTCAGTAATTCATTCTCTTTCATTTGGTAAAGCCTCGCAGTGAGAGAATTTCTTTGTCTGGACGATCCTCCGGGTCCTTTTGACAGTCTAGAAGAGAGCAGGGTAAGTGCTAAGTAATAGGATAAAAACAGAATACAAAAAGCGGTTCTTGTTAGAGTGTTGTAAGATCTGTAGAATGATGTTGAATCAAGCACTTCTGTTTCTGTTCTTTCACAAAAATCAGAAAAGGATGTCCTTCTAAAACAGGCCCAGTCTGATTATTGCTGCACACTGATCATCTTTCACTGCTGTACTTCATCCCTATCCCAAAATAGGTCATTTTTCTTTTGTTTTTTTGTGAACCATGGATGCAGTGGTTTTTTTTAAGGCAACTACTTGTATGAGGGAACTACTGAATATATGGAGAGATTTTATACGTTTACATTCAGCACACTGTTACAATGCTTATGCCCTAGACTTCAGATCTTGCAGTGAAATGTTTCTTGATAAAAATCAGAATCATAAAATAGTTTGGAAGGGACTTTAACGATCATCTAGTTCCAACTCCCCAGTCGTGGGAAGTAACACCTTTCCAGGTAACGAAAGGATTCTGTCCAAAGAAAATAGTGTTCTTGCAGAAAATTAAGTAGTGTCAAGTAGTATTGTAAAACGGCAGCCTTGCAACATGCATATGAGCACATTGAACAAATAATACTGTGCTGCAGCCTACTTTATTACACGTAAATTTCACTGGCACGCAGAGCAGTATTGAGTCTGTCTAGAAGAGATGATCTTAGCTTTCTTGCTTTATAGGAAAACAATATGTTTTGTTAGTCTTGTAGAAATTAAGACTATTAAGTGATGCTCCTCTAACCAAATTTATATTTACCGGTTTGTTTTGCATGTAAGTAGGAGTGCCTTGGCTCTTGTTACATTGCTCTGTGTGTTTGAAGGACTTGGTATGTTTTTTTGCCACAAGCTCCTATTTGATTTCTGTATAATCACTTTTCATTGTTGCTATTCAAGATGATGAAAATTTTTTAAAATTACCATAATTATTTATTAACATAATTGGGAAACTTAAGTGTCGCCTTCATTGAAATTTTGATCATGCATACTGTGAAGTCTAAAATAGCTGTGCTGTTGTAGATTTGGCTGTTAACCATTTCTGTTAAGTTGTTACGGACAACTGTCAAAATTCTGCTCTCCAAGGGTTATTCCACCTTATTACAGAGTGATTGAGGTTGGAAGGGACCTCTTGAGATCATCTAGTCCAACCCTCCTGCTCAAGTAAAGTCAGCTACTGCAGGTTGCCCAGGACCATATCCAATCAGGTTTTTAGTATTCTATACAGGACACTTCACAACTCCTCTGTGCAGCCAGCTCCAGTTTTTTATCACCATCACAGTAAAAAAGTGTATTCCTGTGTTCAGATTGAATTTCCTGGGGTTTACTTTGTACTGATTGTCTCTTGTCCTGTCAGTGGGCACCACTGAAAAATATCTGTCTCCTTCAATACCTCCCATAAGATATTTTTACCCATGGATAAGATCACTCCAAGCCTTCTCTTCTCCAGACTGAAGTCTCTCAGCTCTCTTTTCCTTTTATCACATGAAAGATGTTCAAGCCTGTTAATTATCTTTTATTATATTTGAATCATGAGACCTGTTGTTCTGGTGGACATCAAGCCAGCTCCCTTAGCACCCACAGGTGCAATCTGTCAGGCCCCAGAGACTTAAATGCATGTACAAGCTGTTTAAGTGTTCCCTAGCCTGGTCCTTCTCCACTGAGGGTAAATTTGTAATGCCCTTCCTTGTCCTTCCCTCTAGTTGCAGAGGTCTGGAATTACTGAAGGCTGGTCTTTGCCGATCAAGACAAGTGGTCTGTGGTTTCCCTCATCTTCCTTTTGTTGATTATGTACTTGTAGAAGCCTGTTTTGTTTTCTTATTTCCTTTCACATGCCTTGCCAGATTCAGCTCCAGGTTGTCCTTCACATCCTTAACCCTGTTCCTGTAAGGTCAGGCAGCAACCTCATATTCCTGCTCGGTCACCTCTCCATGCTTCCACCCCTGGTATACTTCCTTTTTATGTCTGAGTTCAGTCAGGAAAAGCACTAAGGTTCACATACTTATTCATGGAGTTAATTTTTAAAAGTATCTTAAAAATTTCTTCTGTTTTGCCTTAATATTGTCATACAAAGCATTGCAGAAAAAATTCTTCTATTACTGTTTTCCTGATAACGAAAAATATGGATATCTTCTATTTGTTTTATATTTGTTCTATTAGTCCAGTTCCAAAAGGACTTGCCAAAACAGATTTGTCTTTCGGGGGGGAGTGGTACAGGTACATCCTCCATTAGAAGCTAACTAGGCCTTACAGAAATTTAACCACAGAAAAGTAGACAAAATATTCGCTAAAGCAGTCTTTTTTTTATTCTTGGTAGTTGTTTGCACAGATCCTTTCCCAGCCATCTGTGTTTCATGATCCACTGAAGAAGGAAGCAAAGCTGTCTTCCAGCTGGCCTAGTTCTGTTGCCCTTTCAGAACTACAGGGAAAATTGGTCCAACCTGGATGTTAGAACTGGTCCAGACTCCAGGCATCCAGCTCTTTAAAGAGCAAGATATCTCATTAAACACCATTCCCTTTCTCAGCTTTGGTTCACCTTTCTGCTATTACAGCATCCTTCAGAATATGTTGATGTTTTCTTACTCCATTGTGAACACTGACTTCCTTTCCTTGGGCAGCTGATACCCAGACTGCAGCCAGAGATGAGTTTTTCCAATAGCCTTTGTCAGTTCTCATACAGAGCAGTGAAACAGTTTACAACACTTAGCAATATTTTTAGCTACTTTGTGAATAAGGAAGTTTCCATGTGGAGAAATCTAAAGGTAGAAATAATATAACTTTATTATATTTGTAAGGAAATAGTGGCCAGTTTTCAGCTAGGGACCAGCAACTCTGAATATTTTTACGAAATACAGTAAAATTTATGTAATTGGCTAAAGCAGTTACTACAAATGCTGTGTGAAGAGTGAATTGCGTGCCACATGTTCTTGGCTCTAGCAGACATGAATAAAGCTGTGATTTGACTGACTGGTCTTCAGTGCCTGTCAACAAAGATAAATTTGCTATCTGAATCAATAAAATAAATTGAAATTCAGTGGAAAAAATAGTTATTGGTTTGAAAAGCTCTGCATTTGTTTGAGTTGTATAATTACAGGAAAACTTAACATTTTAAAGAAGATGAGTCTGCTTCAATTAAAGCCAAGGATAGTATCTTCTTGATGGTTGTAGCCTGTTTTAAAACTTCAAGAAAACTGCCTAAGCAGCATTGTTCTTAACTGAGCTTGTATAAAATGTATACATTTGGTGGACTCTGAATTAGTGGTTAGTTGCAGGTAATGTTAAGCCAAGAAAGCCTCCCACATGGGATTCTTACTTATTGAGAACAAGTAAATTATTAAATCAGAATTGCACAGTGCTATTGTGAGCCTTGTGCTTTCCAGTAATAGATGAGCAGGCTCTGCCAACACTTGTGTCACTTCCTGCATTCAGTGGAGGTTGCATTAAACACTGGCTCATCACATTAAGTTTTGAGATTGCTTACTGTCAAATCCACTGGGGTGTACCATAAATACACGTCATGCTCAGCAGAGGAACACAGCATACTTGTCATGGCTGACTAGTTGGTGTTCACTACATCCCATTGAACTTTTTCCAAATGTTTTTGTGTTGGTCTTCTGACTGTCATGATTTCATAGCTGTAACAGGTGTTTGGTACAGAACTGTACAGCTTTGTCTTTATCCTGGGTAACAAACATGTACTTAATCCAAATATTCTTTGCATTGTGGGAAAAATGAGGTACTTTGAAATTGATTTCTAAGTCATGTGGAAACAAAGCTTTATGAGGAGAAAAGGGAGCAGGGAGTTCAGCATATGTAGGCAAAAAGGTTCAAAATCAAGGACTACTTTTCTAAAGTTTCTCTAGTTTTGTGAGACAAACGATGTGATAAAGTATTTGCATTGCAGCTTATCATAATAAATCCGTTGTTCAAAAAAAAAAGCAGAATTATTTTATTAAGGACAGAACTTTTTTTTAAAATGTATGTAGCTTTTTATAGTAATCGGCCTGAATAAAAGCAGCTACAATTCTGTTACAGGTTGAGATTTTAAAAAAAAAAATTAATAAAGGCAGTCCATTGAGGTTAAATTGAAGATGGTCTTAAATTTGTCTTTTAGGCTTTCTGTGAAACTCTGGAGGAAACAAATTACCGCCTACAAAAAGAACTCCTTGAAAAACAAAGGGAAGTTGAATCGCTGAAGAAATTGCTAAGTGAAAAGCAACTTCATATAGATGCTGTTGAAAGAAGAATTAGGTATGTAGAAGTTTTATGCAGTTTAGGAGTTCATCTCCATTAAAGCATTTTCTCTGTCTAGTTACAAGCACCAACTTTAGATATATTCTTGGAAAACATTTTCCCTACATAACCACCCACAAATCAATATTTTCAGTAAGCTCTTTCTCGTATGCTGGCTGAAAGCTATTTAGTACAAATGACTGAGAAACTTGTCCCATCTTTTCCCTGTAAAATAACTAGGATTGTTTCCTAATCCTTTAAGTCCTTTGAAGATAGAGCAAGATTCTGTTCTGCTTTCAAAATGTTGGAAACATGAAATGCTCTGCTAGAGATGAGTGGAAAAAATTGCTTTGAGCTACAAAATTCTGCTTGTACTCAAAGCTTTGACAGAGCATAGTGATCAAGCAATTATATGTCTATATTAATGTTGTTAACTTTGTTCTGAATTGCCAGGCATGATGCTGAAGGTGCTTAAACAGCACTGGAGATTGTCTATTTAAACCCAAAGAAAAAATGGGGAAGTCTTATGGTGTTTGTTTGCTAAATTCTGTAGCAGTGGTAGGGGAGTTGATGTTCTGCTATTCAATGTACCACTAGAGCTGCTGAGTCAGTCATTGCAGCATGTCCTTAGCAAAAGAATAAATTCCCGTGGTCCCATTAGAACTTTGTAGAAGCGTCTTAAAGACTATGTAGTTACAACCACCCTGCTCTGGGCAGGAATGCCACATGCTAGACCGGGTTGCTCAACCTGGCCTTGAGCACTTCAAGGAATGGGGCATCTACAACCTTGCTGGGCAGCCTTTTCCAGTTAGCTCCTTACTACCTTCACAGGAAATAACTTCTTCCTAATAGTAAAGAATTTCTTCATAATGAGATGAGATGAAAAACCATTCCCTCTATGTGTGTGTGTGTGTGCATGTATGACCGGGGACAGTGACAGATCTAAAAAAAAAAAAACCAACTAATTTTATTTTAACACTGCCTGGGTTATTGAATCTAACATATCCAGGTTGACTAACAAATCACATTTTATAAGTTTCAAATGAACTATAATTGGAAAAGATTTAAATGGAATTGTGGCTTATTGAGGATTCCAATCAGAATACCATATTCAGTTTGTCACTTATTTCTGAAGGCAAGTAATTACATTTGGAAGATGCTTTCCTGGTTTGACGAGAGAGTTATGACATGCTGCTGGCTTAAATAGAGAAATAGTCAATAAAAATTAAATAACTTGCATTTGGCTAAAACATAATGATAGGAAATTCTCTGTGACTAAAAATAAGAAGGTATGAATAGTAAAAAGGGATTTTATTTTTTAGTGCTTTCCCTGAAGACAGGTAGGTAATGTTTTCTTAAATACAGAAACACCCTGCCAGTTTTGCAGACATATAAAATTATTAAAAGTCAGCCAAGCAGTGTCTGAACACTTGGTGGAAAATAACTCCTGTGACCTATAGTTGTAAAAATTACCAAGTGAACTTGTGATCTTGTTTAAGAACTTCAGCTTGTCTGATGGGGAAGTGAACCCAAAAGAATAAGACCCTGAGATTAGTTCAGTTGGTTGGAGCATGATGCTAATAATGCCAAGGTTGGCCTGTATCGGCCATTAATTTAAGAGTTGGACTTGATGATGCTTATGGGTCTCCTACAACTCAGAATATTCTGTGAAATTGTCTTTGGCCTTGTTGAAGTGGAATTTTTATCTGATGACCCAACAAGAATTAAGCATCTTATGCCTACATGCTCTAAAGGCCAGGTACCTAAATTGGTATGTGAGGTAGAAGGGGACAATTGGACAAGACATGAGACTTTTAAGCCTTCATATATTGCTGGAATTGGCCCAGACATAGGCCAATAATCATGTTAGAGAATACTGCTGAGGTGTTACTTAAAATGCGTGCATTTCATTCTCTTGATTATGCTACTCAGATGTCCCAGCCAAATCCAGATGCTGTAGTGCTTGTGTGCTGTTCTCACCTCCGCCACAGCTGCTCACTAGAAACTGTTTAGTCTCTGTTATTGAGCATCAATTCCAGTGGGAAGACTGTGGTTTCATCTCTTATGTCAGGACAACCAGGAAATATGTGTTATGTGAACACAGCCATTCCCTCTTCTTTCTTGTATATATTCAATCAGTGGAACATGTAAATATTGTGCAAGCATTAAAATAAAACAATAGAAACAGTAGTTAGAGTAATTTTAAAAGGGGGTGAAATGTAGTAGTATCACTTTCAATACAAAATAGGTCACAAACTTTTATTTCCAATTCAAGTCACAGCTTTCAGTTCTAAATTGATGTATGTTTTCCACATAGAGCAATGCTTCGGAAAAAAAAAAAAGGATTTCCTTGGTCATTTTATAGGGCCATATTCCCATTTATATCCAGGCTAGGCAAACTGTTATCTTGTGATGCCTGTCTCTTTATTATTAATGGGAAAACATATTGTTCTGAAACTTAATATGTGACTTTGTAAAGTTACAGTGAAAAACTTGAAAAACTACTGAAGAAATCTTTTTATCATCCTACCTGTCTTCCTTCTTACTCTGTTTTGGTTATAATTCTTCTGCCAAATAGACAAGATGTGTGTGGCTTAGATCTTCTGTTTGTAATTTTTTACCTAAAGTCATACACACTACTGAGAGGCTTGAATTTTGTAAAGTTACCCAATTGTGATGCAATCAGAGAATCACAGAATGGCTTGGGTTAGAAAGGACCTTAAAGATCATCCAGATCCAATCCCCCAGCCAAAGACAGGGACACCTTACACTAGACCAGGTTGCTCAGAGCCCCGTTCTACAGGGCCTTGAATATTTCCAGGGATGAGGCATCCACCACTTCTCTGAGCAACCTATTCCAGTGCCTCTCCACCCTGACAGTAAAGAATTTCATCCTAATACCTAATCTAAACCTACTGTCTTTCAGTGTCCTGTCACTGCGTGTCCTTGCAAATAGTCTCTCTCCATCTTGTAGGCTCCCTTCAGATACTGGAAGGCTACAATTAAGTCACCCTGAAGCCTTCTCTTTTCCAGGCTGAACAATCCCAATTCTCTCAGCCTTTCCCCATAGAAGAGGTGCTTCATCCCTCTAATTGTCTTGGTGGCCCAGAGATTCAGAGGACTGAATGCAGTTCAGGAATAAGCAACTGGACCAAATAAACTGTTTAAATAGCTACCCAGTGCAGGCCCTGCCTGTCATGTAATAGTAGGAGAAATTGAGCATGTAGGAGTGAGACTGAGAGGTTGCCAGAAACTGCAAAAGTTGAAGTGAAACAAACAGTTCTTCAGTGTTTAATATTTTCCGTATGGATTGGTGGTACTCTGTTCTTGTCTGTTGTAGGGATTTATCTTTAGGAAAAATGACTCGCCAAATGTCAGGAGAAGAAAGTGAGTGCAGTGGTGAGGTGGAGTCTTCTGCAGTAGAAGCAGACCAGGGTACCCTGGGTGAGGACAGCTGGTAAATACTATTACTTTACTTATATTTTAGTTATTCTTAAAGTATGTTTTTTAAACTGTTTAGTCTTGCATAAATCCTGCTCAGCTGAGAAATTCAGCATTTTATTGTACACCTCTGCTGCATAAAGGGCCTCAGAATTAGATAATTTTAGAGCTGGAATAAGTGATAAATTGGAAAAGCATTGTAGATGTTTTATGGATTTTCTGTATAAAATGACTATGGCAAATCATACTAGTTTCTGTTTGACAAAGCTTATTGATCTGTCATTGCAGCTCAGACAAAGAGAACCATGAGCCATGCTGGAGTGGCTCTTTGGCTGGAAATTCTGTCCCAGACATTGAGGTCGCTGAAGTAGCATATACTGCGGATGAAGAATAGATGATCGGCAGCCACTGCTGCCTGGGAAAGGTTCATGTTTGGGATGTATCTGTGGATAGGAGTGTAGAGTAGCTGTGAAAAGAATTTACAGCAAAGAGCAAGAATGCACATATTGAATGTTTACATAAATCCTTACAAATTATAAATGTAAGAAATATACCCAGTGCTGCTTTGATTTCAGTTTTTATCTAGCCTTTATATATTTAATATATTGAAGTCTAATAAGGGCTAAAATCAGCTAAAATTTAGATAGTGTACATACACAATTTGGCTGACTTTCCTAGTGGAATGACAAGTTTCACACTAAATCACCAAACACATCTAACTTGCATGTCATATGCTGCCACTGTTGTGACACATTTGATGTGTTCGTCTGTTTGGTATTTTGTGTTTTCGTATTCCTATAGCCATAAATTAATGCTTGTTGAAGTAAAAATGTACTCATCTGTGTGTAAGAATGGAAAATGGGCTGGTTTTAAATTCTGAAGTTGGAGAATGTTTCTCTGGAAATTTTAATGCAATGCAATAGGAAAACTGCCAGTACCAGGAGAAAAGTACTTAAGAAATGGGATTATGGTTGGGCATTTTAAAACTGGTCATTTTTCCTGAAGGAACTAATACGAGACCCCCCCAAAACACTGTGTATTTTCATCCCAAAATAGCATGCTGTAATACTTTTTGTTCAGTAATGCTGCTTTGAAAATCTGGGATACCTTTGCTATATACCCACGTAACAATAAAATCGGTAAGTTTGCCTTTTACTCAAAACACTACCTCTTACCATCTTGCTAATGCATTCATGTTTGTTTAAAAATATTCAAGATTATATGGAGGTTATTGAAAGACTTGTAAAGAAGCCATATTTTTTTCCTGCACAGTTCATAACTAGATTGAATCTAGTTGCAATGTATTTTTGTTTCAATATATCGTACACATGGGGATGTTGGTACCTATGTTGTATAGCCTATTTTTCAAAATGTATTAAGACAGGAAATGCACTTTATAATTAAGACTCCATTGTGCCAAGTTCAGTTGGCTAATCGGTTGAGAGAGGGGAGTGGCAGGGAAAGGATTATGTAGTGCCTTTTTGTATTTTACTTGTTTATTACTGCAGAATTTTGTTACAGTGCTCTGGGTCAGTTCTGTGGAATCTTTGATACAGCTTGTTTCTGTTCTTCACTTATTTACTGAAAGTGCCTTGTTTTATTCTGCTTTTTCAATAGGAAGAATGCCGGTTTGTTTTAATTTTTTTTTTCCCTATACCACCCACATTGTTGTTTAATGTTGTCAATATGCAGTGTCTTTGTGCTGGAGTTTTCAAAGGGAGCTTTGTACTTCAGACTATGCATACAATGACCTTTATGCAGAACTGTATCAACCTTCCTGATGAAATAAAACTATGGACGAAACACCTGTCTTCTTTTTTCCATTGTAGAAAAAAGGAAAGCGTCTAGCAGAAGGATAAAAACACTGTTAGAAAGAGACATTCCTTACCTCAGAGATTTCGTACAGTTACTCAGCTTTTGATATGAGTCCTCTTTGTACCAAAAATGGTCTGCGTGAAAATGAATGAGAATGCTGTAACAGACACCAGAAACCTTGCTGTACTTCTGTTGGAGGTTAAAATAAAAAAGGAACTAATCATTTTTTTATATTCTACATGAATCCTCATAGATGTTGAGTGAACTCAATAAAGTTTTGACACATTATTGAAAATACATGAAATCTTGTGTCAGATGTCACGTATTTGAACAGATTGAACCTTGTCTATTAAAATAGTGGTAGATTTACAACTATATATGTTTTTAAAATCTTGTAAAGGTGCTTGAGTCATGCACGCTAAGGATTTCTAAAGTACAGCAGGTACATCTGCAAGTCAGCTACTAAAGAAAGCATTAATATAATTTACAGTTTAATCATGAGAGGGCAAAGGAATGGAAACTTCAAGGTTTGTAAGATATTTTGCTAACCCAAAATACTTAGTATCACATGAACAGACTTTTTTTTTTTTCAGGGAGACCTTGATTTTCAGTTAAATGGAGCTGGAAAATGTGCATTTGTTCTGTAGCCACGTGGTATCACTTCACCTATGTTACTGTTTAATGAATGGCTACCCCCTTAAGGGACATGGAGAATTTGAGGTGCATGACCCCACGGTGCCCTTGACCATCTTGCTCATGGTGGATTCCAAGTCAGTCCTAAACTGAATTTTTCTCTGGTGCACTTGCTTCTATTCTGGTACTGTTTTCCACCCATTTCCTTCTCTTTTCAGTACCTTCTGGAATTTTAGTATGGAAGAAGCCAAGTTTCAATTATTTCATTTGTAACAATTTGACAGTGGAATTCTGTGCTCCGCGCTTTGCACAGGGGAATATTCTAACTGGAATTGTAACAGAGTGAACTAAATACAAGAATTGCAACTAGTAACATTGTTCTTTTCTGTTGTAGGTGATTGTTTTAATAGTTCAGCCAATGATTTACGATGGGTTTTTTTCCCCTTAGATTTAGATTTTAATAAATTGTACCCAGGTTAATCTTACAGGTGTTTTGCTTTTCTTTAGTACTGCATCTTTTAATAATCCTGAAGGATTTTTTTTTATCCTCTAAAACCCTTGCAATCTGCCCGCACCACTTCTCTGCATTTGATTTGTATACTCCTAAATCAATTAAAATGCTGACTAGTATTGAATCAAGAATGAGTCCCTATAAAACTTCTACTCCATATTTTTCCCACAGTGACAACCATTAGTTACTTTGAGTATAACAGTCCCACTGAACCAGCCTGAGGAAGGGAAGCAAACTGCATCTGCCAGTGGTAGGAGAGAGCAGCCTACATGGTGTGCTTCCCAGTGCTCACCTCTTTGTGTTAAGCATCTTTCTTTGTGGGAGGAAGGGTTTGGGGTGTTAGAGTTGCAGAGAAAAGGGGCAGGGAAAGCTCCTGTTCTAGGTATGTTTGTCCTAAATTGTTTTTAAACTCTGCATCTTGTTAGAGCACTATGTAATTCAATTATTTTCTTTCTGTGGTTTCTATTTCTTTGTTGAAATGTAGCTGTGGAACAGCAGCAATTATCTTGCCAGAAAAAAATTCATTTCTCATAGAATTTTCTATAAAAAATCTTTGATGATTTTGTAGAGGTTTTATTTGTGTTATAGCAGGTTCTATTACACGCTGGGGGAGGAATTTGGAAGAGTGATGCTCTGAAGTTGCTACTGCAATCAGTTTTTTCAAGAAATGTCAGATAACACAAATAAATACTCCCAGGACACAAATCACCAAGGAAGGGAACAGTCTTGTAGAAAACACTGTCTTTATGGAACACCGGGTCATAGGAGTCTTTCTTCCTATCGTACCTTCTGTATTTCAGATCAGTCTTTGTGCCAGAGAACAGAAGATTCGGATTACTAGATAGGTCCAACATTCAAAGCTAGGTATGTAGTTTTCCAATAGAATTCAGAATGTGTTTTAAGGGATGCTTGGGTAACTGAACTGTATGCTCATATCCATGTTTCTTTGAATCTGGAGAACTGATAGTGCAGCTGTCTCCAAAAGATGTCTCTTTTAAAAACGGCTTCGCTGAGCAGTCAGTGTACTGACCAATGGAGTTGGTTTAATTTTTAATGCATAGGATTTTAACCTTCTAGAGGAAAGATGAGAGAATGAAAAAAGCAGAGGAGAAAGGGGATTTTCTTGTCCATAGTTTACACTTGAGCATTTTTCCCCTTGGAAAGTGCAAATTCATTCACTCATTTGCTGACCAGAATCGTGTCTCCACTAAGTGTTGGTTCTGTGTTGTGAGTGGTTGAGGTTCTGTGTTATCATAACGCACCCAGGAACCTCTTCATAAGATTTCTTCTCCCACGGCACTGGTGTTTTTTTGCCACCTCATGCTGCACTAACCTTTATCTCAGTCTTGTTTCAAAGGGCAGCCTTTTGTGTTTGGTCCTTCTCAGGTTTTGCATTGCAAGAAAAACATTGAGCCAATGGCTTTTGTTCAGTGTTTTTGATCTCCTTCCAAAGTTTGACTTACCTTTTGTTTCTGATGCAACTGGACAGATTTGGAGGAGTGGAAAGGTAGGAAAACCACATTCCTTTATGCTAAACTATAAAAGACTAATGCGTTCTTACCTTGTAATAGATATAAGTGACAAACATGTCTTCCTCACTTAGACTACTAGAGACTGTTGGCCGTATATATCCTGCTGTTACAAATTATTCTCCAGTTAGATAGCTTGAGCGCTAAACTGGAATACAAAATGTTTCTATTGAGATTTCTCCTTGAGGTGATGAATTCTGAACCATTCTGGTGGTAGTTCCAGAGTCAGGAAAAGGCTGTCATGAAACATGTCTAAGCATAACCCTATGTGTACATACAAAGCACCTTTTTTTCCTCTGATTGGCACATTTTAAAGCCCTGAACTGCAGTTTTAACCAGCCTCTTCATGGTGTTGAAGGATCCTGTTTAACAAGGGTCAGGCAGAGTTACACTTGGGCTGCCCAGAGCACAAGATATACACAGGGACGATGTTTCCAAGACAAGTGCTTTTCACGATCATGAAGAGGTAACAGGACAGCTGAAGGAGCTCTGTAAATGGCTGAGTCCTCTGTTTAGTTCGATAAATCAGCCTCATGTGGCAGAGAATTAAAATTTTTAACATGAAGTCTTTCTGCGACAGGACAGCACCTGACACTGAAATTACAATTCAGGAAATCTAGCAATGTTCTAACTCGACTAGCAAAGCTTCTCTTTCTCTTTTTATACCTTTAATCTCCAACCAACAGGGAGAAAAGTAGTCTGTGATGCGTTTGTCTTGTGTATGAGTCAGATTCTCACAGTCTTCCTGCTTCTCCCTGTTTATGTGACTTGTGTTTTTTCTGTCTTATAAAGGATATCAGAGGATCCAGCACAAGCTGGAATTCTGATACTGCTTGTAAAGATCCCAAACTGCAAGCAGGGCAGCATGGGTCTGAAGAAGGAGGAGGCTTGGAAGTGGGAATGCTGAACTGGAGTAATACTTTCAGTCCTCAGAAGTGCTGTCACTGCTAGTCAGAGCTGAACCCTTCAGCTTTGGGGACAGGGACATGAGAGAAGAATCACGCCCCACAGTGCAGAAACCCTGTCTCTGGGTCTTCCTGCCGGTGCGTGCTGGAGCTCATCTGATTAAAGCACTGGCCTAATAAATGGGATTCTGGGGTCAACTCCTAGCTGCGGCTGAGTCTTATCTGTCTTAAGGTAAGTTGGCAGGTTCTGCACCTTAACCCTTTGCTAAGCCTTCAGGAGCAGTACTCCAACCCGTTTTCCTGGTCTCCAACACAATCTTCATGGAGACCTTTCCCCTTTTTTTAGCCCTTTTAAGCTCTTCATGAAGACTTTAAAGGCTTGCTGATTTGTACTCAGCATTTCTTTGACTTGAGGATCATCAGGGTGCTCCCCAAATACAGAGTTTATTCCCCTTTTGTGTCTGAGAGATATGTATTGTATTACCCTCTGCTGTGCAAATAAGGAAACTGAGGAAGAAAGCTATTACATGATTCACTCTAATTGCACAATAAGTCAGTTGGTGCAGTGCTAGAGTTACTGCTGATCCCATAGACTTGTCAGCAGGTTAAAATCAGATGATTTGCTGATCTGGTGAGACTGTTGCCTGTATAATACAGGAACTTTATCTTGGGATATCTCAGCTGGGTTTCAAGGGGGTTTAAATATCCTTGCTCATACATTACTAGCTGCTGCTAGATTTTATAATGTTTCTTTCCTCTATGAGTTCAAACTGAAAACACTAGGAGGTTTGCATTAATGTAGTGCAGAAAAAAGGTTCTGCTCTCTGAACCTCCTGTGGATTAATGCTTTTCATCTAAAAGAAACCACAGCTGCCACAGCTGTTTTACGGAAATGTTGAGGATGACTGAAATGCTGCTTGCCTGTTTGTTTGGTAATTAATGTGGATTTGTCAAGCATTGCTCATCTGATGAGCACCTACTAGAAGAAGGTTGCACACTGACCTTTCAAGATCTGATTATTGCTTTGCATGATAGATAGATAGATAGATAGATAGATAGATAGAAAGAAGGTAGCTTAGGAAGCAGTTGTAACATGCAGCAAACCTACAGCATTTCTCCTCAAATTTCCTGTGGCCCTTTCCTAGATGCTCTCAGCATTTCTCATAACCAGGTTATGAGGTGGATTGTTTGTGATGTGATGGGGGTCTCCCTTTTGCCCTCATTTTGCAGTATAAATATGCCTATTACACAGATGAGCAGAGACAATGGGAAAGAGCTCTACCCTGTTGTGGCAGCTGCTTTGTACACGTAGAGAAAGTCTTACCCTGAGTTTATGTTTTGTGTGTGGATGTGCAGTATTAATTTAGAAATCATGCAACATAGCTTGTAGGATAATTGTAAACCTAACAAAAACATCAGGAGATTCCTCTTAGATTTGAGTTGGGCAAGAGGATAACTTGCAGTGGTAGAAGCAGATGAGAAAACTGTCTCATTCTGTGTAATCTTTTGAAAAAAAACCAGCCATTCAGTAAGATGCTGATGTGCCTATAGAGGCATTGTTCCTGCTTAGCTGTACAAAAGCAAACCAGAAAAGCAAGTGTCTTGTGGTGATAACTGCAGAGAACACTAGTCAGATCTGACTTCACTGTCCCTACCTAAACAGGCAATTAAAAAATAAACTGAGAATGTTGCAAAATTAATGTGCAAAGTAATGTGTTATGAAAGAGCATTAAACAATTAAAAATTAAGCTCAACCTTGCTGTGAGTTAACCTGAGAAACAGAACACGTGCAAATAATTACTTTTATCTATTTCTACTCTCAGCATGCAGTTCACTACTGGCATCCTCTGTGAGACATGTTTCAGTTCTGAATCTAGAAAACCACAGAAAGACCAACATCTTTCACTTTTGAAATGATGTGAGTTACACAAGACTCATGATTGTCCAAAGGTCAGAGCACAAGATCTCTCAACAAAGAGGCTTCTCTGTTCTGCTCTGGTGAAGCAGCTGTTGGCTCAGATTTCAGTTTATTCAGACACAATATGTGCTCTAGACAGATTCTCAGGCTACATAAATTAATGTCTCAACTAGTTATCATTTTCCCCCATCATTTTTTTTCCTATTGTCTATTTTATAAAATAAAACCCTTTGTGTTCAACCACAAGTGTCTTGATACAAAACAGATAAGATCTGTTTGAAAGTTAGTGCTGTTACAGACTTCTTTCCAGAACTTCTTGATTCACACAGGAGGATTTTTTTTTCCCTAGGTCAATAAACTGAAGTGGCACATTTTGCTGACAGCTTGCAAAGCATTGGGAGCTGAAGGTTTTAACCTTAAAAGTGCAAGGTGGTCTCTGCTACCCACGTTCAGCTATGAACTTCTGAAACTTTGCATTACAGCCATGGGAAGCTGTCAGTTCAGACTGAACTTCCTGTGCCAAATAAGCCCTCTGCTTGCTAAATTTATATTTTATGATCCAAATCCTCAATATATCAATGCAATTAATTCTAAACATGAGCATCCTCAACAGCTTCAAAACCAGCAGCTGCAATACCTCCCTATAGGTATATCCCACATGTTCCCACCTAACCCAAAGTAGTCCTGATATTACCACAGGACAGACATGCTCTGGACCCTCACAAGGGCAGAGAGACAGACTTGACCAAGAAATCCCTCTTTGCAGTTCAGTGTCCTCAGCATGCTGCAATGACAGGCAGCTTCAGCCAGTCACTGCAAGGCACAATTTGCTGAACTGGTATTGAACTTTTTGAAAATGGGTACTTTTGACTATTTAAAGCTTTGAGCTTTGTCTTAGCTCCAGTTTGTCATGGCATGAGTGCATAAAGAGAGGGCTGGCGAACTTCTGCACGAAGGTCCCCTTCTGAACTGCTCAGTCCAGAGCAGGGAACAAATCTAGCTTCCAAGGTGGCCACAGATGGCGGAAGGGAAGACACAGAGGCCAGAAAAGCAGCCAAGAAAGTGGGTTAGTTAAAAGTGCATTTTAGCTTTAGAAAAGTGGGGATTTGTGGGGGGAATAGGAAGGGTTAGAAGGTTCCACCCTGCTTTTTGAGCTGGACTGCCAGGCAGGCTCTTTTTCCTCCTGCACAAGCAGAAAGACAGAAATTGAATCTTACATGAAAATTGAAAGTTAAAGCTTTCCCAGCCTGCTGAGTTTCTTGCTGTATGCTGAATCCAGAGCTCCTCCTGGAGGTTCACAGAGTCCCAGCCCTGTCTCTTGACAGAGCTCACTGCTGCTGGGCAGCACCAGCAGCAGGCACTCCAAAACCCCATTACATGCAATAGATAGGTATAGGGTAACACAACAACCTTACATATGCCTATACATTGGCAGGCCTAGCTGACTGTGGTTAGTTCAGCCCCTTGGGTAAGCTGAGTCTAGTCACAAAAGTAAAGCTAACACATCTGGATATATTTACATATTAAATACATATGAAGACTTCCATTCCTCCTAAAGTTCATGTTTCATTTTTTGAGGAAAGAGTGCCAAACTTGGGATGGAGGTGGGAGGATGTGTCCATGTAAATCCTGTTTCAACCCACAAAACATTCCCTGCCCCTTAAGACAGTAAATCTGTGAATGCTGATGGACTGGGAGGTAACAACACTTATTACCTCCAAGGGAACAGATCACCAGCTCAGACCAACTGGCCTCCCACCTATTTTATTAAACTTAGCTCAAAAACCACAGATCCTCGACTTAGCATGCCTTGTCCTTCAATCCCAGGAGAATCAGCTGCCTGCTCTTTGAGAAAGCCATCTGAGGGGGCACTGCCTTAAAAACAGCCTGGGTAGCACCGGCTGGTGGGCCAGCACAGGGGGTAAAGGGTTTGGGCTTGCACCTCACCCAGTCTCCTGGAGACAGCTTTTGTCTGAAGCTGATCTTGGTAGAGGAAGACAACAAATAGCTGTATTGCACAGCAACTGCACAACTAGCAGGAGATGTTTAGTTGCAGGGAAGGAAAGTCAAATGAGCAGACACACAAACAAAACACAAAAGCACAAGGATGTGTAGCATGCAGGAGAGAAGGGGAGCAGGGCAGCCAGTGTGACCCTGCCAGACACAGCCATCCTAACTACAAAAGGTTGTTCAGGAATTTCTAGTCACACATTAACATTTCATGACTATATCATCTAGCTTTATCTGCAGATACTGCAGATATTGATCCCAAGTGTATAGTTCAGCAATGGCCAGGTAATTACATGTTGATAATAAAACCACTTAAATTGCGATCAAAGTCACATCAACCAGGTACATTTTTCCTACAATATACACCTGACTGAGCAGTGCTATGACAATGGGTCTTGTCATGATTTCTGTAATGGGGACAGATGTGAGAAAATAGGACAGCTACGTGAGATTATACTATCTGTAATTTCTTAAACTAATCCCTTCTGTTAAATAATTTCTGAGACTAAAGCCTCCTCATGTTTCTAAAAAAAATGAGATCATTAAAATAATATAAACTCTACATCACAAAAGACTGAGATTTTCTCATTGCAAATATTCTTTGTGCACACCCAATCCATTCTTCCACCCCCCACAGCCATATACACTGCCAGCACGTGTCCATGCTGCAACAGTCCCTTGACATTTTGTGACACCTTTAGGATTTACAGAGTCAAACACAAACTGCTCAAGCAATTGAAATCTTTCCACACTAAACAATGAATGGTGGTCTCAAATCACTGCTCCAACACTTTATACACACATATAAATAGACATGTGTATATCAAATGTGAAACACTGTACACACACACTTACTTTAAGGAGATTCTAATCAGATGCAGGAAAAAATGAATTTTTTATTTGCATCACTTCATATTTGCCTATAATATTTTTTTTTTCATGTTTAAACGACTTGATCATTCTTCCTTTCAACTAAGGCCTGGAAAGTGTAACACATATTTCTGAAACAATGAGACCTTTGGGTCAGAAATGGGTAGAGGGAAGTATTTTGGGCACATTAAAGAATCTCTCACAACACAACTGTTAATTGTGAAGGAATGCAGCCCAAACACCACAGCATACACTGGGGTGGGGGTTTATTTGTTGGTTGGTTGGTTTTCTTCAGCCAAATCACCTTTGAAGAATTCTTGAATTCTAGCCTGATGAAATACTAAGACATCGAAAAAATGTTTCTGATTATTCTCGCACCCTCTAAAGAGCACTGTATCCTAATGATAGCGTAACAAGGGTTCTTAGAGTTTTGCCTAATAGGAAAAGAAATTTACTACAACCATGTTACAGAAACATGACACAAAAATATTTATTTACAACATATAAATTATTTTTACTTTTTATTAATATATTTTCACCTTTTTGAAGCTATCTGGATTAAAAATGTCCAAACCTGCTAAGAGAAGAAAATATTTTCAGAATAAATCAGGAACAAGAAAGGAAGTCATCTATAGTACACCATCTGCTGCCACAGTCCTCTTGTAAAATATGTTACAGTTAATAGCGACTACATTTACAGTAACATGTTGACACTATTCACTTTCAACTGCTTACATACTAAACAAATACCATCTTGACATGAAGTGAGACATATGTTCAAAAAAAGGAAGAGCCATTTGTCCCAGTGTTATCTGAATTTACACAGGAAAGAGCCACTCCCTCAGCTGAATTAAATCCCTAGAACCCATCTGCCTTTGAAGAAAACCAATCTCCCAAATAAATATAGCAAGAAGCACTTCAATTCTGGAGGTCCATGGTGTATTTTGGTTTGTGTACATCAGTATAATATTTCTGAGTACAGCTTCACCAACCACACAGGTCCTAGACTGTTAACTGGTATGTGAATCTGTCCTCCAGAATCACCAGCCCTCTATACACAAGCTTTCAAAGCAGCTCACCCAAAATAACCAGTTTCATTTCTTCAACTCTTCATAAATTTTTTTGCTAAAGTGTCTGGTCTGAGATCAATAAGCTGAAGACGACTGAAGCTTCCCAGGATCAACATTTGGCCAAAACACTGTTGGAGGTCAGCAGTCAGATGCTGGCTTGCAAAGAAGAAGACCTTCCCTAGGATTTTTTTCTCCCCTATGAAGGGTTTTCACATGGAAAGTTCTTAAGCAAAACCAGCAGGTCCACATTTTCCAAAGCAGACTGAAAGTCACTTCAGTTTCAAACTGGAGGCTTAGTAGACCTATTTTAGTTAGGTTGCAGAGCACTTCAAGTATGCCAAGTGCTACCTAAGTGCCAAGTATTGGAAAACTACTAATTTGACCAGGAGAACAGATGCTAGGAGCCAGCTTTTTCAAGCTAACCATGGGACTATGTTGGCACAGCCTTGTATTTAGTCATACTTCAAGCGTCCACAAGCACATGACCAGCCTTACATGGTGATGCAACCAGTGTATGCTAATACATTCTGTACCCAATTCAGAGATTTGCATAGACTGCACACCTTGAAAACAGGATTCAAGCCAGAAAGATTAGCAAATGGATTTGAAATAACTCAAAATATTTGTTATTTTACTAAATATTTCTGCTTTCAGTTGGCCTCTCATCCTGAATTTCAGCAAGCCTTAAAACCAAATAACATTTTGTTAGTGTTTGGTTTCCTACTGAGAGTTCAAAATTTTTAATTTAAGGCAGTTTGTTCTTTCTCTCTCTCTCTCTTTCTAAAACAAAAATTTAATAGTTCCAGATTTTCTCTACTCTCAACAAAAACAGACAATTTTCCTGGTACCTCCAAATTGTAGGGCAGAATTCACACAGTTTTTTCCACTAGAAAATTTATCTAAAGTGGCAAGGCTTGATTCACCTTTCATATGGATAGAAACTGAAAGCAATTCCACCATAGAGTGAAAGTCCTGAAAAACTGAAACTCTTCCCAAGGTTCGGGTTTCATCCATGGGACTCATCTTGAAAGGTTCTGAGTACACCATGTCTAGAAATACATATTTCCTTATGCTTAATCTAAAATCTATCTGAGGGCTATTGCAGCCTGTCAAACATCCAGCAAATCACAGGCTAAAGCCTTTAGGAGAAGGGGTCAGTCTTCTCTTGCTATAGATCTACAGAAACCAAGTGTCCTGCTATTCCCCAAATGGTTCAATCATCAGTAAAATTTAAATTCATTTGAAAACAAGAAACCTGTATCAAGGATTCTACTTCCTACACCCCTAAGACCTCCAGTGTTTTTACTATTTCCTTGTGACTGACAGCAGGCTACTAGCATAAAGCTTCAGTCTTATTTAATAAACTTCATTGGTACAAAGCAGCCTATTTTTGATTTGTATCTGAACAGTGATTTCTCTGTATACATGGTAGTTTAACACTCAGGAGTGGCATTTGTCCCTTAGGCTAAAAAACTATCATTTGGACAATAACAC
The DNA here is from genome assembly GCA_035583185.1 of Anabacerthia variegaticeps. Classification (NCBI taxonomy): domain Eukaryota; kingdom Metazoa; phylum Chordata; class Aves; order Passeriformes; family Furnariidae; genus Anabacerthia; species Anabacerthia variegaticeps. The sequence goes on along the minus strand of JAWWEW010000078.1, from coordinate 122,462,398 downwards.
ATTACAAATAATCCAGAATCAGCTTTTAACCAGATTTATAAAGGCATTTCAAATGCAACACACTGGTATTATTTCCATTCAAAAACTATGCAAGAGAAAAGAACTCAATGCTCAGAAATCAGAACTATTTTGAAATTGTATCATTAAAAATGTGCTACTAATTCTTTTGACGGTTACTATTACCATTCAAAGTAAAGACTCACCCTAGAAAGACAAGGTGGAGGAGAAATACACAGAAAGGTCAAATCTCTTCTGGATTTTTGACAGGGTTAGTGAAAATCAGTTTTGTTTGGCAGGGATCTATAGGGACTTGGAATTTTAGTTTTCCTCAATCACTGTAATTCTATAACCAAGGTGGAAATAGTTCAAAATGGAATTCGAGTTGACCTATAGTAGTGCATGGGATATTTTGGCCAAAGTTAAAACAAAACGAATAGCCTAACCCACTTCAAAAAGCCTACAGAAGAGTCTCCTCTTAATATCTAGGACACCATAAGTTGCTCCAGGCAGACTATTTAAATCTTCATGCCTAAATGAATAGCTATTAGCTCTTGGGCTCAAAGGAACTTGCAAGTCAGGACATGTATAATGCTGAAAAAAGCTAATATTCAAATAGTCTGAACCAAATAACCCTTTAGTATAGGGCCCTGATGACTTACTTAACTTTCTCATTTCAACAATGACTCGAGATCTGTGCGTAAGTGAGGCACACAGGTTTTACAAACCAGAAGATATGGTAAAATATAAATAAATATAAATACTCTTACTAACAACAACAAATCTCTGCCTGAGGCTAAAAAAACCTGATGCTTGGAGGTTTTGGCAACTATTGCATTTTTTTTTGCTGGTTTTTAAACTAGTTTTGTAATATGGCAGTAACAGTATTGTTAGCAAGATCAGCCATAAAAAACACAGCTTGTATGAAATGCAACCACACTACATCAGTAAGGTTATAAAACAGCATTGCAGCTCTTTACAGTTGCACTATAACGCACAGTGCTATAGAAAGACCGTGCTCTTAGGAAGCCCAGGCAGCCAGCCTCTTCATTTCATCTTCATCCTCTGCTCTCCTTCTGGTTGATGCTGCAGAGAAAGAGACAATAACCATCAACTAATGTAACAGTCAGAACCATTTTATCTGTTAGTATGAGGACTTCAATAATGCTTTGCACTTTGAAGATCTCAGATCAGTATACTGAGTAGTAATTCAAACATAGATAACGTAGAAATGAAACTCAAGAGAGGCACGACTATTTTGCCCCATCATTATCTCACATATAACCTTGAAGTTAGAAATATAGGTCTGATGTAATTCCTACTGCAAGACTCCCACAGAAATTAGATTTAATCTCTAAAAGCTGTCAGAAACAGAACGCGTCCACAAGAATGCTGCCAGTTCTCTATCACCACATAAACAGGCCAGCTTCACATCCTGCTGCCTTTCAAAATAGTGCTGAAAGGTTCTGCATATGCAAGTCCAGTCTCCAGATGAACTCACTCCATTTTAATGGGACGTGTCATTTACTAAAGGCACAAAGAAATTCCTGAACTTACTATGCTCAGGTGACATCAATTAACTACAGTGTTCACAGCAACAGCAATCCCCAGCTCTGTATCAGGTCCCACACACACTTTCTCCCTTTGCACCCAAATCTCCTATCACACATCTTCCGCATTCACCAAACTAAAGGCTCACCCAAATAGCCTTCATTTACTGACATACAAACTGGATGCCTACAGGATTCAACCTCAGGCTGTGTCTCCACCTGCATGTGGGCTGTGCAGGTCAGGACTGGCACCCCTCCCAACCCCAGTGGGATGCTGTTACTAGGTGTTCCTGGAACCAGCTGGCTCCTGCCTGCAGCACCCACACAACCAGGAGCCACCGTGTGGGGAGGACTGCAGCTACCACCTTCAGGAACTAAGGGCAGGAGAAGGATATGGGACACCACAGGTCCTGTCCCTATCCTGCAAATGCCACTGGCTCACTGTGAGACTGGGGAAGGTCACTCTTCCTCGCTCCATCACAGTTTCCTCATCTTCAAGATCAGGAGGGTAACATGCATCTCCAATTAGAAGTGTTATAGATCCATTAACTATTCTGATTTTGCTGCTGCTGTGTAACAGTAAGCATCAAGTTTCAGAAAACATAAACCAGTTTTGCAAGGCCCTAACTATATGATTGTAATCAGCTAACTGCCTTAAGTAGCCATAGAGACAGATGAAGTAAAAAATTAAGATAGTGAGAAGCACATGGAGATAGTCTGGGTTTAATGAAAATGTGAACTGCCACAGCTGGATCTGGAAGACAATGTATGAAAAAGTCATAATTGTCCAGAATGCAATTTGCACTGTTTTTCTCATTTTTTGGTTTGTTTGGGGTTTTTTTTTGGTTCTTTTTTTACTAGCTGCTCTGCAATTGCCTTCTGTAGATGAGGCCACAGTCTCAGTCTGAATGTCTGAAACTGCATCTCAGGATTTAAGTGCCTATATACTCCGTGCACCTGGAAGTTTTCATTAAAGAACTGCTCTCTATCTATACTAATATTGTCTCGAAAGTTTTTTTCCTCAATTTTAGGCAACACCAAAACACATGTAATAGTCTCTGAGCTGAGCTGGTCTAGGTAACCTGTTCTGCAGCAGAAAGCACCATAAACAACCTGTGTCACATGCGTGCTGTCCTTACCATGAAATAATCATATTCTTTTACTAGCATCAGTACACAGCAAGTCTTTCAGCTGACAGGGAACAACCGGGACACGGTGAAAGGTGGAGTAAAAGTTGACTGCCTCTGGCTTAATTCAAAATAAACAGGATAGAACTAGAGAAAAATAAGACTACAGCTCAATACCAGGAATAAGCCTATTCAGTAGAAAGAAAGCAAAGGAATGAAAATATTTCTTTAAATGTGCAGTTCCTGCTGCCTCCTTCATTTCTAATTAAAATACCAGTGGCAAATATCAAACCACTACCCTACAAAGCTGGATCTTTGTGACGCAAACATTTTGAATCTAGGTCAGACTCTAATTAAAAGAGACTAAGGATTTAATTGCAAAAAAAAAGTCTTCTCATTCCTCAGTGATCTCACTACATTTCAGTTGGAGATTCACTGGTATATCTGCAAGGTCAAGGTTTCCGAGTTCTCCCCAAAGCTACAGAGAATTTAGTCCTAAATGCTTTCATAGAGCAAAACAGAATTACACTCTGCTTTTCCTGTTAAACAGATACAAAGATAAGAAAAGGAATTTGTAACACTTAAAAAGCTAGAGTTAACTACATATCTGAAAATCTCTCTTCCTCTCCTCTTTCTCACAGCATGGCTTAATAATGAGAAATGTAAAATAGCAAGCAGGCAATTTACCAGGACGAGAAGGCAGCGATGTGGACGGAACACTTGGCAACCTGACATCTCTCATTCCCTTGTTCAGTTCCTCTTGCTCCAGTTCTTCTAATTCTGCCATCAACTCATCCTAAATTCAAGGAAAACATTATTTACAAATGCATTGTACTGACAGGGATAGCAGGCAAGGGCACATTTAACCACCACAAAGCAAAGCACTAGTGAAAAAGAGGTTTACACCTGAAAACACATATCAAAACGCAGCATATCAAAGGTATAATTTTTACTAAGTAAGGGCAATAACAGTAAACCTTAATTGAACATTGAAAGAAGGACAATGGAAGTTAGAAAGAGGATAAGGAACAAAATTAGAAACAAAACTGACAGCAGTACAATACTTGTCAAAAAGGCAAACACGGGGGAAAAAGTCTCCCTGCTGTTCTCAGGTTTGTTCCAACTCTAGACCCTGTATTCTTCAACAGACTCTAATTTTAACGTGTTATTTCTCCCATCTTAAAAAGCAAACAGCTTCCACTGATTACAAGGTAGACTGCCATTGAATATTATGCTTCAACCCTATCACACAAGTCCAGGATTATGCACAATTTCAAAGCAGCACTGGAATCAGAACTGTCCCCTGGGTCCTGCTGTTCACTCCTGAAGCACACAAAACTCTTGTGCTTTTAGCTGCAGAAGCTGATTACGACAGATGATCTAATCCACTTGCACAATGCTAAAAATAAAAAGGCTGTACACTTTTTTAAAAAGTAAAGAACTTACTCCTTGGATGGAGTTTCACAAGAAAAGGCAGCTAAATGTTACATATTTGTACAGAAGTGGACCTTTGCCACATTGATAAAATGGTTTAAAAAGAAACAATGGGCAAAAGTGGCTGAGGAAAGTGTTTGTATAGCAAAGTAAGAGCTACTAGGTATTGAAATAGGCTTTGCCTACACATTTACACTTTATCACCAATGCAGAAGTTGAAATGATAGTTACATGGCCACCATCAGCCTTCCTACCTAGATTTACTTTCTCATGGTTTTATAATTTAAGGCCAAAAAAGGGCTACAGTTTGCCTACCTGGCCTAGTTTACAGTGCAAATCCTTGGATATGATCTAAAAACTTCAGCATCAGGTCTACACCTGATGATGTTCAATTTACAGCTGATCACTCAAGGAAATATGCAAGCTGGGACCCCATTTCACTCAGGCATTTAGTTGAGATGTAAGTCTGCCTGTACTCTAAGTGCATCAGTCAGTGCTGTGAATACAAACTTCGTAAAAAGTTAGCATGCAAGCAGTTGCAAAGTCAATGGCAAGAGGTATTTCTGAAAACCTCTAGATGGTCATCCAACCCTCTCCCACACCAAATCAGTCCTTTCCCACCTCTGCTGAACAAGTGAACAATTAAGAGGTTGTGTCAGTCACGACAAGCATTCTTAAAAACAAACAAACAAACAAACAAAGGAAACAATGATCAAGAGCCTACACCTTGATCATCATACTGTAATAGCTAGAACATTTGATCTCAAAATGGGAGACTAGTTTTATGTTCTATTCATCCTTGAGCATGGATTTAGCTAATAATTTCTTAGTACTCATGAACTGCTCTACAACTAGGCTGTGGAGCATTGCAATAGCTACAACAAATCCCCTTTCTCCTCTCAAACCTAGGCCAAAGTGAGAGCAGAGGGAAGATACCATGTGAATTTGCAGTTTCCAGGCTTTGCCCACTGGATGGTGTGTATTTTGCCTTTGATACCAGAAACGGGACTCCAGGATCACCCCTCCCAGAGAGCATGCTACCCAGGTAGGACAGAGCTTTTCGCATTCTTCAGGACAAACACTGTGTCAACCCAGGGAGAAAGAACCCTTATGCTTCTGTGCCTGCCTGGAGCAAAAGAAATCACATGCTTCCATGATCTCCTTAAACCCATGGCACACATGTGAAGAGAAAATGCATCCAAGTGTGTGGCCAAAACATCCCCCAAAAAAATAAAATTCAATATCATCCCCCCACAGAAATCACCTCATAACTAAGCAACTGAGTCATTGATTCTAGCACTCTTAAGCTGCAGTGGACTGCAAACCAGATTTCCCAGTTACTGCCCAGGTGCTGTAAGTATTACGCTCCTATGCAAAAGCAGGTGCTGGCACAACAATGCCACATGTGCCAGTGGCACAGGAACATGCACAGAACAGGAACCATGCACATCAACTTCAACTAGCACCTCTTAGGAACTTCCAGGTCAATCTACAACATGCTTACTAAGGCTAGACTCCTAAAATTTAAGCACTGATTAAAAGTAAGACACCGTACAGCTGTTTGGGATGGCAGTATGTTTTTCAATTTTTTTTGAAGCCCAGTTTATACAGGCCAAATCCCATTCCTTGTGCAAGTAATGACTAAATGTTTCTTGGAAAGTCTATTTACATTTGAATTGGAAAAACAGGAAGGCAGGTAATAGGAACAAAATACAAAGAATTATTCCTGCTTTCAACCAATTTTAACTGGAATGAAGCCTCCTCCTCCTCCCAATCAAGCAAATACATACAATATCACATTTGTATTTCTCTTTGTCATCCATTTGGGCACACAGGAACAAATTAGTCAGGGACAGAGGGAATCATTTGATTATTCAGGACATTCTTCAAATTATCCCTAGTGCTTGGTCATTTTAAAACAAAATTAAAAACAAAACCAAATTCATTGTGATACTGAGCCTGATCCCTAGATCCACATTTCACAGATCACAAGAATTTTGAGTATCCTTCACCCCTGAGTCCTCAGTCATGGCTGGATCAGAAATAAGTAATAACCTGCTTAGATAGACAAAATCAAATCCAGGGATACTGGATGAAAGCTACTGTAACAAATTTTCAGAAGGTCCTAAATGCCTTGTAGGGGTTTCAGAAGAAAAGAGCTAAAGGAAGAAACCTTACTGCCTTCAACAAGTATTACTTCTACCCAACAGATCTACTTCTGTATAAAATCTGGAAAAAAAGGGAAAGGATCTGCATCTCCCAGCACCGAAAACAACCTTAAAAAAATGGTTCAAATGTTCAGAACTGTGAACAGTAGCCTGTTCATGGCTCAGGAACATGCACTTAGTCAAACAGATGTCTATTTGGAGCACAAAAAATTATATGTTTCAGTGTCCACTTAGAGTAGTACAAATTACACGTTTTAGTGACCTCCTCCTTCCATGGTTCAAATGAGAAAAACAACTACAGGAGTGCAGTTAATGCTTTTCTTAAAATGTATAGATAAATAATTTTTTATATTTTACATACATTTTAGTATATTGCATATTTTATATATTCATATTTTTATTTGGTTTTATATTTATATACAAATCATCCACTTGTCCTAGATATGGTAAGCTAGAACCAACAAATTTCACATCCACACCTTCTGTGAAACAAACCACTGCACAACAAAATAACTATGGAGTCATCTAACAATTACAACTCAGAGGCCTGAAGTACTAACCTCATCAAACTCATCACCAAAGGTGGCTCGGTTTGAGATAGCATCTGAAATTTCCTGGGCAACATCTTGCTGTTCGGTGATATCTTGCATCAAATCATCAATTTTGTTCAAGTCCCTGGAAGGATAGCATGAAAACATTTTTTTAAAAATACATCATTTGAATCCTACAGAAGAGACTCACTTGAACAGACCCTATTTTGTTTTTATGCCCATGGCTGTATAAAGAGCAGAACTCACAGGGAGTAACTTTCCTCACCCACACCTTAACACCTACACTAACAAGCTTCTATGTGCTTTGGCCAGTCCAACTTCTTCCACTTTGGGACTGTAACAAAAGACAAGCTGCGGCAGAGTGTGTCCCTCTCCCTCTCTGTGCTTCTCACACCTCTGCCAGGCAACAGTCACATCCCTGGGCAGATCCTCCATGGTCAGCATCTTTACAGGCCTTTCAGTACTTAAATGGAGTTTATAAGAAAGACAGCAATAAACATTTCCAGGGCCTGTTGCGATAGGACAGAGGGTATGGTTTCAAACTAAAAGAGGGTCAATTTAGACTTGACACAAGAGAGAAATTTTTTATAATGAGGGTGGTGAAACACCAGCACAGGTTGTCCAGAGAGGTGGTGGATGTTCCATCCCTGGAAACTTTCTAGGTCAGGCTGGACAGACTCGGAGCAACCTAGTTGAAGATGTCCCTGATCACTGCAGGGTGTTTGGACAAGATGACCTTTAAAGGTCCCTTCGAACAAGTATTCTATGATTTCATGGATCTTTTTTGATGTTAAGCTTTCTCCAGAACCAGAGCCAACTTAAAGAGAACTGTACCCCATTTAAAGGCTTCCCCTTATTGTTAAGTTAATTATTGTTTCAGTTCCTGTTTGCTTCTTCCAGAAAAACCTTTCTGATTTAACTCTGTTTATTCAGGCAGGAAAACACCCCTTGAAACAATATAGGACATATTTTAAAAAAAAATTTAAAAAGAGGCTAATTTTTTTTTGTCTATGTCATATTTTTATTTGGGTCTAATTAGTACTTTGAATTCCACAGTCCAGCTTATGGACTATGAGGAAAAGAGTTCACTTAGTTTCTATAACTTAATTTTCTTCTGGACAAGCCAAGGGCAAAGACCAGTCTCCACTGCCAAGACAGAAAGAAAAAAAAAAATAGGTACCACACAGATTTCACTAGTTAAGTGAACTTCCTTCTAGACCTCATGTTAAGATATTTTTCCCCCAAATATAACACTACAGCACCAACAGCATTCCCGATATGAGATGCCTTAACCAAAAATGAAGTCAAAACTGTCTAACTTGATACAACAGTCTGCAGTGATGGAATAGTTTGAAAGTGATCAGTAAGCCCAACTTGAAAGATATTAGAAAGCACTTACATATTTTCATGAACTTTTTTCATAGCTTGTGCAGCATAGCCCATATTCTTGAGCACTTCTGTGTTGGTGTGGGAATTTTCCAATGCTTCTCTCTGGAACTCAATGGTTGAAAGTGTTCCATCAATTTGACTCAACTGTTTCTCATATCTCTTTTTCCTCTTCAGTGCTTGTAAGGCAGCTGAAATAGGAAGAGACAAAGTCCACTCTGTGTTTTCACAGTAAAATGCAAGGACAAGTAGTTCACCACCAAGCCAACCTGCAGAATTTGTAATTCTCACTCTCCTACCTTACTAATAGGGAGACAAACTTTGACCACACCAGCTCAGCAGCCTGTTTATCACCAACATGCTGTTGCATGAATATGCTGGGAAGCCTCTTTTAGATTAACTCGTTTTAGAACCACAGGGAAGAGCAGCTTCTTCCTCCACTGCGGGAGATCTTGAACTCCATCCTATGCACACAGGCAGAGCAGAGAAAATGGGGAGGAAAAAGCAAAACATCAGAGAGAAGTCAGAAAGGAAAAAACAGAGGAAAGAAGAAGTTGCAAAACATAAGTCAAAACTAAAGAAGACAGCATAAGATCTGTCATGATAACCACACTGCCACCAATGCTGCTTTCTGAACTTTATCTCAGCAGTAGTAACTGTGAAGTGTAAGCCCAAATGGCCTAGCCATGCAGGTGGGTTAGATCAGAGGACTCATATTTCTCTGGCTTTCAGCTGCATGTATTTCTTACAATCACTTTGGAATATGACCTTTAAACCTTAGAATTTGAAAACATATAGAACTTTGTAGACACAGGCACAGTCAAACCCAGCTACATTCCATTATCTTTGTAAATTGTCAAGACAATTATATTTGCTAAGTTATAAGCAGCATACTTTGCCCAGAGTAAATCATTACCAGAATAAATGTACATGACAAGTAGGAGAAAAGGACTTTCTCTTGGCCTCAGGGTGTGGAATACAATCTTTCCACAGGCATTTCCTGACCACCATCCCTTCCAAACTACAGATGTGCCAGGCATAAAAAAAAAACCCAAACAAAACCAGGAGACTGAGTTAAGCCATTGTTTTTTCAATCCCATTAACACCCATGTTCCTCCCCTTGTTTTCTACGTTTAATTTTTTAATGAGGTTCGGAGAGTACAAGCAACAGCTCTGCAATCCCCCAGACTCAACCAACAGAGGCAACTATTGTTGCCTATGGAAATAATGATGCAATAAGTACTGCATCCCATTCAAATAATTGCTCATTTACAGTAACACAACCTTGACACTGGGATACACAACTTTCCAAATGAAGTTAGGATCCCTCCAAGAAGGGGGCACAGATTTATGGTGTGCAACAACACACTAAAGAAAAAAAATAAAAAAATCAGCGCTTTGTTGACAAATGCTTGAATCAACACGGTCAGAATTGCTCATCACGAGCTATGCAAGGACAGGCTAAGATTCAAGCACATTCAGTAAGATGTTTCAAGACAGCAAAACACAATCACAACAGATCAGTCATGATATTCAAATTCAAGATTTTCATAGGTTTTGCAAGATAGTCCAAAAATCAGGCACATTTCAAAGAAGATGCATGAACACCGGATGATTGTCTTGCAAACGGCAAATATGAGAACTGTAAAATTCTCACTGGCAATTCCAAAATGCATCATTTTTACTTAATTCCAAAGAAACTGTACCTGCTTATTATTTTCCTACTTATTTATGCTTATTATTGGTAGTGTTAGGACACCAGCCATTTCCTTCTTTAGCTTTCCTTGAATCAAATTTGATCCTATATTCTTAGCTTAGGAAGCTAGAGATTACAGACAAATATAAAAGTCTGAAACTGTACATAATACCAGCTGTGCCAGAGAGGACACTAAAGCACTAACTTGCTGATACAGAAAGGTTTCAGTCGGAGTAAGCATCTACCATGGGGCAGTATTTCCAGTCAGTGTTACTCAGAAATGGGACTCTGCAGTGGTGCTGTTATTATTGGCTGCTCACAGAGAAAATGGATTTCCTCAGTGACACACAAAGCAGTTGTTTTTAAAATCCTGAAGATTATTCAATTAAACCACACCCAAATTAAGAAACATTCTGTGACCTCACCTATTCATAAAAAGCTTTTCCTACTTAACGCAGTGTGGCATATTATCTTCATTCTCTTCAGTTTTACCAGTAACTTACAGAACAAAGCACTTTGTAGGAAATTAATTCGTACTCCTCCATTATAAACCAAGGCATAATAAATTCCCAAACCAGACTGTATGTTTTTCCTGATTTGTATTAAATGAATGTCTTTTATTGCACAGTGTTTTATTATAGTAGCTCCTATAGCCCATTAATGAATATTTCCTTGGTATTTGAAATCTATTTTTTCTGTGTTTTACAGAGTATTGTGAACTTTTAGCGCTTTTCCACTGCACATTACAAGCATTTTAAAATTTCTGTGCAACTCTCACAGGTTTGAAATGCTTCTGCACTATAATGCTACTGCATTATAATCACCAAACAGGAGAAGAACATATCTCTCAAAAAATAATGAAATTGAGCACAGAAAACAAACTTACTTCAATAAATTCAAAGAATAGTACTGAAAAATGGTGTTGTACATTCCAAAGGTCTCAAAGAAGGAAGACAGCCCAAGGAGGATGAATCTAAGCAGGAGTAGAATCTGAGGAAGCAAGTGTCATTAATATCAATTCAACTGCGAAGAGGTGGAGGTCTTCTCCGGGGCGGGGAGGGGAGGGGGGGAAAGCAGTCTCACACACTTTTTCTGTTGTGCTCCGAAGAAGCCAATTCAACTCCTGCATTTTATAATGGTTAACAGTTGGCTGGGCTTTAGCACATTTCCTGTACTCCTGATTCCAGCAAGCAGGATACAGCTCATAGATTAGGAACCACTACTTCTAATGTGAGTTTTTATTTTATAGTCAAGATCAGTGTCTGGAATAACAGAAGACTATTATGTCTGTTTAAGTATGCACATTAATGAACTGCTACTATTAACATAGAGAAGGCCACTTTTCCAATATCATTACTATGCTTATACTTTATTAAGGAAGAAGAAATGGCTAGCTGGGCAGTAGTAATCCTAGCCACACTGAGTATCCAGTTTTCAAAAGCAAGATCAAAAGCAGTGACACAGGAAGAGTTGTGGGATCCTCCTCGTGGTTCCATGACAGATCAGAATGAAAAGAGACAGTACAGTGATAACACCTTTACCTGTCAAGCCCACCACCAACACCTGCCAGTACAGGAAGCAACACTGATCTCATCTTCTGAAGCAGAAATAAAAGGATTGTCTAGTAAACCTTTACATTCCCAGGAGGAAACTGGTGGAGAAGGAAAAGAGTGTTTCTTCAAAAGATGTAACCATTGTGAAAATACTGGATCTCATTCTTGGATACAGGTCACAAACCCCCACCTCAGTCCTGCAAGGGATGGATAGATCGCAACTTCTGACCTCCCCTATACCAGGGACAACCAAAGGTAAAGCTGCTGAGGCCATGAAAATCATAGGACCCTAATTAAATTCACTGCCAGTGTGCATAAACCTTAAAGCCTTGTGGAGGAAGCCACATATGGTTACAACAGAACTCAAGAACAGTAATGGACTGAACCAGTTATAAGTATTCCAGTTCATGGCAAGACACTTGAAACACGATCATGAAGATCACAGAACAATCACCACAACTCAAAGGACAAAGACACAACTAAGGACTTTCTCACATCTCCCCACCAGAAACCCTCAGTCCCAACCTATTCCACGCCCTGCCACAGACAGGACTGTCCTGTACGTAACACACAACTACCACACTGCTGTTTGGTTTCAGTGGCCTCCCAGTTACAACTACCTCACTGAAAAGGAATGCTACATGGCTACATAAGCACTGCACAAACATAACACACAACATATTTAGCAGCATCTACCTGTAAAACTCTCCTTGTTATTCCAGCTTTCTTCAAAGGTTTTGTCCTCAGTAGTATTATGTGGTTCTTTATGGTTAAAATTTAATCCTGTTCTGGATGGCTTCTCTTAACTTTGTTCTTTTTATTTAGCTGGTTTTTTGGGGGTGTTTTAATATCTGTGAAAGACTCCAGGCTGAAACAACACACATTCACATATATCTTATTTTCACAGTTACAGGTGCACTTCGGGAAACATGGTTTCTTTTAAACAAAGTTCTCAAATATTCAGTATCACTTTCTGTCCTTTAAATTTTCCTGTATGACCTTCAAAATAATGGAGAAGAAAGGCCAGGTCATCAATCAAGTTAGCACTTGTGTTAGCACTGGTTGAAACTGAGATACCCCAAAAAGTACAGCAAGAGATAAAAAACAGCAACAAAAAAAACCCACAAATATGCCTGGAATGCGACGAGATTAAAAGGCATTGCTAACTGTGAAACAAAAAATATTGCTTATCATGACATAACTTCTGCAAGATGGATTCCAACAAACGTTTCAAAAACCCTGAAGCAGTCTAGCCACAGTAAGTAAGATATTAATGGGGAATGCTGGAAATGTATCTAATAGCTAATTTCAGATTATGTACAGGAACTCTGGAGATACTCACTTCATAAAGGAAAAGCCAGAAGTATTTAAGTGATGTTTCACATCTATTTGCATAGCTAATGCATTACAGCTTTTAAATAAAGTTAAGCCTAATGATGTCACATGAACCCAACTGAGAATCATATGAACTCACGAGAAATTGCTGGTGCTTGAATCTGCTCTCTCATGTGTTGGTGTAACTGACTCAGACTCATGCACCTAAAAATCAAATGAGATCATGCTAATTTGGTGCATTTTCTATCCCCAGATAGAAATCTTGCTCCAGTCATGGACAGTCCCATTTTAATTTCCATAGACTTCTCCATAGGTGCAAAAAAACCCAGCCCACATTAAAAATTACCTGTGAGATCCCTTTGAAATATTCATTTTAACAAGGCAATGTAGATTAAAACCTTTATTCTCTCATTTGTGTGTATGTTTACATAATGTTACAATAGATGCTGGTTAGCACAGATTTTCTCTGGGCTATACAGCAACTGACATATAAAATTAAGACATTATTAGGGATTTAAGTTCACTCATTATCCTGCTAAATTCAAGGACTTTGGCACAGCGAGGTTAGTTTATCTTGTTTCTCCTCTGACTGTACTTATACTATGCCATTTTGGCTTTAGAACCATTTTTGGCATGGAAAAAAACTGTCACATTGCACATCTTGCCCTACTCCTGCCTGTTTACTGTCCTTAACTGTTGGTCCTTGAGCAAATGACAAGATAAAAGGGAGTCATTTTTAACCATTATCAACTCAACAATCCACTTTGCCGCATGACTTCACGAACAATTTCATCAATAAAAAGCTAGGGAAATTGCATATTGAGCACAGCAGTGGAAACAACAATCTGGGACAAAAGCTTCAGATATCAAACACTGCATGCCTAAAGCACAAGGACAAAAAAACACCTGAAACCAGCATCAAACAGCTGAGTTAAAGAAGCAGATCCACTTTCTCCCAACAAGTTCTCATTCCTGCCTGTGTACCATCCTCTCCTTCACAGGTGCACAAGCACTCCATGCAGCTACCAGGTCAACAGGATAAGAAGAACTTAAACTACCATGGGTAAAAAATGTAACCCAGACAAAAAAGCCCACAAAACTTTACAGCGGCATCCAGCTTTCTGAAACACATACTTTGGTGAGCTCTGCTAAGGGAAAGGAAGGGAGCAGCACAGGGGCAGGAGTTAGGCAGGAAGTATTTCTTCCTCCTGCAAATGTGCCAGCTTATAGTCCAGGTTTGGGATGACGTTTCAGAACAGCATATCTGGATTTAACCAGGAATTGCTACAGTCATAGGACCAGCCTGTTTCCTTGAATCAGCCCTGCAGGTTGGGCTTTTGCACAATGAACTCAGCCTCAGGAGCCACCTGGTCACCTTGTCCCATAGCAAATTAGCTTCCAGATGGATCACCTTCCTGAACTCAACAGCACAGAGGTGCAAGTACCTGGAAAAGGGAACAAGAGACACTCTAGCTGAAATCAGTGGAGTATAAAGTGTGGGACTGGGACAACCCTGACAGCTCCCATGGTGCAGAGCAGCTGGCTCAGATGTGCTGCTCAACAGGCTTTACTCCCCCGACTGTGCCTTCAAAACTGTCCCATCTTGACCCACGACTTTCAATCCTTTCTGACTAAAAGTTAGTTTAGTTAAACTGCCTTTTGCTAATAGTTATTAAATGCTAAAGTGTTACAAACACATTATAGTTCTAACCAAAATACTTCTAACATGCAGCTCCTCACAAGCTCTAAGTCACATGGCATTATATCTTAAATCATCAAGTAACAAAAAGAGCAGACAAAAACCCCCTTTCTCAATACATCACAGATCTTTAATTCTAATTGTTCTGTTTTGAAGCATTTAAAGAAAAATATAGCTCAGAGTAGACAAACAGGACTCTAGGTGACTTCAGGAAATAGTTAACTTGTTTCTCAAAGGCCATTATATCCCTAAGACAGTGATACCACCATTTGCTTCCCAGAGATGACAACGTATGCCAGTGATTTGAGCCAAATCACTGAATCAATTTGTTCCTCGGTTGCCAGCAGCGGGGATAATGTGCGTTTATTCATGAATATAGGAGATCCTCACATCCTTCAGCTCCTTTTCCACCCGTCCAGCCAATGCTCAACCTCCAAGCTGTGATGCCCTCCCCACGCAGAACAGCGATACTTTGCGTTCCCTGTATCCAGCCGATACCTGCATCCACCGTGGTGCAAAGAACGAGCATCGCACAGGGCGCCACAGACGGTAAATTAGTGAGGAATAAAGCATCCTATTACCACCCCACCATGATGACTCCACATTGCACCGAACACCAGCAGACACCAAAGCCGCCATCCCGCGGCGCGGTGCCGCTGGCTGGGATACCCCCGCCGGCTCAGAGGGCACACCTGCGGAGCCAGGTGAGCCGGCGCTGCCACAGCGCCCTCCGTCCCGCTCCGTCCCGCCCCGCACACGGGTCAGCACGCAGGGCCGCTCCGGCCCGGCACTCAGAGCCCCGCAGGCCCCGGGGTCGGCCCGCACTCACCGCGCCTGTTCCTGGTGCCGTGCTGCCGGGCCACCGCCAGCTCCCGCTCGATACGCGTCTCCAGGTACTGCTGCTTCTTGCTGAGCATCTCCTCCGTCTCCCGCAGCCGGGACAGGGCCTCCTGCGGCGACGGCCCCCCGCGGCCCTTGGAGGCGGCCGAGCCGCCCCCCTTGAAAAACCTGGAGATCTTGCTCATTGCCCTGGCGCTGCCGGCTCGGTCCCGGCCGACGGAGAGCTCTGCTCTGCTCTGCCCGGCCCGTCCCGTCCGGTCCCGCAGGAGCCTCCCCGCCCGGCACAGGCGCTGACGGCACGCCCCGAGCCCAGCGCACCGCCCGCGGCCCCA